>HG995395.1:9517500-10717500 GCA_905333075.3 Atethmia centrago | reverse complement strand
ATAGATTGATTGATTTGACAGATACAGGATCTTCTCTGACAGGTGCACGACATACTCCACTATAATGCAGTCAGAATAGATTGATTGATTCGACACATAAATGACAGATACATGATCGTCTCTGACAGGTGCACGACATACTCCACTATAATGCAGTCAGAATAGATTGATTGATTCGACACATAAATGACAGATACATGATCGTCTCTGACAGGTGCACGACATACTCTACTATAGTGCAGTCAGGATAGATAGATTGATTCGACAGATAAATGACAGATACAGGATCTTTTCTGACAGGTGCACGACATAGTCTACTATATTGGTGTCAGGATAGATTGATTGATTTGACAGATAAATGACAGATACAGGATCTTCTCTGACAGGTGCACGACATAGTCTACTATAGTGGTGTCAGGATAGATTGATTGATTTGACAGATAAATGACAGATCAGATATAGGACGATGATTATTATAAAAAATAATTAAGCAAATTATGTTTATTTAAACAAATCCAACGCAGTCACGCACAGATTAACGTATTTACACAAAAAATACGCATTTTGAAAAATCTCACGTGAGATGGGGGCGGGGGGGGGGCAATATCACGTGACGACATCTCACTAAGCGGTGAAGGAGGGCCAAAGAATCTCCAAAATCACCTACCACCGACGTAATTAATGGATGCCCCTTAGGTACACATAATACCTGACGCACAGACAGTAAGCCGAGCTACTATCCTGCTGACTGGCTAATTGTGTCATTCTCGTGCCAACACGAGATACACAGCTCAGCATACCCTTCTCAATTAACAAGCGTAACGCTTACGTAGGTATGTAAATAATGATTGCTCACACAATAAGCGATTAAAAGTGAAATCAAATGTACACGTGGCAAAACAGTTTGGTGTTCAGGGTAACAAAGAACATCTGTCATATTACACAGGCAATAATATTGTGTGACCTACATTTTAACTGAGTTACAAGTCAAAGCTGTAGGTCTTATTTAAAAGAAACAGCAAGTTACTCCATACATAATCTTTTACAATGATAGTTTTTTAGGCGGTTATCACGCTGCACCGGACACCGCTCCGGTGTGTGGTACAGTGGTTTTTACCATTGACTGCAGAATTTTGATTGCGCGCGACGGTACCGCGATCCCGGACGGAGATGCAGTGATCCGCGGAGTATGCCACACTCAGCTCCGCAGTACCGTACTGATTTTTGTCTGTTTTTACCCCGACGTTCGTATGTTAAATGAACGAAGGAAGGAAATGAACGCGAGGCGTTGTGCACAGCAGCTCTGGACGTAGACACGGAACAAACGCTACTAGTTAAGTAGCGTTTACACGCTATTTCACATCAGGCTACGACCCTATGGAACCGAGCGAGGCGGGTGAACCCGCGAGGCTTACACAGCTAGTTAGATATAAATTACCAAATAACATATTTAAAAAAAAGTATAATGACGGCGACAAAATGTTTGGCAGCTGCTTAGCACACGTATTTTTTTTTTGGTGGGAAATTATCAATTAATTTCTCCCGGTCTGGGCGGAGCGGGAGGGTGTGTCAGCCTCTTACTGACTAAAACCCACCCGTGTTCCTTCGGTTGTTCGGTTGCTGTGCGTTGCCAGAGGGCACGGTATCCCTTTCACGCGCATAACCCAGCCAGAATACGACACGATTGACACCATAGACGGTGCCTACAAATCACTTTTGCTGACAGTACAAAACAAAGTGCGTGCGTGCGAATGCTACATCAACAGTACCAAGTTACACAGATCCGAGAACTGCTGATTTGAAAGTAAAAGTTAAACTATGTCTGCGGGTAGTTTTTAAAGTAATTGATTTCGCGGTGCTTCTGACGTGTCATGGGATGAGAATTATACTTTTTTTGTAGAGGAAGTATATTTTTATCGCGGTCGTAAATTGTGCTGTCTTGTCAATAAAACTTTTTGTTCGCAAATGATGATTTTGTTGTCGTAAAGCACACTTGAAATACGAGTAGCACACTTGTTCATTTATTGTTAGACTATACCACGTTGCCGGTAACTATGTCTGCTAGATTTCGGACTTTTCCATAAAACAATATTATTTCATTTCCCTGCTTAGTTTTCAATAATCCAGAAACACGTGTTTCTTTTAATTGAAAACTCAAACACCAATCATTGATTCGATTTTAACTTCTATGTGAAGCCCTTAGGCGATTATTAAGGCTCCTTCAAACAGGCGCGACACGCGACGCGACACAAAGGCACCGCGTGTAGCGCTACAAGCGGTGCCTTTGGTGTCGCGTCTCGTGTCGCGCTTGTTTGTAAGAGTCTTTACACTGCACCGCACTCCGTCGCGCAGCGCGGGGCGGCGCGGCCATAGCAAAAAATCTGCGCACTCAGCGCGTCTCGCGCGCAGATTGTTTTTCCTATACAAACTGATACAATGATAAATCTGCCGCCACGCACTACGCAACGGAGAGCGGTACAGTGTGATGATCACGGATGGAACATCAAGGCTGGAATTTGAAAAATATCCCCTCTTAGGATGCACACAAGGAACTCGGTTACCCTCCAAAATAATGTAATTTATTTAATTTCCGCATCGCGAAACGTCTAGTTGATATAACTGGTGACCGAAAAGCTGGCGGTTTAATCGCGCAACGCATCAGCATTGCAATTCAGCGAGGAAATGCCGCCAGCATCCTCGGTACAATGCGCCGAGGGCCTTTTTTAGGCTTAACTTAGTTTTAATTTAATTTAGTTAATGTTAATAATCATCTTGTAATTTGGTTATGTATAAATAATGTAATTTAAGTTCAACGTTGATGAATCAGTCCACACACACAATACGAGCACATTCAGAGTCCATCTTTGCTCCGTGATACGACATCGCATTCGTGATACCGTGCGACCGCCCGACGTAGTTGCAGACACTCACAGACAGAATAAATATTTTTATTTATTTTTATTCATAACTAGTCTCTCAACTTGTTTTAGGTGTTTTAGGTGTAAAATAGTAGATACGAGGGTCATTCAATAAATACTTAGCCTACAAAAAGTAAACGAAAATTTTGGAAAAGTGGCAATTTATTTTTCAACAAAGTCTCCTTTTAGTTCGATACACTTAGCCCAGCGATGCTCCAACTTTTTTAACCCGTCCGAAAAATAGTTTTTGTCAAACTCTGCAAAATAGGCCTCCGTGGCGGCGATGACCTCCTCATTCGATCCATATCTATTCCCGGCGAGTGATTTTTTCAGATTAGGAAACAGAAAGAAGTCACAAGGGGCCAAATCTGGAGAATACGGTGGATGGGGCAACAATTCGTAGCGTAATTCGACCAATTTGGCCATGGCAACGGCAGACGTGTGAACCGGTGCGTTGTCGTGGTGAAACAGCACTTTTTTCTTCGCCAGATGGGGTCGTTTTTTCTTTAATTCGGCGTCGAATCAGCCCAATAAATCGGCATAGTAAAGCCCTGTAATTGTTTTACCCTTCTAGAGGTAATCGATGTAGATCACACCTTGTGAATCCCAGAAAACGGTGGCCATAACTTTTCCGGCCGATTTTACAGTTTTCGCCTTCTTTGGAGCACGTTCCCCGGTCAGGATCCATTGTTTTGATTGCTCCTTGGTCTCTGGTGTGTACCAGTGGATCCAGGATTCATCGACGGTCACAAAACGACGCAAAAACTCCGCTGGATTCCGCTTAAACAGCGCCAAACACGTCTCCGATGTGGTCTCACGGTTGCGCTTGTTTTCTGGTGTGAGTAAACGCGGCACCCATCGCGCCGACAGCTTTCTCATGCCGAGTTCCTCGTGAAGAATATGATGCACTGTTCCTTCTGAAATGCCTACAGTCTCAGCTAGCTCCCGAACCTTCAATCGGCGATCTGCCAATACGAAATCATGGATTTTTTTTATGTTTTCCTCCGTAGCAGCTGTTTTCGGTGCACCTGGACGTGGTTCATCAAAAACCGACGTACGGCCACGTGCAAACTCGTTGAACCAATTCTTGACGGTGGCCATCGATGGAGAAGAGTCACCGTACACAGCATCCAAGCGCTCTTTGATTTCGATGCGCGTTTTCGCTTCCAAAAATAGGAATCGAATCACCGAACGATATTGCTCTTTTTCCATTTTTGTAAAACCGATCGACACGTTCGCTTCCATAAGTTGTCAAATTGAAACAAATGAAGGGATTGGAATGAAAATTTGAAAAAAGAATTAAAAAAGAATGTGCTACACTGTGGTAAAACTCTTTTGAAACTACAGCGCCCTCTGGCGATGAGGCTAAGTACTTATTGAATGCACCTCGTAGTTATCAATAAAAATTATTATCTAAACAAGTCTGTAATAACTAATAACGTGCCACGATGCGACGTTATATCGAGTGGTATGTGTTTTGTTCCTTAGTCAACTCAGGATATTCGGAAGCGGTGAACATACATAAAAAAAAAATAAACATACAGACGAACATATTATAACCTCCTTTTTGGAAGTCTGAGAGAGATGTTCCGAATTTCTTCACAAAGAGATCTAGGACTGCTATTAAGGGTGAAATAAAAACTGACCTGTATCGCAACTCCATCGACTGATATGGTAATTTCGACCTTCTTGCACTTGGCACCATCTTTGGCCTCCGACTTCTTCAGTTGCTGTGTGAACTGTAGCTTCTTTATCGCGTCCTTGACGACTTCGATGCCTTTGGGCTGGTCTACTTGCGTGCAGCCGAGGAACTGGAAGAAGAAAAAATTAAATTGAGACATGCTTTATCTACGTCTAGTTTTGTTGTAATGATAAAGGTGGACAAAAGACAGAAGCTCTAAGGTGGCAGAAGTGTAATATAGGACATCGTATAGTATTTTTCTATCAAAAAGCGACGCGTGGTTTACTTGTGTTACCAAGTGTGCAAACACGCTGTGAATGTGTGTGTTAGCGCAGGAGCTCTCGGTACCGTTCGAGACAGTGACGAAATAGGAAGTGTGTGTGTGTGTGCGTATGTTGACGCTACTCGTCTTTACGCACACATTCACAGCGTGTTTCTACACTTGGTTACCACAAGTAAAGCGCGAGTCGCTTCGTGAGATAAAAATACTGTATTAGCTTTGGTTCGTTTGAAAACCATTCCCAGTAAATTGAACTATCACGTTTGAAACGATCTAAGTGTTACATAGACAAATAGTGACCTTGCCGTTTTATGACGTGCAGATGACCTTCACTCTCAGGGTGGTAAATAAATTACGAGATAAAATATCACGGTCTCATTTCGCTAGCTTATGTTAAAGTTTCATGTTTTAAGGAGCGAGCCACATTGATATTAATCGGGCCCGCATCCAGATTTTTGACTGTGAAATCAGAAAGCCACTTTCACAATTGGTGATCCCTGCCCTAGGAGGACATACCGGAAACAATTTCAACCAGTGCGCAAATTTTGACAAATGAAACTTAAGCGTGTTTTATTAACCACATTTTTATTTTGATATTTCTTAGTACAAAAAAAATAGAGTTATGGTTAACGAAAGATGTTTACTTGGGTACTGGTTTTATGGTGACTTGCTGCCCGGCGCGGGTGCGCGGTGTTGCGGATCGCGCGAAGGCACCTAAACAGCTGTGCGCTCGCTCGATTTGCGCTTTGTAGGTTTATAAAGTAAAAATTGCGCACTGGTTCAATTGTTTTCCTTTATCACGACCTTTTTGGTGATGTTCTTCAGAAAGGTCAGCATCCTCGGTACAATGCCTCGAGAGTCTTTTTTAGGTTTAACTTAGTTTTAATTTAAAAAAAAAATATATATATACAAGGTGTTGTTTTGGACCTGCAAAACATTTTAGGAGGTAATTATGTTAGTGATTCTCGACCCGAATCAACAAAAAAAAAAATTAAAATAATTAAAAAAAAAATAAAAAAAAAAAAATATTAAAAAAATAATTAAAAAAAAATAAAAAGAAAAGATAAAATTTAAAAATCTAAAATAAAAAGTATTATTGATTATTGACTTGGTATCGTATTGTTATACGATTATTTACGAGTTTCATAACAACCTCCTGAAATGTATTGCAGGTTCAAAACAACACCTTGTATATATTAATTTAGTTAATGTTAATAATCATCTTGTAATTTGGTTAAGTAAATAAATGTTTTTAACAATCGATTTTCGATTTAAGACGCTGACAACACCTAAACCGCGGTCACTGTCAAATTCCATAGAAAAGAAAGAGAAGCGCGATGACACAACGCTTGTAATTTATTGCAAAATATGAAGTAATTATCTATTTACTCAAAATTGAGTTGAGTAATCGAAAATAAAAAACAACCAAGTTCTGCATTCAAATAAGACGTTCTTGTTATTAATTAAATACGTAACGTATGTTGATATTTGATAGAGATATTTTGGATTAGAACTCAAAGTAAGAGGTTAGTTTAACGTTAGTTTGTATCGAAATTTTGTTTTCAAAACGTGTTTTGGTAACAACCAAGTTCTGGGAAATATGGTCAAAATTAACATATATTTTTTCCGTTACCACAAACTATACAGATTTGGCAATTTTTTTTCTTAAGCGAAGCCTATTTTGGTCATTTGGGTCTTGTCAGCGCCTTAAACGAATTTATGTCTTATCGTGCAGAAGGTCAATCTAATTGATGTTGATATAGTACAGACCTTATAATAATTCATTCAATGTTTAATATTATTGAATCGTGACTTACAAGGAGTATGGACTTTGCATTATATTCGTAATTTGACATTTTAATGTTTTTTTTTTTATTTTGAATAATCTTTTTTTTTCTATTTTGTCGTTAATAAAATGTATGTTCCCGAAACGTAATAATTTAAATCGCATTGTTAAATTACCTGATTATTATCAGATATAATAATTAAATGTTAATATGACATATTTGCACACCATATGTAATGGACGATGGTAGAATGTAATTGGGCCACGAGTCTTAAGTTCTTGATTTGTACCTACATTCTAGCAAATAAATTAATTTGAATTTGAATCCGAGAGTTTTGAAGGATATTTCTAATCCATTGCTTCATAGGTTTGAAAAACTCACCAACGAGGTAAATGACGTGTGTGAATAGACGTGGGTGTCCAAAAAAACGGGTTTACCCGTTACGATCAATTGTCATTTTATGTGCCATAAGCAATTACCCCGCTGACAGTAATACCTTGTAAAGCAATGCGTGACAAACATTAAAGAAACTTTATCTTAAAAGGAAGTTAAAACCTAAACGATTCAAGACAATTATAATAAAAACAATAGCTTGTAAGTGTTAACGCGTACAATTAATAACAAAGATGGCGGCTATTTGTTTAATGATTGATTTAAAGATATACGGGTCAGGGTAGGGCCGTGAGAGATCTTTGAATCAATCATATACCTAATTTTGAGCTTCTGTTCATATTTTTTGGCATGTTTTTAATAACGCGGCAACAAACTAATCTGATTTAGGGTTTTAAAAATAGTTAAAATGAGTAGCAAAAATAATAGGTTGGCAGCTCCAGTGAAGTAGCATTTTAAGTATAAAGTAGCGGCTTAATAATCAATTGTTAGTTTTATTTTAATTTAAACTAGCATCGAGTTTTTATTTTGGTAACTGAGAGTCACCAACAACCGAGGTGATCTGACACCTTCGCGCGTTAGTGATCACTGTTCTAACCTAACCTACCCAAATGATTTTATACTTTATGCCTACCTATTATTTTTGCTACCCATTTTATTTTTTTAGTAGGAAAAAGTTAGTCGCCCTTTAAGTTGTTAGTCGCCTGGAAAATAATTAGCCATATTTTTTATTTAAAACTTTATGCACACAAATGTACAGAGGTGGACTTAATGCTACAGGCATTTTCTACCAGTCAACCCGCGACCCCGGCGTTTATAAGAGTCGACGTCCGGCGGCGACGTACATATAATATAAGCATAAATTTAAAAGTATCGTCACTCGTGGAGGCTTGAATGCACCCCAAATTCTTTCTGGAGGCTGCTTGAATGCACCCCCAAATTCCTCCTGGAGGCTGCTTGAATGCACCCCCAAATTAATCCTGGAGCTTGAATGCACACCCAAATTCTTGCTGGAGCTTGAAATGCACACCCAAATTTTTCCATAGACAAAAAATCTTGTACCTACCTAAGTCGGCCTTTTTTTTTGGGTGGGAAATCATCAAATAACTTCTCCCGCTCTGGGCGGAGCGGGAGGATGTGTCAGACTCTTACTGACTAAAACCCACCCGTATTCCTTCCGTTACCTATGTTGCCAGGGGCCTCGGTAACCCTTTTGTACCTTCCCGCGACCCCGGCAGTCATCGGCCCTAGTGGACCCCTACACTTGTGCTGACGACATCTCTTTGAGGCGCGCGTGGAATACAACGCGCCGACGACCCGGGCCTGGTCCTTACCGGACGGTGAGCTACCCATTGCTCACCGTCACCTAAGTCGGCCTGTCCGACCTTTCTTGTATGTACCAATGTCAAAGTAAAAAGGTTTATTGCAACCCAATATGTAGATGACCCTTGCTTGTCTGTTTAGTACTCGTTCTGGTCATACCAATAACTTCCGAGCTTTAAACCCAGCCACGTTATGTACAAGTGCCTAGCTGCCTAGATAACACCGCAGACCAGTGACGGATACTCTACGCCCCCTGCATACCACAGATACGGACCATCTGCTATTAGCACGTGCAATGATAGCGCTATCAATTGTTTGTTGTTAGATTTAAAGGCTATTGTTTTTATGGCCAGTCTGGGCTGTAACACTCCTGTGTGTGGCCCCACATTGTGGCCCTATCTTTGCTGTTCCATAGCAACAGCAAAGATGAAATGTCATGTAATTACACCGGCACCAGTGTGCTTCAAACTGTAGCAGTGACGCTGCCTGCCGTCAGTAAAAGATGTAACTACTACCCCGGACGAGTACCTAATGTCATTATTTCTGGGCAATGGGTCTTCCCCATACCCTTTCACTGTTTACTTTGCTGCGTTTTCTGAGCGATCCGTCATGAACGCTTGCAAGTCATCACGTCAGCGTTTCCTAGGCCTGTCTCCAGCAATCACACACAAGCACAGCCTCACGACTAGCCTATACGTTCTGCTGCATTTCAAAAATATGGTCTAACTATTCCACTTCAGCCTAGCAGGCTTTATTGCCTACATCAGCATCCTGTTTTGGCGCATATCGTAGGATTTCTTTTTCGGTCGCTGAGTTAAATATAGCAGAAATTGCTCTAATACTTCTAATATCAAACCAGTACATACCTTAACAAGGTACGCGACGTGGCCCTTCACGAGGGCATCGGGAGCGTGTATCCACGTCCTACCATTGGGCGCGCCGTTCTGCTTCCCCTTACCCTGCCAGAACATCAGGGTAGACATCCTAGAACAAAGCAGAAAACAAATGAGATACGATGAAGAAGGCAGTAGAACTGGTTTTTGAAAGTCCTAGTTTTTGATGACAATGTTTAAGGCAAGCAACCACTGCTTACCACTGCTCTCAAAACAATGAAGGAAAACATCGTGAGGAAACCGCCATGTCCTAGAACCAAAAATTCGAAGACATATGACATCTACCAACCCGCACTGGGCCCGCGTGGTAGATTACGGGCCACTCCCTCTCACAGAGAGGAGGCCTGTGTCTCAGCAGAGGTAGCATTATAGGCTGATTATGTATGTAAGGCAAGCAAATGGAGAGATTAACTTGAACCGACAAATCTGGGCCAGATCGGATTGAACGGATGCGTGCACGATCAGACAGTTTTAAAGTTTTGCTTCTGACCGTAACCGTTCCAGCCGTCATCGTAGGCGATCAATCATGAGGCCGTAACAGGCACACACGAGACAGATTTTGGTCAGATCAGGCAGATGGATCCGCACCCTAATTACGTAACACACTTTCAATCACAATCTGAATAATTTTGAAGGATATTGCTAATCCATTGCTTCATATGTTCGAAATTTGTCTACTTAGGAGGCTAACAACAGCTAAAGCGCGGTCACTGTCGGACTGCATAGAAAAGAAAGAAAAGCGCGGTGACACAACGCTGGTCATTTATTGCAAAATATGAAGCAATTATCTATTTACAAAAAATCTATTGATTGGATTAAAAAATTAAAACACTATTATGCTAATATGTTGCTTGATCTGACAAAATATGAGAATGATTGCATGTATGGTTTGTAATGGTTAAAAGAGATTTATAGAGGTACCTTCGTGATTTTTTCTATCGTATCAAATTTGTTGTATTATATTTTCAACACACTATCTACCTAGCAAATATCCTGAAGAATATCATATATTTCTCTGATTTTGTTTACTGCAGTGGAACATATACTTTTCGGCATTATAAAACTTGCGTTTAGGTCCTGTAGTCCCCTTAACAACGTAAATAAGGCAATGCATGTTGTTGAACTGTCAAAATGAAAGCCATTGCTACTGCACGTGTCTTACGCAATTTACCCGCTGAAGTTAGATCATGCATAGGAGGTGCGTGTGTGTGTGTGATCTTGGGCTATATAAGCAAACAAGCCGACAGATTGAAAGTAATAGTCGCCACTGGCGCCACCTATAGACGTGCAACACCAAGTGGTTTATCTATGCGTTGTCGGGACAGTTAATACAGAGGACGAGGAAGACAATAAGGAAGTAAGGATCACATAATATTTTTTTATGTATAATATTTATTTATTTACATAACCAAATTACAAAATGATTATTAACATTAACTAAATTAATATAAAACTAAGTTAAGCCTAAAAAAGGCCCTCGGGGCATTGTACCGAAGATGCTGGCGGCATTTCCTCGCTGAATTGCAATGCTGATGCGTTGCGCGAGAAAGCCGCCAGCTTTTCGATCACCAGTTACATCAACTAGACGTTTCGCGATTTCCGCAAGTAACTTATGCGCACTGGGGCCCCACGGACCGAGGGTTTCGACGCCAAAGGGCACAAAGTTGTACTCTCTGCATTATTAATGTATTATTAATGTATTTAGCAGTGCCATTAATTTCTAATTAGATATCTATTGGTATACGGCGAAGTATTTAATTAAGCAGGAATTAATTAATACTATGATCATGTAATAAACTTGTTATAATGAAATGTATAATATAGCCCTTTATAGCCTGTTCTTCATGGCTGAAACATTGCTATATATCAATACCACTTAGGCATATACACGAACTATACTCGTATAATAATGTGCGGTTTTATCATTTCTAACGTCACAATATTATCGTGGACGATCCGTCACGCCCATAAAATGTATGGAAATACGTGCATAATCATAATCAGCCTATAATGTTCCCGCTGCTGGGACACAGGCCTCTTCTCCTAGAAAGGGAGTGGGCTGTAATTTACCACGCGAGCCCAGTGCGGGTTGGTAGATGTCACACGTCTTCGAATTTTTATTTCTAGCACATGCCGGTTTCCTCACGATGTTTTCCTTCACCGTTTTGAGAGCAGTGGTGAGTAGTGGTTGCTTGCCTTAAACATTGTCCTCACAAACTAGCGCTTTCTAAAACCTGGCAAAACCAGTTCTACTGCTTCCTTCATTGTATCTCATTTGTTTTCTACTTTGTTCTAGGATGTCTAATTTCATCACCAATGCTCTCAGCATAATTCATAAGTCGGGGGCGATACCACCACCACTGCTCTCGATAACGCAATACGTGCATGTTAAAACGTTATCGTGGACAGAAATTTAAAACCATCTTCATATGTTTTCATACATTTTACTTCCCTGTGTCATCGTGATGCCGTGACGGCGACGTGGACGTCCACCATGATGTCGTCACGTTAGAAATTACAAAAGCGCACAATAGCTCAAGCCGTGGTCAAAGTATTGGCCAGTCAACAAGGTCGTAGCGATGCTGACGTGACTGCCCAGATTGCATACAATTGTCAAAGAATGACAGTTGTGATTTGAATATACGAAAAGTTTAAATTGGTAGTCAATTTGGTGGTAACAAGTAATTTCCCTGACAGTATATTTAAATGTGGCCTTTGGCCGGTGAAGCAGAGAAGTCCTAGAGTGGAGACCGCGTATAAGCGAGGGTAGGGACGCTAGATGGGCCGACAACTATAAAAAAGGGGCTGGGATAGACTGAATGCGAATGGCGAAGGGTGGTTGTGTCGCAGCCTGGGAGAGGCCTATGTCCAGCAGTGGACTGCGATAGGCTGAGTTGATTGTTGATAGACATTTAAGAGTCGCTACTCGTGGAGATACTTTGAATGCATCCAATCGATTAACCATGTAATGTGTCTATCGATGTAATAAACTATTTATTACGGTGAGATATCTATTAAATCAATAAGAAACATTCCAGTAATTCAACATAATTGTTTATAGATAACAAATGCATGTGTATATATAGAATTCTTGTAATAGTGTTTGAAAGAATATTCCAAGAGAGCAAGTTAACAACACCTTTGGCGTGTGCTAGAAACAGGATGATGTTTTGTAAAAGCAAATTGTATTTTTTTATTTTATTAAATCGTCGTAAAGAAAGGTTTGAGTATGAATGTCGATGACTATAAGAGTAGGGGAAGACCAAAGAAACGATGAATGGACTGTGTGAAAGATGATATGGCTAGAAAGGGGGTGAAAAACTACCGAGATGACAACTAATAGAGAAGTATGGAAGAAAGGGACATGTTGCGCTGACCACAAATAAATTGGGATAAGGCAAGGGGATGATGAAACTAAATATATCTGGAACGTCTAGTTGATGTAACTGGTGACCGAAAAGCTGGCGGCTTTCTCGCGCAACGCATCAGCATTGCAATTCAGCGAGGAAATGCCGCCAACATCCTCGGTACAATTCCTCGAGGGCCTTTTTTAGGTTTAACTTAGTTTTGATATAATTTAGTTAATGTTAATAATCATCTTGTAACATATATCTGTAATTAATATGATAAAGCTGAAGAGTTGGTTTGTTTTTTTGTTTGTACGTGCTAATAATCTCTGAAAGTGTACCAGACGGATTAGAATTTCTTTTGCATTTGATATCCAAATTCTTGAGGTAGGTAAGCTTAAATAACCTATAGCTATTTAACATCTGGCTACGTACGACCCTTAGGAGCTGAGTAAAAAAAAAACTCAGAAACGACTCTAAGCGAAAACGGATAGGCAATGCGATGCAACGCGGTGGATGGTGGTGGTGGAGGTCGGGAGCCAAGGGCGACTGCCCGACGAGAACCGAATATTATCGAGAAGACCCAAACTGTGCATGCCTATCAGAAAATATATGATATACTTCATGATACTCGTATAATATATGCTAGGTAGATAGTGTGTTGAAAACATAATACAACTAATTTGATATGACCGAAAAAAAATAAGAAGATATCTCCAAAAACGTATTTTAACGATTAAATCCATACATGCAATCATTCTGATTTTTCGTCAGATTATTCTACAAGCAACATATTCGCATAATAGTATTTATTTTTTTTATCCAATCAGTAGATATTTTGTAAATAGATAATATGGTATTTTACTATATACGAGAAACAATCTATAAATATATTATTGAGATAGTTTAGGCAAAAAGGAGTCGGAAAATGTTAGTTTTAGTTCATAAAATATCAAAATAAATTATAAAATTCAATTCAACGTTTTCAGTTTTTCTAAGATGTTAAAAAACACCATGAAATAGTAGCCGCGTATGTTAACAAAAACGTGTCAATTATCAAACAAAGATCAGCGCATTTGTTTTCATAGCCCAGTGACGTCATGACCACAGAGCAACATGGCGTCCACTGCGTCCAGCGTTTTCGTCAACCTACGCGCAAAATTTGAAAATGTAAAATTTTAAATGCATTTTTATGGCACTTATCGATGGAATGAAAATTTTGTGATTTTTTTTTGGGGCATATTAGCACTATAGTATTTAATTAAGATACTTTTCAAAAATGGGTGTAAGACCCTATTGTTTCAAATTTAGCTGCTCTTTCTTATCTATGGAGTCCGACAGTGACCGCGCTTTAGCTGTTGTCAGCATCTTAAGGCGCTGACAAGACCCAATTGACCAAAATAGGCTTCGCTTAAGAAATAAAATTGCCAAATCTGTATAGTTTGTGGTAGCGGAAAAAATATATGTTAATTTTGAACATATTTCCCAGAACTTGGTTGTTACCAAAACACGTTTTGAAAACAAAATCCCGATACAAACTAACGTTAAACTAACTTCACTCTTACTTTGAGTTCTAATCCAAAATATCTGTATCAAATATCAACATACGTTACGTATTTAATTAATAACAAGAACGTCTTATTTGAATGCAGAACTTGGTTGTTTTTTATTTTCGATTACTCAACTCAGTTTTGAGTAAATAGATAATAACTTCATATTTTGCAATAAATTACAGGCGTTGTGTCATCGCGCTTCTCTTTCTTTTCTATGGAATTTGACAGTGACCGCGGTTTAGGTGTTGTCAGCGTCTTAAGTATTATTAGTATAGATATTGTGGAGCCTTAAGATTTCCGAGCGAACGAAGACGCGAGCAGAAGCTATTATGCTTATAAAATGAACCAACCTGTACAAAAACATGCGTGCAATATGGATGGAAAATCAACATGTTTTTATGTTTTTTATAACACGTGTGTGATAAATAATTATTTACTTAGTGTTATTGTTTTACGATCATGTGGATGGAACACGATGGAATATTATGTAGGTATGGTATGAAGATTTCCTTGATAGTAAGAATTGAGAAATACTTATGTGTAGTGATTCGCATAATATGTGTATATAATATAAATATTGATAATTAATTAATAAGGAAGTTGTGACTCGTTGTGATTAATTATGTCAATTTTATTATTTTATAATTATGTCTCGTTGGTCTCGAGTTTGATTCAGCGTTGGGCAGTGATAGGAGATTATGAACGGCTCGGAGTTTAGATTTATGCCCGGTTGATAACAATGGGCGTGTAGGCTCACCCCCTTAATAGGGGTCAGAGGAGGAGGCTTGAGGCTTGATCTTTAAGTGTAAGTATAGTGATATTTTATTTTGTACTATTTAGCATTAGAATTTGTTTAAATATCATCATCATCAGACTCTCCAGAGTCTGATAATGATTCGACAAGGGCTCTCGTCATATATGATATCTGTTGTGTACTAGCAGGATGTATGTGTGTAGCGATGCGCGGCCACGTAGGCTGCCTGCGCAGACGACGCCGCGCAGCGCCCCGCGCCCCCCGGATCGGGCTCGCGCACGCGTGTCACAAAATAAAGCGTCAGTGCGTTCACAGCCCGTCCTAGTTTTACTCGTATCCCCGTGTCCCGTATCCAACAGTGGCGACGAGAGCGACCCACGCTATATCACGATGGCTCAGTTTAGTTTTGGTATATTAAGTAATTTCGACCACACAGTGCACGAATGGCAGGCGTACAAAAGTCGCCTGCGGCAATGGTTCGTGGCAAACGATATTTCCGAAAAAAACGACGCAACGGGTTCAAGACGGACATATGCCAGTTACGCGGGACGAATTACGCAAGGAAACTACCCGAGATGTTAATTTAATGAACGTGATTGATTTTATTTTTAAGGGTTGGCCTAGAAGCGTTTCTGATGAGATTTTAAAACCGTTCCACGCATGCAGGAATCAATTATCGTATGAAGACGGCTGTGTTATGAGAGGCCATAAATTGGTTTTACCAGAAAGGCTAAAAATGAAAATATTAAACGAACTTCATACTTCCCACCTGGGAATTGTAAAAACAAAGGCCGAAGCTCGTTCCCGTTTCTGGTTTCCGGGTATTGATAAAGAAATAGAAACTATGATCAACTCTTGTAGTGTTTGCATACATTTACGACCTACCCCTCCGCGCGCCCCGCTTGCCCCCTGGCAATACCCACCTCACCCATTCTACCGGTTGCATATAGATTTCTTGGGTCCGTTAGATAATAGACATTATTTAATTGTAGTAGATGCATATACGAAATGGGTGGAAGTTTACGATATGTGTGGTTCAACGACCTCATCAGCTGCAGTAGAAAAACTATACGAGTTTGTATCAAGGTTCGGGTTACCAAATACAATTGTAAGCGATAACGGCACGGCTTTCACGTCACAAGATTTTAAAACGTTTTGTACAATTAACGGCATTGAGCACGTGACGTCACCGCCCTATAATCCTGCGAGCAATGGTCAGGCCGAAAGTTACGTAAAGATCGCAAAAAAAGGTATTAAATCCTGTATTTTATCGACTAACAGCCAAAAAGACACTAGGGTCAAACTGTTAAAATATCTTTTTGATTACAGGAATTCAGTACATTCAGTGACAGGGTTCTCTCCGGCTCAATTAGTTTTTGGTCACAAGCTAAGATCAAGGTTGGATCTATTGTCGCCAAAACCGCTGTCGTCGCCTTCCAACGCGTCACTGGACAGCACAGTGAAATCTAAACAGTGTTTGCAGAGTAAATTCTATGGCGGTAAAAATAAACAATTTTTTAAAAACGGGGACGAAGTTTTATACAAAAAATTTAACAATAAAGAAAAGTTCACATGGTGCAGAGGCACAGTAATAGACAGGAGTGGTAGAGTTGTGTATTTAATTTCCGATCATTTAACAGGGAGTGTAATAAAAAAACACAAAAACCAGATTGTGTTATTTAAGGGGAACGGCAATGTACAACAAAGTTGGAATACTGGCGAATTAGAGGATGATGGTGACGAGGACATATCATCAGCGGCACCACTGAGCCCCCAACCCGCGTCTCAAGCTGACGCAGCGGAGGAGGGCGGACAGGGTGTAAATACGCCACCAGCGGCGCCGACCTCACCGCCCGCGCTTGTGCCGCCCGCCCGTCACGGTAGGATGTTGCGCCAGCTTCCAAAGGTGGACTATAGAAGCCTTGCGTTAGGCAAGTGACCAGTGGATGTCATAATTTTGTACTTGTATGTTGTTGTAAGGACCTTTAAGTATTTTAGTATTATTATTATGTTTTTAATCCTGCTACTATGCTATGCTATTGTATCTTGTATTATATCTTTAGAAATAAGGTTGGGAGATGTTGTGTACTAGCAGGATGTATGTGTGTAGCGATGCGCGGCCACGTAGGCTGCCTGCGCAGACGACGCCGCGCAGCGCCCCGCGCCCCCCGGATCGGGCTCGCGCACGCGTGTCACAAAATAAAGCGTCAGTGCGTTCACAGCCCGTCCTAGTTTTACTCGTATCCCCGTGTCCCGTATCCAACAATATCCATATCATCTAGGACCAGAGTCCTTGTCGAATCAAACAAACCGAAACTCGATATGGTTGCGAGTTGCGTCGTTTTATTACAGCGTTCCCATGGCCACCTTCCAGCTCCATCATCAGATCAGCTCCATGTCTCATTGCACTGTCATCCGATTTACATATGCATGCAAAATTTCAGCTCAATCGGAAACCGGGAAGTGGGTCAAATTTAACTTACAAGAATTTATTACAGACACCGGGATGATGATATATGTGATTCAAATAAAAGCTTGTAAATCATCGCCGATTCAAGATGGATGGATGGATGTGTGAATGATATGGCTAAAAAGGGGGTGTATACTGAGATGACAGCAGACAGAGATGTATGGATGAAGAAGCCATGCTGCGCCGACCATAAATAAAATAGGATAAGGGCATTAAGAACCAAGATAACCGACATAGCCCGAAGAATTGCCAAACTTTAGTGACAGTGGGCAGGGCACATTGCTCGCAGAACAGATGGCCGATAGGTTATGGAGTGGCGACCGCGTACCGGAAGAAATAGCGTTGGCAGGCCTCCCACAAGGTGGACCGATGACCTTGTGAAGATCGTAGAAATTCGATAAACACAGAACCAATTGAAGTGGCGATGCTTGGGGGAGGCCTATATCCAGCAGTGGACGTCTTTCAGCTGAAATGATGATGAATGATGAAGGGCAGGAAGATGATGAATATAGAAAAGTTGCAACTGCCCGAACCTTCAAAGCCATCCAAATCCTTCAATAAACTGACAAATAATCTGTTGTTAGTGATAATTGTAATTATAATGATACAGCAGGCATCACGTTGGACCTTGGCATGTCTGATGAAGCGATAGCCGGCATAAAGATCAATTAATATATTATTATATACGTACACAATCGTGTGCTACGAACACGAACATTATTATCCTAACTAACATTACAAATGCGAAAGTGAGTTTGTTTGTTTGATACGCTTTCACGGTAAAAAGGCTGAACGGATTTGGATGAAATTTGGCACATGGGTAGACCATGACCTGGATTAGGACTTAGGACACTTTTCATCCCGATGTTTCCACGCGATCGAGACTTATGATCAAGATGATAATTATACAGGGGGTATACGGAGTAGCGAAAATGAATGAAAAGGGCGCGGTACAAACCATCAAACTGAACAAATTTCTCCCGGGGACCAAAGTCGTAATCGCGAAAAAAATATCAGTCGTCCCATACAAAACTTTAATACCTACTCGACCAAAAGTATTATTATCCTTATTTTCATATTTTTTTTGTATGAACAGACTATTTTGTTATCTATATGTATTCTATCTGTGATTTTTTCAAATATTCATATTTTCTTTACTAAAAATAAATATTCCCTATGAAACCGAACGGCGGCGCGGCGCGAGCGTGACTCGCATTTGTATGGCTAAGGTCAACGACGAATACCCGACCATTAAACTGGAAGCCGTTCCTAATATAGTTGGGAAAAGCCTGGCAAATAATGATGACAAAGACAAAGATTTATTTGCAGATAAAAGTTCTTACAATGGTAGTATAAAGGCATGAGGAACAGGGTGTAAAGTTCACTCATCCTCCATAGAAAAGGGAGGATCCTCCGACCAGACGGGTGTCGTGTCTGGTGGGCTACTGCCCGACGGTTGACGTCGGGATATTGTATATTATGCTAGTTGCGCGGTAAACTCTGCTTGCGCGATACAGGATTTTGCGTGACGGCAGTGTGCTGCGTAGTTCGCATGTGGCGATGTAGATGCCGCCACACTAGTGTAACTTAACAAACATATAACATGATTTTAATTTAAACTGAAGGAATTATTTTATATTATAGAAGGAATTCTCAATTAAACAACTGCACAAAGCCCTTTCGAAGCGGTTCATTGGAAGTTCTTTAATTTGGTTAGGAATCTTGTTAGAAATGTTCTGTTTCTTGTATATACCTATCTATATCTCTATCGACCTTCATCTCAGTATTTCCTCGTTTTCTAGCTACAATTCTCATCTCATTCACATAACCCGCCCATAGTTTGTTTCAATCAACTCAGCCTATAATAGTCCACTGTTGGACATAGGCCTCTCCCAGGCTGCGCTACAACACCCTGTCCTCCGCCTCCCGCATCCAGTCTGTCCCAGCCACCTTTTTAAGGTCGTCGGTCCATCTAGCTGGGGGGCGTCCCACACTACGCTTGCCGATACACGGTCTCCACTCTAGGACTCGTCTGCTCCACCACATGGCCAACTCACTGCCACTTCAGCTTGCTGACTCTACAGGCTATGTCGGTAACACCGGTTCTCTTCCGGATAACTTCATTTCTGATCTTATCCTTCAAAGTATATAGTAGATAGTTTGTTTAGTTCTTCTCAATTCATAAAGCCATCCACATTCCTGCAGCCTAATTGGGAAACGCAATCATTCACAATCTGAATGATTTTAAAGTATATTTATTGCTAATTCATGCCATTATTGTTTATGTTTTTCGTCATTTCCGTATAAATTCTAGAACCTACCTATCTAATACTGACCGGTAACTTCCTTTAAATAAATCCTTATCCGTGATCGAATGATACTGTTGTGCCCAATCATTTCTTAGTACCGGATGGTGACGAAACCATAGACTACAGAGGAAGCTTACGTCACGGACTGTGAAGTGTAGGTACCTAGTACCTACTGTGATCCTAATTGAACCGTTGTCAAGCATAATTGAAAGATCTTATACATACAATGATTGAAGGAATGAAGTTAGAAGGAAAGATATATTTATTTACATAACCAAATTAAAAGATTATTATTAACATTAACTAAATTAAATTAAAACTAAGTTAAGCCTAAAAAAGGCCCTCGGGCATTGTACCGAGGATGCTGGCGGCATTTCCTCGCTGAATTGCAATGCTGATGCGTTGCGCGAGAAAGCCGCCAGCTTTTTGGTCACCAGTTACATCAACTAGACGTTTCGCGATTTCCGCAAATAACTTATGCGCACTGGGACCCCACGGACCGAGGGTCTGGACGCCAAAGGGCACAAAGTTGTACTCTCTGCCAAGGCCTCCATATTTAATAACTTTCAGATTTTCGGCATTTTCTGCCGCTGCACCCGCTTTAGAAGTAGTCCGTTAGAGGTGGGACGGTGCCAGTGTGTCTACACAGGTAGCGTTCCACACAAGCATCCGTCCCAAACTCCACGGGACCAAAGACAAACCATTAGGTCTTTTGCCATCATCTCTGACAAATATATCATAAAATCAAGCCCGTATTCCCCCAAATGTTTGGTATGGTACTCCCGACTCCCATATTCCGCCAATTATGATCAAAAGTTTGAAGAAAGTAAATATTACATAACGTTGCGCCTGTATTTCCCCAAAGGTTGCTGTAGGTGGTATCTACTACTCAGAAATTCCCAATGGAAAAGTTCAATGACATAGTGCCCGAGTTCAGAGGATCGTATCCAGCACCCCTTGAGTTTGATTTTTGATTTTGATTTTGGACCTCCAAATATCACCAGCTGTTATGTTTAATTTCCATGTATAAGGGGGCAGATCTCTTAGCCATTAATGGAGCGCAAAACTAGTAACTACTACTGAGAAATTCCTAATACTAGTGGTCGCCGACTACATCTTAAATATGTAAGAGATACTCTAGCGCCGCCATTGACCTCGGTATTATCTACAATGTAGAATGTTGAATGTTGTGTACAATGAAATTTAGCACAAAAGTACTAGGCCTGAGCATACTTTTTGAGCTAAATTTCAATATCAATCCAAATCTTATTATTATTGGGATAATACCGATGATTGAAATACTATCTTGAATTAATGCAAGCCTTGTGACTTTTTGAGCTAAATTTCTTCCAAATACTTTTATTAGTGGGATAATACCAATGATTGAAATACTATCTTGAATTCATGCAAGCCTTGTGACTTTTTGAGCTAAATTTCTTCCAAATCCTTTTATTAGTGGGATAATACCAATGATTGAAATACTATCTTGAATTCATGCAAGCCTTGTGACTTTTTGAGCTAAATTTCTTCCAAATCCTTTTATTAGTGGGATAATACCAATGATTGAAATACTATCTTGAATTCATGCAAGCCTAGTGACTTTTTGAGCTAAATTTCCTCCAAATCCTATTATTTATGAATGAAATAAGTACTACTATCTTGAATTCATACATGCTTAGTACTTTTTTAGGTAACTGCTCAGATATTGTGCACAACATCATTTAATTTATTTTTAATGCATCCTACTAATATTATAAATGCGAAAGTTTGTAAGGATGGATGGATGGATGTTTGTTACTCTTTCACGCAAAAAGTACTGAACAAATTTGGATGAAATTTGGCACACAGATAGTTTATAACCAGGAATAACACATAGGATACTTTTTATCCCGATATACTCTTCCGTCCGCATAACTTTCGTAAAAAGTGATACAAAGTTTTTGCTTCACATATATACTCGTCTAAATAAGAAAGAATTCAATGACACAGTGCCCAAGTAGGGGATCGAACCCAAGACCTCGCGCCCTAACAGCTTCGTTAACGGCCACAGGACCGAGAACGAGGTAGTTAACGTTCATAATAATTCATAATATTTGACTTACTTAAGTAAGCCAATTAATATATTGTCAACGAAGTTGACCGAATTAATTCATCAAACATCGTTAAAAGACGATTGAAAAAAAAAACATAACGAGATGACGAAACGTTTTAATAATATTTTGTTGGACGATAAAGGCTGGAGCACACAGGCGCGATGTGACTAGTAGAACAATTTCCTGAAAATTTAATGGAAATTGTTCTACCAGAATCGCGTTGCGCTTGTCTGTGGGAGCACTAAAAAGGTAAACCAGACTGACATTGAGAATTTACATACAGTAGTTTTTAAGGAAAAACGACGTTCTTTCCGTGCCTCGGAAAGCACGTTAAGCCGTTGGTCCCGGCTGTCATTTGTAGATCTTTGACAGTCGTTACGGGTCGTCAGAAGCCCGAAAGTCTGACAACCAGTCTTACCAAGAGGTATTGTGTTACCCAATAACTGAGTTGTGGAGGTCAGATAGGCAGTCGCTCCATGTAAAATACTGGTATTCAGCTGTATCCGGTAAGACTGGAAGCTGACCCCCAACATAGTTGGGAAAAGGCAGGCAGATGATGATGAGTTTTTAAGGAAAAACAGGCGAAATCAGCTGAGGAAAATTAAATTGTTTTATTTATTTATTTTATTTACTTAATGAGTTATTTTATTTGCTATTATTTACCTTATCTCGTATCGGGACCAATTTTTTGTCGTAAAAATATTTGCTAGTCAATGTGGCTGGGACTAACTGGATGCGGGAGGCGGAGGACAGGGTGTTGTGGCGCAGCCTGGGAGAGGCCTATGTCCAGCAGTGGACTGTTATAGGCTGAGTTGAATGATTGAAGGTGGTTGCTACCCAGGCTAATTATTTAGCATGGCATTTAAATAAATGGGTAATGGCTAATAATTTAATGTTTTGTGTTGCACGTGGTGTAAATTTTTTTTGCATACTGTTGTATAGAATCCATTTTTTTCTTCTTCTCTAACTGAACAGACAGCTGTGCTGCTGGGGAGTTTGTTGGCCACTTCTTCTTCCCAGCTAAAGCACTAGAAAGTGGTGAAGGGTGGGCGTTTTGGGGGACTGTCTTATGTAATTTTGACGTTCGAAAAGTGCTGATTCTCAGCCTAGTTTGAATAAATGACTTTTGATTTTGATTTAATGAGTTTTTTGGTAATATATATTACAAAGTGATGATAATTACCTAAGCACTTCCGGTGCGTCCTGGGCACTACAGACCGGGGCATTCCCCGTTTAACTGAAAAAAAAGGCAGTTCCCGTCCCGTTCATCTCCGTGAACCTACGTTTTGTAACGTGCAAATAACTTCAGCTAACTGACGGACTCCTTGACAAATTAAAACTCGTTTTATTGAAATAAGCATAGCATTTATTGCATTAAGTTCGCCTTTGTACCTAATTCTGTGCGAGAGAAATAAATAAATAATAAATAAATGCTTTAAATTTCAAAATAGAAAATAAATAAAAAATACGTAGCCGCCATGTTTTATTGCAGCGCCATCATTTGAATGTTGGTAAACATGAGACCAGACGCCGCGTCACTTCGATGAGGTCAGTTTAAAACCTTGACTTGGAACATTTAAATAAAGCGAATTTAAGTTTATATTTGTGTCACGTATATTTAATGTCCGGTTCCGTTACTTCTTTATGTATGTGCAAGAATCTTTGCCTTACTCGTCGGTTTAGTGGTCGCAAGCGTTACACTGCTGAGCCCGACCTCCCTTTGCCCGACCTGGGTGCGATTCCGACCCGACCGAATCGCACCCAGGTCGGGCAAAGGTGTTACAAAATGAGATCCCCGCCGTCCTCGTGGAGGCGATCGGCGGCGGAGATCTCTCGTGTCCGGCCCTGGTCCAGGCCATGGTACAGAGCGAGAGGGCATGGGCAGACGTCACCTCCTTCTGCGAAGCAGTAATGCTCGCGAAGGAGGAGGGACGGGTCCTGAGGGAGAGGCAAATTTCGCGCCCTCTCGCCCCTTGCCGCCGCAGGAGACGCCCTGGGCGTCGGGAATCCCAGGCGGATTTTCGGACACTGCAGGCGCGGGCTTGCGGACGGTGAGCAATGGGTAGTTCGCCATCCGATAAGGATCAGGCCCGGGTCGAAGGCGCGTTGTGTTCCACGCGCGCCTCAAAGAGTTGTCAGCACAAGTGTACCCAAGTAACATTTCATTCGGGCCTAGGTTGTAAAAAATACCTTTAGGTTTTCTAAAGGCCGTAAATAGGTTAATGTTTTGCTATCTGGTCATATTAAGTACTTGAGAATGATTAATAGGTCTTAAAACTGGTTGTTTTTTATTACAACCTTGGAGCCGCTGACAAGAGTTTAAATTAACGTTATTTTGACTTGTGTTTCAAGAGCATATAGTCCTAGGATCTGATAGTTGTCGTAGACTCCTGATTAAGTTCTGAAAAGGCTAGCATTATGCTGAAATGAGATCTAAAGGTTTAATTTTTAACTTTGATATGACCATAAAGTTATGGAATGTTGAAATCGCTTATAAGTAATTTTTAAAACCTACCTCAAACCTTAAGGTTGTTTTAGAGTGTCTAGGCAAACAAATTAGGAGTGCGTGGTGATAACACAAACCAATAAGCTATTTTTTATGAGCTGAAAGCATGATAAACGTCCTACAAGAATATTTTAAAGCTTTAGAGGCATCCTCAAAAAATATCAGTTGTCTCCGCGACTTCAAAGCATTACGTTGTCTTGCAAGATGAATCAACACAGGGTGATATCAAAAAAACGGAGTGGAAATTTTAAACGTAAAGTGCGTAAAAATTTCTTACGAATAATAAATACATCGGTAATTTTTATTATTTTTATTATTTATTAAGGTAGGACGTGTGGGAAGTGTGTGTAAGAAGACTGGTAAACTCTGGCTCTGGCTCTTACAGATCAGCGACCGTTAGCGACCGTCGGCGACCGTCACTCGTTGTTCTAGGTGTACGACAAACACGGCAATACGACGCGACGCGAAAATATCAAATAGTCGTTGTACTGTACATCGTGTTGATCGAGTTGTTGCAATATTTTTTTTTTGGGTGTTTTGCACATCTTAGAGTATTTCTAATATTTTTGTTTGATTTTTCACCACTTCATCGTTATCATTTTTCAGTAAAAATGAAGCGTTGACATCATTGAGGGAAAGGTCCGTCTGAAAAATAAAAAACAATGTCAGCAGGGCGCACATTTATACCTATTAGCACCAGTGATAGAATTGACCTTGTATGGATAAAATACTAAAATAAGTACATACCTACAGTCTGTTTGCAGTTAGAATATACCTCGGCTACAGTTACTGTCGAATAACATCGGTCATATTGTCGACATAGGTAGGTAAGGGTAGCGATAAGTTAGTTAAACTGTACCTAACAAATATAATTATTTAAAAAAAAATAGGAACTTACTTGCACTCTTAGAGCAGCCTGTAGCTGTTTGTTCAGCACTCTTGTTGAACCGGAACGCACGTCCTCCTTCAACCAAAACTTAAAAGCAACTAATTGTGCGCAGGGGTTGTTTTCGCGACTAGCAAGTCTTGAACTACTCCTGGCGATTGCCTTAAAGCTGCGAAAACCGCCTATGCGTTTTAAGTAGCTCTGCGAGATTACCTTTAGCTCTTATTTTGGCAAAAATTAAGAGCTTTTAGCTGTAACAGTTCTGAAAAGGTTAATTTTAATGCTTTCTAGTAATTTCCTAACGCCAGCCATTGTTTTTCAATGAATTAAAAAAAAAATCGTACCAAAAGGCAATATTTTAATTCAATAAGGTTAAATTAAGAAACTTGTGCTATACCATTTACAATATATGTTTTTTAGATGAACAGAAGTTTTATTTTTAATGCAACTTACCACTAACCGTATAATTTTATAATTTTTATTTCATTAAAATATCTTCAAAATTATAAACTAACGCAAGGCCCGTCTCGTATACAACACTATTATCCTAAAGTTTCACGATGAAGTGCCAGTCGCACAATTTTTTTATATTTTCCGTACTTCAGCAAGATACTTATATTTTTTTGTAAATACTACGTAGTTAGCCATTTTGAAACTTGGTATAATGTCAGGCAATGTGGCGCCATTATAAATAAGTACCTATTTATATTCACGATTGGTCTTTCTGTGTAAAAAAATCTTACACAGAAACATTTTAAAACCCGAGAGTCCTGAAAAGGTATTTTTTCATGTCCATCAAAAAGGTTTTAAGTTGTCATAGGGTTACATCCAAGACTACTTTAGAACTTAAAAGCTGCCTTGGAAGGTTATATTAACGTTAAATTGAGGTTGTGAAGGTTATAATTGGGTACTGTGCAAGTAGTTCGAAAGGTTCTGGATTTGAGCTATAGGTTTTGCTGTAGCTCTCAGAAAGGTTCTAAAACGTGGGCCCTTTTTGCACTCAGGAGGTTAATATAAGGTTAATATAACGCTATTGAGCCTATTAAGACTTACGAGCAGATTTCCATATAAAGGTTCTAGAACCTTTTCAAAACCTTTCTAAAACCTAAAATGTTACTTGGGTAAGGGTCCACTAGGGCCGATGCCTGCCGGGGTCGCGGGAAAGTCCGAGAGGGATACCGAGACCCCTAGCAACACAGGCAACGAAAGTGCGCGGAGTCTGGCTTTGTTCCGGTTCCGGTTGATGGCAATAGGCTCGTCCCCTATTACATGGGACTTGAAACTGAACTGGCGAAATGTTGGTGTACTATAGGTCAGGGATGCACAGACTTAGGTATAGTGAATGGGGGGGGGGGGGGGGGGGTCCGTCACTCGCGCACATTATGAGTCAAAGGCGGGCCTGGCGGCCAAAGAAAAATAACGAGGTAAACGTTTAAAAAAAAAATATTAGGTGTACCATCTTTTTTGTTAGACTTACAATATTTAGTTTGATGCATGGCATTGTATTGCCGTGACATTTTTTTGCGCGCCGCGCCCCTTTCATCCGAACTCACCCGAGTGCTACCCGAATAGTTCCGATCACAAGCTCGCATCACATGCACGCATAATGTAGGTAATTAGTTAGATATCACATGGTCAATATTTATTTTATAATTTTCTTTTAATTTCCGCATTTTTTTTATTTGTTGGCGGGCCGCGGTCAGTACATCGCTGCTATAGGTACATCTCTGCCTAGCTCTTCGGGGAATCAGGCGTGATGTTATTATTTGCTCTGGCTTCGGTAAATTATTGAGATTTATTGCTGTTGCTTATCGTGAATTTAAAATGATCATGATCATGCAGTCTGTACGAGTAATATGTGGCAAAAACCACTAGGGATTTAATTTGATTGTATACACATAGCACAATAATGTGATGCAAGCATTTCCGTGTGTCCTACCATGTAATCGGGGTTGCCAACTAAAATTACGTGTAATTATCATGACGGCAACACTGAGAGTAAAAAGATTTTAAGATAATAGCAAAATGTCGGAAAACACGACCAATTAATGAATCATTTTATGTAACTACTAATTAGAGTTAATTATTTTAGTGTTACAAAATCAAGTATATAGGTAAGCTAGAATTTTTAAGGACGTACCAAGGTGGCCTATAATACCAGCCAATTATCCCACATGCGCACGTACGTAATAATATCGCGGGGGAATTTTATCGCGCACTGGATTTTTAACTCTCGGTGTTCTGCCGAGCGTTGAGAATCCAACAGAGTGCAAATCAGCGCGTTGAAAAAACCCTGTTGGAATTTCAACTCTTGGCGCTAAGCAGAGTGTTGAAAATCCAGTGAGCGAAAAAAAAATCGCCGCAGGAAAATCGCCCATGCGAACCTGGGCTTAGTCCCACTGGTCCCATTGGAGAGCAAAGATCTCTTCTCCAATCCAATTCCAATTAAAAAGGAAAGCCTAAGTTACTCCTTATAACATCAGCTATCTGCCAGTTAGTCCCGTCGAAATAGATTCAGCCGTTTCGGAGATTAGCCGGAACAAACAGACAGACAACATTGTTTTTAATTGTTTTTTGAAATAAGCACCGTTTTTCATATGCATTTAGTAAAAATTAATTATTTTGACATTATAACCAGACACTTGTGAGCAGTGGTAACAGCCGTGACTTACGAGTTGTAGGTCGTTAGTTCGAACCCAGACAGGCTCTTTACTTTGTGTAAATTATTTAATCTCCACTGCTCTCAAAACGGTGAAGGAAAACATCGTGAGAAAACGAAACGAACGCCATGTCCTAGAACCAAAAATTCAAAGACATTATGACATCATCTCACCAACCCGCACTGGGCTCGCGTAGTGGATTATGGCACACCCCCTTTCACAGAGGCGAGGCTTGTGTTCCACCAGTGGGAACATTATGGGCTGATTATGTGAAACAGACACTTCAATTATATTTATTTGTATAAATAATTTAGTTAATAATTTAAGCACTTCCGTAGTCATTGTTGTGATCTATATAAATATAACATCCTTTTATGAATGGAAATAAGTAAGATAATGAATTTGTTGATAGGCTTAATAGTTTGAGAAAACTGTTAGAATGCCAATAATGAAGTAATGATCAATCCATCCATTTTGTAAAACATGAATTAATACTTATAGGTACGGGGTGTAATGAAAAGTTGTGCGGAATTCGGTTGTCATGGTATGGGCATGAGATGCGGAGGAATGAGGAAAATGTCGTGAGGAAAGTCTTGAGTATGAATGTCGATGGCTCTAAGAGTAGAGGAAGACCAAAGAAACGATGGATGGACTGTGTGAAAGATGATATGGATAGAAAGGGGGTGACTACCGAGATGACAACTAAAAGAGAAGTATGGAAGAAAGGAACATGTTGCGCCGACCCCAAATAAATTGGGATAAGGGCAGGAGAATGATGAGGTACAGGGTGTAATGATACCTTACTTTCCCCTACTTTTTTAATACGTTTTTGGGAACGTTCACTCGACGAGCAACTTTTGAGGCGACCAGAAGGATGTTTTTCGACGCCATACTGAACGGGATATGCAAGAAACACTACTTAAATTCAGTCGCTCGGCTTGGTCGCCCAGTTATAGTTACCTATATTTTGGTCGCCGAGAGACCAAGTTGACGGCGACCGGTCGGCTGTGCGTAGCAACTCTTAAGGCTCCCGAAGACAAGGGCGACGCGACGCACACAGGTCCCGAATGATAAAAAAGTGGACATTAAGAAATTTTTGACAGAAGGTCAACGGATTCGGCTGATTTTTTTTTTGTAGACAGCTGATGCAATTACAAATCACTTTTATAGATTGAGTTTTTGCCAAATAAGCCGTATTTTCAGAGAAAAAAAATATTCAAATATTTTTTGTATGAAAGAAATCCTAATTTTGTCTTTATCTTCCAAGATTCAAACGTATTCAAAATAAAACTTAGCGCAGCTTGTAGAGGTGCTAATTGCTCACCACTTTGTCATAGACACTCTTCTGCGATTTTGTGCTCCTTTTGAGTTACAGGCACTTTAAATATTTTTTGTATGAAAAAATCCTAATTTTCTCTTTATCTTCCAAGATTCAAACGTATTCAAAATAAAACTTAGCGCAGCTTGTAGAAGAGCTAATTGCTCACCACTTTTTCATAGACACTCTTCTGCGATTTTGTGCTCCTTTTGAGTTACATGCACTTTAAATATTTTTTGTATGAAAAAATCCTAATTTTGTCTTTATCTTCCAAGATTCAAACGTATTCAAAATAAAACTTAAAGCAGCTTGTAGAGATGCTAATTGCTCACTACTTTGTCATAGACACTCTTCTGCGATTTTGTGCTCCTTTTGAGTTACAGGCACTTTAAATATTTTTTGTATAAAAAAATTCTAATTTTGTCTTTATCTTCCAAGATTCAAACGTATTCAAAATAAAACTTAGCGCAGCTTGTAGAGTAACTCTTACAAATATATGAAATTATCAGTATCAAATAAACAAACAAGGAAATCTCAAAACGTGTTCAGACATGTTTATGTACAGGTAAGTTATTGTGTGACTCGTATGTAATTTTTTTTTTGTATAGAGTCATTGCTTAATTACCCTATAAGTGACGATTTCGGCTCTATTTGGTCATCTAGTCGAACGCGTCGAAAACGCTGAATGATGAATAGGTATATAAATTGCAATTAAAAATTCCCTTTGTAGTTTTGCGGTATTTATGTAGGAGCACATCTTAGTATGTTTTATTTTCTCGTGACTCATCCAAATTGCAAGAATATTTGGCTCATTATCTAACTACCCCATTAAGTAATGAGGTAGTTAGGTAATGAGCCATTATCTAACTACCCCATTAAGTAACGGGATAGTTGGGTAATGAGTCATATATCAATAGTATAAGGGCAAGCGGAACCCGTTTTTGTTCATTACGCGTCTTGTGCTCGTAAAAACAACACATTTTTTTATCAACTATCACCACATTGTAACTTTTATTTATTTGCCTGTAACATTTTTGTATCAAAATGACTACATTTGTGACTAATTTAGACATTTTTTCTTTTTTGAGTAATAGTGGGTGCCTTAAAAATAGTGATTTACTGTGTCAAACCATTATAAATCGTATTTCAAGTGAAATTCCAAACGAAGAGCTCAGTATTATCAAAAAGTTTTGCCAAAATTATACGTCAAACCTAGCTAGAAGATGGGACAATTCAGGTAGAAACGAAAGATTTGGTGTTAAAAACAAGGAGTGGTTGGAGTCTAAAATTTTGTGGCCAACTTTAACTTCTGTGAATTTTCCTATGTTGTTTGATCCAGAATATACCATAGAGGACATTTCAGTAGACGTAGAAGAGCATAATTTATCGTACGAAGAGGAAGCGGGTGCATCTACATCAGAAGCTACCACAAATACTCCCAGAACTAGAAATAAACGACCATTTGAAGATTTAACAAATAAGCAGAAGAAAAGACGTTCTTTGTCTCTTTTGGAGCATTCCGAAGAAGAGCTCTTATTGCTAAACTTAATGAAAACGGGCGCACTGTTTGTTCTAAAGTTATTAAGTGCCTCTCAAATAAGCCAGAAAAGGTGCAAGAAGTAAGTGACTTTTTATATAAAGCTTCTGATAAATCGATTTCCGAGGAAGACACCTTAGCTCTTGCCACAGCATTGAGTTTATCAAAATGGCAATAAGGTCACCCGGGGCGAAAGCAACTATGAGGCTAAAGCAACTAATTCAATTTTCTTTCAATCTAATCATTTTTGTAGATAGCTCTATCTATTGGAGTAAAGCGGAATCATAGTTTTTTCAAATAAAGTACAGATGGCATCACTAGTTCACCTACTGTAGTACTGACAGATCATTTTCTGTCAGCCGCCATTTTGGAGTCGCATTCACCCCATAAAAAAAGAAAAGTAAATTTGCTTGAAACTGAACTCTATCTCGGCGACGCTATATAGCTTTTACAGATAATTCTGTGTGCATCTACATGTACTCTTGACATCAACATTTAGAAACAGATTACAACTGAGTTATAACGAATAGTCACATTTACCCCAAAGTGGGGTGAATGTAACTTTTACTGGTCTTATTCAACAATAATGCAAATTAATGAAAAACCAAAGTTTATTTGTAACTTAATTTATGTCGAAACTGTTCATCGAAAGCTATGCAATGAAGTACGTTTATTAGAATATCCCTATTATTTAAGTAGCTCATGGTGGAGGGAATCAAAGTTTCAGAATTTTTTTTTTAGTTGCTTTCTCCCCGGGTGACCTTATCTAACTTTGAGGTCCATTTTAAGTACAAATGGCACAGCGGCTTTTCCATCTTACCAGAAGTTACTGTTGAAGAAGAAAGAATGCTATCCAGCAAAAGAAGATATTGTGATATCGGAGTCAGGAGCTAAAATTAAGTTACAGGCAGTTCTAGATTTAACTGCCGAGAAGATTTTGAAAGTGACTGGTTCAAATATTAATGGTGGTGTTTTGAAGCTAGTTAGTAAATGGGGCTGTGACGGAGCTTCTTCACAAAGTTGTTACAAACAAAAACCAACTGGTGACATATTTTCAGAATCTTCTGTATTTATGGTTAGTTTTGTGCCACTTCGCCTTATGAGTGACAACGATGTGATAGTATGGGAAAATCCGCGCCCTTCTTCAACAAACTATTGCAGACCAATTATGTTCGAATTCAAACAAGAAACAAAAGAATATATTCAGCAAGTAGAAGCAACATTACAAGAAGAAATTCAGAACCTTCTACCAACAAAGTTATTTGATGGCGAATTTGAAGTATTTCATGAATTGCATATGACGATGATCGACGGCAAAGTATGCACGGCACTTTCACAGACACAGTCTGCAGCCAATTGCAACATTTGCTTAACAAATCCGAAAGATATGAACAACTTGAACCTCGTTTTTAACAAACCAGAAAACCATGATATGTACAAATATGGTTTATCTTCACTTCACATGTGGTTGCGATGCATGGAATGTATTTTGCACATATCTTACAACTTAGATTTCAAAAAATGGGCGGCTCGGGGTGAGGACAAACTGCTCCGAAAATCAAGAAAAGAGTTAACGCAGCATGAGTTTTTTGTTGTAACTGGCTTAATGATTGATATCGTCAAACAAGGCTTTGGGACAACAAACGATGGCAATACAGCTCGACGGTTTTTCAATGATTACGAAAGGTCAGCTGAGATAACAGGAGTTAATGCTAATTTGATTAAGAGATTTGCTGTAATTTTGCAGGCAATATCTTCTGGGAGAAATGTAGATATTGAAAAATTTAGAATTTATTGCAGAGAAACAGCAGAACTTTATGTCAGCGAGTACTCGTGGTATTACATGCCTTCGAGTGTACATAAACTTTTAGTGCATGGTGCAGATATTTGCCAGCATTTTTCTTTTATTCCAATTGGTATGATGTCCGAAGAAGCCTCAGAAGCAAGAAACAAAGATTTTCGTTCAATCAGAGAAAAGCATACTAGAAAGATAGGCAGAATGCAAACAAATGAAGATATTTTACACCAGTTACTTATCAGCTCCGATCCGTACATTACGAACATAAGACCAAAGTTCACCAAAATTCAAAAGCAGCAGAGGTTTGAAGAAGCCGAAAATCTTCTAAAGGATGACGTTTCACCCAATAAACTCGATTTAGAAGTTGCTGATGAGGAAGAAGTATACGTCGACATTGAGAATAATCCCCCACAAGATCCGCTAGCATAATTCACATTGTAACATACGCACGTTCATGTTAGTTTATTTAAGTTTGTAAGTTTGTAATCTAGTTTATTTAAGTTATTAAGTTTATAGGTACTGAGAAAAAATGCGCTTAAAATTAATTTATGTTCTAGTTTATTTAAATTTGTAAAATAATAGTTTACTTTAGTTATTAAGTTTACAGGTACTGAAAAAAAATGCGCTTTGTTTTATTTTTTGTGTTTGTTTTATTTATTTATTTATTCATATTATGTTGACGACAGCCCTAGCAAAGTATTACATTTGTAAACAAAGACTACCCACTGTTGGGGTAGTCAAATAAAAAGTTGTATTTTACATTTCATATGACTTATTAGGACAAAGTAGGGTAGAACAATATTGTTTATTTTTATTATACCCTGATATTTTATTGTGACAATGACTTGACATTGAATCTTGATCGCACGAACATTGCTCTGTGAATTAACCTGTGAAAATAATTGTAAAAGCGTGTGTTTTGTTGTGGAACTATAATTAAAAGACTGTTAATAGTGCAAGTGCCGTTTATTATTGAAGAAAGTGACCAAAACAGATAAGCACGCCAAGATCCCTGCCCTAAATCAAATACATATTAAGTGATAAAGTATAAAATAAATAAATAAACAAAACATGCATGTAAAGATAAATTAAGCGTTAGGGTTACAGGTAGTTCAAATTTTTTAAGTACGCCTTAATACAATACCTATATTATTATATAGGTTTGTATTTTGACGGTCCTAAGCCCGTTAAAGTACGAAGGAAAAGTTTTAATTGCAATTTATACCTTTTTATCATTCAGCGTTTCCGACGCATTCACTAGCGTTAGATGACCAAATATAGCCCAAATTGTAAGTAATCGGCTAATTAAGCAATGACTCATTACCAAAAAATGCTTATAATCTGAATATGAGTCACACAATAAATTACCTGTACCTGAACATGTCTGTACACGTTTTGAGATATCCAAGTTGTTTATTTGATATATTTAAAATAAGACTTTTTTTAATAGAAAGACATTTATAAGAGTTACTTATTAATGAAGAAAATGTTATTACATCTTAGTCTATCTTTAACAAGATTATTTCTAATCCGCCTGAATTAATTTTTTAACTCTGAAAATACGGCTTATTTAACAAAAAATACATCTTTAAAAGTTACTTGTAATTGTATCAGCTGTCTACAAAAAACTAGTAAAGCTCATCCGACAACGAAAAATTTAAAGTGCCTGTAACTGAAAAGGAGCACAAAATCGCAATTGAGTGTCTATGGCAAAGTGATGAACAATTAACCCCTCTACAAGCTGCGCTAAGTTTTATTTTGAATACGTTTGAATCTTGGAAGATAAAGACAAAATTAGGATTTTTTCATACAAAAAATATTTAAAGTGCATGTAACTCAAAAGGAGCACAAAATCGCAGTTGAGTGTCTATGACAAAGTAGTGAGAAATTAGCCCCTCTACAAGCTGCGCTAAGTTTTATTTTGAATACGTTTGAATCTTGGAAGATAAAGACAAAATTAGGATTTCTTTCATACAAAAAATATTTGAATATTTTTTTTCTCTGAAAATACGGCTTTTTTGGCAAAAACTCAATGTACAAAAGTGATTTGTAATTGCATCAGCTGTCTACAAAAAAAAATAAGCTGAATCGGTTGATCTTTTGTCAAAAATTTCTTAATGTCCCCTTTTTTATCATTTGGGACCAGTGTGCGACGGTGCGACGCGATTCTAGTAGAACAATTTCCATTAAGGTTTCATAGAAATTGTTTCACTAATGTCGTGTCGCGCCTGTCTGCGGGAGCCTTTAATCTTTGAAAAGAGATAGGTACCTTAGGCTGCATACCTTAAATAGGACACAGTTAAAGATAAAACAATCACAACGTGAGCGTGTATTAATTAATTTGACAACAAATTGCAATAACCCCGAATTTCATCAAACTATCAAACTACTACCGATGTATATTTAGATTGAGTTCATCTGTTCTTACTTGAAGGATCTTGGTTTAACGAGACACCTACAAACTAAACTCTACCCTAATACCCTAAAAATAGATCACAATCTTCTTTGTAGACCACACACTAGTCTTCAACTTACAAAACGCATGCAATAATCAACCTTATCACGAAGAGGATAAAGTTGGATTGAACAAAAGAATTTTTGTCATTGTTTCTTTACACCACGACATTTAAATACAACTTTATCCTCATATAAATAAAGTCTACATTCAATTGATGATGGCATGGCGGTTGTTACGTTATAGCAATGTGGATGGCGTCGAAGTTCCGTACTTAGTACCGGCTGATACGGCGCTTACTAACACATGCGCAGAACGCCGTTCATTCACACTTGTCAAACGTAGTGATGGGACATGCACGATAGTTGGCGACGATAGTTTTGTTTTTTGGATAAATATTAACTGTTTTGTTTTTGTTGTTGCGGGAAAATATTAGGACAGCAATGACGGTTTTTGAAGAGATAATGTAGATATTTTGTTGATTGTGTCTTTACTCTTAACTTTTGTTAAACCTCTTTTATTATTTTAAATCAACAAGGCAGCAATTTTTTGTCAACAAAAAAATGTGTGATGGCTATGAAGGATTTTTTTTAAATAAAATGATTAATTTAATTAGCACAGCCCTTTTATACTCCTAGGCACTGGACACAAATCGAGATTCCTGGCTGCTATTAAGAAATGTTAATTATGTATTTCCAAGAATTCTCTATTATCTTTTCAAATGTCAAAATATTAAAAGTGGCTTCGAATCTTAAGTATGTTTATGTACAAATCTAGATTGACTTGGTTTATGCTAAAAATAACCTTTGGATTCTAGATATTTCGTTAACATTACATATTAAATCTTATGTAAACGTTCAACGACCTTTGTGTTATTGTATATTTTTATTATAAACAACTCTTTTTTGTATTTTTTGTTGTAATTTGATAAATTTTATACTTCTTTTTTTTTAATGACGATATTGGAATGAAACAGGTGGCTAGTTTTATAACTGTTTTGTTTTAATTTTATTACTTAGCTAGTGGCTTCGGCCGGGTCATCGGACTTAAAAAATAAAAATACTTTAATTCAAACCTTAATCCATATGATGTCAGTAATACACAGGATTTATAAGCTAAGTTAGTAAGAAATGTAACACAATATTTCAGTTCATACATCTGCTGCACTCACCTGACGCACCGGGTACATGCACATTTTAATAATTTATAGCAATAAACGAAATAATACAAAAAAAAACAGAAAACTAATAAAGTGCAGTATTTTTAATAAAACACAATCAATGCTAAATAATACAATCTTAATTAACATAAATGGAAAATAAAAATTAATACTGACCGCCACAATCTCTGGAACATTCAATCAAAATAGTAATTACTGTCATAAAAATAAAAATAATGGCTGTCATTAACTTTGGTTATTGTGTGCCGGTCTACACACTACAATATGTCTACTCCATATACGTTATGATTAATATTCTTCTAATACATCATCCTTACAGAACAATAGCAATTTCAGGTTTTTTAGTGCAAGGGTGAAATTGTGTCCGATAGAAAAGTAGTAAGTGTGAACCGTTCCATGGATAAATTGTATGATCTACATACATACATAAACTCACACCTTCTTCCCATGGGGGTAGGCTGAAACTATAGAACGCCACCTGCTACGCTCCTTACATACTCATTTTGCTTCGCCTACGTTCATACATCTGGTCATACAAGAACGCCAGTTGCGAGTACTACACACCTGACCTTTCTGAAGAACATCACCAATTAGGTCACTATATATCCTCCTAGGGCGTCCTGGCGTTTCCACTCACCTCTGCTTTGTAAATACCTTTTGTGAGTAGCCTTTCATTCACCCTCACAACATGACCAAACCATCTAAGCATACTTATTTTAATTTTTGTCACTACATCTTCTTCAATTGTATCTAAAAGATAATAAAGGTAGAAAGGGGGTGGTGAATATTGAGATGACGGCCCATGGAGCAAACCACAAAGTAATTTGGATAAGCGGAGGAGGACGGTGATATTTATCAGTGTCACATCTTTCCGGAATCCACGGTAAGGACAGCTATTTAATCATTAATAATTGTTTTATATTTAAATGTCCACAGAAGAGACATTTATAATAAAATTAAAGTACTGGGATAGCGACTGGAATTATTGACATGATCAGAAATACTAATAATACACATACATAAACTCATGCCTTTTCCCCAAAGGGTAGGCAGAAACTACGGAACGCCACCTGCTACGATCCTTACATACTCCCTTGCTTCGTTAAAGACTTTTATTAGTACCTCAAAAGTTGTGTATGCGGCATCTCTCCACAAACAATGGATTACCTTCCGTCTTGCCAGGATGCGGTGCAATTCCGCCATTCGGTCTTGAGGACATTGAGGTGCACACTTGAGGACCTAATGGCTGCGTCAGCAAACCGTATTAGCATTGCTGAATTTTGATATATTTTAGGTGTTATTTTGTTATCGACAACGCTTGGCAGAATACCTCGAAAATCTGTATAAAAGACTGTGACCTCTGAGTTTGTATCGGTCTTTATTCTCAGAGTGGTCGATTAGGATACACCGAACTCATCTAGTTTGTGTTTTTCTTTTTACCTAATTTACATAAATAAATATCACTTATCATTTATATGAGATTGCTGATTAGATATCCCTAAATCAAAGACAACATTACCAAGGTCTGAATATGACCTTTACTGTTTACAAATATTGGTCCCATCTCAAGTTACCTACGATAATCGATAAGGCACATCACTATAACTTGCATAACACGTACTCACACAACCACCGGACGCCGAGTAGACTTGGTTATTGCAAACTATCCTTTACTAAAGGAATACTGGAGATAAGCAGTTTTTAAAGATACGTAGGTTTTACATGCAAATGCATCTGTAGAATTGTAGACCATTTTGTATTTTGTTAAGTACCTGGTACTTGTTGACAGGCCTTCACTGTTCTGCCACACCTAATAACACTGTAATTTGAAAACATTGTAAAAGACAATTATTTTCCAAAGAGTAACCGTGGAGTTTCTTGCCGGCTCTTCTCCATAGGAAACGACCAATTGCACCTAGCTTCTGACGTTTCATAAGTGCTCATGTAGTTTTATGTGAAATAAAATATATTGATTATTGAAACCTTTGAAACAAAAAAAGGATAATAGACAGCTCTTTTTGAAGGGATATACAGATATGACGGCCGACAGAGATGTATGGAAGATGATGTGCAGCTGACCCCAAATTAATTGGAATAAGGGCAAATGGTCATATTTATTGTATTCTAGACTTTTACACTTATTATTATAGATTTATTTTACACTTAGATAAATCGGTTAAACTAAACGACCAACCATTACAATAAATATAACCAATTTATTACACAAATTGACCGCTAGCACATGTCAGATTACTCCAATTAATCAATAAATCGACTTAAGTTTTGCTTTTGACCTTTTATGAATTTAAGGGATGATGCGGTTGACGATACTGCACGCTTGCCTAAATAATCTATTTACCTAAGACCTGAACACTCTCAGGTTATATAGCTAGCTATAGAAAAACACAGACTCCGGCACTGCGTTCCAATTTCACCAATGAAACTAAACCCGATCAGCACATCGAAACTGCGTTCAAGAGCTATCAGTGTCAATTTGTTACAACAATGATGACGCTGATCGACTTCAGATTCATCGGTGCAATCCGCCCTGAGTTACTCGTGGAGTAGTAGAGGTTACAAGTCTAATTTCCTGCCGTCATACTATTTCTAATGAAACCTTAAAAGTTCTTTAATTGGCCTAGAGACTAATTAATTGAATGTATAGGTCAATATAGTTTCTATCTTACGATTGACAATGTAACTTGGAAACAAATATTATCATTCTCTTTTCAAAATAGGAACAAACCATAAATAGATGTATAATTTTGACAGCTGTTTCAAATTAGAACGTGGCTGTTTCTGAACAATGAATGCGAAAAAACATCTGTCATTACTGTCATAACTTTAACATTTTTGGGGTTATTGGTTTAACCATAATTTAGAGATTACTTTCCGACCTTATCATTCTAGGATAGGTATCCTAACCTACCTGTGACGTCAGAGCAATGTGTCATGTCCTCCTTCACAGTAGAGCGTTAGAACGATAACCTGTGTCGAGTTCACTGAGGCAGTATCTTTGTTGTCATATTTTTCCTTATTAGGTGACGAGAACAATATTTAAATAAATTATAGGTATTTGTTACAATATCCAGTGCGGTATTAATGGGTGGTCTAAGGTTATATATACAGGGTGTCCCGTAAATAATGGATAACCTTGAACTAGCATGTAATAGACCATAAGGCCGTTCTAAAAACAACTATCTCAAGTAGTACCTTAGATTAGTCTAACTTTTTTACATTATTTTACATTCTTCTTTACCACGACCCCAAATGAATGAATTCCATCGGTTATTTGATGTTGTAATATTGTACGTTGACTATCGACAGAGGCAGTAAATAATGTGACTAGGAATAGCACAGTTTTTTTTTTAAATCGTCTCTTAGGTACACACGGCTACATATCAAGCCATATGTTTCCAGTACAAGCTGATCTCGCATTGTAAAGGATTTTCGTACAATGAGAGGTTAGCTTGAGCATATACTGGAAATGTTTAGCTTGATATGTAGCCGTGTGTACTATTTGGGATATATATATTTTATGAATTTTTTTTAGAACGGCCATATGGTATATTATATGCCATGTCAAGGTTATCTATTATTTACAGGACACCCTGTATAGCTCGGTTTAGCGTTGGTTAAAGGAGTAAATCTTGATGCAATGGTGGTCGAGATGAAGTAGAAGTATAATAGGGTGGCAAAAAGCAAGCCACCTGATGGTGCTCGTAGATGGTCACTACCGCAATGGACATCATAAGTACTGTCGCAGGTGTTCGTACCGGACCACGTAAGGACTATCTCAGCTTGCAGCGCTCGGCCGTTATAGTAACGCTTACCTACGCTCATCAACAACCAATATCATCGTCGCATAAGTTTTTTCTGATCTCCTAGTTTTTTTTTGATGAAGAATATACCATAAAAAGAACGGGTGAAGGGTAGTCAGACATCTGTGATCACTGTAACCGAGCCTTTTTTTGGGGTTGGGTTATTATCAAATAACTTGTGTGTGAAATTCTTACTGACTAAAGCCACCCGTGTTCCTTCCGTTGCCTGTGTAGCCAGGGGCCTCGGTAACCCTTTAATACCTTCCCGCGACCCCGGCAGGCATCGGCCCTAGTGGACCCCTACACTTGTGCTGACATCTCTTTGAGGCGCGCGTGGAACACAATCTGATCCTTATCGGACGGCAAGCTACCCATTGCTCACCGTCCGCAAGCCCACGCCTACTGTGGCTGGCAATCGGCCTGGGATTCCCGACGCACAGGGCGTATCCTGCGGCAGCTAGGGGCGTGAGGACGTGAATTTTGCCTCGCCCTCACCGGTTCCGCCTCCTCCTTTGCGAGCATTACTGCTTGGCAAAAGGAGGTGACGCTTCCTATTCCCTCTTGCTCCGTACCATAGCCTGGACCAGGGCCGGACGCGAGCGATCTCCACCGCCGATTGAAAGAAATTATCGTGAGCACGGGATTTTGTTTTCAAAGTGGGTCGATATGCGCACCCGCGGTAGTACCAGAAGCGTCGCAGATGCGGTTGCCATCCCAGAGATAAAGCTGAAATGACTCAAGTGTCTCTATAAGGAAAATAATATTCAATAGAATATTTTTTGTTGTTGTCAAACCACACAAACCATTGAGGATACCTACTTATCAGTTTTCCTACTTTAAATGTGATGAATTTTAGGTTTTATAATAAAAAGCACGTTTGTCTATTACCCACCGTAAAACATCGATTGTTTTTGCTCACGTAAGATAAAATCTTATGTTGTTGTAAGTGTTGATTTCGAAAATTATTATTTTTATATTGTTAAAGAAATTGATGAGTACTGAGGAAGTCCCGCAATTCAAAATTTCGAAAACTTTTTGTCTACCGTACGATTTCCTAGGACAGTGCAATGGCCTGAAAATGCCTTAATGCCAAATATTGGTGAACATTACAGATTTTCATGACGGACCCACTCATCCAAGAAACGGTAGCTTTAGCGGCCATAAAGGCTCCTACATACTGGCGCGCCTTGTGGCGCGACGCGTCGCGACACAAAGGCACCGCTTGTAGCGTGGCGTCTTTGTGTCGCGTCGCGTCGCGCGACAAGTCGCGCCAGTATGTAGGAGCCTTAATAATTTTGTGTCAAATGACGTCACGAAAACGTTGTCTATGCGAATCGAACGTCAAATGATAAATGATAAATGATTTATTTTCTGTAAGTAGGTTTGTACAAACACTTTTACACGTCAATCATATTTTTAAAATAAAGCTAGATGAGGTCGGCGTTTCCTATCTGACTATTCTGAGAAGAAAGGCCGAAACAAACTCAGAGGTCACAGTCTCTTTTAAAGTCCAGACATAATCTTGGTCAGATGAAAATTTATTAAAGTAAGGTTCTGAATCGGGAGACCGATTTAGTAACAATTCAATGAATATTTAATAAAGAACACATCATTTACAACGCCATTGCATAAACGGTACAACCCTATGTTATTCAAATTCTAAATTCGAATACACGATTTGTGCGCGTAACCACACTCACTTTGACATCTATGCCATTCCATGTTTTACATACATTGCTCCATACACTTGCAAGTCATTTTACTGTTTTAGTACTAAAACTGTATTGTATATAAAACAATGTGGGTTTTTCGACTAAAATAGCAAAAAGGTGTGTTGACATAATGACTCAGTCTTTAAATATGCATGGAACGTTTTAGGATCGTGAGATAAACCAATGCATGTGTTCTGTCGCTAGACTAGCGGGTTTAGGTTGCAACATGGCTGTATGAATTTTAAACTTTTGCCTAGTAAACAAATAAAATAGGACCCATAGAGCGCTCAATATTTTGACAGTTCTGTCAAGTGCTGCTATTTTTGCCGTTAAGGCGCTGACAAGACCCAATTGACCAAAATAGGCTTCTCTTAAGAAAGAAAATTGCCAAATCTGTATAGTTTGTGGTAGCGGAAAAAATATATGTTATATTTGAACATATTTCCCAGAACTTGGTTGTCACCAAAACACGTTTTGAAAAAAAAATCTCGATACAAACTAACGTTAAACTAACCTCTTACCTTGAGTTCTAATCCAAAATATCTGTATTAAATATCAACATAAATTACGTATTTAATTAATAACAAGTACGTCTTATTCTAATGCAGAACTTGGTTGTTTTTTATTTTCGATTACTCAACTCAATTCTGAGTAAATAGATAATTACTTCATATTTTGCAATAAATTACAAGCGTTGTGTCGTCGCGCTTCTCTTTCTTTTCTATGCAATCTGACAGTGACCGCGGTTTAGGTGTTGTCAGCGTCTTAATTAGCGTTGAGGTGTTCTGGTTTGAAGGGTATGGTTGCTGGTGTAAGAGACATTTCAGCTTTGTCTCTGGGATGTAAAATTCAAATAATTTAAAAATGCCTGAGATGCATTCTAATATCACAATGTTTATTCCGCATAGAAACTATACTATACTCCGTTGGTTTAGGTAGTTAAATAAACGTAAACAAAAAAAACACGTGACGAGAGAGCTGTCAAGTAACCGACTCAACGTAATACCTGTCACTTCAGTCGTCATGCTACGTCACAGTTGCACTCTTCAATTTAGCAACGTTATAATTCGTTGACGTTTAGAGAACCTGTGTTTTTGGGCTCTTTACTATAGGTAGACAGATTACAAAATATTATAGTATTATTATAAATCTTACTAAAACAATGTGCTCAAGCAGTTACATCTACGAATAATAGTTTAAGAAGAAATGATACAGTATAACATACATTAATAAAAGAGGAAACTATCGTAAAAATCAAAAATAAATTTAATTTGGTTATAGATTACAACGTATTTTTAAACAAGGAAGTGTCATCTATAAAAACCCGTTTTACAATTTGTTTACCTTTATTTAATTACCTAAACCAATGGAGTATAGTATTTCAGTTATTCTATGTATGTATAGTATAATGAAAATACGTTGTAATAACAACATTTTTAATTAAATTCTAGTTTCGTTAAGAAATCGCACACAGCCTGGTTACTTATAATTAATAATTCCGCATATTTAGAATTACATCTTGTTTTTTTTTTTTAATTAATATTCAATAGAACATGTTATTATATTATTTCTAACTATAATATTATATTGTACGTTAATTAATATTATATACGTATATTATATTAATATACCAAGGGGCTTGTGGCTAAGTAATAACAGCCGCACGGGTCGATCGATCAGGTTAAGCTACGCTTGCCGCGGTTGCTACGTGGATGGGTGACCATCTTTACATACCAAGACCCCTCCGTGCCTCGGAAAGCACGTTAAGCCGTTGGTCCCGGCTGTCATTCGTGGATCTTTAACAGTCGTTACGGGTCAGAAGCCCGAAAGTCTGACAACCAAGGGGTATCGTATTACCCAGTAACTGGGTTGTGGAGGTCAGATAGGCAGTCGCTCCATTTAAAATACTGGTATTCAGCTGCAACCGGTAAGACTGGAAGCCGACCCCTACATACTTGGGAAAAAGCAGATGATGAATAAATAAATAACATGTCGCGCCTGTCTGCCGGAGATGGCAATAGGCTCGCCCCCTATTACATGGGACTTACACATAACTGGCGAAATGTGGGTGTACTATAGGTACACCTCTGCCTAACGCTTCGGTGATTACTGGTGTGATGTTATTTAAGTTCTCAGTAGCAACCGTGAGTCTTCATGTGTACCTGGTCATTCTGAAACATTTCTCCGACATTCGTTTCGTCGTTGAACGGTTCACTTTTAATTTTTTACCGATAGAACGTTTCAACGGCGTACGATTCGCCGTCAGAACCTTTCATATAGCGAAGGATAATGTTGGGTTAGGTTAAGGTCGAACAGACAACGCCCTCTTCCGGCCCCCCTAAATGGGTCTAGGGACGGCGGACTTGGGGACGTCCGCCGCCCCCCATCACACTGGACCCGAGGTGGCGGCGCGTAGTGTTCCACGCGCGCCCCTTTCAGACGTCGCGGGGGGGTTTAAACACCTCACCCCCCCCAGACTTGAGGTGGCCCGCAGAGGTGGGCCGGCACTAGCCGGGGATCGTGGAAGTCGCATTAGATCCCATGATCCCCGGTGCAAGTGTGGGACGGGAACACCGGGGTGGTTTTTAGTCAGTAAGAGTCTGACAGACCCCTCCGCCTACCCCAGGGCGGAGGACATCCATGAGGATTTTCCACCCCGGGAACAAAAAAAAACAAAAAAAAAAAAAAAAAAGGTTAAGGTCGAAAGTGACGCATATGTATGTAAGTACTAAAGAGTTAACGAGGCTCCTGGCAACACAGACATCGGAAGGAACACGGGTGGGTTTTAGTCAGTAAGCGTCTGACACACCCTCCCGTTCCGCCCAGAGCGGGAGAAGTTATTTGATAATTTCACACCAAAAAAATACAACAAAAATATACCACATTTTCTATTCTTAGTAGTTCCATCACGCGTGTAATCCCCGAAGGGTTAGGCAGTAGCAGAATACAGGGTTTTGCGAAAGTTTATTTTTGCAAAATGTGCATATAAGCAAAACATCTTTATGATCGACGTCGATCATTATCATCATCAGCTTATACGAGTCAATTGCTGGATTTAGGCTTCTCCAATCGCTCACCAGGTCAGCTCGATCCTCGGCTACTCTCATCCAGCAGCTACCCTGGGAATATGGTCGCTCAACCTAGCCTGGGGTTGCAGTCTCGACATAGACAGCGATCGCTTTACAACCAAATTCGGTTGTAAAGTCCTAATGGGGTCCCTAGACGTTCAAAATTGCTTGACAATCACAAAAATATTACAATCGGACCCCATTGGGACTTTACGACCGATATTCGGTCCAAAAGTGATCGCTATGTATGTCGAAACTGCAGCCCGTGAATCAGTACGTCGTTAATAAATCATTCTACGTTGATCGTTATACGCTGACACAAATAAATATATTTTCAACGACATCGATCCGTCGACGATCGTGCCGTTTTATTGCCGATAGATCGATAATAAATTTGATTTTCTTGAGACTAAGTAGATAGACTAATTAAAATTTAAATGGATATCTTTCAACGTACTCGAACGGCTCATTCATCGATCAGCAATGCAATGTGCATCCTGTTGGTGAAATTTTCGATTATTCATAACCACCAGGAAAACCGCAGATAAAAGTTAGTCAACCATCGGCACTGTAATGCAATAGGTTACCTAATCCTCTAGTTTAAAACACATCAGTTCAGTAAAACACGCAAAACACATTACCCTCCTTTAACCAATCTAGGTAGTGCAAGAAAAAAATGCACTAGTGAAGTTTTAGATCAACGAGGTTCCCATAGAATTTCACTTTTGTTTAGATCCATTGAAGCGTTGAAAATACTAGAATGCTCCGCCTGTCTGTGTATTTCTGTAATAGGGTAATTGACTACTATCAAAGAAATACATTAATTAATACTTATTTTAAATATGTTACTAAAAAGCGACGTTATGTGAAAAAACAATTCTACTACTACTACATACTTCACCCATCCACGGACCAACCCCGGCAAACGTAGCTTAACCTGATCGATAGACCCGAGCGGCTGTTAATACTTAGCCACAAACCTCTCTTCAGCTAGTACGAGTATCCCACCTAATATTATAAATACGAAAGTGAGTTTATTTGTTTGTTACGCTTTCACGCTAAAACGGCTGAACAGATTTTAATCAAATTTGGCACATGGGTAGACCATGACCTGGACTAGGACTTAGGATACTTTTTATACCGATATTCCCATGGGATCGAGACTTATGCGGGTGAAACCGCGGGGTGCAGCTTGTTAACTCTAACTCCAGGTTTCCTCAAGATGTTTTCCTTCAAAGATGTCTCTAATGTCCCATATCTTATGTCAAAGTCCTCAAAACAGTCGATTTACTTAAAATTCTGCGCACTAAATAAAGGTATGGACCCAAAACCATCGTGTATCCAATAAAAACCTGCTTGACCGGTTCTATTCATAGCTCTGCAAGATGATTTTAGATTTTATAAATGTTTATAGTTTGGACTTACTGTTTTTGTACGTAAATAACACGTTTTGCTTCGAAATAGGGATTCCCGAGATTCGTATCTTGGGTTCTTCTTTTTCTTCTGAGAATAGCTTGTGGCGGCATCTACAGCGCCACATACGAACTACGCATCACACTGACGTCACGCAAAATCCTGCATCGCGCAAGCAGAGTTTACCGCGCAACTAGCATATATACAACATCCCGACATCAACCGTCGGGCAGTTGCCCACCAGACACGACACCCGTCTGGTCGGAGGATCCTCCCTTTTCTATGGAGGATGAGTGAACTTTACACCCTGTTCCTCATGCCTTCTATACTGGTGACCCCGAGTATGAACGTCAGCGCAGCCTTCGTGCAACTACATCAGCGTGACGTCATCATCATCACTTCCTCAAGCTCTCGAGCGGCGAGTCACACAGCCAGCCAGCACCCACGGCTTCAACGGGTATCCTGACCACCAGCATGCAGCGACCGCGCATACCTGGTCATCACCCTAAGCCTCATCAGCAACCTTGGCACAGCACACTGCACTTTCGGCCGGTCAACAAGCAGAGCTCTTCAACGCTCTCCTGGTCGACGCCAGCAGTCAGCCCTCAACCCGGCGCTGTACCACGTCCGACTCACTGGAGCATAACGCAGCGCCACCCCGACTCACTGGGGCATCATCACCGCAGACAGTTCCGACCCACCGCGAACTATGCGACAACCGGTTCCGACCCACTGGAACCCACACCTGGCACTGGCAAGCATCGCAAGATACAAGACTCAGCCCACTATCGACCTCCGGTCTCCGGAGGGGAGTGATGTGGCGGCATCTACAGCGCCACATACGAACTACGCATCACACTGACGTCACGCAAAATCCTGCATCGCGCAAGCAGAGTTTACCGCGCAACTAGCATATATACAACATCCCGACATCAACCGTCGGGCAGTTGCCCACCAGACACGACACCCGTCTGGTCGGAGGATCCTCCCTTTTCTATGGAGGATGAGTGAACTTTACACCCTGTTCCTCATGCCTCTATAAGCTCATAATATTTTTTTGTCTGAAAGTAGCACAGGTGACTGAAAAGTTGTGCGGAAATCGATTGTCATGGTATGGGCATGTGATGCGGAGCAATGAGGAAAATGTCGTGAGGAAAGTCTTGAGTATGATTGTCGATGGCTATAAGAGTAGGAGAAGACCAAAGAAACGATGAATGGACTGAGTGAAAGATGATATGGCTAGAAAGGGGAGCAGAAATGACAACTAATAGAGAAGTATGGAAGAAATGGACATGTTGTGCCGACCCCAAATAAATTTGGCATAAGGACAAGGGGATGATGAATAACTCATAATATTTTTTAGCTGTCTTGCTCTTGTATTTGTGAGCCAACTGACTGTCTCACAATCGTGATTCATTATTCATCATGAGTGTGTATTCACATAGGTACTGTTTTGTGTGTTGAACTGGAAAACATATACCTAAGAATTTATTGAGTGGTAGCGGGCAGGCCACTTTGCTTTGCTTTTGCAGAACAGATGGTCGATGAGGCCGAAACGTTCTGGAGTGACGACCGCGTACCGGAAGGAGACGCGTAGGGAGACCCTCAGAAGATCGAGACGCTTTGGATGACGGAGGCAGAATACCGCGCTTTGGGGCAATGCTTGGGGGAGGCCATGTCCAGCAGTGGGCGTCTTTCGACTGAATAATGAGGTTTCCTAGAAGAGCGGTAGCCGCCACATAACATCGCAGCGACGGCTGTGATCAAACTTACCCTCAAAAGATGGAGATGCTTTGGATGAGGGAGGTACAAAACCGCGCGTTGGGGCAATATTTGGGGGAGGCCATGTCCAGCAGTGGACGTCTTTCAGCTGAATGATGAGGTTTCCTAGATTCCTCTTACGGTGTCTAAAACGCTCTCCAGGAGAACACCTCAACTTACCTTCATAACTTAACGTTTCAGCGACGTCATTCGCCGGTAAATTGCAGACGTTATGTGGCGGCCACCGCTATTCTAGGCAACCTTAGCTTTAAATTGTCTTTGGCACCGACATTAAGACGCTGACAACACCTAAACCGCGGTCACTGTCAGATTGCATAGAAAAGAAAGAGAAGCGCGATGACACAACGCTTGTAATTAATTGCAAAATATGAAGCAATTATCTATTTACTCAAAATTGAGTTGAGTAATCGAAAATTAAAAACAACCAAGTTCTGCATTCAATTATGACGTTCTTGTTATTAATTAAATACGTAACGTATGTTGATATTTAATACAGATATTTTGGATTAGAACTCAAGGTAATAGGTTAGTTTAACGTTAGTTTGTATTGAGTTTGAAAAATGTATTTTGGTAACAATCATGTTCTGGGAAATATGTTCAAAATTAACATATATTTTTTCCGCTACCACAAACTATACAGATTTGGCAATTTTTTTTCTTAAGAGTAGCCTATTTTGGGCAATTGGGTCTTGTCAGCGCCTTAAGCAATGGACAAGATTGTCAACTTTTTTTTCTTGGATACGAGGCTTTTGGCTACTTTGTATGTGTGTATTTTACGTGATTTTTTTGTAATGTGCGTTTTGTTTGTGCAGAATAAAGAATTTTTCATTCTTTCTTTTCTTTCCAATAGCATCCCGATATCGGCAACTCCTATCCACATTTTATCGTACGTTTTTGCATTGCACAGGTGTGAGTACTATGTATAATAGAGCTACCATTTACCAGTTAATGTGTAATTGACTTGAATGGGCCCTGGCGGCTGAGAGTATGTCATGCTCACTCAGATGTCTCGCTGATGGTGGCGTGTGTGTTGGATCATTTAGCTCCCTTCAAAATGGTTGAGCTGAATGGTGCTGATCCATGCGTCATGCTCGTGAACGGGCGCCGTCAGTTGGGACTGGTCACCTTTTAGCTTCCTCGGCTTATTTGTAATTATTTTATTTAGAAATTGTTTTTTGTTCATTTTGCTACTATGGACGCGTTTTTTATTTTACATCGTCCTCACATTTCATTTCACATTTATTTCAATTTCAACATTATTTTTGTACTAATCTTTATGTATCAATTTAATTTAAAAGAGTGTCCATGGAGTTTCTTGCCCGTTCTTCTCCATAGGTACCTACTACGCTTTGGAATGGGCAACTAGCTTCATATTTCTAACTGACCGACTCCTTGACAATTCAAAAGTGCCTGTAAATGGTTTAATTGAAATAAATGCTTTGAGTTTGAGTTATCATCATTAACCAAACAAAAACCCGCAATGACTCACGTCAATAAAATACTAAACGGTTACATTTCGTATCAGTTAACTTTAACTGCCTCGGTTACGTGTCCTTACGTAATTCTTAACTAAGTTACGTTTATGAACTTTATTTTATACGTAATATGTCGTTGGACTAGATCGAGTTTCCGAGAGAATGAAGGAAAGAAGGAAATACATTGGATTGGACACAGGTAATTTTTGGATGCGAGAAGGACAGGACCGGTTGATGTGGCGACGCTTGGGGAGGCCTATTTCCTTTGATAAACATAGGCCTCTCGTCTTCCAGGAGGTAATTAAGAGGCCATTTAGAACGTCAAAAAATTTACAAGAAAATTGAATTGATTCTAGGCGAAGGTAGTATCGTATGGAGAAGAATGGGCAAAAACTCCATTGTTACTCTTTTAAAATGTTACAACATTCGAAATGACATTGTTCATAGTTCTTCATGTAGATGTAGATCAAAGAAACGATCTAAGGGGTATCGTGTTACCCAGTTACCGGGTTGTGGAGGTCAGATAGGTATTCGGGATATCCTACTAATATTATATATGCGAAAGTTTGTAAGAATGGATGGATGGATGTTTGTTACTCTTTCACGCAAAAAGTACTGAACGGATTTGGATTAAATTTGGCACACAGATAGTTTATAACCAGGAATAACACATAGGATACTTTTTATTCCGATATACCCACGGGGACAAAACTTATGCGGGTGAAACCGCCGGGCGCATCTAGTGTAAAATATTGGTATTCAGTTGCATCCTGTTGTATTGGAAGCCGACCCAGTTGGGTAAAGTCTAGGCAGTTTGAATTTGAAATCTAGACACTATCCACATGAGCCTATTTGAATTGTAACCCTGTAATTATTTTTATCTATTCTGAAGCCATCTTTTTGCGTATTGTCGGTGTTACCAAAAGGAGAAAGGTTATCAGACCTTTAGCAGAAAAATTGGGTTATCTAAAAGTAATAATAATTAATTAGTATAGTTAATTGGTATTCTTTACATAGCGAATTTGACGCGCCATTTCTTTATCAGATACAAAGGTCGCTTAAATACGTTTTAATAAAATCACATCACGTCTGTATATTCACAGAAGAGGTAGGCAGAGTATAACGTAAATATAATACACATAAAATTCTCCAATTAGCCTTATGTTTCATGTAACAGCAGGCTTAGCATGACGCTTTCTATTTCTTCGAAGAAAAGACACGGCTCTTTCTATACAAAGTGACATTTCGTTTCTCCTTTTTTGACATCCCACCGTAGAAATCCTTCTACATAAAAAAGGACCTAGACAAAGAGCGTTAGAACAGAAAGACAAAATGACAGATAGTAGAAGGATTTCTACGGTGAGATGTCAAAAATGGAGAAATTAAATGTCACTTTGTATAGAAAGAGCCGTGTCTATTCTTCGAAGAAATAGAAAGCGTCATGCTAAGCCTGCAGTAGGCGAGCCTATTGCTACCAAACGGACACGAAGCCAGAATCCACGCTGCTACTGAGATATTCCTGATGGAAAACCCAACTGTTTGCGCGAACAGGGATTTGAGCCCAAGACTTGTTCAGATGTCGCGGGAAGGTACTTATGGGTCACCGAGGCCCCTGGCAACACAGGCAACAGGAAGGAATACGGGTGGGTTTTAGTCAGTAAGAGTCTGACACACCCTCCCGCTCCGCCCAGAGCGGGAGAAGTTATTTGATGATTTCCCACCCAAAAAAAAAAAAAGACTTGTTCAGATGTTGTGTTTACGAAATCACCAAGTCATCATCTGCCTAGCCTTTTCCCAACTATGTTGGGCCCGGCTTCCAGTCTTCATATCAGACCGGATACAGCTGAATACCATATTTTACATGGAGCGACTGCCTATCTGACCTCCACAACCCAGTTACTGGGTAACACGATACCCCTTGGTAAGACTGATTGTCAGACTTTCGAGCTTCTAACGACCCGTAACGGCTGTCAAAGATCTACAAATGACAGTCGGGACCAACGGCTTAACGTGCTTTCCGAGCACGGGGGGGTCTTGGTATGTAAAGATGGTCACCAATCCACGGACCAACCGCGGCAAGCGTAGCTTAACCTGATAGATCGACCCGTGCGGCTGTTATTACTTAGCCACAAGAAAAATCACCAAGTGAGCAAGCAAAATCATCAAGTCTCGATTCTATGGGAAAATCTTTTACATCTGGCACAGTTACAGGTAAATATTATGAGAATTCTCCATCCATTTTGATACAAACCTCATTTTACGTTACCAAACCCTACTTAGATTTAACTATCTTCAAATTGCGACTAACCGCGAAAATACTGTATAAAGCATACTGCCAAACCGAAATCACAACCCAATTTTACATACACTTAAAAATAAACCTCTTGTAACGAGAATAGAGTTGAAAATCTAGTGAGATGTGAAGTACTAATGAATTTCGTATGAAGGCAAAATTGGGGCGCATAACTAGCGTGATTCTGATTCACACGAGACCAAGTTTTTTGTAGAAAAAGTTATTAGATCTAACTATTGTCAAACTGGGAAAGGATAGAACTTATTCGCCTGGGTTTCTTGTAACGCCTCATTTATACGAAGTTTCTTGCCTGTGGCATAGAATAAAATTGAAGCAACAAATTACTTGCATCGTCTAAACCAGGGATGCACAGACTTATAGAGAATAGGAGCCACTCAGGCACATTACGAGCCAAAGAAAAATAACTAGGTAAACGGTTGAAAAGAATTTAATTAAGTCCCTTTTTTTGTCAAACTTACAATATTTATATTCGCCCCACCCCTCTCGCCCGAACTCACCCAAGTGCTATCCGAATCTGCCGCCGTCGCGGGAATTTCGAAAGGGTTACCGAAGCCTCTGGCAGCACAGGCAACGCACGGGTGAGTTTTAGTCAGTAAGTCTGAAAGACCCTCCCGCTCCGCCCAGAGCGGGAGAAGTTATTTGAAAGAAAAGAAAAAAGAAAAAGAAAGAAAATACATTTATTTGCGGTAAACATGACGCAAGGAAGGAACACAAATACAAAAAAGAAACAATTTGGGGGAGAATATGCGTCACGTCCACGCAAAACGGCCAACGCTCAGCATAATGCTGCACCACCCAAAATAAAACAAAAAAAAGTGCTACACGAATAGTTCCGATCACAAGCTCGCAACAGATGCTTGATAATGTAGGTAATTAGGTTTAAAACATTGTCAACATTTATTTTATAATTTTCTTTTATTTTCCGCTTTTTTTAATTAGTTGGCGGGCCGCACGCGAGGAAACCGGCATGTCCTAGAACCAACAATTCGAAGACATGTGACATCTACCAACCCGCACTGGGCTCGACGCGACACAAAGACACCGCGTGTAGCGCTACAAGCGGTGCCTTTGTGTCGCGACGCGTCGCGCGACAAGTCGCGCCTGTATGTAGGAGCCTTAAGGCTGACAACAGCTAAAGCGCGGTCACTGTCGGACTGCATAGAAAAGAAAGTAAAGCGCGATGACAGAACGCTGGTAATTTATTGCAAAATATGAAGCAATTATCTATTTACATAAAATCTATTGATTGGATAAAAAAATTAAAACACTATTATGCTAATATAATGCTTGTAGAATAATCCGACAAATAATCAGAATGATTGCATGTATATTAGTATTTTTTAGAGGTATCCTTGTGTTTTCATCGTATTCTTTTTTTTCATCGTATTAAATTAGTTGTAAATTATGTTTTCAACACACTATATCCACCTAGCATAATTATATCCTGAAAAATATCATATATTTTTCTGATTTTTTTTTCCGTCGTGGATCATATACTTTTGGGCATTATAAAACTTGCGTTTAGGTCCTGTAGATAAATAAGATTGGGTCAAAAACCTAAACATAACGATCAAGCAATTTCCAAGATGGCGCACAAACAATCGCACAGCAATCAGCTGAACGTACTGCGCAATAGTGATGTACTGTCTCATTATCGATAGCATAATATGAATAATTAATCGACAACACGTGTCGAATGTTAAACACGATAAATAAAAAAATATGTGTATATCAATGTCTTTACCTGTGATATTAACTCTGTTGTACATACATTTAGATTAATTATGATGATTTTAAACTGTAATCATGTGTTGTGATCGTGCTATGGAAGAATGGAACGAAGTCGATAAATGTTACCATAACGGTGACGGATTTTCCCATACTTGATTTATACCAAGTTGCGAAAATATTGGCGATCATTTAAGAGAGAATTATTCACGTAGAATACCCAAGAAAGACAAGTTAGAAGCCTGAAAGTATTGACTGATTTTAGAATAATTAGTCCGCCTTATGACATACACATACATACATACATACATAATCAGCCTATAATGTTCCCACTGCTGGGACACAGGCCTCCTGTCTGTGAGAGGGAGTGGGCCGTAATCCACCACGCGGGCCCAGTGCGGGTTGGTAGATGTCACTTATACATGTCTTCGAATTTTTGGTTCTAGGACATGCCGGTTTCCTTACGATGTTTTCTTTCACCGTTTTGAGAGAGACTTATGACATCTTGCTCGTTAAATAACCTTAGTTAGGTCTTCTATTAAGCTAAACGTCAAAAGTTTAAGCTCCAACCTTTGCTCTACTGACGGACATTTCTCAGTAGCCGGAGCCTTGAATGAAATAGGCTCGCCCCCCATGGGAATTAAACATTACTGGCGAAATGTGGCTGTACTCAATAGTTCAGTCTATCCCTTCGGGGATACAGGCGTGATCTTATCTTATATTTAACCTCAAAAAAAAAATCAAAATCAAAAGTCATTTATTCAAACTAGGCTGAGGATCAGCACTTTTCGAACGTCAAAATTACATAAGACAGTCCCCCAAAACGCCCACCCTTCGCTACTTCCTAGTGCTTTAGCTGGGAAGAAGAAGTGGCCAGTCCCCCAAAACGCCCACCCTTCGCTACTTCCTAGTGCTTTAGCTGGGAAGAAGAAGTGGCCAACAAACTCCCCAGCATCACAGCTGTCTGTTCAGTTAGAGAAAAAAAATGGATTCTATACAATAGTATGCAAAACAATTTACACCACGTGAAACACAAAACATTAAATTATTAGCCATATGTCAGCTAGCACACCACTATACCAATAAAAAAAAGAAAAGAAAAAGACCGAAAACTATTTTCAAGCACAGATAAAAACATAAACAAATCATCCTCATCCTATTTGCTGCAAATATACCTTCCAAGTCCAACTGAATTTAGTTTCCTTGGCTCCTTTCACTTAACATTGTGTTTCGGCTTCATTTCGTCATCGACGACGTGCGATTGAATTTAAAAAGTAAAATTAATGGCGAATACATTTGCAGATGCTGAATATCAAGGTTTTATAATCTGGAACAAATGCCATCTACCGACGCGACGTTGGAACTTCCAACAATGAATGTATGTGTGACTATAAGATTAAGGGAAGACCATGAAAAACTATGGAAGAATTATCAAACTATCTGTATTCTAGGTTGTGGAGGTCAGATAGATAGGCAGTCGCTCTATGTTAGTCACCTTCATCATCATCTCATCTGAGATGATGATGAAGGATTGTGTGAAAGATGATACCTGTGAATAAAAAGGGGAACGATTAGGTACTGAAAAGACGTCTGATAGAGATGAGAGCAAATAATTTGGGATAAGGGCAGAAATGGCAAGAAAGAAAAAAGTTTATTTGTTACAAAAACACGTGCATACAAAAAGATCTAGAGTAGGTAAACAGAAAAACAAAACAAAATAGATCGACATATAATCACGAGCACAAAACACAAATAATAGGCAGCTGCTCGTCATGACTGTGACAAGAAGGCTTCCACTCAGCATGATGCTGTGCTATGGGGGACCCGCAGCACAGCGCTGATTTTCAGTGGTCACCAGATGGTATACATTTTAGACCAGTCCAATACCTAATAGTGAAGTTTTGAATTATTCCATCATAAATAATGACCACACACATAAACTGCAACCAAGAAAAAAAAAAACAAATGAAAATACAAAAATTCTCTCCTAGCAAACAATGGTGTTGGAACCAATTAAAATGCACAGATTATAAATAGTATTCCCACGACTTGGCTACTCTGCGACTGTTCCAAAGACAATTGTTCTCATTGGTGTGACGAAAAATCACATTTACGCAACCTCCATTTTGTTTTGAGTCAGGACAAATGAGATATTATAAATATAAAATATCTTCTAGGCGACTAACACCTGCACCCCATTTACGTAACACACTTTTTTACAATCCGAACGATTCTGAATGGAATCCCTAATACATTGCTTAATATGTTTGAAAAAATCAACTGCTCGACAACGTAAATTAATTATCGCAATGAATGTCGTCGAATTGTCATAATAAATGGCAACTGCCTGTCCACTGGAGCGGAGAAGACAGGAGAGGAGCGTAGCTGTGTCAATATTAACCAATGGAATCTATACTCCGTTCCGCTCCGCATGGATGAAAGACATTCTATTGGTTAAGAACGTGCATTCTAAAAATGGGCAACGTCGCAAATAGCTGTCAGTAATCAGACATGTGCTAGCTTGACAGCTAACACATGTCAGATTACTACTTCTTGTAACAAAATGGTCATATTTATTGTAATGGTGATCGTTCAGTTTAATCAATTTATATAAGTGTAAAATAAATGTATAATAATAAGTGTAAAAGTCAAGAATACAATAAATATGACCATATTATTACACAAAGTGACATCTAGCACATGTCAGATCACTCCAGTGAATGAATAATTAATTCGACTTTAGGTAAGGCTGGTGTTGCACGATTTCTACCTAGTAGTAGGATGTAGTAGAATACTATCAATGGGCCAAAGCGACTGTCATACAGTTCATCGTTATGTTATCGTAGAGAATCATCTATTTTTAGTCCCATCGTGCGTCACTAGCGCTCTGTGACTTACCGAGTAACGATGGGTTATATCTAACGGAGCGTACTGGTAAGTTTAACGAAAAGTGAGTGGTTAGTATATAGATTATTATCAGATATAATAAGCACTAAGTATGAAAATATTTGTGAAAGAAAAAAATAAAAAAATAAATATTTGGGACACGCACAAGAAATACAACAGTAAAAAAAGTACATAAAACTAACAAAAGCATGAAAACATTAAAAAAAATAACATAATAGGGAAAACAAAAACAAAATGCAAGACCTGTGCGAGGCCAAAAACGCTCCTATCTCAGCATGAAAATACCTTATTTAGAAGGAGGTTCAACTCAAATTACAATGATAAAAAATTGTGTGATTCTTTCCTCAAAATACCATCTCAGACTAATGCATGCATGGTCCTCTTATGAAGTCTCTGGGCTGTAAAAGAGACTGACTTCTGAGTTTGTTTCGGCCTTTCTTCTAATCTTGTATAATAGCCGTAGTGGATAGCAAACACCGAAATCATCTCGTTTTAGTGGGTTTTTTTTTCTAAAATAAGTGTAGCCTAAGTTACTCCTTATAACATAAGCTATCTGCCAGTGAAAGTCCCGTTAAAATCGGTCCAGCCGTTCCGAAATTTAACCGGAAAACAGACAGACAAAAGTTTTCAAAATAGATTTTCTCTTTCAAGTACTGTATATACTTACATTATACATTTAGTAAAAAGCTGTTATTTTGACATTACAAACAGATACTTCAATTATATTTATTTGCATATATTTTTATCGATAACTTCTACGCTTTACAAGCTACAACACACACACACTGTATTTTTTTAAAATATTCTAGTGATATTTATTTTAGAAGCATGTATGTATGTTACTATATTACCAACCATATCAATAGTTTTGTAAATTGTTTCGATTTTATGTATTCTATTTTCACTTCTACTCTTACACACGGTATCTACATCTCTTTATCTACTTTCTTATCGTAGGTATTCTGGAAGAGATTTCTTCAGAAATAAGCTTCACCTTTGTACGTACGAGTAGTTTTCTGTTCTGTTCTTCTTTTCTGTTTATTTAAGTGTGTACATAAATGGTTAAATAAGTAAATAAATAAATACAAACTACGATCGATAACATTAAGGCTCTTACAGACTGGGGCAATATCGCGGGCGAAACAGGCATATTTCTGCCTGTCGCGCCCGCGATATCGCGCTAGTCTGCACAAGCCTTAAACCATTCGTTGAATATAGGAACCGGTCACAAGTCATGTGAACGTTCCGAAGCAATTTGTTCCCCTCCACAACGATGATTCTATTAGGGTCATTCATCTACGGGTCAGTTGTCCAAATATTATAGGGACAATTTGTTGGTCGTTACGTCTAAAGCTCGGTTCCGTTCGAGGCAGTACCGGGTGTTGGAAGGCGGAAGGTCGAAGGTCCTTTCATTTATAACTATAACCTTAGCTATTTTAAGAATAGCGAAGAGCAGTGGTGGCTCAGTGGTAACGGCCCCGATTTACGAGTTGTAAGTCGTAGGTTCGAACCCAGACAGGCGCTTTACTTTGTGTAAATTATTTCATCACCACTGCTCTCAAAACGGTGAAGGAAAACCTCGTGAGGAAACCGGCATGTCCTAGAACCAAAAATATCGAAGATATGTGACATCTACCAACCCGCACTGGGCCCGCGTGGTGGATTACGGCCTACTCCCTCTCACAGAGAACCCCAGAGAGAGAGAGAGTGAGAGTGTCCCAGCAGTGGGAACATAACATAACACATAACATCACGCCTTGTTTCCCCGAAGGGTTGGGCAGAGGTGTACCTGTAGTACACCCACATTTCGCCAGTTATGTTCAAGTCCCATGTGATAGGAGGCGAGCCTATTGCCACCAACCGGGGACAAATCCAGACTCTGGGCTGTCACTGAGAAATTCCAGATAGAAATACCCAGTGCAGGGAACATTGTAGGCTGATTATGTTAAAGGCAACAGGCTTGCCCCCTATTACACAGGACTGAAACATCAACTGTCAGTTATTTGCTGGTCATGCCATAGAATCCATGTTGTTTTTGTTGTGGTACGTATATTACCGTAATTTAAGCATTCGGCCTTGGTTCGCCCATTCTTGTTCATTGTCAAATGTTACTAATACTTTGTTATTTACTTTTTTGCAACAAACAACATTGTATGGACAGAATGAAGTACTTAGTAAATCTGTTGGTTACTTAATGTTTTTGCTGTTATAAATTAGCGAAATTCCCCTTTTCTCAGTGGGACGCGAGGTAAAATACTGCACTGATTTTGAAATAGCCAAAAAGATAACTGTTTTTGTTGACCTAGAAGATTTATTGCAAACGTAAGTCCTACATGTGTACAGTCCTACAACGTAGGTCCTGTAGACATGTGCTAGAGCTGTCACTTGTCATAATTGTCATATTTTTAATGTTGCGTCCAAGCCAAACTTACATAAAAATAGGACGAGTCTAACTATTTCAAAATATACATAACATACATACATGATCAACCTATAACGTTCCCACTCCTGGGACACAGGCCTTCTGACTGTGAGAGGGAGAGGGCCGTAATCCACCACGCGGGCCCAGTGCGGGTTGGATTTCAAAATATAACTCCTAAAAAACCTCATTTCCCAAAAAAAAAAACGACCGAAAACAATTTTTTTTTTCTTAAACGACCGGACGGCATTGGCTATTATTGGCTATTATGCGTATGATGCATTGTAAGGCACAGTACACACAATGTGTGTCTAGGTCAACGCTCAGTATTCGCTAATAGAAGACGTAAGGTGCTAACGTGAAATATAAATATTAAGGCCAGTAGTACGTGTATGATTTTAATAGCATTACCGTTTAGTGGTGTGAATTGGTTAACTTTTATTGACATGGCGTTATATGGCTTTTGATTCAAAGATGGCGGCGAGACGAGTTATAGAAAACATAAGGAAATGGATTCAAATTTTGGTATTGACTGAAAGATCCGAAATCTTAACAATGGAGTATACATCAGTCTCTCCATTGTTAAGATTGGAATAATGAAAAAAAAACATTCTATTTCCACCAAACTGCACTGGGCCCGCGTGGTGGACAATGGCCCACTCTCGCACACAGAGAGAGGAGGCCTATGTTCCAGCAGTGGGAACAATATAAGCTGCTTATACATACAATATAGTTCCAAAGTAACAAATCATATCTAATAACAACTAAAAGCGAAGGTTGCTTATAAAAGAGCCTTCACAGTTAAGTAGATCTACAAATCTGCTCAACTTTACATTCAAAGTCATTGTCGATCTACTGGTACCAACCAGAGAAGCCAAGTTTTTTGCCCTAAAACAGTTTTGTTTTAACACCAACTTACTAGACTTTGACTCATGTTAGCTATTATGTGTGGACTTAATGAGTATTTGTTATAACAACGTCCCTGAACTTCATTTGTAGAATTTTTCCGTTGCTTAACGACCACAAATACTAATTTAAAGTTACCTACTGGGTGTGTGTAAGTGTGTCATAAGTCATAACTCATAAGCTTCGGTCAATGACTGGTCGTCAAAGTTTCGCGTGATACTAAACGGATGAACTTTACAGGCAAACACATTCATTTATAATTCAAAGGTAAAGGCTAGCTAGAATGTTAGAATTAGCGGCAATAATGTTGTTGAAAGTGAGATTTATTTATTGATAGAACGTGAGATTATTTATCAACATAAAAACACTGTCTCAGATTTTTTAAGAGGCCCGCTGTCGTTGCGTATAGTCAGAAACCGGAAGGACTTAGCCCTTTTTTTTTTTGTCTGGGAAATTATCAAAAATCTTCTCCCGCTCTGGGTGGAGCGGGAGGATGTGCCAGATTCTTACTGACTAAAACCCACCCGTGTTCCTTCCGTTGCCTGTGTTGCCAGGGGCCTCGGTAACCCTTTCGAACTTTCCCGCGACACCTGGCAGGCATCGGCCCTAGTAGACCCCGACACTTGTGCTAACGACATCTCTTTAAGGCGCGCGTGGAACACAACGCGCCGTCGACCCGGGAGGTCTGAGCCCTAGGCTGATTCTGAGAATATACTGATATCCAGCCCTATATAGTAAGACTACAAGACAAGACCGGCTGATGATCATTATGTTACAGTAATTATTTCATCATTTGACACAATCATCACGCTAGCTTCACCACAAACTGATTCATCGAACACCCACTTGATAAGGAAGGGCTTATCGCCATTTCCGGGACAATTCAACCCACAGGAAGGCAGAACTTTCCGGATATGAGCCATCGTCTAAAGAGGCTCCACAGTCACATTTTGACTCTTGAGTATTTTATTTCCATTATTTTAACTGCTTGGTTCACCAGCAGCGACAGTTTTAGCACATACATAATGAAATAGCGGTGGTATTTAATAAAAAAATTACTATAACAAAAACCTTTGACTTTGCTTTAGCCTAAGATCATTAATTTGAATGAATGAAAGGTCATACAAGTAGAGTAAACCATAAGATTCAGCAGTTTGTTCTTAGAGACACCTATTATTAGGTGGCAGCAGAAATTGACAGCTGTTTAATAAATAAAGCTATGAACAGAGAAGAGTACATTGACAGGATCGATGAACACAATTATCATCTCAGTAAGTCAAAATTAGAAGGCAGCCTTACACTTCAACAATAATTAACTTTGCACGACACAACTAAATTAATTAGTCAAGACTTTGACAGTCGCATGTGTGTGCTAAGGCTAAACGCAATGACAATGAGAAAAAACAACAATGCAAAAACTGCGTTCAGTTCAGGGAAGTTTAAATTTAGAATAGATTTTTTGTTGATGACTAATTTTTTTAGTCTGTTCAGTGTGCAATTAAAATCTTTAATTAGTAAATTCCTATACAATTTACAGACATTAATTTTAATGGATATCTATGTACTGATTGTGCGTTCCCTCGATTTGTATTAGCGTGGGTGATCTATGCACGTTCTCTATTTAAAGGCCTCTATAAACAAGTTCTCTAACCCAGCTCTGGAGTCAGGGTTAAAAAAAAAATGTACGAGTAACCCAGTTTATGCCAATATAGAATTTATTTATTTACTTGCCAGAAGTAGGATGGTAGCACAATAGCCTTTTATATGTATATAGTTTGGAGTCGAGACTTTTAGAAGTTGCTGGCCGCAATTAAATTTTGACCAGTGTTTCTTAAACATTTGAGCTTTTGTGGCTAACACGTTCGATATTCATTTAATTTAGTTTTTATAACTGTTTTACACCTTTCTTTTTAACCCACAGTTTTAGAAAAGTGAGTAGGTTTTATACTACTTCAGTACAAAAACTTCAAGTCTGGCGTGTCTTCAAGACATAATCTCACCAACACTTATTGTTTAAGATTTAATTTCACTTAGATACCGACAAAATAAGTTCTGGTTTCTCACAAAATTAATAAAATTGTATGTTGTAGAGATACAATGATACTGCAACTAATTGTTTTATATAAGTAATTTAGTTTTACAACAATTTGCAACAAATTGCTTGGGAATATCCTAGTACGTAGGTAATACCAAGTAGGTATTAATTAATTAATTAATTAAATTGAATGCTGGTAACATTTGACGTCAAATACGAACTGGCTGGGTAACTCTTTTCATTTAGGTAGATTATTTATTATTTTCCTTATAATTTTCGTGAAACAAAAATGCGGTGTGACCTTACCCTTATAAATGTCTTTTTTAACCAACATGATTATATGAAAAATGTCTAAACATCATTGAGGGAGGTCTTTGCCCAGTAATGGGACAGTGTCGCCTAAAAAAAAACATAATTTGAATTTTGATTTTTTGTAAACAACTGTGACTTGATAAAAAGTAGGTATTCATTTGAAATGAAATATATAAAAAGAAATATCGTTAATTAGGTAGGTTAGCTATTAGAAGTTTTTAATTATTAAAACACTAGATCATATCCAGGAACGCGGCAAAAAGGTCACGTAAAACAACATGGCGGACGGAATGGCGCGAAAATGGCAATCGTTTGAGGTTAAAAGTGAAAGAGATCACGCCCTCTATTGTTACCATGAGAATTTGCCTGACATTCTTGTTATTGTAGTGTTGGAAAAAGGTTATTATCCGAAGCAGCGGGGTAATTGCGTAACACTCAGTAGCAAAGGGTTTCATTTTGACAGTTCAACAACATTCATTGGTTATTTACGTTATTGAGCATAACACATTTTTCGAACATATGAAGCAATGTATTAGCAGTATAGGTACTTCAAAATCATTCGAATTGTGATTGATAGTGTGTTACGCAAATTAGGGTGCAGGTTGTAGAGAAAAACACACACACACCCACACATGATACATATGTCTTACACGTCAACGATAGTCTGGCTGTTCTTTCGTAATTCGAACAAAACAAAATGTCTTAAGTTCTTATTACCAAATGTACCCCAAGTGGGTCTAAATTTAGCTCACCGTCCGGTAAGGACCAGGCCCGGGTCGACGCGCGACGGCGGATTGTAATCCACGGGCACGGGCACCTCAAAGAGATGTCGTCAGCACAAATGTAGGGGTCCACTAGGGCCGATGCCTGTCGGGGTTGCGAAAAGGTACTAATGGATCACCGAGGCCCCTGGCAATACAGGCAACAGGAAGGAATACGGGTGGGTTTTAGTCAGTAAGAGTCTGACACACCCTCCCGCTCCGGCCAGAGCGGGAGAAGTTATTTGATGATTTCCAATCCAAAAAAAAAATCTCTAAATTTAAAACTTGATGGCAAGAAAGGAATTACTATATTCGAAACTGCAATGGGATGCCCAAATTAGAGCTCTTTCAGGTAGATTAAGTTCAGCTGCTTATGCAGTAAGAAAACTGAGGCAGTTGACTGATATAGCTAGGTTAGTATACCTTGCTTATTTTCACAATATTATGTCTTATGGCATACTGTTGTGGGGATCGGCAGCTGATGTAGATTCAATTTTTATTTTACACAAGAGGGCAATCCGCGCGATCTATAGAATCACACATCACGCGTGTATTCCCCGAAAGGCCAGAGATGAAAAATGCATTAACATTTCGCCAGTTAGTTTTAAGTCCCATGTAATATAAGGGGCGAGATTATTGCCATCAGCTAGTCTGACTCCGGCTGGTTTGCTACTGAGGAATTCCTAATGAATCAGAATCAGACCAGACGTTTTCTTGAGTATTTTTTATTGTACCCCTTTTGTAACGGTTTTCGTTTAAGAGGCTGACAACAGCTAAAGCGCTGTCACTATCGGACTGCATAGAAAAGAAAGAGAAGCGCGATGACACAACGCTGGTAATTTATTGCAAAATATGAAGCATTTATCTATTTACAAAAAATCTATTGATTGGATAAAAAAGTTAAAACACTATTATGCTAATATGTTGCTTGTAGAATAATCTGTCAAAAAGACAGAATGATTGCATATTAGTATGGTTTTTAATCCTTAAAAGAAATTTTTAGAGTTATCTTCGTGACTTTTTGCTATCGTATCAAAATTGTTGTATAAAGGCTCGTGCAGACTGGCGCGATATCGCGGGTGCTACAGACAGAAATTGCCTGTCGCGCCCGCGATATCGCCCCAGTCTGTAATGTTTTCAACATACTATCTACCTAGCATAATATCCTGAAGAATATCATACATTTTTCTGAATAGTTTATTGCAGTGAATCATATACTTTTTAACATTATAAAACTTGCGTTTAGGTCCTGTAGTCCCCTTAGATGTTTTATAGCAAAAGTCTAAAACGTAACGATCAACCAATTTCCAAGATGGCGCATCAACAAACAATCGCACTGCAATCAGCTGAACGTACTGCGCAATAGTGATGTACAGTCTCATTTTCTGATTTTGTTTACTGCAGTGGATCATATACTTTTAGGCATTATAAAACTTGCGTTTAGCTCTTGTAGTCCGCTTAACAACAAAGAGGCAAAAATAATTAAAATTTTCTAAAGAGAAATGGACTCGTCTTGTATTACTTTTATAATGAAAGTAATGAAACACTTTAAACGTAAAGTATTAATGTCCAGTATCCAATATCAACACGGCTGAATAAGCAAGTGTCTATTTTTCACTTACATTGAACTTTCAACCTTAAACATTTCTAGCATAGAGTAGAAATTTCAGTGAGCTTTTGGTTATTTAGCGATTATATTTTGAGTAGTGGAATTTTAGCAGTATAGTCTAGGAGATAGGGTCTAAAATGATTATGTAGGGAGTGTAGATTCAGTACTTCAAACAATTTTTGCTAGTAATTGCTTTAGCGTTGGATTGCTTTAAAGCCTTTGGTTTTAGTTAATTGTTGCAGAAATGGGGTAGACTAGACATACATTTTAGACCTTTTTATTTTTTACGGAAACCGAGGCAAAGTCATTATAATCAGCCTATAATGTTCCCATTGCTGGGACACAGGCCTCCTGGCCTCCTTTCTGTGAGAGGGAGTGGGCCGTAAGCCACCACGTGGGCCCAGTGCGGGATGGTGGATGTCAGAAGGCAAAGATTTTGTCCTAAAATTATTTACTTATACCTGTAGTTTCTGCCTACCTTCATAGAAAAAAGGAATTTGTTTATGCTGTCGCTGAAAACCTGCTCTATAGCTGGCTCGGGTCACAGCATTATGCTGAGCAATGGCCGTTGTTCGTGGATGTGACGTTTATTTTCCCCCAACCTGTTCTTTCGTTTGTTTTTTTCTTTGCGTCATGTTTTACCGCAAGTAAACGTATTTTCTTTCTTTTCTTTGTACTATGTAATACTTATCACTATCATTAAGGCTCCTACAGACAGGCGAGAAAAATTTCTATGAAAACTTCATAGAAAGAGTTCACGCTGTCTGTCGCGCCCGCGTTATCGCGCCAGTCTGCACGAACCTTAAATTGGAAATCACGACGCTTTATGACGCAGTTTTTTTCAGGACCACTTCCAGGATTTCCGTTGACGAAATCCTGATACGAAGAATTTGGAAGTATTATGGTTTGAGCTGTTACTGTGAACCATATCCGCTTACTCAGTGAATCGGACTGACCTATGAGACAAACGTTATCATCTACCTAAACTTTTCCGTTAGATAGGAAATGTCGACTCCATCTAGCTTATTTTTTAATTATATTTTTTTTAATATGACGTGTAAAAGTGCTAATATGTTGCTTGTAGAATAATCTGACAAAAAACAGAATGATTGCATGTATATTAGTATGGTTTTTAATCGTTAAAAGAAATGTTTAAGAGGTATCTTTGTGATTTTTTTCTATCGTATCAAATCAGTTATATTATGTTTTCAAAACACTATCTACCTAGCATATATCCTTAAGAATATCATATATTTTTCTGATTTTGTTTACTGCAGTGGATCATATACTTTAAGGCATTGTAAAACATAAAATTTGCGTTTAGGTCTTGTAGTCCCCTTAACTTTCAGAAGTCGTGTAGGTATAGTCAAAGAGACATACTTCAAAAATAGATTCGAATCTAAATAAAGATTCATTTCGAAACAAGTACTTGGGTACTTCCATCCATATTGTTTTTGTCATGACTTTTTGCTGACATCATTATGAATTATTGTGTCTGAAACTACGTGGTGAATAATTTCAGTTATCAACTTGATGTACTTACTTGGTTTTTCCCGATCAAGTGCGTTCAAAGATAGATAGCAATCTGTAACTATTCATGGACATTTTTTGCAGTTTGAACGTTGAGTTTGTTATTTTTGGAACGGAAAAATGACTGAAACTTGGACAGTAACAAAAAGATAAACACTTCAAAAAAACTTTGTCTTTTGCCTTACGAAACATCTTATGAGTGAGAAAGAGACCCTAAACTAGTCTTTGCCCTACAGCCTAATGTCATAACACACTATCAATAACAGTCTGAATGATTTTGAAGTATATTGCTAATCATTGCTTCATTTATTGTATATATGTGAATGGTACACCACAGAGTACCTGCAGTATTGTCTTTCCTTTACCCCTAATCCATCCAAAGGTTGTTTTTAAAAGATCGCTTTTAGCGATAAGACCGCCCATTGTGTCACCCTATGTAAAAATTCTACATTTATAGCTGTAATTTTTATGGTGTACATAATAAAGAGTATTCTATTCTATTCTATGTTCGAAAAATTTGTCTACTCAACAACGTCACTAACGCAATGAATTTTGTTGAACTGTCAAAATGAAAACCATTGCTACTGATAGTTTGTTACGTAATTACCCCGCTGTTCCTGTTTCAGTCTTAAACACTGTCGCCACGAGCTTGACGAGAAAATTGACATGTTCATAGCCATACAGTGAGCTGGCGACCAATTTGGCTACGATCAACATTAGTAGAGGGTCCTTATGTCAGTTATAACTCTTAGGAAAGAAGGTATTTTTCTATGGGTTAAAAACCTCAAAAAAATGTAATAAACAATATGCTATTTGATTACAGATAAGTAGGCAGTAAAAATTTTTATAAGTACACAATTTGGCGAGATTCGCTAAAATAATTACTTAGGTCAGTAATTACATTCCGTCATTGTCTTGCTAGATATTTTTCTGTGTCAGCCTCAATGTGACTTTAATTGCAGTTACGGTAAAGGAAAAATTGCACGGAAACTTAGACATAACGGTCTGAAAGCATTAACATGAAGTTGAGCAAGGGATATGAAGGATGTGCTTTGTTGGACAATTATTATTATTACTGACAGACCAAATAATCCGTCCTATAATGTTCTCATTAGGACTCAAGTAAAGTGAAGCAACTTTGAAGAAGTGGTTAGCATACATTTTTCGTCAGAACTCAGAATAACTTTAAAAATAACAGCAGCATAACTATTCACAATTATTCGATACGCTTCCGTGCCGAATTGATAATATAATCAATCAATGATAATGAGTCCTCTAAGCGTTGTTCACAAATCCGAAACCCCGACAACTATGCTGTCTGGCAAATCAGGTACTCTAAAATGCGTAATTTTCGACAACAGCTTATTAAATGGTTGTGAATAGCTATGCTATCTCCCCTTTGCAACATGAAAAGCCTAATAGTCCAGGCTACATACCAGTAAAGTATTAAATCAATAATTTTACTTTTGATCCGATCACCAGTTTCAAAGATATAAACAAATGAAAAACGAACTAACAAACTTTTTAATCAAATCAATGTTGTTTTCGATTTTCCTTTGTTTTATTTTTTGCCGTTTATATGCATCACCACATTTTATTTACATCTTTATTACATATACAGGTTGAAATTGAAAACTTGCGACAAACTGAAATGGGACATTGTATACATCATTATTAACAACTTTTACTAAGGGACCAAAGCTGTAATCCCAAAAAAAAAAATCTGCTTTTCCTACATTTTGATGAGGTATTGCGAACATAAATGTAGGGGACAGCAGTTTTTTTTTTGGGATTGTAGCTTTGGTCCCTTAGTAAAAGTTGTTCATAATGATGAGTACAATCTCCCATTTCGATTTGTCGCATGTTTTCAATGTCACCCTGTATACATAATGTAAGTAGACATTAATATTCCGCCACATCTTGTTAAGACTGAAAGCTGTCTCCAACAAAGTCTAAAATGATGCTTATCATACTATTTCTTAAAACAAGTCTTATATTAGCTACGCGCCTAGCATAAACATGGCGAGGCTACGCAAATGACACGGAGCCAGAATAGAAATTGTATTTAACGTAATGCTCGACCAACTTTCTTTCTAGGGACATACGGATAGACAACTGGGTCGATGATGTGTTTAAATATATACGTAACTCCCCGACTATGTTGTGACGTAAGGAATTAGGTGTTTGAAAAAAGAACTAAGTGCTAACTTTTTTTTAAATAGTTATATCTATTGAGGTGGAGATGTTCGTGGCTAAATAACACAGCCGCACGGGTCGATTGAAGGTTAAGCTACACTTGCCGCGGTCGGTTCGTGGATGGGTGACCCTCCATTACATATATCGAGACCTCTCCTCGCCTCGGAAAGCACGTTAAGCCGTTGGTCCCGGCTGTCATTCACATAGATGGCAGTCGTTCCGGGTAGTCCGGAGCCCAAAACTCCGACAACCGGTCTTAACAAGCGGTATCATGTTACCCAGGGTTGTGGGGGTAGCAGCTAGGCAGTCCCTCCATGTAAAATACTGGTATTCAGCTGCATCCGGTTAAACTGGCAACCGACCTCAACATATTTGGGAAGGCTAGGCAGATTGAGATTTTATTAACAACTAGATGCGCCCCGCGGTTTCACCCGCATAAGTTTTGACCCCGTGGGTATATCGAGATAAAAAGTAACCTATGTGTTATTCCTGGTTATAAACTATCTGTGTGCCAAATTTCATCCAAATCCGTTCAGTACTTTTTGCTTGAAAGAGTAACAAACATCTATCCATCCATTCTTACAAAATTTCGCATTTATAATATTAGTAGGAAGTAGGATAGTAGGATTATTTTACTAGATTTTTAATAAATTAAGTAGGTAAGTATATATTTCTTCCAGTGCCGGTGCAGCGGGACTACTCTCTAAGTCCGTCAACGAAGATACGAGCCCAACCGAAAGTAGTTGACGGATCAAAACAAGTTACAAATTCAATTATTCGAACGGCCACAAGCACATTGGGAGTAGGAACAACAGACTGTCAAATCGTGTTGTCATTCATTCTCAGTTCGGGTTTCGAAGTAATCTTATATCCGTAGGTGATACGGAGTAGGATACGCACGAAACTTCGGCCAAAACTACGGATTTAGTGCTGAGAGAGTAGGCCCCCAGTACCGCCGATTACAGTGAATTGCTTGAATGCACATCAATTCAATATTGCAAAGCAATCGGCTTTGCAAACGTTGCAGTTTTGAATTGATGATAGCATTAAATGGACAAGATTGGCCCAATGTGTGTGGTGATGGGCCATTTTGGCGCTGTGGTTACATTGTAGAGTATCACTAATATTAATTTCGGCAGCAACCCGGAAAATGGATTTGTGCCCAGTTTAAGGCGATAGGCTCGCCCTCTATTAAATGGGACTTAATTATCTCTCGCTGGCGAAATGTGGGTGTAAACTCAGAGAAATAAATTCTTCATCACATTGGCTTCCAACTTGAATTGTGTATATTCAAGTCATACCTCTATATTAATAAAGGTATGAGGAACAGGGTGTAAAGTTCACTCATCCTCTATCTATAGAAAAGGGAGAATCCTCCGATCAGACGGGTGTCGTGTCTGGTGGGCTACCGCCCGATGGTTGATGTCGGAGTTTTGTGATACCAGTCGCGCGGTAAACTTTGCTTGCGCGATGCAGGATTTGTGCGACGTGAGGTCTTTGATGCGTAGTTCGCATGTGGAATTGTAGATGTAACACCGGAAATTGATAGTGTTTCAATTTGATAAACAATTAATATCTGGCTGTGCATAGGTACTATTGCATCCCTTCCTACACTTCTGGGAACAAAGGAGTGATGTTACATTCTGTCATCTTTCAATACATGAAAAAATAAGGGTAATTATGAGATCATTTTTTTTTCAAGTCGAATTAAAACAAAAACATACTTAACATATGAAGTTTCTGAACCGACGCGGAATTCAAGTGGGAAGGTCGTAAAGTGGCTACCTCGACGGAATGGCAGCAAGGTGTGGATGTGGAGCTATGTTGAAAACTAAACTTGCCTTCTGTGGCCCAAAAAATACAGCCAAAGTGACCTCTGCACTGACGACGCGTCGACGCCGTAGAAGTGGCGAAGTTTTGGTTCTACAAAATTGAATAAACTGTCGTGCCATCAACACGAAAAAGAATATGAAGTTCAGGCCAATTCCTGTGTCACATAACATTGATGTTTATGTAACACATTGTATACAAAAACAAACAAATATATTTATTTGCATAACTCGATGACATTACAACATCAACAACTTATTTTACAATGTAATGTAATGAATTGTTTGTCATACCGATGAAACAATATCGATGTCCGTAATCGGTTAGAGGCTGAATGAATGTGTCACCACACCCATGCAAGACGTTGATGGCCGAACGTGTTCGATTTTCAATTTGTGTGAGTTGTGGGTGTGGGTCCCGCATTTTTTTATTATTGTCTCTGGTTTATTTTTTTTTTTTTTTTTTTTTTTTTTTGTTTTGGCGTTGCACTATTCATGCTTATTGCCACTGACAATGTTTTATTTGTTAACAAAACGTAAGAATCAAGTACTCGCGAAATGATAAAATATTATAACGGGGAATTTGGAAATGGAAAGGAGATTAGATGTTATTAAATAAAAATAATAAAGTATAACAAATTAACACTATGGGAATTTAATTTAACAGAAAACTAACGTTTTAACGCCACCAGGTGACCCAGCAAAAAGGCCGACTCGATGCGTAAACTAAGAGCTACATGGTAAATAAAAGAGGTTTATAAATGATGTTTAAATAGATATATCATTATTTACAAGGAAAAGAGCTATGGTTTTATAGATATCTACATTAAAATTAAATAAAATACATGCAATAGAAGTGGGAAAAGGGACTCGGAGGGAAACAAGACTTTGGAAAAGTGAGGAGTGGTCATAAAGGGGGCAGGAAAAAATAAGGTGGTTCAGATCACCCACTTCAGCGCCACATTCACACGCAGGGTTCTGCACAATGCCAAGCCTGGTAAGATGAGCAGGAGTGCACACATGACCTAATCGCATACGTATGAATATTGTTGTAATCTTTTTGTTTAGTTTGTATTTGCTAAACCAAGGTTTAACAAAAATGGATGGCTGAATATTACGATAAAATTTCCCTTTCACTGATTGCCCGGACCAAAGCTGACCCCAGGATTCCTGTAGATAAACCCTAGGCAGAGCTGCCAGATCTTGGGTGTTATTTTTGTTCGGAAAAACGTCTCCACACAATACGGCATCATTAGCTATCTGGTCAGCTCTCTCATTACCTAAAATGCCACAATGCGAGGGTATCCACGCAAAATGCACTGAATACCCCTTAATAGAACACCTATAAAGGAGTTCACGTGTTTCAAATATAATATAAGGATTATGAGAATAGAAAGGGAATCTGGCCAAAGATTGTAAGGCACTCCTTGCATCAGTCAAAATGAGTGAATTCCGTAAGCCCATTAGAAGTATATATTCGACAGCTTTGAATAGACCGTAACATTCTCCCGTAAAAACAGATGATTCGGGCGGGAGTTTTATTTTTTGGACGATATTAAATTGGGAGTGGTATACACCTACTCCCACACATGAGTCTCTTCCATGCTTCGAAGCATCTGTGAACAAGAGCTGACAGCCCTTCCAGTCTCTATCCATAGTGAAGTTGAAGATATGGTTGTGACATACGTCATCTCGGTAAATGTTAAGGTTATAATGTATATTTGGTGACATAATTAATGAACTGTAATTACAGTGAAATAAAGGAAGAAATTGAGATTGGTGACAGGGAGCTTCAATTAAATTGAATTTTCTAAAGCTTTTAACTAAACACGGAGTAGCTTTGTGCCTCCAGTAAGTGGATGAAATTACTTCTTCAGAGAGAATGAAAAGTTTATTTCGCAAAGGATGATATGTAAATTGCAGACACCGAGCCATAAATCTATCAGCTAAAAATTGACGTCGTAAATGAAGTGGAGGGTCTCCACATTCCACCTGAAGACAATTAATAGGACTGCTTTTCATTGCACCTGAAACTACTCTAAGTGCCTTTGACTGAACACTGTCAAGTTTCTTAAGACCAGCAACATTAGCAGGTTCCAGCAAAAACGTCCCATAGTCCAATACGCTTCTAATCAAGGTGTTGTACAATAGTTTTAATGAAAAGGGATGTGCTCCCCACCAAACACCAGCAAGACATCTAATTATGTTGATATTTCGTTCACATTTAGCAGCTATATAGTCACAGTGTGGTAAACCAGTAAGATGTGTATCCAAAATAAGGCCTAAAAATTTTACCTGGTTTTTAACGGGCATAGGGATATTATTATACCTTACTATAACTATAGGGGGCTTACGCATTCTAGTAAACAAGACAATGTTGCTTTTATCAATTGACAGGTGTAGACCATTGGTTTCTAGCCAAGTCTTCAGTAAGCATAAAGAAGAGGTTAAGGAAGTACAAATATTCTCAACAGAATGACCAGATGAATAAAGAAGTAAATCATCTGCATATTGAAGAACTTGTACTGACTCATTTAGGGAGGATTCCAAATCATAAGTGTAAATATTGTAGAGAATTGGACTAATTACAGAACCTTGAGGGAGACCTTTCCATACTAAACGGGTAAATGTATACCCTTCAATATGAAGATTTAAAGATCTCTCTGAAAGCATGTTAATTATGAACTTAGACAGCATTAATGGAACTTGTAATGAATTCAGCTTTTGTTCTAGGATTGATACCTGGACATTATCGTAAGCTGAGCTAATATCCAGGAAAGCAGCAATTACAGAGTTATTAGAAGAGAAGGCTAAGCGAATATCAGTTGTGAATACACTAAGGCTGTCCATCGTACTTTTACCCTTCCGAAAACCAAACTGTGACGTAGCTAGCAAGTTTTTGCTTTCCAAAAACCACTCCAAACGATTCTTAATGAGATGTTCAACAATTTTAGCAAGAACTGTAGAAAGTGCAATTGGTCGATAAGATGTAACATTAGAGGAAGGTTTGTTTGGTTTCAGAATGGGAATAATTGTTTGAGACTTCCAACTTGATGGTATGTTGCCAGATATCAAAGCTGTATTGATGAGATTTAAATATATTAAAAGAACAGAGTCGGATAAATTAGATATAAATGAATATGGTATACCATCTTCACCAGGAGCTGAATCCTTAACATGTGAAAGGACTCCCTTCAACTCACTTAGTGTGAACAGGGAATTCAACTCAGAATTAGGAATAGGAACATAGGAATAGTGCATTAAAGATCTCTGTTCTGGGACTGAAGGAGGAGCTAAATGATCCATAAACTCATTGGCTAATTCTAATGGCAGTTTTGAGGCTGTTGTGTCACTAAATGCTGACCTGAATCGCCTAATATTTTGCCATACTAGAGATGCATTAACTTCTGGCGAGATAGATGCACAGAATCTTTGCCAACCTTCAAATTTCTTTTTCCTAAGGAGCTTACGAGTTGTACAAGCAGCTTCTAGGTATATCTCAAAATTGTGACGAGTCATAGTATGGCCATAATTTTTTTCTGCCTCTTTTCTTTTTTTAATGGCCTGAGTGCACTCAGCATCCCACCAAGGTGGTGAAGGAATTTTGCCTGTAACACCATTCTTAATAGGGAAAGTATTATCTGCCACCTCTATTAAAATTCTTGTTATTTGATTAGATAATAACTGAGGATCGTGTAGTTGTAAGGAATTAGATAAACCAAGAATTCTTTCTTGTACATCATTTTTGTATGTATCCCAATCTGCATTTTGAAGTCTATACTTTAATCGTGGTGCTGGATTGCTAGCAACTGGTTTTTTATGTGGAAAAGAAATTATTAAAGGGTAATGATCACTACCATAAGAAGACGGTAAAGGAGACCAGGATAATGTTGATGCTAACTCAGGTGTGCAGATTGAGAGGTCAGGGGCACTTATTCCCTCATCTGGATTTGTTCGGCGTGTTGGGAGACATGTGTTCAAAATACACAAATTATTAAAGTCTAGAATTTCTAATAACTTTTCCCCATAGCAATTGGAATTAGAACTACCCCAGGACTGATGTTGTGCGTTAAAATCTCCCATTACCAAAAATGGTTTAGGTAAAACTGAAAGAAGATTACTTATTTCAGAAAGAATATCTATAGTGGGACGAGAATAATATATACATACTAAGCAGATTTTATTTACAATAGCAGCGACAGCAGATATTTCGTCACTGAGACTTGGAAGAGGAAAAGATTGAAAAGACAAGTTATTTTTAATAAGTATGGCGACACCGCCATACCCATCGCTTCTGTCTGTTCTTAGACACGCATAGCCAGGAAATCTAAAAGAAAACCCTGGTTTAAGCAATGTCTCACAGAGAGCGACTGCAAAGGGATCGTATTTGTTCAATATGTAGGACAGATCAGATTTTTTATTCACAATGCTGCGACTGTTCCACTGGACAATCTTGGGTAGATTTAGATCCATTATGATTAAGGTTAAATAAGTTAGACAGAGTATCAATTAAAGTAGCAACGTTGGACGGTTCAATATTATTATTTTTAGATAAAGTATTAATAAGCATAATTATTAAATTAAAAATTTGGCTCTCATTATTATTTGTTGTTTTATTTTGGAATGCAACACCATTCCCTGACACAGAAACATCATTAGTGATTAATGCTTGATGAGCTGCCCGGTCATACCCCTTAGTTGTTTTTGGGGGATCCCGAGGTTTAAGAAATACGGTTTTTCTTTGTGAGGAGACAATTGGTGTGTTACGTGATTGGGGCGAAGGTTGTGAAAAGAAAGAATTTTTAGTGGTATGTGATGGGGCAGATGTGACCACATCGGCATACAATTTTGAGATTGGTGGATGTAGCTGTGACGCTTCCGCATATGACACGCAGCTATGGGCCATATAATGCTTAATTGCTTTTTGCCTCTCAAATTCTGGGCATTTTTTATTAATGGCGTAATGAATGCCACCGCAATGACAGCATTTACTATTACTCTCATCTTCAATACTGCAAGTGTCAGCAGAATGCTTCTCCCCACACTTGAAGCACTGAGGGTTCGACCTGCATTGTACCTTTGTATGGCCAAAACGACAACAATTAAAACATTGAATTGTTGGGAATGTATACAATTCCACTGGCATAGAATTGTAACAACAAAACACACGTTTTGGTAAAATTTGTCCGTCAAAGGTGAGCACGACTGTTTGCGATGGTTTCCACACAGGGGTCGGTTCGTGCACTTTATAATTGAGACGCCTTGCTTTGATAACTTTCCCGCATCCAGCGGGGACAGATATATTTTCCAGTATTTCCTCCGGAGACCATTCGGTAGGTACGCCTTTAACAATTCCAATGCGACACACATTAATTGATGGAACAAATGCCTTCAACTTTTCTTTGGCCAAACTTGGGTCATCTAAGAAAGAGTTAGCATCTACGTAACGAGAGAAACTTAGCGATATTCTATTACGACCAATGCGTTTTAATGAACCGTTAATGATGTTGTTGAACATGCGTTTTTTAAGAAAATGTCCTAAAGTTATTGGGTGTAATGTTTGAGCAGAGTTTTGTGTATCAAACATTTTTTGAATGTGTACAACGTATGGCGACAGGTCTGTGGCCTCATACAAAGTCCTAGTAACCTGTGGCTTCTGGGGAAGATCTGACTTTATGAGGTTTTCAGTCTGGGGAACATCCACAGAACGTGGAGAGGTTTCTTGATGAACTAAAATTGAATGAACCGGTACGTCTGATGCTATTTTTGAACTAGTGGCTGAGTCATTGTCGCAATGACACTGTGCTCCTTTATTTATTTCTGTTGTAGTGTGAGAGTGACTATTTCGCCTTTTTTTATTGCAATTTTTGCACACTTTACGTGGAGCTCTAGTCCTTTTCCGCTCCGATCTGGTTATGGATGAATCGGTATCCATACTGGATTCGTAGATGGTTATATTATGCCCGACCGAGGGGACTGTGCCCCCCGGATCAGGCGGTTCGTTGTCCATTGTGACCAGAAAAATATAAAATACAAAAAACTTACCCTAAATATGAAGTACAATATACACAAACAATAAAATTAACTAATCTAATGAATATCTACATATATTTACACAACTTATCTCCAATATTAAGTGTTTTTTAATTTAAAAAAGAAAACGAAAGAAAAATCACGCCCGCCAAATTCGATGATTCCCGCGCTTTTTCCTCTGGTTTATTAATAGACGTGAGTCCATGAATAGAAAATCTTGAGTCTTGACTAACTAACTGGTAGTTGTGTAGATAAGTTATTCAATGATTACGATTAGGTATAGTTAGTTACCTAGATACCCAAATAGTTCAATAAAATTAAAATGAGATCCCATTGAAATCATCGTAAATTCCAAAAGAGGTCTTAAAAATAGTTGGGATTTAGATTAAAATTACTTAAATAAAAACTGTAGTGGGTAGGTAGGTATTGTTTGAAGTAGTTTTAACAAATAGGCGATGTAACCTATTTGTATTTTTATAGGGTTAATAAATGTTACCTTTAAAACTCCTTAGTTTGCAACAGGTAAACGTAGAACAAAAAATTACCTGCAAATAAACATAAAATACACATTAATATGGATTAAAAAACATACCTAAGTAGGTTGTACGAAAAATAAGAAAAGAATTGAGACCATTGACATTTATTATCAGACACCTTTTTCAATGTCATCAAATGGAATAAAATGCATTCAAAAAGATTCTTAAGCTTTGCAGCCAAGTCCGACGTCCAGTATACCCTGGGCAGTCAGCCACAATAACAACAAGCCAAGAAACGTTACCTGAGACAAGACAACTCCCGCGAAATGGTTGTCAATGTCAAAAGTCAACTGTCAACTTACACTCTTGATTTGACTTTTGTGGTTCTATAATTCGTCGATGGTATTTGTAACAAAAAAAAAAAAATAATCGAATAGGACTAGCTTATTTGAACAAATATTTATGAACTAACGCGTTGCATGTTACATGTAACAATAATATTCGCATACATTTCATCAGATAATTCATATAATACTCGATAAATTACCAATTAAACTCCAAACGCACGCACTGTTAGCAGTTTCTTCCTCTTTCGTAATAACTCGGCGTAAAGATATTACGCATTCATAGTTTACGCTATAAATCAGTTTAGTTGTATATACGCATTTTGATTTTAGGCGCGTGAATTTAGGCGTAATTTCCGTATTTAGGACAGGTGAGGTCAGAAACCGTATAATCATGCAGGACTTAGAATGCGGTTAGACTCAGATAAACAGATAAAATACATTTTCAAAAGAGCGTGTGTTTTTATGACCACACGATAGAAGTGAAAACTCACGACTGGAGCCAAGTATACGCGATTCAGCGCCGATTATACGCGATTTAGCGCAGAGTATACGCGATTCAGCGCCGAGTATACGCGATTCAGTGCCGAGTATACGCTATTCAGCGCCGATTATGTATGCTACTTACGCGATTCAGCGTCACCGACCGATTGGAGCCGAGTATACGCGATTCAGCGCCGAGTAAGTATACTAATTACGCGATTCAGCGCACCGACCGACTGGAGTCGAATATACCCGATTCAGCGTCACCGACCTGCAGGCTTAGCATGACACTCTCTATTTCTTCGAAGAATAGACACGGCTCCTTCCATACTAAGTGACTATCCGTTTTTCCTTTTTTGACATCCCACCGTAGAAATCTTTAAAAAAGGTCCTAGACAAAGATCGTTAGAAACGAGAGACAAAATGACAGATTGTAGAAGGATTTTTACGGTGAGATGTCAAAAACTGAGAAACGAAATGTCACTTTGTATAGAAAGAGCCGTGTCTATTCTTCGAAGAAATAGACAGTGTCATGCTAAGCCTGTTGAGCTCAGTTTCGTTCACAGTTCAGAAAGAGCGCAAAGTGCGCTTAGAGAAGTTTTGACTTCAAATGACACTTACCTGCTACGCAGAACCTTCAAAATTAATTTACCGTTCCCATGAACTTTCTTCGGAGGTCGGCTGTCAGCAGGGCGATCCCCTCGGGCCAGCAATTTTTAGCTTGGCTATAAATCCGATTATTCAAAATTTAAAATCAAAATTTAACGTTTGGTATTTGGATGACGGAACCCTGGGAGGCGATGTGGACACTGTGCTATCTGACTTATCAGATATTAAAACAAATTTCGAAAATATTGGTTTAGAATTAAATTTTAGCAAATGTGAACTCTTCATTCAAAAAACTTCTTACGGTTTGGATAATTTAAAATCCAAATTAAATTTTCTGGCACCGAATATCAAAATAGTAGACAGAAAGTCACTTTGCCTCCTGGGTTCTCCCATCTTTGAAGAATCTTTTCCTGATTACATTACTAACACTATTTCTAAATTCCAAAGTCACGCAAATTGTTTACTCGAAATCAGTCCTCATTATGCTCTTATAATTCTAAAGTTTTGCCTTTTTGTCCCTAAATTTACTTATGTGCTTCGCTGTAGCCCTTTTTGGAAACATCCAAATTTGCTTTCACCAATAGACGATTTAGTCAAAACTAGTTTAGAAACGATTTTAAATATTCAGCTCAATGAACCATCTTGGTTACAAGCATCCCTCCCTATTCGGTTTGGCGGTTTAGGAATCCGCAAAATTTCGAGTGTTGCTTCCCCAGCCTTTTTGTCGTCCACCCATAGCACGTCACGTCTCATAGGTAATGTCCTAAGGGCTTTGCCCACAAACTATGAGACTGCGGGCTTGGAGGATGCCAAGAATGCTTTTCAAATTGCTTGCCCGGGTAAAGAATTTCCAGACAACCTAAAATCTCAGAGGAGCTGGGACGATATTTATTGCGATTTAACATACAAATCGATTCTGAGCCGCAGTTCAGGTCCGGATCGCGCAAGACTTTTGGCGGTCGGAACCAGAGAGGCCGGTCATTGGCTACATGCCCATCCTTCTCCATATACCGGTACCTTCCTGGATCCGACCTCGCTTCGTCTGGCGACTGGTCTGCGGCTTGGGGTCACGGTATGCACTCCACACACATGCCCTTGTGGCACGGACGTGGACCGACTGGGTCACCACGGACTTTGTTGTCAAAAAAGTGCAGGCCGCTTTTCAAGACATGCAACACTTAATGACATAATCCGCCGGTCTCTTGCCAGCATCAATGTGCCTGCTCTTCTTGAGCCGACTGGCATTGTCAGAGATGATGGCAAAAGACCTGATGGTGTGTCTTTGGTCCCGTGGAGTTTGGGACGGATGCTTGTGTGGGACGCTACCTGTGTAGACACACTGGCACCGTCCCACCTCCAACGGACTACTTCTAAAGCGGGTGCAGCGGCAGAAAATGCCGAAAATCTGAAAGTTATTAAATATGGAGGCCTTGGCAGAGAGTACAACTTTGTGCCCTTTGGCGTCGAGACCCTCGGTCCGTGGGGTCCCAGTGCGCATAAGTTATTTGCGGAAATCGCGAAACGTCTAGTTGATGTAACTGGTGACCGAAAAGCTGGCGGCTTTCTCGCGCAACGCATCAGCATTGCAATTCAGCGAGGAAATGCCGCCAGCATCCTCGGTACAATGCCCCGAGGGCCTTTTTTAAGCCTAACTTAGTTTTAATTTAATTTAGTTAATGTTAATAATCATCTTGTAATTTGGTTATGTAAATAAATGACTTCAAATGAAATGAAATGAAATGAAATGATTTTATTTTCTGTAAGTAGGTTTATACAAACACTTTTACACGTCAATCATACTTAGAAAAAAACTAGATGAGCTCGGCGTTTCCTATCTGACTACTCTGAGAAGAAAGGCCGAAACAAACTCAGAGGTCACAGTCTCTTTTAAAGTCCAGACATAATCTTGGTCAGATCATGTGAAGGCCATGTAGATTGGAGTCTGAAATGGTCTTTTGAGGAAAAAACCACACTGATTGAGTGGACCTATCCAGTCAGTGCACGCATTTGTCAGTAATCGTGCAGCTCAACTCAGAACTTAAGGAGCTCAACGATTCGACGAACAATACCAAAGAAAGGACATTTGAGTAGGCCGCATAAATGACTCAAACTGCCAGACTAAGATGAAAACTAAATGAGAGAAATAATAAAAACAATAATCCACATAGTCTTCACATTCACAATAATTTAAAAAAAGAATATAATACTTCAAAAAGTAAATATTAATGTCATAGTGTATAAGTATAACAAAATCATCAATGTCACACTTAGTATAAAAATAAAATTAGTTTGTTGCCTGGGGGTACATTGGAGTAGCTTAATTAATCCCAAGCCTTTTTGTCGTCCAAGTAATCTTTAACTTTATAGAAACCTTTTTGACAGAGTTTCTGTTTAATAAATGATTTAAATTTATTGAGGCTCAGTTCTTTGACATGGCTTGGGAGTTTGTTGTAAAAACGTATACTTTGGCACTTAAATGAATTACTAATTTTTTGGAGCCTAGTCTTGGGCACAATAAGTAAGTCTTTGTTTCTAGTATTTATGCTATGAATGTCGCTGTGCCTAGAATATAGGTTAATATTCTTTTTGACATAAATCAGGTTCTCATATACATATTGAGATGCGACTGTCATTATGTTTATATCCTTAAATGTATCCCTCAGTGAATGCCTACAACTTAGGTTATAAATTGCTCGAATGGCTCGTTTCTGCAGCACAAATATAGCCTGAATGTCGGCTGCATTTCCCCACAGCAAAATGCCGTACGACATTACACTATGGAAATAACTAAAATATACTAATCGAGCTGTTTCTACATCAGTCAAATGACGGATTTTATACACCGCGTAGGCTGCAGAGCTTAGCCGCTTCGACAATTTGGTTATATGTGGGCCCCACTGTAGCTTTGAGTCCAAAGTAATACCTAAGAACACAGTGGTGTCCACAAGATCCAACTCCGCCCCATTTACTAGTACATTGGTTTTTACCTGCTTAACGTTAGGTGTCAGAAATCTAATACATTTGGTCTTTTTCTCGTTTAAAAGTAAATTATTAACACTAAACCAATGTACTATTTTAGAGAGAGCATTATTTACATCGTCAGTAACTGTCTGTTGTCGTTTAAGCTTAAATAAAAGTGATGTGTCATCTGCAAATAACACTATTTCATGACTGTTCTTTCTAAGGCAAGAAGACCCTGATGGTCGCATGCAAGCCACCTAAAAACACGCTGAAGTGTGCTAACAAAATGTGCACTTACGTGTCATACTCATAATTTGTGTTCGTTTTCCCAGATCGTTTCGGAATACAGTCGAAAATATCCGGAATAATTCCGAAACATTTTCTTACGAAACTTCCGTGAATTTCCGAAACATTTTCTTACGAAACTTCCGTGAACCTACCAGTGCAAATATACTAGGTAATGTTTTACTCAGCAAGTTGGCACACAAACCAGTGGATAACTTAAACTATTATACGCTAAGATTACGCGGGTAGCCTAGTAGGTTATCTTACACAAGAACTATGAGGCTGAGTCACCGATTATAAATAGACAATGTCGTAATATTATTCACTTTAAATAATTCTAGTTTATAACAAAGAGATTATAAAAGTTATTAATAACTACCTGTTGCCCGTGGCTTCACTTACCTGTTTTTTTCTAAAGTACTAAGTTACTCCTTATAACATCAGCTATCATCTCCCAGTGAAAATCGGTGCAGCAGTTTCAGAGATTAGCCGTAACAAAGAAATAGACAAAAATTTTATAAATTGTTTTGTTTAATTCTTGCAACCGGTGTGCGTGTATGACCAGCAGGCTTAGCATGACACTCTTTATTTCTTCCAAGAATAGACGCGGCTCTTTCCATACAAAGTGACATTTCGTTTCTTCTTTTTTGACATCCCACCGTAGAAATCCTTCTACATAAAAAAGGACCTAGACAAAGATCGTTAGAAACGAAAGACAAGATGACAGATTGTAGAAGGATTTCTACGGTGAGATGTCAAAAACTGAGAAACGAAATGTCACTTTGTATAGAAAGAGCCGTGTCTATTCTTCGAAGAAATAGAGTGTCATGCTAAGCCTGCTGATGTATGAACGTAAACGAAGCAAAAGGAGTATGTAAGGAGCGTAGCAGGTGGCGTTCTATAGTTTCTGCCTACCCCCATGGGAAGAAGGCGTGAGTTTATGTATTTATTTTGTTTTTTTTTGTTCTAAGTATCGTATATACTTTCTTAAGCATTGACACTTAAATTTTATTTATTTGTATGGATATCATATCATCTGCCCTTATCCCAATTTGTTTGCGGTCAGCGCAGCACGTCTTCTTCCATAGATCTGTATAAGACTTCATCTCAGTATTCACCCCCTCTCTAGCCAGATCATCTTGCACAGGATCCATCAATCATTTCTTTGGTCTTCTCCTACCCTGATAGCTACTAAGTCACAACTAAAACTTCGAGATCATTACTTCGAGATCATTACTTCGAGATCATTACTTTGCAAATTATGGTGCTTTAAAAGAGTCTCTATAAGGGACGATTCTTGAATACGTCTGGTATGCATCCCGGGTAGTCAACTCCAAATTCGCGCTCTCTGGCCCCTAGCCGCCGCAGAAGACGCCCTGGGCGTCAGGAATTCCAGGCAGATTTCTGGCCACCGTAGACGGGGGCTTGCGGACGGTGAGCAATGGGTAGCTCGCCGTCCGATAAGGACCAGGCCCGGGTCGACGGCGCGTTGTGTACCACGCGCGCCTCCAAAGAGATGTCAGCACAAGGGTCCACTAGGGCCGATACCTGCCGGGATAGTACGAAAGGGATACCGAGGCCCCTGGCAACACAGGCAACGGAAGGAACACTTGATTCCCGGGTCGGGCAAAGTATTATAGGGTTTTTCCATTAAGAATGTCTTTGTAACAGCCCGGAGTTAAGACTGGTCTCCGCTAGGATTGGTCGCCATGACCGAAATTCGGTCTAGAGGAGTATATTAAGGCGCTGAGAAGATGCAAATGACCAAAGAAGGCTTATCTTAAAAAAAACCTGGCCAAATCTGTATAGTTTGTGGTAGCGGAAAAAATATATGTCAATTTTGAACATATTTCTCAGAACTTGGTTGTTACCAAAAAATGTTATGAAAAAAAAAAATTCTCGATACAAATTATTTATCGGTAAACTAACCTTTTACCTTGAGTTCTAATCCAAAATATCTGTGTTAAATATCAACGTATGTTACGTATTTGATGAATAACAAGAACGTCTTATGTTAATGCAGAACTTGGTTGTCTTTTATTTTCGATTACTCAACTCAATTTTGAGTAAATAGATAATTGCTTCATATTTTGCAATAAATTAGAAGCGTTGTGTCATCGCGCTTCTCTTTCTTTTCTATGCAGTCTGACAGTGACCGCGCTTTAGCTGTTGTCAACGTCTTAACTAAAATTAAAGTGTTTAACTATTACCTCGATGATATGCAAATGTTATTTATAAAAGAAACCAGGAAACCAGGGCAGTTCCCGTTTGCCTGCAGGAGTAGTTACGATGATGAACGGGTTACCTGTACCTCTTATAGGAGCTATCTTTGAACGTGACTCATGCAATTTGAACCAATAAGGATGCTCTCCGTTCAAGTAATCAAGGCAGTTGTAATTCAGGCGGGACAGCCGTTTCTGAGGTTAATTTGTGCATACGGATAGGTTTGTTACGGTCGTATCAACGTCTTCTGGTTAATATGGACCCCCTAAATCTTAATGCTACAGAATGAAATGGTAATGGGAATAGCAAACTAATTGGTGTCAGCATAAGTCTCGATCCCATGGAAATATCTGGATAAAAAGTATCCTATGTCCTAATCCTGGTCATGGTCTACCCATGTGCTAAATTTCATTCAAATCCGTTCAGCCGTTTTAGCGTGAAAGCGAGACAAACAAACAAACAAACTCACTTTCGCATTTATAATATTATTTAGGATTAGCACTGGCTGGTGGCTGGTAGCAGCTGGAAGAGAGTAGCCGAAGTAAGTTAACCCTTTGACCGCCACGTCCAAGTTCAAAAACGTGCCCTCGGCGCCAAGCTACGAATTATTCCTTATAAATCTGTCATGTGGTCGTGACCGTGGCGTGCTGGGCACATTTTGGTCTGTCATCTATACATGACTGTGGCGGTCTTAAGGTTAAAGGAGGTCCGATTGGATAAGCGTTGTCAGGACTGGTATAGGATCAATCTGCCTAGCCTTTTCCCAACTACGTTGGGATCGGCTTCCAGTCTAAACGGATGCAGCTGAATACCAGTATTTCACATGGAGCGACTGCCTATCTGATCTCCACAACCCAGTTACTGGGTAACACGATACCCCTCGGTAAGACTGGTAGTCAGTCTTTTGAGCTTCTGACTAATTGTAACGACTGTCAAAGATCTACGAATGACAGCCGGGACCAACGGCTTAACGTGCTTTCCGAGGAAAGGAGGGCTTTCGATATGTAATGGATGGTCACCTTCATGAACTGACCGCGGCAAGTGTAGCTTAACCCCTGACCTGGACTAGTTTAGGGTGATGAGTCCATAATACCTCAACGCCACCTCACTCTCTACCTTGCTCGCACACTACTGCTCGCGTAACCGCGAGCAGCGATACAGGGCGGCAGGGAGAAGGCTCCAAGGCGCCGATTAGTAATTTTTTTTACAATTAAAATAATGGTACTTATTTAAAAAAAATAACAAACACATAATATCTGCTTTATATTAAGGAAAGTTATTATGCAAGAATCATGAATAATTTGAAGTATGTTTTTAATAATAACAGTTTATGTTTCAGTTTAGAGATAACTTCGTAATTCTTTTCTGTCGAGAACATTTTGTGGAATCATGTTTTGTCAAATATTTAACATTAATCCTTAACATTACCATAATATTTATTTCAAAATGAACGCTGCAGTATTTTCGATATTTTAATGGAGGATCATGCTAAGCAGTTTGAGGTACCTATACTGGCACAAAACAACGATGCTTCTATGAATACTTTTAGACTATCCCTGTGTTGCTACTATCGTCACAGACTAAACGGTTTCGTGAATCGCTTAACTACTGGACACAGATACACACGGCTACATATCAAGCTACACATTTCCAGTATAAGCTGACCTCTCATTGAACGGAAATCCTGTACAATGCGATATCAGCACAAAATGTATAGCTTGAAATGTAGCTGTTTCACCTTTTAGACATCGACTCTGATGATTGATCTGTTATTTTCCCTGAAAAAGTGAGTCAGGGTCTAGCTGTGTGCAGATGTGTTCTTTGGAATAAGCTATATCATAATCCTGATGGAGTCAGAGATTTCGACAGGTTTTAAATAACCGTGGATAGCAGCGCTGCTTGTTACCTCTGGGCCAGAGCGTAATTGAGTCGGTTAAAAATAAAGATGTCAGTCACAAAGTCACAACAGGTCAAAACACTTCGATTTTCAAACACAGATGTTTACAAGATGGCGCTGCAGAGGTCAACGCCTCGTTGACAGAACAATACTTGGCCGTATTTAATTCAAAAACAAATTCGCGCGTTTGTGTGGTGTGCTGTTATAAAGGCTCCTACATACTGGCGCGACTTGTCGAGCGACGCGACGCGACACAAAGGCACCGCTTGTAGCGCTACACGCGGTGTCTTTGTGTCGCGACGCGTCGCGCGACAAGTCGCGCCAGTATGTAGGAGCCTTAATGGCCTTTAAAATGGGTCAGGTTAACTCAGGTGGTGCTATTTTCTATCATGGTGTTATTTGATTTTTCTTAAAGATTCTTTATTAATTTTAATAAAGAATCTAACGACGAATACGGCAACATGGCAAAAACTTAAAAAATACCAATTATAACGGTATTTTTTAACATAAAAAATCATCAAGAACAGCAACAAGTTATTTGAGACGGAAGAAGAAATACCTAGTCGACAAAAAAAAATGATTTAAGGAAGAATTTTGATGATGTTTTATATGTATTAGTAACGTCATAGGTAAGTGAGTTTATGCGATAAATGTGTGCCCAATTAATAACATTACTTTTAGTAGGTATCCATTTAATAAACACACTGTACTTAGAAGCAGTCGGTCTAATCTGTAAAAATCTCACCGTGAAAACTCATGAAGTGAGATGTCAAGTGTCAATTCCTACCATCAGTGGAATGACAGCCCAAACACCTAAGTTTAGACGGTGAGCTTTTTACGGAATGGACCAGCTGTTACGGATACAAGACAGTTACCCACTTACAACGAAGGTTATACACATAGGTCAGTGTGTTATCAATTTTGTCTATTGATGGATTCAAACAAACGGGAGCAAATTAATTGGGTCATGATGGAGTCATATTAGATAACACAATTCATTGATGATACCTACAGTATAAAGCGAGTCCTTTTAACTGGGGCGATAAAATTCACACTATGACACTCGCACCCCAATTTCGTGACACACTTTCAATCACAATGAGCTTCTGCCTAAATAATAACAGCCGCACGGGTCGGTCGATCAGCAGGCTTAGCATGACGCTTTATATTTCTTCGAAGAATAGGCAGGGCTCTTTCTATACAATGTGACATTTCGTTTCTCCATTTTTGACATCTCACCGTAGAAATCCTTCTCAGGGAGGGGCAGTCCCCCCCGAGATAAAAAAGTACCCAAATGCAAAGCAACCAAAGCACCCGTTCACTTGAATTCGTCCAATTTTATGATTTACCAAACATAACAAATTAAATCGAAATTTGGCAGCAACTGTATATAGATCTAACCGTTGTTGATGTCCTAAAAGGGGCAACAAACTTTCGGGAAACAGGAAAAACGTTGAAAATTTTGATGGCTCTACCGTGCACAACGTGTACAATTCATAGTTTTCCCATCCTCTATATATCAATTTGCCCTCCCCTGGTTCATCGGCTGGCGACGCCCTTGTGCTCATTAATGATAGGTGTCGGTCAATACCTACCATAACGTAATTAATCATGCTGGATGTTGAACCCATAAATAATTACAATAATATTAATCTTAAGGAAAAACTACATTAGTTACGTATTTGACAGGATAACTTACTTATACCCATATAGATTGAGATGAGAATCACTGTTTAATATTATGCATAAGCATCATATTTACATAGTGATTTAGGAGTAAAAAGTGATGTTTTTTCTTGAGCAATCACCAACGCTGTCACAACAATCCAATTAATTGGTCAAAGACAGCTAATGAGACACAATTGATTTTCTATGTTAAGCCCCGCGCGAAACCGATTCGGAGTCAAACAATAGAAAATCAATTGTGTCTCATTAGCTGTCCTTGACCAATTAATACAATTATTCAGCAATACGACACACCCACACCCGCATTATTATGTCTACCCATGTGCCTAATTTCACCCAAATCCGTTCAGCCGTTTTAGCGGGAAAGCGTAACAAACAAACAAACTCACTTTCGCATTTATCTACGACTTCGGCAGATACGTGAGCAAAGAAGTTACGTGCCTGAAAGGCTGTAACATGTAACATGGTCTGGCAGTATGAGTATTTTTTGCGGCCTAGCCAAATGTCCTTTCTTTGGTATTGTTCGTTGAAACGTTGAGCTCCTTAAGTTCTCAAATGCATGCACTGACTGGACAGGTCCACTCAATCTGTGTGGTTCTTTCTTCAGAAGACCATTTCATACAATCTACATGGTCTTCACAAGATCTGACCAAGATTATGTCTGGATTGTTAAAGAGATTGTGACCTCTGAGTTTGTTTCGTCCTTTCTTCTCAGAGTAGTCAGATAGGAAACGCCAACCACATCTAGTTTAAAAAAATATGATTGACGTGTAAAAGTATTTGTAGTACCTATCACATAATTCATTTATCTGTCATTGCTTTATTTTTCATTCTTTTTTTACCTATTTTGGTATAGTAATTTTATTCTAGGTGCATCGTCTTCACATATAATTTTATAATGTACATATACAAAATTTTGTAAAACATTTTAAAAGAGTAACGGTGGAGTTTCTTGCCCATTCTTCTCCATACGAATCTACCTTTTGGAAGGGGCAACTAGAAAATCAATTCTATTTTTTTTTGTTAATGTTGACGTTCAAAAGTGCCTTTTATGTGCCTATTTGAAATAAATAATTTGACTTTGACTTTGTTCAAACCTACTTACAGAAATAAAATAATTTATCATTTATCTCGAATCTGGGGTGTTTCTTGGAGTATTCAAATGTGCTATGTGCTGTTAATTTCACCATGAGTGTTACCCTTTTTCCAGTGATAAGGGTAGCGTTACTGTATGATGAGTAGCTTCATAATCTATCGACCTCGCAAAACTCGTACCGTAACGATATCGCTAAAGTTATGTGTAGAGTAAAATTTTAATTAAAAATGTACGTAAAACAATTACATTTCTAAGTCACGTAAAGCAATATAACGGTTTTTAAGATTGCACTGACAAGGTTACCCCGGTGTTCGCAATCTACGTACCCCCATTCAAGGTTGTAGCGGAAGATTAGGTTGATTTTTTTTTCCACTTTTTAGTTGTGGTACCTACCCCACACAAATTCGAATACAACTCTGCTATGTGAATAACACCATCGACTAAATTGGAAAAATACGTATTATTGAAGCTAACTCAAAAAGGAAAGAATTTCCGAAATTGACGATACTATTGATGAACATACATACAAAAAATACATTCACAAATATAGAACCCTATCCGTTTTAAAAGTCGGTTCAAAAAATGACGTTTACGACTGACTTATCTCTAAAACTGATGGCCGAAAGGTTCTGGTGTGGTGACCTCTCACAAGGTGAACCGATGACATTGTGAAAACCGCAGGAAACCGTTGGATGCGAGAAGCAGAGAACCGGTCGAAGTGGCGATGCTTGGGAAAGGCCTATGTCCAGCAGTGGACATCTTTCAAATGACTCTTTAAAAGTTAAATACCAAACTGAAAAACCAATAAAATATGCGTAACATATCCATAGTCACCGCATTAAATAAGCGGGTTGCTGACCGCTTCGAATTAATCCTTTCGCGCCGGTTTCAATCAACCGATTCAATCAACGCCATTAAATTTCGCGCGAAAACAAAACGAACAAAACCTCTATAAACATAACCTCTAATTAAAACTAGGTCACTTTAAACTCTATGACATTCCGCGACACTAACGCCATTGTCATTTTCAAATTCTTAGAACGTCAATTCAAATTGAAGACATAAAGCGACCCATTCACGTACAATTCCAGAATAAGCCGACTTCCGTATGGCCGCCTACAAAGGAAATACGACAAAGGCGATTTGTCTTGGGTATAAGCGATATAACACTCTTTGTTTTCGTTTGCTGTTTATCTATGCGGTTCTTTACGTGATAAAGGAATTACAATAATGCTGTAAATCGCATTCGCGTGTTCATTGGAGACACAAGAATTACGTTGGGTTGGAGTAATAATAGAAGTAGGAAGTTGATCATAATTATTGGACTTTAGTATTAAATATGTATGGGCGAACTGTTAGCCTCTGAATTATCAAACGACACTTTACTACTTTAGGATGTTCTTAAGACGCTGACAACACCTAAACCGCGGTCCCTGTCAGATTGCATAGAAAAGAAAGAGAAGCGCGATCACACAACGCTTGTAATTTATTGCAAAATATGAAGTAATTATCTATTTACTCAAAATTGAGTTGAGTAATCGAAAATAAAAAACAACCAAGTTCTGCATTCAAATAAGACGTTCTTGTTATTAATTAAATACGTAACGTATGTTCATATTTGATACAGATATTTTGGATTAGAACTCAAAGTAAGAGGTTAGTTTAACGTTAGTTTGTATCGAGATTTTGTTTTCAAAACGTGTTTTGGTAACAACCAAGTTCTGGGAAATATGTTCAAAATTAACACATATTTTTTCCGCTACCACAAACTATACAGATTTGGCAATTTTTTTTTCTTAAGAGAAGCCTATTTTTGTCAATTGGGTCTTGTCAGCGCCTTAAGAGGAAACGCGGTCACGTGGCGTTCATTTCATACTAACGTATTCCTGTTTTCTCCCTGGTTAATGATACTAGTCCTTTTTTGTTGTTTTACAATAGAATGTATATCTACCACTGTTACGTCGCTATGTTTGATTTAATGCCATAATTTTATTAAATTTAGTTAAAAAAAATACAGAGGAATTTCATATGTTAGTATGGGATGAATCTCAAAGACGACGTGACCGCCTTTCGTCTTTAAAGTTGTCATAATTAAATAGTAAACAAACCAGTGCTAGTTAGGGCTCCGTACCTCAAAAGGAAAAACGGAACCCTTATAGGATCACTCGCGTGTCTGTCTGTCACAGCCGATTTGCTCCGAATCTACTGGACCGATTAAGTTGAAATTTGGTACACATATGAATTTCTGTAACCCAAACAAGGACGTGTAACATAAATAAATGAATTTTGAATATGAGGTCACTGTTGCGGGGCAAATTAGAAAATTAAAAAAAAAAACTTTTTCAACTACAATGTTAAGTTTGTTCTTGAGATAAAAACATGGTAGATAACATATTTATTGTACGGACTTGTCCAGTTTTTTTTTTTTTTTTCTTAAGAACAGCCTAAAGCTATTTCTCAAGCTAGTCTAGCCATGACATTTGTCTAACCTATGAAATCAGCAGGCATACCGACAGATACGCGATGATTAACAAGCAGTTTTAATTTATTTACTTACTCTTTACCAATTGACGTCATGCACTAGAAATTTTGCACTATTTATGCAAATTATTATTCAAAACAATTTATTAGTCATTTACAGCCAAACGCAGCCAGTTACTTAGGCTTTTGTCACACAAAACAGAATAATTAAAACAAATAGCGAAAATTCTTTGTGCTGCAAATATTTGTTCTCTTGCAATTGTTTGTTATAATGTATTGCATAAGCGCAGTCGCGCGTTGTAACAATTAGAATCGTGCATACATATGAGGCTTGCTCAATACTGCTTGCAAGAACACAAATTGTAATTACGACCTCGCTAAAGTCAATGTTTTGTGAAAAATTAACGTGTGCAATGTCAAAGTCGTAATTTAATTTCAAAGAAGCGTGGTTTTTGATGAAAATACTGGTGAAAGATTAGCAAAGCGATCAATTTCGAGTTTGAGTCAATGATAGATTAGGCAACAGCAAAGGAAGCCGTGATATTTCTGAAGCAACATCGTTGATATAATCAATCAATTTGCTGAAAGAGATAATTCTGTCAAAACATGAACGACCGTTCATTAAAAGAATGGTTAATTTTTATTGTTTTAATTAAGTTCATTAGATAATTTTGCGAATAGAAACGTTTTCTACTCATACGTCGACACAAGGATATCCTTTGTCTGTGCTTTCAGAACGTGGATATCTTTCAACACTCATTCGGACGCAGAGCCAACATCATTAGGTCCCACAAATATTTGTCTCGATACGAGAATTAAACTCAACCGAGAAGGACGCGAGGCGGACGCTGCGCAATTAAAACAATTGGCCCATCTAAATTATGCATTTTGAACGTGCATAATGGTGATTGAAGTCTTGCTTTCGATTAAAATTGAACTGAAGTAGGCTACTAGGCGGTAGTTCTCAAGTAGTGCCCTCGGTATTCAGTTAAATGTAGGGTCCCAATATAAAAAAATCTAAGCTGCTGAATCTGAAAACTACCTAAAAGCCACGTTAGTCTAAAAGTGCAGTTTCGATCCGAAAATAGAGTGTATGGATCAAAAAGTCAAAGTCATTTCAGTCATCAACGCAACAGGCTCAAAATGAGACTCATATGATACCGACGAATTGACCCACTCTTCTAATACTGCAAAGGAAACAAATAACATTACCTCCACTAGACATTCAACAATATCCACTTATTAGAACAAGCTGAGCCGCTGACACACATTATTACCCAGTTGCATTAAATAGTGAGTATGAGTTGCAAAATATTCTCGGATTCAGATAACAATCACTTCGCAATAACATTGTCTAGAGTTATTATAAATAATAACTTGATCCTGTCATTTCTAGTCTTATTTGCAGATGAATTTTACTTACTGACGCACAGTGGAACGAATGTATGGGAGCGGTTGGACGTAGACATGTCCGAAAAATAAGAGTAAAATTATGACAAACTAATGATGCCATCTTATTCGATTACTTAATGCCTTCATAAATTGTGGTGATGAATTTCTTCATAACTCCCATATTTCGGGAGTAATTTGAGAAAATGTGAAATTTTACTATGAAAATGAGTGTATCGAGCTCTCTCCCTCCTGATTCCGGGCTTGTTTCAAGTAGCGGTCTCTAATATCGTAATGCTATTACTAAGAGCTATATTTAATACTAAGACACATAGTGCGCCAAATGTGCACTTTCTGGGATAAAAGGAAATGAAAATTTAAAAAAAAAAACGTTTTTTCCCCATTTGTATTTACTTTAAACCGCAGACAGACTTATTAAGAGGTCTATAAATATATTATATATATACAGAAATATATATTAACAAAAATATTCACAAGAACTGATGAGAGTATGACTTTTAAGTAAGTTGATAATAAATTACCTAGTTTCATTAAAAGTACAATAAATAATTAAGATGTAAGCTCTAATTTACTAAGTTACACATTTTAAAACAATAACATCATTTAATTATCTTCGTCATCATCATCATCATCAATTAATTCAAATTCAGAATCGATGTCCGCTAAATCATTTATGTTAACAAATTCGATATCACTTTTCTCAGAATCCGTAAGCTCATAAAATTCCTTAAAAGAAGATTTTTTTACAAACTTATTTCCTTTTGGACGGATACTTGTAACAAGTGGATCAGAAGACAGTAAAAGATTGTGCATAATATCTTCATTGCATGAGATACTGCTATGCTTTCGAGAATGCCCCTCTCTATATTTTCTAAAATCTTTATTTCTAGCCTCAGATGCCTCTTCGGATAGAAAACCAATGGGCACAATTGACATGTTCTGAACTATGTCTGGCCCATGCATTAAAATTGTATGAAGTGAAGAAGGCATATAATACCATGGGTATAACTCCACGTAAAGCTTAGCAGTATCAAAGCAGAACTCTCGGAATTTAGTTACGTTGATCTTCTCTCCTGATGAAATACACTGCAAGATCACACAGATTTTTCTTAAAAGCATAGCATCTATTCCGGTCAGTTCAGCAGATTTAGTGTAGTTTTCAAAAAATCTCCTTGCCGAGTTGCCATTGTTGGTGGATCCACTGCCTTGTTTCACAACATCGAGAAGTAAGCCCGTTTCTCTTCTTACAGCCTCTTGAACTCTTTTCTTCCTGTCATCAACTTGCCTTTTTGCTATATCACCCCTTACTTGCCATGATTTTATGTCTAATTTGTAGGAAATGTGTAATAAGCATTCCATTGAGCGAATCCAAGCGTGAAGGGTGCTTAAGCTAAATTTATACATGTCCTCGTTTGCGTGTTTATCTTTGATTAACTCTAAATTATTCATTTCTTTAGGACAAGCCTTGCATATGTCACACACTGAAGCTGCTGTATTGGATATAATGGAATGAATTTTACCATCAATCATTGTCAACAGCAGTTGGTGTTTGACACTAATTCCATCAGTGATGGTGGATGGAGTTAAGGCTTCAATCTCTGCTTCGATTTCAGCCATCTCTCTCTGCACATTTTCTTTGGTTTCCTTTATAAACTTAAACAATATTGGCCGGCAAAATGAAGTGGAAGATGGTCGCTCGTTTTCCCAAATTGTTACACCTTTTGAGACGAGCCGCAGTGGTACAAGACTAATCATAAAATTACTAGCAAGATCGATTTGCTCATCTTCACTCGTCCTTTGATGATAAATGCTTTGGCTAGATGATCCGTCAAAACCCCATTTGCTGGTCAATACGAGCTGTTGATTGGGATCAACAGGGGTTTCTAACGACCTAATAAGTCTTCTTGAGGTTAAATCCATCAAGGCTTGTAATTTGATTTTTGCAGAGCTCTCTGTAACTGTGAGATCTTCTTTGGCCGGATAGCACTTAATTTTTTCTTTAACCAACATGTAGTAACTCGGGTATTGAAGAGCTCCTTCTTGAGTGTTGAAATCCCGAAGAGTGTTATAGCGCCATTTCGATAAGTTCATCGATACATAAAGAGCCAATGCCTTCAAAGGGGATATTTCCCGTACCTGAATTGATTTACCTTCAATGAAGGCTTTGATTTTTGAGGCCTCTTCTGGATTCTCCGTCAAGTATTTCATAACATAAGCTGTATCGCTTTGTCCTGCCTTTTGAAGCGCCCTTTCGGCCGAAAACATAATTTCAGCGCTGCTACTGCTGCATGAAAGACTATCTTCAGTGCGTCTTCTTTTTTGCCGGTTACTAAGGTCCTCAAAAGATTTACGAGGACTAGGATGTGTACAAGTTGAAGCATCAGATTTAGCAGGAGAAATTATGGGCTCGATGACGTCACTTATATTTTCTGTAGAAGGTTCCATATTTTCATTCTGTAATTCCGGCCATTGAATTGCAGCCTGTAGCCAAATCTCATGTTTCTTCCGAAACTTATCTGTGCTTCTTCCAGACTGTGTCCATTTTGCATAAATGCGGTAGCAAAATCGACGACACCAGTCTTTTAAACTTGTTTCAGCACTTTCACATAACTGAACACAACTGTTATCTTTTAAAACACTGAACAAATAGTTAAAGTCGCGTAAATCTTTATGTGCGCGTGCGCATAAAGCAACGTGAATATCAAGATTTGTATTAAAATTTGGAAAATACATTGCGAGATTAGCTTGGATACAACGAGGTGTAAATCAACACTGATTTTAAAGTTACTAATAGTGACCTATTTATATAAAATCCAGGTATCCCAGGTATCCTTTGTTAAATATTGCAAGGTAATTAGTTATTGTGATAATTAGTAAATGATGCATGCTAAATTAGTGTATTAAGAGCCATTTAGTAATTAAATAATAGCAATGTTCTTATCAGTAATCATTAGTGCATCAGTTTTATATGTAAACCTTAAGTCCCTAATTATATATCCTAATTAGCTTATATCTTCTCTAATTGGCTGCTCAGAAATGTTATTGTAATAAGGTAAACCTTTAGAAAAACGGTTTTAATCAACAAAATAAATAAAAAATAAAAAAATTGTGTTATAAAATAAACATCACTCTTTATCCCAGAAAGTGCACATTTGGCGCACTATGTGTCTTAGTATTAAATATAGCTCTTAGTATTAGCATTATGATATTAGAGACCGCTACTTGAAACAAGCCCGGAATCAGGAGGGAGAGAGCTCGATACACTCATTTTCATAGTAAAATTTCACATTTTCTCAAATTACTCCCGAAATATGGGAGTTATGAAGAAATTCATCACCACAAGTTATGAAGGCATTAAGTAATCGAATAAGATGGCATCATTAGTTTGGCATAATTTTACTCTTTTTTTTCGGACATGTCTACGTCCAACCGCTCCCATACATTCGTTCCACTGTGTGACGTCGAATTTGAAGTAACATAACATCTCGTCTGTATTCCCCGAAGGGTTAGGCAAAGGTACATCCACATTTCTCCCGTTATCAAACAATCTTTTGTTATCATTTTGTAAGTGCGGCCGGCGGCCATTACAAAAAAGTTTTCGGTTCGTTGAAAAGTGGAAGTTGAAAAGCACCCTTTCTTAACATCGTGTCGAAATTGCAGAAGTTGCAAATGTATGAATGGACATGTCAAGTTAATTTAAAGGCGGAGGACCACCCAGTGTCTTCGTGAGATAAATACAGTATACACTGTAATCATGTACTAAATCTATGACTGTAGTAATAATACCTACATAAAGCTATTGGTTGTCAAATGTTATTGATCTGCGATTTAAATGAGCTTGTATAAAATGCGAGTAACTCAAAACTTCATCTAATTATTCGTAACCACTAATGCTAATTTTGTAGGGCCATCGAAATATTGTTAGTGCCCATGATCCCAAACCCTCCTAGATCCTAAAAATCGAATTATTAAAGATTTCGTTAGACTATCGGTTTCAATTATAATAAAACAATCAAATTAGTAACAAATATAGCACTAGATAGGTATGAATAACAAATAAGTACTTTCAAAATCAGCAAAAGTGAACGGTACTACTTGAAATTTTGATAGACATTCAAGGGTAGCAGTGAACTGAAACGACTATTTCAGACAGGCTGATATATGAGCTGTAAAATACTTTGAAATAATATAACTTTTATTTCAAATAAGTAATTTTTGGCAGCCTTGATTACTCGTATTACGAAAACAAAAGAAACATTAAATAAACTGCTAAAAGGTTTTGACGATTGCAAAACGATATCAGACTGCTTGAATGAATAGTTCGAAGTAACTAAAGTGAGATGCCACATCTCCCGCAAGAGTTACTTCGAATAAAACAAGTTTCAGTTAGATTTGCACGACATTTAATATTATAAACGACATAAGAAAGTAGTGGTAAAATCAAACAACAGAGTAAAAATACCTACCACACCCAATTTTTGGTCAACTAAGCATATAATGAAGGTAGGAAGTTTACGGACTTACACAAACAGATCGCATTTAAATTCTGAATTAGCTCAAATGAAAATACTTCACAACTTTTACTTTATACAATAAAAAATTCTGATTTAACTCCTTCAGAGTTCGTTCGAAAGCGAGTCATTCAATTTAGTTGACAAACTTACTTTTGCAGCTGTCAACGACCGTAATTTGGCCATTAAAAGAAAATCTAAAGAAGTCTAGATATGCCGTGGCAAATTCAAATTGACTCTAAAATTCTGAGCGCGAAAAGAACCGTGAATGCCCAGCTTTAAAAATAGATTACAAATATAAAATAAAAGGGAAGTCCTCATAATCACCTCTTAGGTTATCTGTGCGAAATAGTGAATGTATTGGGTTAAGGGACAAAGGGATAGGATGTTTATATTTAATTTTATGAATCATAAAACCCCTTTTTTCATAATAAGTTTAAACAAAATGTCTACTCACTAAAGCTCTGATCTTCTAAGAAAGCGGTGAAGAGTCACACAATAACGAGATAAGAGACACTTAGCCAAAAAAATTTTGAAAATGACAGATTTTCATGACAGCCGTTATAATATGGCGGCTACCGCTCTTCTAGGAAACCTTAGCTTTACTCAGCAAATCATCACATCATCACACACTTTTTAACTACCTACTGTCAAATTTCACGTTAGCTGTTGTGATTGGTTGGTTGTACTTACTAATTCCATGTAAAGTTAATTTCTGTCAGTTGCTTATGACCAAGGTGAAATGTCAGATGTTACACATCATATGCGACTACTGTAAGGCGCGCTCGTCTTTTTTTCTTTTCTTTCTTTCTTAAGGCGTTGACAAGACCCAATTGACCAAAATAGGCTTCTCTTAAGAAAAAAAATTGCCAAATCTGTATAGTTTGTGGTAGCGGAAAAATATATATTAATTTTGAACATATTTCCCAGAACTTGGTTGTTACCAAAACACGTTTTGAAAAAAAAAATCTCAATACAAACTAACGTTAAACTAACCTCTTACCTTGGGTTCTAATCCAAAATATCTGTATTAAATATCAACATACGTTACGCATTTAATTAATAATAAGAACGTCTTATTTGAATGCAGAACTTGGTTGTTTTTTATTTTTGATTACTCAACTCAATTTTGAGTAAATAGATAATTGCTTCATATTTGGCAATAAATTACAAGCGTTGTGTCATCGCGCTTCTCTTTCTATTCTATGTAGTCTGACAGTGACCGCGGTTAAGGTGTTGTCAGCGTCTTAAAGTTATTTCTTTCTTTTACAATTTTTCTCAGTTAAATGTTGAATAAATAGGTAGGTGGAAAAAGATTGGAATATACTTCGTTGGTTATGGTACAGAATTCATGATTATGATAATAAACGAGAAAGTTGGTTACTCAATCGAGTAGAAACCGCAATTGTGTACAAAATGGTACTGTGTTGAGGTAAACTACAATACAATACACAAACGTAGATATTTACTATGAACCATTGCTGGGGATTTAACCATTTATTTACCAGGACCCAGAGAACTGCTGTAGCAACAATGTTTTTTTTGGATTCGTATAAATATACAGGCTTTGTTTCATATTGCATCACTGAACTGAAAATAAGTGAAATCGGAAAACATAATTTGCCCGCCCAACCCATTGCCCGCCTAGAGATTGACATTGACTATATTATATTATAGGTAAGTGAAAATGAGTTTTGAGTAATTTTTGTTTTTTCTTTTTATTTGTGCTTAAATCATTAGAATAACTCAAAAACTACAACATATGAAAAAAACTGTACGTAATATATTTCGTTGTTTCGCCATGATTAAAAAAACACGTGGCACTTGTTCAAAAACACTCATCCAACGGACAACCACAGATTGACTGGCTATAAAAGTGACATTTGCGTTCCGATTCACTTTTTTTTTTGGTGTGACCATAGGTAATATAATTCTACAGAGTTTTTGACAGTTTGTGGATGGTATATTGCCTAAACCTGTCAAGAGCATCGAAAATACTATGTGGGAGGCATGTTCCCTTAACCTGGTTAAGGGTTAACACTGCGTCTTCCTAGTTGACCTCCACAAGTGGACAACCCAGTATCCGGGTAATACGATATCCCTTGATAAGTCTGGTAGGCCTGACATAAAAAAGAGGCTTATGAACACGCAATAAAGGTGAAAACTTACTACTGGAGCCGAGTATACGCGATTCAGCGGCACCGACCGACTGAAGCCGAGTATAGCCGCTTCATCGTTCCTAATGTTTTAAACATTAACACAAATCGATTCTGAGCCGCAGGGTCCGGATCGCGCAAGACTTTTGGCGGTCGGAGCCAGAGAGGCCGGTCATTGGCTACATGCCCATCCTCCATATACCGGTACCTTCCTGGATCCGACCTCGCTTCGTCTGGCGACTGGTCTGCGGCTTGGGGTCACGGTATGCACTCCACACATATGCCCTTGTGGCACGGACGTGGACCGACTGGGTCAACACGGACTTTGTTGTCAAAAAAGTGCAGGCCGCTTTTCAAGACATGCGACACGTAATGAAATAATCCGCCGGTCTCTTGCCAGCATAGGTAGGCTCTTCTTGTGCCGACTGGCATTGTCAGAGATGATGGCAAAAGACCAGATGGTGTGTCTTTGGTCCCGTGGAGTTTGGGACGGATGCTTGTGTGGGACGCTACTTGTGTAGATACACTGGCACCGTCCCACCTCCAACGTACTACTTCTAAAGCGGGTGCAGCGGCAGAAAATGACGAAAATCTGAAACTTATTAAATATGGAGGCCTTGGCAGATAGTACAACTTTGTGCCCTTTGGCGTCGAGACCATCGATCCGTGGAGTCCATGAAATCGCGAAACGTCTACTTGATGTAACTGGTAATCGAAAAGCTGGCGGCTTTCTCGCGCAACGCATCAGCATCGCAATTCAGCAAGGAAAATGGTGCCAGCATTCTCGGTACAATGCCTCGAGGGCTTTTTTTTAGGTTTAACTTAGATTTAATTAAATTTCATCTTGTAATTTGGTTACGTAAATAAATAAACTAATAAATGCTCAGTATACTTAAACAAATTTTAGTTTTAACGTGGTCAATTTAACTGCACTTATTACTACTTTAGCATGTCGGTGCGGGCATGTCGGTAACGCGATTCCCCTACCAAAAATCGCCCAATACGCCTAAAGAAGTTCACTTCACCTAAGTTTTCACGGTGAGATTTTTACAGAACAGATCAGCAGAACTAGATGCAGGGCAACCTTAAAGTGCTAGACGTATCTAGCACTTTAAAAATACATACTTAATACAAAAAAAAAGGGTGTAAGTAAGTAAGTCTTGCGAAAATTGCTCGTTACAATTTAGCGACAACCATTAATACTTATCAGAACCTATCTGTATTTTAACTCAGGATGCATATAGCGACAAGCGACACACTCTGACGCATAATTATCATGTAGGTGCAAACGTCCTCTACACTACATGCTTACTACAAAAATAGGGAACATTGGGCATAACAAAATGCCCAATTTTCCCTAAATAAAATAAAAAAACACAACTACTGCTACACATAACATAACAACAAGTTTGTAATATCTGAAGGGTATATATAATACCTAAAGAAGAAGTATCTGCATTTCAATTTATCTCCTTCTAAGTATTTACAAACACATCATGCTTGTGTAAACAATATCCTTACATCTAATCCTGGTACAACCTTCAATGAAATTTGAACTCTGACTCTAACGCTGTAAGGTGTACATTTCAATGCAGGAAAACGCTAACAATTAGTTTGTATACTTTAAGTTTAGATACTAGACATTGGGTGACGTCATTGTAGGATGTACTTTCGCTTTACAGGTGACCTTCCTACTCATTTGGTTAATTTTAGTATGCTTATGAAAAATTACCGGATTTGAGGTGAAGATGTTTTTGCTTCATTTTTATTTTGATAATCATCTTTATTTAATTAAATTAATTGTAAAAGACAATACTTTCTGAAAGCATGACCGAGTTTGTGTTGGTAAGTAGCTATTATGATTGGTGAACTAAATTAATTGACAAAGACAACAACCATACAATGCCAACAGTAATGTCAAAATACCAACTTCATTATTAGCTGATTATATCATTCATTCATTGTTCATTTTAAATAGTCATTTTTCCTTTTTCGATTGGCTCGTTGATTTAGCTAGTGGAAGCCCTTCTTGGGCTCAATTTCAAATACCAGGGCGGGCCAAGTGTTATGGGGTTTGCGCATCAGGAATTTCTCCTGTGCCCGGCTCGCCCCCTTTACGGGACCTAAGCCCGTTTAAGAACCAAAGTACTTACTATAACATAACTGGTGAAATATGGGCATGCTACACTCTCGACACTTCTGGGAATACAGGTACTCGTATCATGTTTTGGTATGTAAATCTCGTCGATTCTGTAAAAATCTCACCGCGAAAACTAAGGTGAAGTGAGTTTTCATTCTACCTTAAGCTAGGGAATGACACTATTAACAGATCACTTCACCTGAGTTTTCACGGTGACTTTTTACTGCAAAGACCGCCTGGTTATTTCAATTTTCGCAAAAAAATATACTTATTTTAAGATCTTGAACTTTAAGATGACTTTTGCTCATGACCCCAAGTACCTACCTACAGCTTGAAGTAAGCACTTGTAATACATGTTCTAAATGTGACATCACTGCGTTTGATGTGTTCATTTTATTAGCACTTATGCCATTTATCATAATAATAATAATATGAGCATTGAACAGCTGAGTTGAGGTCGAAGTGATCTTCTGGTTTTGCCGATTCGGAAAAACTACATTAATTAAGGTTCGCAACGGGGGATTTAACGCGACAATTTTTTATCGCGCACTGGATTATCAACTCTCACTCTTGAGCCAAACATTGAGAATCAAACAGAATGCATCCCAGCGTGTCAAAAAATACATAATTCAGTGCGCGATAAAAGATTGCCCGTGGATACGAGGGCTGAGTCAGAGTGCGAGGATTAGCCAGATAGCAAGTGGGGCAGCCTGCCCAAGTTGCCCCGCAATTCCAGGGTCGATAGTGGGGAGGTCTGCCCAAATTGCTCTACGAACTTAAGTACGTCACTCGTGGAGTATCTTGTTCTACTTTATTTTGCGCGAATGTCATGTCCGTGTTATCCTACAATCAATCTAAAACATTTGACCCGCATATGTAACAATTAAAAGTAACCTTGTACAGTACAAAAATAACCTCAAAACCTTGCAAATTCAATGTTTTCGTGTGCAATTATCGGAAATATATGCAAACATGTTAATTGTTTTAAATTATATCAAAACGCACCATTTATTATCACGTTGGGAATTGGGGACCTGTTTACAAAATGTACCCAATTTTTGTATTAACTTAAAATTCTCCAACAAAAAAAAAAACACAAAGTTCTTAGGTACAGGCAGCGGCACATCAAGACATCGATAGCGATTTTCACTTTTCTTATATTATAAATGTTGCTTCAAGTTAAGAGACGTTTAAATGTCAAAATGTATGGTTAAACAGACGCTAATCATTACCTAACTATAAGCACCGATTATAAATAAGGGGTTTATGTTGTAGCAGTAGGAAATGATGATTTTCGCAGTGTTAGTGTAGTAACTGATGTGCAGTTGACTGTACAAAATTAAAAAAGAAAAAGAAAGAAATAAAATACGTTTATTTGCGGTAAACATGACCCAAAGAAGGAACACACATACAAAAAAGAAACAATTTGGGGGAGAATATGCGTCACATCCACAAATTATTGTATATTCAGAAATTACAGTTAACAAGAAACGGTTTTCTACTGAATTTTTGCATACCGAAGTGACGATAAAATCTCATATTCATTAATTAATAAATGACATAAAACCAAGCGGAAATACAACCATGACAAATTTTTCAAATGTTTAACAATCTCATACAAGCATACGGAATCCTTGAATGATTGATTCCATTCAGCTGTAACCTTCGTGTCGAATACATCGTATGTAACACGCAAGTTTTGAAAATAATACCTCAACTGTACATTAACAAAATAATACCCACATTTATAAATAGGTACAGTCAGGGAAATTATTTGTCTATTAAATTGACACACTATTTTATTTTTTTTGTGTGGGAAATTATCAAATAACTTCTCCCGTTCTGGGCGGAGCGGAGGGGTGTGTCAGACTGCATGTACGAGTACACAGTTAATGACTAAAACTCACCCGTGTTCCTTCCGTTGCCTGTGTTGTCTGGGGCCTTGGTAACCCTTTCGGACTTTCCCGCGACCCCGACAGGCATCGGCCCTAGTGGACCCCTACACTTGTGCTAACACGTCTTTCAGGCACGCGTGAAACACAATACGCCGTTGACCCGGGCCTGGTCCTTATCGGACGGCGAGCTGCCCATTGCTCACCGTCCGCAAGCCCGCGCCTACGGTGGCCGGAAATTCGCCTGGGATTCCCGACGCCCAGAGAAATTGACACACTATGACACTACCAACAACCAGTCAACCAGTCTTACCGCGTGGTATCGACCCAGTAACTGGGTTGTGGAAGGCAGATAGGCAGTCGCTCCATGTAAAATTCTGGTATTCATTTGCATCCAGTTAGATTGGAAGCCTACCCCAACTATGTTGGGAAAAGACTAGGCAGATAAAATTGACACAATTATTCAATTGGCGATGTCATACAACTGTCAATGAATGACGGTTGTGATTTGAATATACGGACAATTTTAGTTGGTAGTTAATTTAAAACAATTAATTTCCCTGACTTTATAATAATTATTATATATTTACACAGGAAGTGTCATGTAAATGATACAGCCGATCTATTCTGTTATTGGTTAAAGTCTGACACTTAGGTGAAGTGAGCTGTCATTTCAGTATTGACACTATTGACAGCTCACTTCAAAAACCTCATTTAATAATAAAATACATACGAACCTCTTTGATGTAATTTGTTAAAGCCACGCTGCACTGTAGAGAATATAAAAGAATATAAAAATATATAAAAAAATTAAATTGTCTCTCTGTTTTATAAATGTTTTATGGTGTGCAAGAATAGTTCCGAAAATAGTAATTATAAAAGATATGTTATTAAATGGATACAAAAAAAAATGGAGCTGCATCTGCCAACAAACTGCTTTGCAGTTTGGCGAAGGTAAATTTGTATTGTATAGGTAAGTATTTCAGTGAATAAAAACTTAATTTTTAATTTTTTTTACGGTGTATTCATATATACCTATAGAAGACCGTAAATTTGGAGACGGACTATAGGCATTTTGTTACCAAAAGTTAAATTTTAGTATTTTAATAACTAATAAAATATGCCTCAACATATTGGGCAGTTTTCCTTGTAAACATTTAACATTGAACTCACATTATGGGAATGATTAAAAAAAAGTCACAAGTCATTAGGGCTTTGGCCAGTCTTTAAAAATAATGCCAAAAAATTAAAATATTGAGTTGGTTAGGTACCTATAAGTTGTTTTTTTTTCCTCTCCAAAAGACACAACACAAGTTTGTTTGCTAAATTCTACTAACACTTATTATAAGTGTGAATCTCTGTTTGGATATGTGTTACTCAATCACACAAAAACGGCTGAACTTTGACAGGTAGGTGGCCTGAGACCTGGAGTAGGATATAGGCTAGTTTTCATCCTGGATCGCAGGGAGTTGCAACAACAGCTTGTAATTAATATACCTACTAACGAGTTTGTATTTATCAATAAAGAGAAAGTAGTTGTTTACTAATACATCAAAACAGATAAAAGCAGAGCTCTGTATTAAAATTTGGCCTTTCGAATGAATCATAATAGTTGTAGAACCACTTTTAAAGTCGGGTTTAACAACTTGCTAAATTTATATTGTGATTGCGTAATTATAAAGATTGTTATTATTAAACACAATATTGCGTAATATTATTGCAAACACCCAAAAAAATCTACGAACAAAATTATTCCATTCCGTTTACACATTGGCCCATGATGGGTACAATTCAAAGCATAAAAAGAAACCTCAAAAGTCTAAGCACGGACGGTGTTTAATCGCGCATTGGATTTTCAACTCTCGGTGTTGAGCCGAGCATTGAAAATCCAACAGAATACAGTCCGTCAAGTCAGTCCGTGTGCTGGGGCACATCAAGTTACCACAAACTGTCAAATTTCTACAAATGATTTTATACCTTAAAATGTTGATGGTTATGTTCAAAATACAATGCGAAAATTTAGATGTGCTGAATGTACATCCCAGCGCGTTAAAAAAAACACTGCTGGGTTTTCAACTATTTGCCCTTAGCACTAAGCAGTGCGGTGAAAATAAATAATGTATACGATAAAAAATCACCCGTGGGTACGACGGTTTTTTTTTTGTTAGGGTTAGATTTGTCAAATATTATGGCCTGTATATCTCTAATAATCTCAAAAAAAAAAGAAGGAAACAAATACTTTTGCCACAAAAAGTAGGCATATAAAAAAATCTTATGGCTCACCTCATACTTGGAACGCATAGACCAGACACGGCGGAACATCTGTGCCTAAACATTTTTTTAATCACTATCACATTTAAGTGGGAAACAATACCACAGACAACGCACGGAATCTAGACCACATACACAAATGAATTAATTTTCATGTCACTTGTTACAATAGAACGATTAAAAATTACATTCATATGGCCATGCGTGTTTTTGAGTCAGAGGGCAAATGTCTAGCTTAATTTCAGATTAGATAGTGTTCAAACACGAGTTTAATCAGGATTAAAAGTACCTAATTGTCAATTTTTGAGCTTGAAAAACCATCAAAATATCAGTAATGCTTGATTTTCGCACAATTATATCGTAGCTAAGGCATTTTTAACGACAGTAAAATGAGCAAAGATCCCATTTATAAAACAAAATAGGAAAAAAAAAAAACAACAATGAGTATATAATAAGGGGGAGTTTGAAAGTGGCCCCAGTAACAGAAAAGTGGATAGGAAATCGTTTGGCTTGAGCACGTGATAAGGGAGGAAACGCATGTGACTAAAACTGTGATAAATATGATGGATGGAGTGAGAGAGAAGAAGACCAAAGAAAAAATGGATGGATTGTGTCTCATTGTGTGAGGCATGATATGAAAGAAAAGGAAGTGAATGATACTCGTAGCGTGGCGTTTGACAGGGGGAGAGTGAACGAATAAAACGTGTTGCGCCGACCGGGCGACCCCCATAATATGGGACAAAGGCAAAAGTATGATGATCAGTCAGCAGCCCGTAGCTGAACTAAAATCGAGATTTTAGTTTAGCTACCTTAACTAAAATCTCGATTTTTTCGAGGCTTGCGTCCAATTATGAATCGAAGTCATCTTCTTTAACCATCTGACTCTTTTACAGACACTAGACAAACAAGGATACTTTTACGAAATAACTAAAAATAAGAAGAAAAAAAAAAGTAAAAAACAAAATAGGTATTTCCAAATAGCATGGTTGCTTGCGTCAAACGACCGCGACCTTACTAGATATGTAAATCTTTTAATGTACCTACCGGTATCGTATCAAAACTCAGAATTCTTTGTTGCGTAGTTTCTCACAAAACTATACCGTTAAATAACCGATATATTGCCCCTTTAGTTTTTAAACTTGAGTCATGATACTCATGATGTATTCACAATTTTTTTTATTTTTTTGTGTGATATCACATCAAAAGTGTATTTTTGGTTTGTTTATAAATAAATTTAATAATATTTTCTTTTAAAATGAAGTAGAAACCCCAGTACTAAATAATGTACATAACATTAAACGTTTAAAACACAAAACTAAAAGTATAATTTATTATAAACAAACAACATTTTTATCTAATGACATTACTCTGTATTATAAATTCTAGGAATTAAATGATAAACATGGAACTTCCCAATTGATTCGAGGAACGAAATAGGTAGGTTAGTTGTAATCATTTAATTCCGGGCCACCGTCACTTGTAACCTATGGGCCGCAGTTAATGACAACAAACATTGATGACCTCCTTGCGACCAAGAACTATTTTTCCATTCAATTGATGTATTGTAACTTCGGACGAATCACGGGACCAAAATATGCGAAAAGTTTGACAGCTGTCAGTAAGTAGTAAAAGTCTCTAAACGTCACTTCGAACGGTATGATCATTTCTAGGCAAATTGGGCAGATAGGGCAATTTGGGCAGGTTTTCAAGAGAATGCCCAACATGCCCTAAATGCGTGGGCATAAACCAATTACCAGTTCTATTTTGAAATGAAGGGAAAAACTGCTTTGATACTTAAATGAGTTAAAAGTGCAAGGACAGTGTAAGGAAAAATGCTTTTAAAACAGACCGTGCTGTAAAAGGTTGCAAACCACAGATCTATATCTGTGGTTGAAACTTTTTATGATATGTACTATATATGTGGTTGAAACCTTTAATGTACTATAAATAACCTCCAAAATAACTTAGGGACGTTTTCCGGTATTGGTCAAATATCAGCATTTTGTACGGCACAAACTTCACAGTTGCAAATTCACTTGTGGTACCTACCCTATTTTTTTTTTTAATGAACCTCTAAATCTTTTAAGCGTCTAATGATGACACTACTTGGTCGTAGTTACTTGGCTATTTAGTATTTTTAGGACCCCAAAAAAGGGTTTTTTGTGTTTCACAAATAAAGACGCAATCATTACATTAGACTGTTGAATAATATTTTTAGGAGTTAAATTATCATTTTAAATATTATATAACATATAAATATTATAATGCCGGGAGGGGACGCCCCAGAAAGACATATAGCGACCTCATTAATGATGTTCTTCAAAAAGGTTAGGTGCGTAGTACTCGCAACCGGCGTGTATGACCAGATGTATGAACGTAAACGAAGCAAAAGGAGTATGTAAGGAGCGAAGCAGGTGGGGTTCTATAGTTTCTGCCTACCCCCATGGGAAGAAGGCGTGAGTTTATGTGTGTGTGTATTTATGTATGTTTAAATATTATGTAAAACAAACAAACAAAACACACAAAACAAAATACTTAATTCTAAATTTTTCTATAAAATACACATTTAGAATTAAGTACTTTGTATTTATTTTATTTTTTATTTATATCTCAATATGCTGCACCGGTCGACGTCATTCATTACGTCTACGCCGGTTGTCGCTGAAAACCAGTGCTGGGGCTCTGTCTCGCATAGGGTCGCAGCATTATGCTGAGCGATGGCCGTTTTCTTTTGTGTTTGTTTTCCTTTTTGGCGTCATGTTTACCGCAATTAAACTTATTTTATAATTAGTTTTTACTTCTACTTGCATGTGTACACAATTTATCAGGTATATTTGCAACATTATAAAAATAGACTGGAAAAGGGTTCGTTGACTTGCTCTATCAGGGGTTGATAGCTCGTCACAATAATTATTTACTGTTTTTTTTTTTAATCAATGAAATGAATGAATTTAATTGAGTGAGTGTAGTATTTCCGCTCAGTTTTGTTGTAAATTGCGGACTACTTATTGTGCTATGATGGGGTCAATCATCATCGCCATCTTTCTACCCTTGTTCTATGTTACTTGGATTGAGACAGTCAGCCCCGCTCGTGGGTTGCAGCAGAGAATGAGCGTCAGTTGGTACACCAATGTGTTGTCATCTGACATTATGCTGAGCTGAGGCCCTATTGACACCTACTTTTTTTTTGGTGTTTTTTTATAGTTTTTAGCTGTATTTTTTTTTGCTGTAATGACAATAAACACATTTTTCTTTCTTTAACCACTTTCCTGTCTGGCTAGATATTTTGACAACAGCTTCAGAAACTCTCATAAGTTGTGCCGAATCGAGAGAAAAATACATCGGTCTTTTGTTTTGTGTCGCATTTTCAATATCGTTGTTTTTTTTAAGTGAACATCTTTAGGCGCGTTGAGCGATTTTTGGTAGGGAAAATCTTATGGGTTACCCCGTCACCGACACGCTAATGGTAACAGTACATCCGTAGCTATACCGGTGTCCATTGTTATTTCATAGTTTTAATTTTTCATGACTGCCTTTTTTATATCAGCGTTATTTAATTTTTTTTTTTAAATATTAATCCTATTATTATGTATGTAGGTTACCATAGGTATTTCTTAACTACATTTTTACCTTATGTACATATACATAATACATGTACATTGCCGTACCTCAAAACAACATACTTTTATTGTCGATAGCGGTTTCCCGTTATTCGCGATCAGCTGACATCAGTTAATGTTCTCACATCTTAACATCTAACAAACTAAGCAAAAAGTTAATGAATGTAGGTCATAACATCAATTTATAATTATAATAATCGTTGCATTAGAGGCCATTTTTTTTTGTTTTGAATCCGAATGTCTAAACTCGAATTTTGAAAAAGAATTGTCTATGAATATTATACGGTGGTAGGATGTGGTAGGAAGGATGGCATTATGCAAAAAAAACCGAACCAGAATTATTATGACGTAGGTATTCTTTTCTTTGGGGGAGGCCTATGTCCAGCAGTGGACGTCTTTCGGCTGAAATGATGATGATGATGATGAGGTATTCTTTAGTGCTATTCTATCTATATTTATTTAATTATTTATTTCAGACTTAATTCTAGTTCTAGATCAATAATTGATCGAAGATATGTATAAATTAAATTAAATGCTGCTTGGTAAGTGCATCACTTGAAAACGGCTGAACGGATTTGGCTATTTTTCGTTTTAAAATGTTCGTTATTGTCTAAATTAGGTTTTTAAGAAAAGAAAATTTGGAAAACGGCTGAACGGATTTGACTATTTTTCATTTTAAAAAGTTCGTTATTGTCTAAATTAGATTTTTAAGGAAAAGTTTCCCGAATAATTTTGAAATTCGGGAAAACTGAACGTCCTATTATCTATGGGATTTTTGTTTAAACTCAAGACAATACTGTAATTTTAACAGAACGTCTGCCGGGTTATCTAGTTAAAAATAAAATGACTCGTCTGCGACTACCGACCTATGTATAGTGTTTATTTACTGCCGCTAGCCGTTTTCATTATGCGCTCTTTGTTTTGATATGACTACATTGTCCTTTCATCTTAAAATGATTGTGCACGACCGATGTCCGTATATTTACCAAACTTGCCAAGAGAATCTATGTAAATATAGATATCTTAGTTATATTATGCTTTTTAAGTCGAGAATCGTATAAAAAGGATGTTGAGAAAAACAAAGATTTAGCATTCAACACAAAGTGAGCATAAAGTTTTGCTAAGTCAACTTATGATTACGATTCAAGGTTATTGCTTGCGTTGTGTTTTTACTTAATAGTTATGGTATCTATTAAACACTGCATAGAATAAAAAGTAATTGGTAAAATCCCAGACACTATTAATTTTCTGTAGTAGTCACAGTAAAAAAAAAGCAATAACAGTTCAGACCGAACACAAAATACATCAGCCAAAAAAAAAACAAACCTCGAATTAGCCTTCGTCATTTTAGATCCGTTCCCACCAAATTCAATTTCACTGCCGCCAAAACTTGTAACCAAAGGCACGTCGCCTTCTGCCATTATATTATAAACACTTATTAAAACGCGAAATTACTTTTGTTGAGGTAAATAACGTAACAGTTTTTGCGCGCACAACCCGTCTCTGCGGCGTTCGGCGATGCACTGAACGATTCTATTCTACGATTATTTTATTGATGTTAATATAATGATGGACGCTCATACACAGATAACGTGTGATGGTCGCTGGACGATGTTGTGGCACTGATAATTGGATTGGTTTATGCAAAGCTGACGCATGCCACAGCATCACAATCATACAATATCTATTCTTATATTACTTCTTCGATAATGTCTTTGTTGCGTTTCTTTGTTTACGACATATTAATTATTAGGCAATATGACTTATTACATCTTTGCCCAAGTATGTTCGTTTGTACGTCCGTTCTTGTCCATAGGAACCTACTACGCTTTGAAATGGGCACCTATCTTCAACTTCTTGACTGACCCGACGCATTGACAATTCAGAAGTGCGTGTTTTAAATAAAAATAAATGTTTTGAGTTTGAGTTATGCTTGAAATTCTCCATAGAAGACTCGTGTCTCATACCATTTTTAACGCTGCTCAACTGGCCCTAGTTCCTGTTTAAACCCCGTACAAACCAGTACCACCAGTAAAATCAAGTACCTACATATCAGTTTTTATTTCTTTAAACAATAGTTGTCTACCCACTACTTTGGCCCACTTAATGTATTACTTAATAAGCTAAACAAATATGTGGGGCGTATGCCTAAGTGTCTTGTCCACGTAATAAGACACACACAGACGTATTATGCGTATTTCCGGATTGGTATGACATTAGGAAAACAGTGAGGCGAGTTAAGCAGCAGGTTGTTAGTATTCTGAACGTGTTGTGAGGTAGAAAACGATAGACAGTCGCGTTACAGCCAATAAGACGTAATTAATGGCCAGTTCTTGCATCAAAAAAGGTATTCCCAGAGTGGTATTTCAAATCAAACCGTTCCCCTTCTAGATTGTTTGGGGGCACTATTGGGAATGGTCTCTAGAAAATGCAAAAAACTACCATCATTTTTGCGTTCTTCACCATCGGATTTTTGGGTGACAATCTAAAACTACTTCGTCATCATCATCATCATCATCATCATCATCATAATAATTAGCAGCCTGTCCCACCCACTGACTAAAGGCTTCCTCCCTTTTGTGTCGTGCTTCTCTGCCTAAAAACTGCCTGCTTAAGCGCAAATTAAACTTTTTTTTCACTACGTAATCAATCCTTAAAGATACACGATACAATAAAGGCCAGAAAATACAAAATAATGGTCCGAGTAAGGCTTCACTAGTTTGTAAGTGTAATATTTTGCGGGATTTCCCGCACTCAATACTAGTAAGTACAGCGATAGTCAGAACATACTGGCGCGCGACACTGCAGCTCTGTGTTGAACAAAACAAATCGGTGATATCGCTTGTCGATACCTCGATTGAAGTACTCAGAAATCTGCCATTAGAAGGCGTAAGCACGTACTTGCATAATCTTATGCATTTTTCTTATATGTGGTTAGCAGAAATTGTAAAATTTAGAAATTATTACGTTATCATTACGTTTCGCTATAGCAAAATCATCGTAATTTTTTCTGTCCTTATACCAATTTATTTGGGGTTTTCTATCATACTTACATCTCTATCAGTCGTCATCTCAGAATTCATATCTTTCCACCGAAGTCACCTTTCACGCAATCCTTCCATCTTATCATTGGTCTATGTATCTCTTCCTACTGTAGCTTCATACCCACATAATCAACGACCTAATGTATCGATTTAGTTCATCAACTCATTTCTAGTCTGTATTCTAAAGCCATCTGCTTTGTCTCACCACTATTTGGTTCCATGTCTACGAGGTCCATAGCTTCGTCATTATCGTAATATTCAGTTTGCACCCTCGGACTACATCTGGCATTCTCATTAGTTTTTTATCCATCCTGTTCATTTGCTGAGGACTAGTTAAAGTTTTTCAAGGTGATAGTAATGTCTTTTTAGCTAGATAGGTCCTCATGAAAAGGTCGTAGATACGTCCTTTCAGACATTTATTTTATAAACAATAAAAAGATTACTTAAATTATTATACTGAGAGAAAATTTTAGTCTTACTTTCGATGCTCCAGTAACCTCAATATTTATAAAATATGCATATACAAAAACAAACGAAAGCGAAAATTAAAAATATCCGCAACTATTATGATTATGACTTTCAATTTTACCAGCTGACGCGTAGGCAGTTAGTAGTTACAAACTTATTGTTTATTAATTTGGCATATATTAATTAGACAATTTTGATACAGATTTTGACTAATTGTAAGTCTAAATAATACCGTTGAAACATCTGTGAATGTTTTTATTATACGTCGCAAACATTCTTCAATTCTGTTGACGTCACTGTATTGGATAAATAATCCATAGCGGAAAAGGTATGAAAAATAAGCCTGTTGACATTTTAACAAGATTTTACCTAGTTTTAATTAATTTTAATTAATTCAAATCATGCTGGATATTGTGTGTTATGTATCCTGAATCGATAGTTACAAACCTGCTGTTTCCTGTAAACTAGTAATTTAAATAGAAAAGCAGTCCTGATAACTTTGATCGATCTGACCGAATATCGGTCATGTTTACAAAATAATCGTAAATACTCAAACGCGAATTACGACTACAATAAATACTTAAACAGCGTTCTAAATTCTGTTTTCTTGTTTTAACTACGACATTGGTATAAAGCAAGTTTTTAAACCAGTTATCTGTCTTATAAAACCTTAAATCAGAATTCCAAATTACGTCAATACTTTAATAACATCTATTATTATTAGGAAAAGTTATTCCTTCTACGTTAAATTTTGTCCTGTTTGGTCATTCAGTAAACGCTAATTTCATTTAAAAAAATTGTACACTCAGGGTAATATTTTTTTTCTTAATTCCAAATCAGTCACCCAAATTAAGTTAGGAGTGTCTTTTCTATTTAATTAAGAATGTTTTCACCATACCCGTGACATTTTTTTAACGTTTTATTATTTTTTTTCCATTTATTTAGCCATTCTTAATAGGCCCATAGACCATACGAAACAAAATAAACAAAAATAAATACCTAAACATTTACATTCTTGGCTCCATATCGCATAAGCACATTCACTACGTCACTAGCAATCTCCGTGTGTTGTACCACGCCGTGTCATCCACGTTTTTCGGGTAAAACCATGCAAAACATTTAAGAGGGGCGTATTTTCTTGGTATTTTTGTCAACGGTGGGCAGACCGGGGGCGTAATTCGGGAAGTCTTGGCAAATAAGCTTATCATGAGATTATTCGTGTATACATGACCACAGATAAAGAATTAGCTAGCTACGACTGCATTACAAAATAACAACAGCCGCAAGAAACGGTTGGCGAGGTCGGTCCGTGGATGGGTGACCATTCATAACAGCCGTTGGTCCAGGTTGTCATTCGTAGAATATATTTGACAGTGGCCACAGGTAGTCAAAAGCCCGAAAGTCTGACAACCAGTCTTGCTAAGGGGTATCGTGTTACCAGTAGGTAACTGGGTTGTGGAGGTCAGATAGGCAGTCGCTCCATGTAAAATACTGGTATTGATCTGCATCCAGTTAAACTGGAACCCGATAGTTGGAAAAAGGCTAGGCAGATTGATTTTGACTGTATTTGTATACCTAGTGTAGTTTATATTGGCTACTAGTTCACCCGACAAAAGTTGTCGTGTCCAAATTTCAATACTTCATACAAAAATCCCATAAAAAAGGGACGTTCAGTGTTTCTCGAACATTTTCCGGGCAACTTTTAAAATTTTTATTTCCCTAAAACCTAATTACAACCTTTTTAAGTGTTTTTTCAGGGTTCCGTAGTAAACAAGGAACCCTTATAGTTTCGCTATGTCAGTCTGTCTGTCTCCGCTGTAGCTCAGAGACGCTTAGTACTAGAAAGCTGTAATTTGGCATAGGTATACATATTAATCACGCTGACAGTGATAAAATAAAATCTTGAAAAAAAAATTGCTTTAGGGTCCTCCCTTGCACGTAATGTGGGGATGATTTTTTCTCGTGATGTGGGGTATCGTTGGACAGGCCGTTCAAAACTATTGCAGGTCTGTGAACACCACTTTTGGATTTAAGGATCCGTTTGCGTTATGTTAAGCATTAAAGTGCTAATTTTTGTTAGAGCGTGGAATACAACGCGCCGTCGACCCGGGCCTGGTCCTTACCGGACTGTGAGCTACCCATTGCTCACCGTCCGCATGCCCGCGCCTACGGTGGCCGGAAATCCGCCCGGGATTCCCGACGCCCAGGGCGTCTCCTGCGGCGGCTAGGGGCGAGAGGGCGCGAAACATGCCTTTCCCTCAACCGTCCCGCCTCCTCCTTCGCGAGCATTACTGCTTCGCAGAAGGAAGTGACGGCTGCCCATGCCCTCTCGCTCCGTACCATGGCCTGAACCAGGGCCAGACGCGAGAGATCTCTGCCGCCGATCGCCTCCACAATTTCCCCCCCCCCCCTGCCAGCTAAATGGTTGTTTATGGAGATGTGAAAAAATTCATGGCAGTAGCACATATAAAGAAATTAAAAAGAAAATTATCACAGCTAAGTAGGCTTTACAAGTTAACGAGTAAAAGTCGACCAACTTTAATTTGCAGTTGGAGAATTGACCGTGGCGTATATCAATGTATGGGAGAACATGTTTTTCAACTACAATGTTAAGTTTGCTTTCGAGATAAATTCATCCCTACTTCCCAACTACGGAACCGTTCATTGTGCGTGGTCCGACACGCACTTGGCCAGTTTTTTAATAACTTGTTACAGTAATAAACTAGTTAGTTATATTTCATGAATCGTGTAAGTTTTTCTCATATTGTAAATCTCACGTAATAAAATACTTAGTACCATCCTCACCTATCTCTGGTCAGGTCCACTCAAGTCTGTGTGGTGGTTATTTCCACAAAAGTCCATCATCATCATTTCAGCAAAAGACGTCCACTGCTGGACATAGACCTCCCCCAAGCACCGCCACTTCCACCGGTTTTGTGCTTCCCGCATCTAGCGGATTCCTGCGGCCTTCACAAGGTCATCGGTCCACCTTGTAGGAGGCCTTCCAACGCTACGTCTTCCGGTACACGGTCGCCACTCCAGAACCTTTCGGCCCCATCGGCCATCTGTTCTGCGAGCAATGTGCCCTGCGCACTGCCTCTTAAGTTGGGCAATTCTTCGGGCTATGTCGGTAACCTTGGTTCTCCTGCGGATCTCTTTATTTCTGATTCGATCACGTAGGGAAGCTCCAAGCATAGCCCTCTCCATTGTCCTTTGAGTGACTTTTAGCCTTTTAATAAGGCCCATTGTAAGCGACCAAAAGTCCATATCAGACAGTGATCTACATGGTCCAAGAATTAGATAATTTCTGGCCTTTAAAAGAGACTTTGACCCCTGATGTTTTCGTCTTACTGAGGATTACATCTTGGCGATATTCGGATTATCGTACACTCCACGGAAGTATGAACGCGCTCTTCATTACGTGCCGATTTCTGCCAGTCAACTTCTACCGCAAACCGCGTTAAAAAACGTCGTTCCAAAAAACCTGAAACGGATAGTAACGAGAACTCAGACGAAGACAGTGGAAACAGCAACGTGCAACACAGCATAGCAGTGACACACACAGAAAAAAGTCGAGAAAGCAACTGGACCTGAGCCAACCTGGCGGCGAAGTTGTTAAAAGATCCCTCCCATAGATAAATTACCCGTCTCTCCACTATTCCATTGATTGCTCAAGGATACATATCCGGTAGGCTCTAATAATCCTTCCTATCCTAAGGGCACGTCTTCCTGACCATTACCGCGCCCCCCGGTCTACTCTTTGATATGCAATGGTCTCTGTAGTCCCATGAAACATGAGGCTCCAGGGACTAGTGCGAATCTTTGGGTTCATTCGAGCAATCGAGTCTGTTTTAACCACGCTGGGATCGGTGCATTTCATTCATTCATTTAAAAGAGACTTTGACCCCTGAGCGTGTTTGAAATGTCGACTTCATCTGGCATTTCTTGACGTGTAATATCTTTCCTTGGCTTCTGTGGGAGTGACTTCGTGAAAAGGGACGGAAGTGAGTAGACAGGAAGTGACAGCTTGAGCATGGAATAAGTAAGTACCTTTTTAATAGCATGGAATTAGTGTACTCGTGGAATTAGTAAGTACTTTAAAGATTGTAAATAGAGGGGGTCGAATTTCGACTTGTGGGCGACCACGTGTAATGAATAATAATTATTTGAATAAATGTTTAAGTAGTAGCTTTTTTAAATTCTGAGGTCAATTTCTGTAGCTGCAAAGTTGCTTATTACCAAGGTGAGATGTCAGATGTTACACGTCATATGCGTCTACTATAAGGCTCGCTCGTTTTTTTAATATTTTTTGTATGACCTGTAAGAGTAATTCCGTTAATCTCTTTACAGAATAAACAAATTCCGCCAGGGTTCAAAATAGAGATAAGAATTCCCAGGTTTTTTAAATGAAAACAAAAACAAAACAAAATCGGAAAGGCCCGAAAATACCGCTTTATTATCAGACACGGAAAGTAGGGGAAAAACAATAATATTATGTATGAAACGGCTTATCATTGACATATGTAAGCTGTTTTGTATATTATTAGTTGGCAAACAGCGGGGAAATTGCGCATCACACATAAAATGAGAATCGATCGCAATGCCTTTGATTTAGACAGTTCATTGCGTCATTAACTTTGTTGAGCAGACGAATTGTTCAAAGCTATGAAAGAAAAAAACTTATTTATAGGGAACTCGCAAAGGAAGATCACAAATTAAACTTAACACACTCATAGAAATATAAAATATAAAAAAATATAAAAACGTCGAAAGTCCTGTAGGACGCCAAAAGGCTCAGCATGATCCTGCTACATTTAAAAATAAGTGTCGCAGCACTAGTATTCTGATAGGGTCCTATGAAGCAATGGATGACAAAATGAAGGGCATTGCGATTGATTTTATGTGTGTTACTCAGGTAGGTAGCCCACCTAATAAGTGGTGGTCACCATCGCTTATGTGCCCCCACGTCCCCATGTGGCTTGTGTATAAGTGATAACAGCCGCACGGGTCGATCGATCAGTTCAAGCTACGCTTGCCGCGGTTGGTCCGTAAATGGGTGACAATCTTTACATACCAAAACCCCTCCGTGCCTCGGAAAGCACGTTAAGCCGTTGGTCCCGGCTGTCATTTGTAGATCTTTGACAGTCGTTACGGGTCGTCAGAAGCTCGAAAGTCTGACAACCAGTCTTACTAAGGGGTATCATGTTACCCAGTAACTGGGTTGTGGAGGTCAGATAGGCAGTCACTCCATGTAAAATACTGGTATTCAGCTGTATCCGGTAAGACTAGAAGCCGACCCCCAACATAGTTGGGAAAAGGCAGGCAGATGATGGTCACCATCGCTTATGGACATCTGCAAAACCAAAGCCATCGCAAATGCGTTACCAACCCCCAGAGACAACGCTGAAATATCTCGTCTGCCTTTAATTCCACCGACACACTAGAAAGAAAGAAAGAAAAGAAGCAGAAAGCAAATACGTTTATTTGCGGTAGACGTGAAGCAAAAAAGGAACACAAATACAAAAATTATTAAAAAAATAAAAACCCGACTGCAAAAACACAACTGAAAAGAGAAAAACAAGCATTATAATCTATAGAATTTTGGTATTGCAGGCGGGGCAAACCAAAGTTACACGATATTTCAGGATATTAGTTTGTCCCGCCTGCAATACCAAAATTCTATAGATTATAATGCTTGTTTTTCTCTTTTCAGTTGTGTTTTTGCAGTCGGGTTTTTTATTTTTTTTAATAATTTGCTTTTTTCAAGTGTTTTAGTTTTATTTATATATATATTTGGAATAGACTCATTACTAGCTTTTATTTGACGACAACATTGTTGTAATTTATTTTAAAAAAAACCCTTTCCTATCTTTTTTTGTATTTGCAGATGTACCTAATATATGAATATTTTATAGCCTATGTCACTCCGACAATTAAGACGAATCTAACGACACCTCATATGTTAAAATCCCTCAAGCCGTTTAGGCTGCAGAGCGTGCCAAAGAAATAGACATACATACATACATACATATGTACATATATACTCTCGAAAAACATTACCCTCCTTCTGGGGCAGTCGGGTAAAAAAGAACACTAACACGCAGGATCGTACACTGCGACCCACGGCCACGCTACACTGCGACCCACGGCCACGCTACGCTGCGACCCACGGACTCGCTACCCACTTATGGCTCCTGCAGACAGACGCGAAGCGACGGTGCGACGCGATTCTGATAGAACAATTTCCATGAAGTTTTTGTGAGAAATTGTTCTAATACAATCACGTCGCGCTATCGCGTCGCGCCAGGATGAACTGCGCAGCTAACATAGCATACGTCTCTGTGCACATCCTATGTAACAGTGGACGGTCGACTTTACGCTGGTTGACGCCAGAAACAGGGGGGTTACCATCACCTCATATAGCAGTATTATTATAATATTACTTCACAGTGGGAAAGTGATGGAGCTATACAGGACTTATAGCTCCATCTCTTTCTCACGCTAAGTAATATTGAAATAATACTGCTTTAAGAGGTGATGGTAACCCCCTGGTATAGTATGGTGGTAGTAGTTTCCCGGACGCGCTCCGTTTTAAAAAGCTCTACGACTGGATACGCAAAATTATTTTGTTTTTTAAGGCTCGTGCAGATTGGCGCGATATCGCGGCGCGACACTTTCCATGAAGTTTTCGTAGAAATTGTGCTACTACAGTCTGTTTTTTTTAACAAACGAGTACTGAGTTTGTCTCTCGCACATTACCGATATTGACAGAGTGAGATGGGTCATTGGTCAGGGTGGGGCCAACGCCTTTGTTCTTGTTTTTTCCTTTGTTCTTTGACTTTATGTTGATTACGTGGATCAATAGAATCGCAGTCAAAATTTTGGTACTCGTTTGTTAAAAAAACCAGACTATAGTGTTGCGTCGCGCCTGTCTGTGGGAGCCTTTATTAATGTCCCAGTAAAAGTCTGGAAATAGGTTTGAAAATGATTATCGATAGCATTATGACCTATCGGGAGAACTGATAACGGATAGTTATCAGTATTAGTAGCCACAGGTCAAGGTTTTAGAAACGCAAGAAGTATTAACTATCACGTGAATTATATCTATTGAGGACACAATTAATGTTGGTTATATAGAGGAGGGATGAGTAAAAAAGAAGAGGTACGTCATTTTGGGAAGAACCCACCATCATCTGCCTGCTTTTTCCCAGCTATGTTGGAGTCGGCTTCCAGACTAACCGGAACAGGGGCAGTGAATACCAGTTTTTTACATAGAGCGACTGCCTATCTGACCTCCACAACCCAGGTATACAAGCAAGGCAAGACTGGTTGTCAGACTGACGACCCGTAACAGCTGTCAAAGATCTAGGTACAAATGACAGCCGGGACTAACGGCTTAGCAAGCTTTCCGAGGCACGGAGGGGTCTTGGTGTGTAAAGATGGTCACCCATCCACGGATCAGCCACGGCAAGCGTAGCTTAACCTGATCGATCGACCGGTGCGGCTGTTATTACGTAGCCACAAGCCCCTGCCAGGAGAAGAACCTATCAATAATCATAAAAAAAATAACAAAAAAAAAACCAGAAGTTATTTAGGTACCCAAAGCTACGGACACTTCTAGGAAATTCCTAGAAGTGCGGTGGCCGCCACATAGCGTCCGCAATTTACCGGCGAATGACGTCACTGAAACTTTATCTATGAAAGTAAGTTGTGTTTTCTTACAGTGCGGTTTTTGACACCATAAAGTTAAACCTCAATCAATCAATCAACTCAGCCTATAACAGTCTACTGCTGGACATAGGCCTCTCCCAGGCTGCGCCACAACACCCTGTCCTCCGCCTTCCGCATCCAGTCTGTCCCAGCCACCTTTTTAAGGTCACGGTTCATCTAGCTCGGGGGCGTCCTACACTACGCTTGCCGATACGCAGTCTCTACTCCAGGACTCGTCTGCTACACCGGCCATCGGTCCTTCGACAAACATGGCCAGCCCACTGCCACTTCAGCTTGCTGACTCTACAGGCCATGTCGGTCAGTGGCGTGCCTAGGGTTTCAAAATAACGCAAGCCCAATAAAATTTTAACCGATTTCAAAAAAAGAAAGTTCAGTTTTCGACTGAGTATGTAGGTACCTACGTATCTACGTATGTATCATCGCAATTTTCTCATAAACTACTGGTTAGGTACAATAAATTCTCTATCGAGCATTTTAGTAAGGCATGCCGGGGCTTTTGGGCTTATATGAAGGTACCGCCACTGATGTCGGTAACTCCGGTTCTCGTCCGGATAACTTAATTTCTGATCTTATCCTTCAAAGAGACTCCGAGCATAGCCCGCTCCATGGCGCGCTGAGCGACCTTGAAGTTAAACCTCGCTTCCATCAATTTCAAGACAGCCGTCACTGCGGGCCGCGCGCGCGGCTTTACGACCTAACTTTTCTAGCAAAAACCTAATTGAGAGTTTTCAATTGATTTCGTTTGTGGCAATCAAAACGGTTCACAGCTGATGGATAATTGTTGACAGTTTGTGATTATTAGTAGACGGAAGGATGAAGCTGCCCATCCCTTTAGTCGATTCAATAAACCACCCCCAATGCAAGTGAAGTTCATTCGCAAAATTTAGATTTTATCGGGCTTTCGATTATGACATATTTATCTCTTCTGCTCTCGTTTCGGCATGAACTACATGAGAATGCCTCATCAATCTGCCTAGCCTTTTCCCAAACGTGTTGGGGTCGGCCTCCAGTCTAAACGGATTCAGCTGAACACCAGTATTTCACATTGAGCGACTGCCTATCTGACCTCCACAACCCAGTTACTGATAAACGATACTCCTTAGTAATACTGGTTGTCAGGCTTCTGATTACCCATAACAACTGTCAAAGATCTACGAATGACAGCCGGGACCAACGGCTTAACATGCTTTCCGAGACCCGGATGGGTCTCGATATGTAATAGATGGTCACACATCCACGAACCGACCGCATCAGGCGTAGCTTAACCTTCGATTGACACGAGCGGCTGATATCCCATGCCGTGGTAAAAATATTAGCCAGTCAACAAGGTGGTAGAGGGACCTAACTACGCAGGATTGCGCTGAACGTAGGTTAAAAGGCTCCCATACGATTCTGGTAGAACAATTTCCATAACTTTATAGAAATTATTCTAGAAGAGTTACGTCGCGCTGCCACGTCGCGCCTGTCTGCGGAAGCCTTAAGTATCGCCACTCTGGAGGCGGAGGCTATTTTAATATCGACATATCTCATGAAGATTCGATCAGAAATTATCTAGCAAGCTGCATATTCATAATTTCGATAATGCTACACACACACATTACAGATTAAGATTATGTCCATACCATAGATTAATATACACTTTCATTCATAGAGATATCAAGTGTCAATCATAGTGGTATAGAATCTTGATAGTCTATGCACGTACCATTTATTATAGTAAGTCTATGACACGTACAAGTTTCACTGGTCTACATCCGTTCTTGTTACTTTATGCTGCATTAACTTTCAACTGTGTTCATTACAGTCCAATGGCGGCCTATTTGATGGTAAGCGGTCACCGCTGCCTAAACATAACACATAATCAGCCTATAATGTCCCCAAAGCGGGGACACAAGTCTCCTTTCTGTGAGAGATAGTGGGCCGTAATCTACCACGCGGGCCCAGTGCGTGTTCGCAGATGCCACATGTCTTTGAATTTTTTGGTTCTAGGACATGCCGGTTTCCTCACGATGTTTTCCTTCATCGTTTTGAAAGCAGTGGCGATGAAATTATTTACACAAAGTATAGCGCTTATCAGCGTTCGGACTTACGACCTACAAATCGTAAGTCGCGGCCGTTATCACGGGGCCACCACTGCCCGCCTATGATCTTTAGCAATACCAGAGACATCGCGGATGTATCGGGCATCTATGAGACAAAGCTGAATTTATCTCGTGTGCCTGTAATTCCGTCAGTAACCATACCTCCAAACCGGAACGTAGTAATACTGCATGGTGGTAGAAATATGTATGCTGGTATAGTCCGCGCGCTAGTGCTAGTCACCGCCTGAGGTTTGTGAGCGGTGAGACGGGGGAGTTAGACAAAGGCCAAGCTAACTCAATCTGCCAATCTTGTCAATCGCGCCCTCCCCCGTCACACCACTTATATGCCTCAGACGGTGACAAGCACTTGCACGCGGACTATAGTGCTTACTTCCCCGTACGAGCTCCCCCAAAAAGGGCTCTACTATCCAAAAAGAGTACTACATACTTCTTATAGAAGGCGGCTAGGCATCCGGTTCAGTCTGATTAGATCAGGTTGATATCTCCAAGTATGAAGGTGCGAAATGTGAACATAAGTGCAAGACCTCAGGTTACTTCAGAGCGGCCATCTTTGGCGAGAACTGTACTAAGTAGGTACTTAATAAACAATTGAGTGCGTTCCCATAACGGACGCACCAAACAAACGTTCCCACAATTAATACTTAAAAAAAGAATAGAAATTCGAATTTGCAACGCGCCACGCAATCAGCGGCCACCAATTTTGGCGCTGTACACTTTCGACGCACGTGATTGGCTTCACAAACTAACTCTGACCCGTAATTGGTCAGAGCGTAATGGCGGACGACAATCGTTTGCTTTCTCTAATTGTCTATGACTTTGACTTTCGCTGGCTACGCTAGGTAGTTTTTTTTTTTTGTTTTCTTAACTTAGACAAAATTGTCATGACGCGACCTAGTTTGTGGTTTCTTACTGAGTTTAAACAGATAGCCTTGGTGGTCGCAAGTACGAATGCTGAGTCCTGGGAGTCAATTCTCAGGTCAAGCAAAATTTTATTGGGATTTCCATCAGGATTTTCTGAGACGCAGTCTGGAGTCTGGATTTGTGCTTGGGTGATGGCAATATGCTCGCGCCCTTGTACATGGGATTTATACCATACTGACGAAATGCGACGTTACTGTATTATACATGCCGGGGTCGCGGGAAGGTACAAAATGGTTACCGAGGCCCCTGGCAACACAGACAGCGGAAGGAATACGGGTGGGTTTTAGTCAGTAAGAGTCTGACACACCCTCCCGCTCCGCCCAGAGCGGGAGAAGTTATTTGATCATTTCCCAACCAAAACAAAAAACAGTATTACACATCTCTGCCTCCACCTGCGGGGAATGCAAGCGTGATGTTATTTTAAACAGTCGTGACATAACACCGCTAAGCTATATCCATTATCTTGCAAATAGTGTGCTAACAGTTAATGCCGTGTCGAGTAGGTCGTGAATTGCATTCCAAATCATCTGCATGACATTTCAATACATAGAATTTAAATCAAAGCTTCGTCTTTAAATCATAAGTTTAAGGGATTCTGCAACCTTTCTCCGACAATCATTTCTCCTTTGGACTGATCACCGACAGGACGTTTGGTTTTTGAGAGATTCGTCGATAGAACGTTTTACTTATGGACGTTTCGCCGACAGAACCTTTCATATGCGTCACTTTCGACGACAGTAATAAGTAGATGGGATCCGTTAATGGTCATTGTTCTAACCTAACCTAACCCAACATTATCCTTCGCTGTAGCTGCCAACCTACTATATTTGCTACCAAGGGCTGTCGTCGAAAGTGACGCATATGAAAGGTTCTGTTGGCGAACGTCCATAGGTGAAACGTTCTATCGACGAATCTCTCAAAAACGAACCGTCCTGTCGGTGATCGGTCCAAAGGAGAAATGACTGTCGGAGAAAGGTTTCAGATCCGTTTAAGGTGAATCCGCAGCTGTAGCCCGCGAAATTCTACTATGCGAAAACGGTGTACATCCCTGGTGGTCAGGGTTCGGGCTAGATCCAGCGGCAACCTTAGGGCATTCGCGCAGAGGTTCGATGCCAGTACCTGAACCATTGCTGTATGGTTCACATACTGAGCAATCGAAGTCTGTAATATGTCTATGGTGTGGTATTTATACTTGTTTTTTTTTCTTATTTTGTAAAAATTTTTGTGCCTATGATCCTTTTTTGGTCGAAATAAACGTTTTTTTTTTTATTATTTTAATTCAAATATTCTTACGTTTTTTGCAATTTGCAGGTCAGTGTCGGGTTGTATCTTGATCAAAATATGATTTGCGACCATACGAAAAATGCATTTTCATAATTATCATCATTAAAATCATTATACATAATTATATCTTAGTTAGATTTATTCAATAAGAAAAAAACGAAAAACGACAAAAAAAAATCGCGGGCTTCCACTGCGGATCCACCTTAAACTTTTTCTTCGCCTTTTATTTTGTTAAATATATATTTCTTGTTTTTTTCTCGTGTCGGCACGAGATACAGGATATCTCATAATAATACCAGCCTCTTACTGCCCCACTGCTGGGCAAAAACCTCTTCTCATACAAAGAAGGCACGTGTATTGATCACCACGCTTGACTCTAACAAAAATTCGCACTTTAAAGCTTAATATTACGCAAACGGATCCCTGAATCGAAAAATGGTGTGCACAGACTCGCAATATTTTTGAACGGCCTATCCAACGATACCCCAAACCATGGGATTGACGAAAAAAAAAATCATCCCCATTTTACGCGGTTTATCTTACCACTTTGTCAGGTTTCTAGTACTAAGAGTGTCTGAGCTAAGCCAGGTGGACAGACAGACAGACGGACATGGCGAAACTATAAGGGTTCCTTGTTGAATACGGAACCGTAAAAAGACTGATGGGGCTAAAAAGTTCTGGGGGGTAACCATCACCTCTTATAGCAGTATTATTTCAATATTACTTCAGCGAGAGAAAGAGATGGAGCTATAAGTCCTGTATAGCTCCATCACTTTCCCACTGTAAAGTAATATTATAATAATACTGCTATAAGAGGTGATGGTTACCCTCCTGGAGTGGCGACCGCGTACAAGAAGTTACAGCGAGAAGCATAGGCCGCGTCGATGTGTATAATATAATAACACAAATCATTGGTGTTCACCCACACACACGCATACCAGTACCCCCTATTTTAATTTTAATTTTAATTTTGTTAAGCAAATTTTGTTTTAATCCAAATTGTATTCTAATTTACTTAATGAGATTATTTTATTTGCTTTAGCTCTAATTTTATGAATAGTGAGTGATTTTACAGTGCTTGAATTAATTTTTTACTATTAAACTTAGTTTCAAGTGAGATAATTTCATCCCCTTTTGCTGCATACTACCAGTACTTGCTTAATAGTAACTTGAATGGAAGAAATCACTGGCTCCTGAAATACCGGTAAAAATTTGAGACCTTGGCTCAGAGGGGGTAACCATCACCTCTTATAGCAGTATTATTATAATATTACTTCACAGTGGGAAAGTGATGGAGCTATACAGGACTTATAACTCCATCTCTTTCTCACGCTAAAGTAATATTGAAATAATACTGCTATAAGAGGTGATGGTTACCCCCCTGAGCTATGTTAAGGTACCTCCTTAACATAGCTCTGAGCCAAGGTCTCAAATTTTTCTGTAACATGTTTATGGCCATAAATAATAAAGTCTTCTTTCGTCCATTCTTCTTTATCCGTCGTCATCTCGGTAGTCACCCCCTTTCTTATCGGTAGGTACCTTAACCTAGGTCTCGTTTCTTGCCATATTATCTTTCAGACAGTCCATCCATCGTTTCTTTGTCTTCTCCATACGAAGATATTGCATGTATAACTATAATTCTTTCGCAAAAACAGTCAATAATAGACACTTCTATTTTCTAACCAAACTTTTAGATCATCCCAAAACTCGTCAAAATTCAAAGGCATATTCGCGGGCACAGCTAGTCAACACATATATTATAAATAATTTACTAGTCAAGTCAAGTAATAAAGGTACAATACACAATAACAGCTCCAGGTCAACGCCTGCGCATCATAACATAATCTAGGTTATTGAGACCTTGCCTAAGAAATAAGTGCTAAATAATTAAAAGAGGTCAGAACTCTGAATGCGTTGGTAAATTGCGTGCGCGCATTATAATCATCATAATTATTATCATCTTTATCATCGACCTGTACATTGGTGATTCAATTGATCAATCAATTAATGATATAGTTGAAGTTAAAAGCTCTTTTGTCGAACACAGCTGAATATTTCCTATATTCAGCTGTGTCCCAAGTTATCCCATAATAGGGATGATGACTTATTTTTTTCCGTCCATCGGGTAGATTATTAAAAAACATTAGACACATATTTTTTCTTTTTTTACGTAAACAAAAGATTACGGCGATACATTTGAGTTAAAATTTGTCATGACGTCACACCTTGCTAGATTTGAACGAACTATTAATTTACTAAATTGTGACGTAGCGAGCCCCCAGTCTCCAACTTTGATGCGTTTTATCTAAGTAATTTTTATTAATAAGACAAAGCAGAAAATACGTGTAATATTATTTATTATCTGACTGACGGACTAAATACAATTTCTTTTTTTTTCCAGGCATCATCCCTATTATGGGAAATTACCACAGCATGAAATATTCTGATCACTACATATCGAGTCTCCCCGCCGCGTCTGTCTGTCTGTCTGAACGCGAAAAACTCAAAAACTAACGTATCGATTTTGTTACGGCTCTCACCAATGACGAAGTAATTCATGAGGAAGGTTTAGGTGTACCTACAATTCATTAAGGTTTTGTGTAAATTGGCTGAAATATAACGATGTAAAATACTCTAAGTCGGATGAACATCGGTTACATTTTAAACTTTATCTAACCCAAATGCTCGGCTTAAGGCGCTGACAAGACACAATTGACCAAAATAGGCATCTCTTAAGAAAAAAAATTGCCAAATCTGTATAGTTTGTGGTAGCGGAAAAAATATATGTTAATATTGAACATATTTCCCAGAACTTGGTTGTTACCAAATCACGTTTTGAAAAAAAAATCTCGACACAAACTAACGTTAAACTAACCTCTTACCTTTAGTTCTAATTCAAAATAACTGCATTAAATATCAACATACCGTACGTATTTAATTAATAACAAGAACGCCTTATTTGAATGCAGAACTTGGTTGTTTTTTATTTTCGATTACTCAACTCAATTTTGAGTAAATAGATAATTGCTTTATATTTTGCAAGACATTACAAGCGTTGTGTCATCGCATTTCTCTTTCTTATCTATGCAATCTGACAGTGACCGCGGTTTAGATGTTGTCAGCGTCTTAACAGGCTTATGTGACAAAAAAAATAATTGGCATATAATTATTAGAGATGACGCAAATACTCGCTACGAGTATTATTCGGTATTCGGCATAACTCAACTTTTTTTGTTATTCGTCGAATACCGAATAATAGTGTATTATTATTCGCCATTCGGCGAATAGTTGTTTAAATAAAAATAAACTTTTAATGAACAGTAAAACTATAGACTTAAAAATAATTATTCATCATCATCATTATCATTTCAGTCGAAAGACGTCCACTGCTGGACATAGGCCTCTCTTAAGCACCGCCACATCCACCAGTTTTGTGCTTCCCGCATCCAGCGGATTCCTGCGGCCTTCACAAGGATATCGGTCCACCTTGTAGGAGGCCTTCCAACGCTACATCTTCCGGTACGCGATCGCCATTCCAGAACCTTTCAGCCCCATCGGCCATCTGTTCTGCGAGCAATGTGCCCTGCCCACTGCCACTTAAGTTTGGCAATTCTTCGGGCTATGTCGGTGACCTTGGTTCGCCTGCGGATCTCTTCATTACTGATTCGATCACGTAGGGAAACTCCAAGCACAGCCCTCTCCATTCGAAGCAGTAATGCTCGGGAAGGAGGAGGCGGGACGGTTGAGGGAAAGGCAAGTTTCGCGCCCTCTCGCCCCTAGCCGCCGCAGGAGACGCCCAGGGCGTCGGGAATCCCGGGCGGATTTCCGGCTACTGTAGGCGCGGGCTTGCGGACGGTGAGCAATGGGTAGCTCACCGTCCGGTAAGGACCAGGCCCGGGTCGACGGCGCGTTGTATTCCACGCGCGCCTCAAAGAGATGTCGTCAGCACATAGGTAGGGGTCCACTAGGACCGATGCCTGCCGGGGTCGCGGGAAGGTACTTATGGGTTACCGAGGCCCCCGCAACACAGGCAACAGGAAGGAATACGGTTGGGTTTTAGTCAGTAAGAGTCTGACAGACCCTCCCGCTCCGCCCAGAGCGGGAGAAGTTATTTGATGATTTCCCACCCTCAAAAAAAAAAAAAGCCCTCTCCATTGCCCTTTGGGTGACTTTTAGCCTTTTGATAAGGCCCATTGTAAACGTTTCAGTGCCATAGGTCATCACTGGCAACACGCACCGGTCAAAGACTTTCGTCTTGAGACACTGTGGTATGTGGGACGAGAAGATATTGCGTAGCTTCCCGAACGCTGCCCAGCCGAGTCGGATTCGACGATTGACCGCTTTCTCGAAGTTGGACCTACCTAACTGGACAATTTGTCCTAGATAAACATACTCGTCCACAACTTCGTAGCGCGGAGCGTAGCGTCTCCGATTTTCATAAGAGTGGGTGTAACATGGGCATTTGACATGATCTTTGTCTTGTCCATGTTCATTTTAAGACCCACTCTTTCGGAAGCTCTACTGACGTCATCGAGCATTGTACTGAGGTCCTCCATAGTCTCAGCCATGACAACTATATCGTTGGCAAACCGAAGGTGATTGATGTACTCGCCATTGATGTTGATGCCTGGCCCTTTCCAGTCCAGAACCTTGAAGACATCTTCCAGTGCAGCGGTGAACAGTTTCGGAGAGATAACGTCTCCCTGCCTCACACCTCGCTGCAGAAGGATAGGTTTCGAGGTCTGGTCCTGGAGTCGGACTGACATAGTGGCGTTTTTGTAGAGACACTTAAGCACCTCGATGTACCGATAGTCGATCTGGCACCGTTGAAGAGACTGCAGTACAGCCCATGTCTCGATCGAATCGAAGGCTTTTTCGTAGTCCACAAACGCTAAGCAGAGGCAGGTTATACTCCTCGGTCTTCTGTATGACCTGCCGCAGCGAAAATAATTATTAAAATAATTGTTAAACTTTTATTAATCTTTAAAAACAAAACACACTTAGTATTACTTATTATTTATTTGCAAAGCACTTCAACGACTTACTCACTAAGACATACACAAACAAAAATGACAAATGTTTTTGTTAAGTACCTAGTACTTCTTGACAGGCTTACACTGTCCTCCCATACTTGTTAACACTGTAATTTGAAAACATTGTAAAAGCCAATTATTTTTAAAAGAGTAACCATGGAGTTTCTTGCTTCTCCATAGGAAACGACCCATTGGAACCGTGCACCTAGCTTCTGACGTTTCATATGTGCCCATGTAGGTTTATGTGAAATAAAAAATATATATTTTTTGACGTGATAACGTCTTATAAATCGATGAACGCCGGCTACACGCACGAAAAAGCATGACTCATTGTCACGTTCCGCCTGAGCCGAGCGTCCAAGCGAGAGCGCGGAACTAGCGATAGAGAGGCACGTTCGGCCTAAGCGTTCGGCTTGTGACGCATCTCTCTCTCTCATTATCACGTAAAATGATCGTCCGTAAACCGACTTTAAAGACAACCAATTTTTTTTTATTCGTTTAGACTGGAAGCTGGCTTCAAAATAGGGGGCAACGCTAGGCAGAAGGTGATGATGATTCTGAATCAGGCCCGAAATATAGCTGCTAACTACACAGCATAGTACATTCTAAAGCGCTTTAAAGCACCTACAATTACCTGTGTGCTTAGTACAAAGGCTGCTTGGTGAGTCATAGCTAAAGTATTTAAAAGCAGTGTAGGTCTCAGGTCGAGGATGACGTCAGAGCGTCGCTGGACCGCTTTAGAGGACAATCTTATTGTTTGTTCACATAAAAGCTTGTGATTTTAGAACTTTGTAAATAGTAGATCAGGGGCCCTACAATTATCATTTGTGGGGCAGGTCAAGGACATAAGTGGGTTGTTGACCTTGGCGATAACTCTGCGACGACGCTGAAATGGGACTGGACGGGTCACACTTATAGGATGCATCAAGACAGACGGGCCAGGATCTTCACTGTGTGACTGAAGGCGGGTGTCGTCGCCCAAAAGGTTTTATTATTTTAGGGTAGTAGATTCGGGGTTACGGGGGGGGGGGGGGGGGTTCCCATCTATCTTCTTAAACGACTTTAAAACTATATTTTAAAATTATAAAGAAAATATATTTGAGACCCTCACAATAAGGCCCTTTCTTCATTTGATATATCACACTGAATAGTTTGGAAAACTTTTTTTTTAATATTTTCTTATTTGCCTCCCAAAAAGTGACCCCTCATATGAAAAATAATATTCCTCAAATTAATACTTCCGATATGTAACCTTTTTTGCAAAAGCGTAGCCTTAAAGGGGGAGCCTTGCCGGTGAGCAGGCAGGCGTGATGCGACTCTAATGGTATATTTTCTATGAAAACTACGCAGAAATTGTTCTACCGGTGTCGCATAGCGCCTGTCTGCACGAGTCTTCAATCGCCAAGCTGATTTCTATTCCACGCTAACCTAATCATGTATTTGCTTAGTAAGTTAAGGCTCCTGCAGACAGACGCGACACTAGCAGCACAATTTCAATTTAAAAAATATGAAAGTGTTGCGCTGCGCATCGAGCTGCCTGTCGCGCCTGCGATATCGCGGCAGTCTACACGAGCCTTTAGTCTACAAAGAGAGATGGAATTTGACCTCCGACATCTTGGACGTAATTTGCTCTTTGAACGTAACGTAAGCGAGATTTGATGATTACGTCTGAGATTAGAAGTAAAAGTGGATTGAAAGAACGACATCTACCTCTACATTAAGGTACTACATAATATCATTACGCTGGTATTCCCCGATGGGTTAGGCAGAGGTGCACCTACGCGAAGGAAGAGGCGGCGGGACGGTTGAGGGAAAGGCAAATTTCGCGCCCTCTCGCCCCTAGCCGCCGCAGGAGACGCCCTGGGCGTCGGGAATCCCGGGCGGATTTCCGGCCACCATAGGCGCGGGCTTGCGGACGGTGAGCAATGGTTAGCTCACCCACCCGCGCCTCAAAGAGATGTCGTCAGCACAAATGTAGGGGTCCACTAGGGCCGATGCCTGCCGGGGTCGCAGGAAGGTCGAAATTACCCTGAATTAGAGTAATAGAGGGGATCTGGAAATGGTCACTGTTCTAACCTAACCTAACATTATCCATTCGCCGACAGAACCTTTCATATAGCGAACTATATGAAAGGTTCTGTCGGCGAATCGTTCGCCGTTGAAACGTTCTATCCCTTTCTGTTGCGGCAGCGACCGCCGAGCGCCAGATCCCCTCTATTACTCTAATTCAGGGTAATTTCGAACTGGCGTACATCGCACTCGTATGCTTTCTAACTAACGATACGTCGGCCTTGCATACTTCGCTCCAGTGAACTTTCAAACTGGCGTACATCGAGATCCTGTACTTTAGAACTAACGTACATACGTCGACATTTCAAAGTTCGACATTCAGTAGCGGAGTTTGCTTATCATCATCCATTTCACGTCACCTCTGCCTAACCCTTCAGAATTCAGTCGTGATGTCATGCAGCTTATTCAGCAGTGCTGTTGATACCGTAAAGTGTGAACACAGGTGTTCTTAGCGCATAGCTAAGTTTCGCAGTTGTAAGGTCGAATGGGTCAAAAGAGTATAAAAAACACGTGCCTATTGTTATTTCTAGCAATTCCACCATCTCTATACGAGTACCATAAACTCAAAATAACGTTTAATGGTAGCAAGGAGGTAATTATTGCTGAAGTTATGGAACCATAAAACCTATCATAATGCAGTCATGCATTATGATAGGTTAAAAATGTATTGCTGTAAGAATCATCGAAATCGGTCCACGCGTTTGGTCTTTGAAGTCGAATTCTTAATTGACTGGAGTAATCTGCCATGTGCTAGCTGTCACTTCGTGTAATAAAAGATTCAGCAAGCGTTCTCCTAAGGGCTTCCACACAAAACTGCAATGCGATGCGATGCGATGCGTGGCCGCATCGCAGGAACTTGCGATGCGAATTTGTGCGGCAAACCGTTTGGTAGGGCAACCATACCTTCAAGTGTAGTCAGCCGTATTGTACGTGTTTTTAGGAAGCGTAAGATGGATCGCAAAAAGATTATTGCACGGTTGTTATTGTTAAATAGATATAAAAGAAAAAGAAGATTTATAGTAATTAATATTATGTAAAATCAAACTCTACAGCTTTAGAGAAAGACGCGCGGCGCAGGCACCGCGCGTTTTTCTCTAAAGCTGTCTTAGAGCGGACTAAGGGCTCCCACACAAAACTGCGATGCGATGCTATACGACGCCGCATTGAATAAAATAACATAATAAAAACTATAGAGCTCGCAGATTTTTGCGATGCGATGCGAATTCGCAGTTTTGTGTGGGAGCCCTTAAAGTCTTTTAAAAGGGGTGTTACCAAGTATGACGTAATATCGCAGGAATGCGCGATGCGAATGAGATCGGACGTTCTTGCGGTGCATTCGTGCGAGTTCGCAGATATTTGCGATGCGATGCGAGTTCGTAGTTTTGTGTGGGAGCCTTTGGACCGATTCGCCATTGGACTGTTCGTCGACAGGATGATTACTTTATTTCCGTTTCCCCAGCAGTGTCTTTCACATATGGACACTTCGCCGACAGAACCTTTCATATGCGTCACTTTCGACGAACAGTCCAATGGTGAATCGGACTTAGGAGAACGGTTGCTCATATTTATTGTAAAGGTGATGGTTTAGTTTTTAATCTACTTAAATATATTATGTGTAAAATAAATGTAAAGTAATAAGTTTATATGTCTAGAATACACTAAATATGACCACTTTTTACACAATGTGACAGCTAGCATATTTATGTCAGATTACTTTAGAGCGCCACAAAGGAGCATACACACATAGGCTGATAAGCACATTACCTTCCTTTACGTCGCGTAGTCTGGTAAAAATGAGATCAAAGTCAGGTAACGATTTTGCACTATGATTGCTATGTACTCCAGCGAGGCAATTGCGTAAAGGCTCGTGCAGACTAGCGCGATATCGCGGGCACGACTGGTAGCAATATTCCTGTCGCGCCCGCGATTTCGTCCCAGTCTGCAAGAGCCTTAACACACATAAGATGGCAATTGATCGCAATACCTTTCATTTTGACAGTTCAGCCACATACATTGCGTCATATACGGTGTTGAGCAGACGAATTCTTCAAAACTTTGAAGCAATGGATGTACACAATGAAATGCGTTGGGATGGATTGCCATTGTATGTGTAAGACGCAACTACACCGCCGGTTTTCTCGCGATTATTTCCTTCAACGTAATAAGTTTTCCCACATTTACTATTACGTTGACCTAAATCATCAGCACCCTAATTACGTAACACAGTTTGAATCACAATCCCAGAGTTTTGAAGGATATTGCTAATCCATTGCTTCATAGGTTTGAAAAATTCTCTTGCTCCACAACGTAAATTATGCAATGGACGTGGGTGAACTGTCACAATAAAACGCATTGCGATCAATTGTCATTTTACGTGTTTCACGCAAATGATACAAGGATACAAGATATTGTAGTTAGTGTGATAAAATTGACGTCTGACAGTTTTTGTGTGGAAAAATTTACAAAAATCCAAAGTTATTTCTCGTAGAAAATATATCTGGTGTTGGAAAAATCAGTCCTGAAGGGTCGGGTAATCGACGTTGACCTTGGTCATGCAAATGCGTTCGCCGTTGAAACGTTCTATCGGTGAAAAAATGAAAAGTGAATCGTTCTGTCGGTAAACCGTTCAACGGCGAAACGAATGTCGGAGAAATGTTTCAGAATGCCGCGCCGCCGCGCCGTGCAGTTCCATAGGGAATATTTATTTTTAGTAATAAAAATATCAATACTTGAAAAAATCACACATATAATTATAGACAATAAAATAGTCGGTTCATACAAAAACATGAAAATATCTTGAGTAGTTCGAAAGTAATATCTTTTTTCATGCTTTGGGTAGACATTATTTCCTGAATTTATTTCATAAAGTATTTTACTACAATACATAAATATTCACATACAGAATTGATGTGTACGCGTTCTAGTTTAACATACATTTTTTTGCATAACTTTCTTGCATTATATGAAGGCGTAATGAAAGTTTTATATTTTTAAATCATAATATTTGCTTAATTAATATAATAATAATATAATATAAAATCTTTATAAATTACTTTATAAAGACAACCTTTTGAGATCAGCCGTTGGATGTCAACAGGGTGACCCTCTTGGGCCAGTCATTTTTAGTTTGGCAATAAATCCAATTATTCGACAGCTAAATTCTGAATTCAACGTATGGTATTTGGATGACGGAACCCTAGGAGGTGATGTAGACACAGTCTTAAAAGATTTAACTTTTTTAAAAGCAAAATTCAGTTCCATTGGCCTAGACCTTAACCTTTCAAAATGTGAAATTTATCTTCCCCAAACCACTGACAGACAGACTACCATAACAAAATTTAACACATTAGCACCAACTATCAAAATTACGGAAAGAAATTCTCTGCACCTCCTGGGGTCCCCAATTTTTGACGAATCCTTTCCAACGTTCATTGAGGAGAAAATACAAAATTTTAATGATGTCTCGGAAAGACTTTTCAAAATTAACATTCATTCGGCTTTCACACTTATTCGATACTGTTGCTTTGGACCAAAGTTTACATATAGCCTTCGCTCCTCTCATCTATGGAAGCACCCACAACTTTTAGAAAAAGTAGACCAAATTATTAGAATCACACTAACTTCGATCCTTAATGTGGCTCTGGACGACCGAGCGTGGCAGCAAGCCACACTACCCATTCACCTGGGTGGTCTCGGCGTCCGCAAAATTTCAAGTATAAGTTTACCGGCCTTCATCTCCTCGGTTCACAGTACTGATAAATTAACCAGGAACATTTTATCTTCCTCACTGGTTGATTTTGAGGTACCGTGGTTTACCGACGCGTTGAACGCTTGGAAAATGGCTTGTCCCAATATGGATTTGCCAGAGAACCCAACCTCACAGAGACGGTGGGACGTGCCGCTCGGCAGTGTTATACGGAATACCCTCATAAATACATCACTTAATACTGCTGAGCGTGCTCGTCTGCTGGCTGTGGGAGAGTGGGAGTCTGGCTTGTGGCTTCAGGCGCTCCCGTCATCTACCATAGGCACTATGATGGATGACTCATCGTTTCGGCTCGCTACGTGTCTCCGCTTGGGCGCACCTTGTGTTGCTCCGCATTGGTGTCACTGCGGTGAAGCCGTCGACAGTCTTGGACACCATGGCCTGTCCTGCTGCAGGAGCGCAGGTCGCATAGCACGGCACGGCAGCATCAACGATATTATTCGTCGAGCCCTTGTCACCGCCGGCGTACCAGCGGTATTAGAACCAAATGGATTGGTACGTGACGATGGGAAGAGACCAGATGGTATGACGTTGTTGCCTTGGAAGTTGGGTAGGCCTCTGGTGTGGGACGCAACCTGTGTCGACACCCTTGCGCCATCTCATGTTCCAAGCACGGCTGGCTGTGCTGGCGCCGCTGCTGCAGTTGCTGAGACCCTCAAGCGGCGCAAATACTGCAACCTTATAGGACTCTACAGTTTTGAGCCGTTTGGGGTCGAAACGCTCGGGTCATGGGGCCCAAGTGCGCGTCTCCTTTTTAAGGAAATCTCTCGCCGATTGATCGACACTTCACGTGACCAGAAGGCTGGCTCGTTCTTTGGCCAAAGAATTAGCATTGCCATTCAACGTGGCAATGCTGCCAGTCTTCTGGGCACGTTTCCGGATGACAGCGATGCGGACGAATACTTTGACGCCTAAGTGTCCTTTTGTTTTTTGTATTAATTTGTATATATAGTTAGTAATTTAATTTAGTGTCTACCTAGTGTAAATAGTTAGTAGCATCAATATTGTATATTACTTTTTTTTCTGAATACAAATAATAATATTTGCGGTTTAACTAGGAAATCTGGTCTTACGTCTATAGTTCTGAAATCGTCAAAATCTAGAAAATAAATCGTTTCTTCTTTGTATGAAAACGCACCCTAATTACGTAACACTCAATCACAATCTGAATGATTTTGAAGTATATTGCTAATCCATTGCTTCATATGTTCGAGAAAATTGTCCGCTCGACAACGTAAATAACGCAATGAATGTTGTTGAACTGTCAATGAATGTTGTTGAACTGTCAATGAAAGCCATTGCTACTGATTGTGTCTTACGCAATTACCCCGCTGGCTTGCAGAAGTATGTAATTCTAGTAAAATAAGTTTAACATATTTCAGTCATCATTCTGTCTCTGTCGACTTCGAACGATTGACAGAAATAGAATGATGTTTTAAATTAGTTTAGCAATGGTGCCGATTCCCTTGTTCACAAACCAAACTAAACTAAATTTAAGTTCAGTGCATCTTTTTCTTTCTATTTCATTTAAGAAAAGGACAGAAGATAAATTTTAGTTTAGTCCTGTCAAATTAATCAACGCCTGTCACTACTCCATACAAGTTTAGACGTGATTAAAAACTTGCCTACTAAAATTACGTCAATTTACGTCAAGCGCTGATTAATTTGACAGGAGTAAACTAAAATTCATCTTCTGTCCTTTTCTTAATGAAATAGAAAGAAAAAGATGCACTGAACTTAAATTTAGTTTAGTTTGTGAATAAGGGAATCGCCACCAATAAATGTATTTTTCGTGGTTTGTGATCCAAGCGGGCCTTAGTGGACCTAAATGATGTGAACATGTCTAAAAATCATCCAAATTCTAACAAACCAGCTTCAAACCAAAGTGGTCCTCACCGTTTTGACCTAATCTAAATAGTCGAGATAATGACATCAGCAAAACACAACCGGAGACGACAATTTTAAGCTCATTCTGAGCGGCGACAACCATCATGCCTTTTCTTTCACTCTCACTTATATTGACAAGCTATCTCGCTCACACGTTCGCAGTAAACTGCGTTTACCGTTAACTGAATTCTAGCTATTTTGTTGTTCTCGTACCAGCTGATTCCATTCATCACGATGGCGTGTTAGTGGGGTAGGCAGGAATGGTAGTTATGGCGAATGCTTGACCTAAATATTACATTATTGCAAAAGTCCTACTACTGAGCATGAGGTCCTGGGTTGGATTCCCAGGTTGGGCAAAGTGTTATTGGGTTTTCCATCAGGAATTTGTCAGTAGCAGCCTGGAGTCTGGATTTATGCCCGGTTGATGGCAATAGGCTCGCCGCATATTACATGGGACTTAACATAGGTACTTAACTGGCGAAATGTGGGTGTACTATAGGTACACCTCTGCCTAAAACCTTTCGGGGATTAAAGGCGTGATGCTATGTAACTTGCAAAAGAACAATATTCCACATTTTCAAAGGCTTTTCCCTCCTTTATCATCAGTACCAAAATCTGCCATAAAATCTCTGGCAACTTAAAACACTTTTCAATACTGTGTGTTTTCGAAAACCGGGGACTATCTACATCGGGTTCAAGCACAAACTCCAACAAGCATTTGTTTAATTAAACAAATTACAGGCACTTTTGAATTGAAGAGTCGGTCAGTCAGAAATATGAAGCTACATAGTTGCCCAGCACAAAGCACGAAGCGTAGAAGGTTCCTATGGGGAAAAACGGGCAAGAAACTCCGTGGACACTTTCATTTTCATGGTAATGATGATCGTGAAACCAAAGCGGTGAATTGACTATAGAGAGAGCAGGTGAAATAGATTTATTATTTATTTATTAACACCAATAAGTACAAGATCTTACAGTTTCCCAAGACGATGTTATACATACATATCAAACTATTTATATCTATAAAATATACTTCATAAAAATAACAATAAACATACAACAAAAAAAAAAAAAAATTAAATCTCAAATATCTACGCCTTTTTCAATGCACCTTTGTGCTCCTGATTCAAATTTCGGCAGGCCATCGAAAACATCTTCCGTCGGCATATTATTAATAATACGTGAGGCCCTTGACAAAGGGGCAAACTTTAATAAATTTGTAGCCCATGGCACCTCTAACAAGGCGGGGCGGCGGCGCGCCCCCACTTACCTGTCCGGGACACGCAGCCGCAGCGCCTCCAGCACTTCTGGGTGGTGCACCAGCTCGCGCAGCACCCTCGCTACGTACTTAACTAACGCGACGTCCCTCCTAACAGCCAGCCTAGTGTACCCGACCATGCCCAACACAAACAGACTCGGATACATCAACGGGTAGAATGGGTAAACCCCATATTGTTTTAAATATAAGTACCGCGTGAATTTGTTTTGTATTTTTTCAACCATTACACTATATTTGGTTTCATGCGGATTCCATATGATGGCACTTGTCTCGAGATGACTACGAACTAAAGCATTATAAAGTATTTTTACCACTGCTATACTTTTAAAATCTGTACATTGTCTAAGTATAAAACCCAAATTTCTAAAGGATAGCAATAGAAGAATATATGTAGAAAACACCTCGCAGTGTTCACGACCCCATCCCTGGGGTCGTGAACACTGCGAGGTGTTTGCTGTTTGCTATTTGATCTCCCGATCATTAACCATAATTATGAATTCCAATGGACCCAAATTACTGCCTTGGCTTACCCCAGAAAACGTATAAAATGGTTTAGATTTGTGCCAGATTTGTGATTCGTGAAATGTATTCAACGTACTGCCGGCGCTCACTAAGGTAACTCGCAAAGAACTTTAGTAAATGTGGTGTAAATCCTAACGCAGCAAATGTTAGTGAAATGTCGTTATCTACCATATCAAAAGCCTTCCCAAAGTCAAAGTACAGTAAGTACAGTGTAGTAGTATTTATGGAAGAAGACATGCTGGGCAGAATTAATTAATGAAATGCAGCAACCCCAGCGTGGTTTGACCAGACTCGATTACTCGAATGAACGATTCACACTAGCCCCTGGAGCCTCATGTTTCATAGGACTATCAAAGAGTAAACCGGGGGGCGCGGTAATGGTGGAAGACGTGCCCTTAGGATATGGAAGGATTATTAGAGCCGTACCGGATATGCAACCTAAAGTAAGCAATGGAATAGTGGAGAGAAGGGTGATTTAACTATGGGAATTTATCTATCTTTTAACAACGTCGCTGCCAGGTTGGCTCAGGTCCAGCAGCCGGGAGGACACGGCGCAGCATACGCTGGCAGAATGTGCCACTTGGAAGGGGCCGCGCCGTGCCCTCATCTCTGGAGTAGGCAGCGACCTGTCGCTGCCAGCCGTGGTCAACTCCATGGTCGGCAGCGAGGAGTCCTGGGACGCGGTGGTATCCTTCTGCGAAACAGTTATGTCGCAGAAGGAGGCTGCGGAAAGGGAGTGGGAGTTCTCTTCCACTAACCCTGCCCGCAGCAGGCGCACTGGGCTACGGCGGAGGGCGGACAACGCCCTCTTCCGGCCCCCCTAAATGTGTCCAGGGGCGACGGACTCGGGGACATCTGTCGCCCCCCACATAGCAGGACCTGAGGTGGCGGCGCGTAGTGTTCCACGCGCGCTCTTATTGGACGTCGCAAGGCCCCCCGCGGGCCTGAGGTGGCCCGCCAAGGCGGGCTGGCACCAGCCGGGGATCGCGGAAATCGCATAAGATCCCATGATCTTTTGCCATTTCCGCGTGGTTTCTAGCCAGTAAGAGTCTGACAGACCCCTTCGCCCGCCCCAGGGCGGACATCCATGAGGATTTTCCACCCCGGAACAAGAAAAAAGGACCAAAAGCTTCCTGGGCTCGTTTCTGTATTACAGCTATGCTGTGTTACACGTTGCTCTCTCCAAAGTATTCGTCTGAGATCTCAATACTATCCATTTCATATTTCTTGTAAATCTCGCTAGCAGCCTTCTTGATCTTATCTCGGTCTTCAGCCGTGGCTATCCAAAAATTGATTTCCTAGTCGAAGTAAGTCATGTCCTGTTTTAGGTTGGAAGATGACACAGGCAGGAGAATCATGAGGTCCAGAAGTGAAGTTTAATATTTAGATATAAGACAAGATTTTATCTCACCATATACTTAATATTTTTTATGTATGTATGTTTTTATTGTACCTATATATGTAAATGGTACATCACAGACTACCTGCAGTATTGTCTCTACTTTACCCTTAATCCTTCCAAAACATTGACATAAAAATCGCGTATAGCGATAAGACATTGGCGCCGATTCCCTTGTTCACAAACTAAACTAAATTTAAGTTCAGTGCATCTTTTTCTTTCTATTTCATTAAGAAGAGGAAAGAAGATAAATTTTAGTTTAGTCCTGTCAAATTAATCAGCGCCTGTCACTACTCCATACAAGTTTAGACGTGATTAAAAACTTGCCTACTAAAATTACGTCAATTTACGTCAAGCGCTGATTAATTTGACAGGACTAAACTAAAATTGATCTTCTGTCCTTTTCTTAATGAAATAGATAGAAAAGGATGCACTGAACTTAAGTTTAGTTTAGTTTGTGAACAAAGGAATCGGCACCAATGTGTCACCTTATGTAAAATTTATACATTTAAATATCCTGTGATCAATAATTATTGATCGAAGTTTATATCTGGAATTTTTATGGTGTTAAAGAGTGTTATGGTGTTAAATAGAGAATTGCTTCATATTTTGCAATAAATTACAAGCGTTGTGTCATCGCGCGTCTCTTTCTTTTCTATGCAACCTGAGAGTGATCGCGGTTTTGGTGTTGTCAGCGTCTTACTGGTGCCGATTCCCTTGTTCACAAGCTAAACTAAATTTAAGTTCACTGCATCTTTTTCTTTCTATTTCATTAAGAAAAGGACAGAAGATACATTTTAGTTTAGTCCTGTCAAATTAATCAGCGCTTGACGTAAAATGACGTAATTTTAGTAGGCAAGTTTTTAATCACGTCTAAACTTGTATGGAGTAGTGACAGGCGCTGATTAATTTGACAGGACTAAACTAAAATTTATCTGATGTCCTTTCCTTAATGAAATAGAAAGAAAAAGATGCACTGAACTTAAATTTAGTTTAGTTTGTGAACAAGGGAATCGGCACCATTATCAGCAGTTTTTGGAGACACTCTTAAATTAATAATTATAAAATAGAATATTTTTATTTACGTTAACACGTGGTACAATTACGGTCTTAATCATAGGGTTATGCTCTACATATCTCGCCTTGGACTGGCATACAAATATTTAAAGAAAATAACTTAATAATAAAATTATGTAGCATTAACCCATCTTTACCCATCGTTGCGCGAGCGCAACATTTCAAATTTGTTTTTTTTTTTGTTTTAAAAATAAGGAAATAAATCTATGAAATGTAAGCCAGTCTCGAGAAGAAAAACTAAGAGATGATTAAAAAAAATTTTAAATGTTTTTTTAAATACAAATACATAATATTTTTATTTTTCAAAAACTGCTAATTGAATCATCTCAAGATCGACAGATTCATCCAATCATAAAAAAATATTAATTGAAACAAAGCTATACTTTTTACACTGTATAAAGCTTTAGCAATATCTTATTTATGATATGAACCCTTTTGTTGGACAAAACTACTTACACGTGTTGTTTATTTTAGATTTCCAGGAAGCGTTGCGTATGCGCAACGTTGGGAGAAATAATAGTCAGTTGTTATTGTTACACAGCTTGCCATTCATGTTAGAAATGCATGGGTTCTCGGTATACAAAGAGTACAAGCACTTTTATTTTATTAGTTAGTCGGTTATAGAACGCCAAGCTAACCGTGTCACATAGTAATTCTTAAAAACGAAAAGTGAGTGTACACAAATCAGTGAAAAAAATTAAAAAGTTGAAATGGCTTGGTAACGATCTATATCTTCTCAAGATGTTCTGAGTATATTAGAAGAGGAAGAGGATTTAGAAGATGCCAATCAAATCGATGCCGTGTACATCCCCCCGACGGTTGACAATCTTACAGACGAGGAAGACCTAGACGATGACGCGCTAGGTGATTACAACAATAGTGTGCCCACTGATATCGCTGGAACGTATGAAATCCACACCGATTTACCCGCAGAGCCTGAAAATACGCAAGGTGAGCCCGGTCCTTCAGCTTCGAAAAAGCCAAGACTGCCGAAGAAGTCACCAAAATGTGTTCCAGACTGGAAAAAAGAACATCCAACTTATACACATTTTCCTACAAGTGACGAAACAGCAATGACACAGAATATTGAAGAACGTGTAGGTGGAAAAACACCTTTTGAAGTATTTTCCCTATATTTTAGTGATGAAGTTTGGGAACAGATTGTAGGTTTTTCAAAAAAATATGCTTGTGACCATAACCGTCATTTATTTACCCTCACGGTAGCAGAACTCAAAAGATTTTTTGGTATATTATTACTGACTGGATATCATTCTTTGCCTGCTGCGAAACTATACTGGTCAAAAGATGAAGACAAAAATGTATCAATTGTAAGAAATTGTATGAGTCGTAACAAATTCGACTCTATAAAGGAAAATATTCATTTATGTGATAATGCTGATCTGGATCAAAATGATAAATTCGCTAAATTGCGTCCTATTTTCAATACAATAAACCAAAAAAATATGCAGTTCGGAATATTTTCACACAACTTATCAATTGACGAAGAAATGGTGCCGTATTTTGGACGTCATGGTTGCAAGATGTTCATCAAAGGAAAGCCTGTAAGATTTGGATTCAAGGTATGGTGCTTGTGTAGTTCAAATGGTTATCTGTACCAGTTTATTCCATATGGCGGAAAGAATAGTAACGTCACTAGAAATGATTTAGGTCTAGGAGAAAATATTGTTCTGGACCTATTGTCCGTCATTGAACACCCACATAAACATCGCATTTTTTTTGATAATTTCTTTTCTTCACATAAATTGTTTTGCATTCTGAAAGAGAAAGGCTATTTTGCCACTGGCACTATTAGAGAAAATAGAACAATGAATAAAACATTGATAAATACGAAAAGTCTTCAGAAAAAAGAGAGAGGGTCATTTGACTATAGCTTTGACCAAAAACATGAAGTACTGTTGGTTCGATGGAATGACAATTCTGTGGTGAATGTGGCTACTAACAACGCGAAAATCGAACCATTGGTTACAGCAAAACGTTACGATAGAAAAATAAAAAAGATGTTGAATGTGCCACAGCCCCAGGTTATAGCAGATTATAATAAAAATATGGGTGGCGTAGATCTCCATGATAATGGAATAGCCAATTATAGGATTCGAGTAAGAGGGAAAAAGTGGTGGTGGCCACTGTTCATCAATTTGATAGACAGTGTTTTGGTAAATTCGTGGAAAATTTACAACCTGGCAAATGAGCGATCTTTGAGTCAATTGGAATTCAAATCTTACGTTGCTGTAAGTTTGATGAAAACCGAAGAAGCCCAACTTGCAGATAATTCGCACTTTTTGGGTAATTCAAATACAAATCTAGGAAGACCATCCAAAAATGCGTTACCTTCCAATATTCGCTTCGATAATATTGGTCATGTCATAGAAGAGCACGAAAATAAACGTCGAAGAAGATGTCGACAGTGTCGAAGTACAACAATTTATATGTGTAAAAAATGTCAAGTACATCTTCATGCCGATTGTTTTAAAATGTTTCACTCACGCTAATACTCCAACGTTGTTAGACTTGATAGTAAAATTTAAGTCCAGTAATCCCAACGTTGCTTAGACGCAACATTTTGCGGAATGTAAACTGATTATTCAATATTTTTTTTTACTATAATTTTATCTTTTTGGATGTATTTGTAAACGTAATAAACAATAAAACCAATAAATATGTTTTTATTTTTACCCTTGGGAATTAATGGGTTAATAATAACAGTGTAGTCAAACTAACATTACACATACTATTACATGTTTACAACATTGTTACATAATTGTAATTTTAATTAATTGTAATTATTTTAATTGTAATTTCCTTTAATAGCAATTCTATTAATGGTAAAACTATTAATTGTAATTGTATTAATTGTAATTCTAATCATTGTAATTGTAATTCTAATTATTGTAATTGTAATCATTGTAATTGTAATTCTAATTATTGTAATTGTAATCATTGTAATTGTAATTCTAAAAATTGTAATTCTATTAAATGTGATTCTAATTATTGTAATTAAATAGAGTGAAGTGGAACGATTATGGATATCTGTTAATTAGGGAAAATGTCTCAATTTAGTATTTTCTAAGCTCGAAACTGGCTGATCAGACTCAGAAACGGTGTTTCGATATAACTTGGGTGTAAACAGGTTTTCTAAATAAATCTGGTTTTAACTTAAATTTTTATTTTTTGCCGAGCTTAACGAAATTCGTAGAATTTAGATGTGCACCTGTGTTTGTCAGTTTTAAGATGTTAAGGGGTACAATTTAGAGCGCATGCAAATTTTTCCGTTTTATTTATAATCTGGCTTTAGTTAGACATAATTATGTACAATTGGGAGTAGGGTTGCCAGGCCCAAAAATAGAAAATCCGGACACAGATTCGTAATTAGCCGGACATTTTGCCGGAAAAGGCTGCCACACTGGTTAAAAAAATACTTGTCTGTGTATTTATTACTGTTATTCATTTGAGACTTACTCCACTCTCGATAACATATTACGATAATATGAATCACACTTTGTTCTTCCTAAATTAATTTGTACTTTCGTTCGGCATCTTGTGGCGGGGCGGGGTTGAGCAAAAGCCGGACAACTGGCAAACCTACTTGGGAGGTAAGTTACTGCTTTTATGCTCACCTAACAATCAACATAAAAATTCGCTGACAAACTGTCAAACGCGTAAACTGTTGTGGTTGGATGAACGAATTATAAACAGCTTGACTTGCGTTTAATTTTGACACGTCGATAATTTTCCTTCCAGAAACTGCGACAATCAGGTGGATTTCGAGGTGACTCGATACGTCATTCTTTTAAGTTGTCTCTTTAGCAAACTGTTGATCGCATCTATCAGATTTTGAAGTCTGATAAAAACACATCCCTTTCATAAATCATTGACATTTTCTTAACAATACAAAACTATAGGAAACGACGTTACTCAAAGGAAAAATAAGGGAATTAGAATTGATGTGTATATACGTTCTAGTTTAACATACATATTTTGCATAATTTACATTGCACTTGCATTGTAGGAAGGCGTAATAACAGATTTAAAAGTCACTAAAACCATATATCTGCGCCCTAAATGAATTAATGATATGATTATACACGTGTGCATTAATTTTATAATGTTTATAATTATTCCTAGTCTTTCTTTTCTAGAAGTTCTTCTGGTTTTGACTTTATTAAGTGGTGCCTTTTGTCTGTTAGTCTTTGGTTTTATATATGGCCTTTCCCAGGTCAACCTAGAAGGTTGTCGGCTGCTTAACCGGGCTTGCCTGCCAGGGCATAATCTTATAAACTAAGCAACTACACGCTAAGGGCACCTCTTGTTGGGTACCATGGGGTACGGACCTCGGCTTAGGGCGTCGTTGGGGGAGGACAGCAAGGGAAAGGCTGGATCGGATTACGGTGGATCCGCAGTTGTAGACCACGAAATTTTGTTACGTTTTTCGCAATTTGCAGGTCTGTGTCAGGATGTATCTTGATCAAATTATGATTCGCGGCATAATATAACACATGTGTATTTACAGAATTATAGTAATTAAAATCATTAACTCTCTCTAATCACTCACTCTCTAAGTTCAAGAGCAGTGGTGGCCCAGTGGTAACGTCCGCGACTTACGAGTTGTAAATCGTAGGTTCGAACCCTGACAGGCGCTTTACTTTGTGTAAATTATTTCATGACCACTGCTCTCAAAACCGTGAAGGAAAACATCGTGAAGAAACCGGCATGTCCTAGAACCAAAAATTTAAAGGGCCCGCGTGTTGGATAACGGCCCACTCCCTCTCACCGAGAAGAGGCCTGTGTCCCAGCAGTGGGAACATTATAGGCTGAATATTATACGAGTATATCTCCCTAAGTTAGATTTGTTCCATAAAAAAACTTTTCCCTAAGAGATTTGTTCTATAGAATAAATCTCACTAACGAGATGTAGTAATGATGCAGTTGATGTCAATAAGCTTGCCCCAAACATAACTGGCGAAATGTGTGTAGGTAGGTACTATAGTTAGGTACACCCTTCGGGGATTACAGCCTTCTTGATATGTTATGTAGTTTAAAATGAAAAATAAACCACTAATTATAAGCAGTTTTGGATGTTGACAACTGGGCTAGCAATAAGTTTCGCAATTTCTATAGAGGCGTCCATTAATCCAAACGGGTAGAATGTAGGTAGGTTCCAAGCTAGTTATAATACCAACTCAATCATATATCTACAGGGAAAAGTAACCGCGGAGCCAGTAATCGATGGGTTAGCAACCTCGCATTACACAGCAATGCTCATTTAAGTTTTCACCACAAAATGACAGTACAAGTATGACTCAGAAAATGGCGCCGACGAAAATAAAAACTTTAGAATGGCGCGCTATTTGAAAATCGAAGTGGCTAATGCGAGTTTTCTAAGATTTAGAACCACAATGGAGTGGACTTGTGTAATTTATAAAATAAAACCCGAAGGTATACATACAAAAATAGTTTTTGATAAAAAAAAGCTAAGTACCTACATATAATTGATAAAATATGTTTTCTGATTTAAATGTAATTGCAACGGCTTTCAAAACCGCCATTACAATAAAATCAATAATTCACTGACACAGGAACTGTAAAAAATACAGTTAAGATTTCTAGTTATCGTTTCTTACTAGCAATTGAGTGTTATTTGTCAATTAAATTTTAAGATTATTACGATTTTAACGGAATAAGTTTACAAAACATACTTAATTATTTCGATAGACATTCTTTTTTTTATAGGAGAAACGTTGGCAAATGTCATGCCTAAGTACTGCCTAGTATGTAAGTAGGTCTTCATTCTCTATAGGTAAAACAATGTAACATGGCCTACGAATGAATAATCACCATTTCTAGTAATCTTTTCTTACTAGCAATTGAGTGCTATTTGTCAATTATATTTTAAGATTATTAGGTACGATTTTAACGGATTATGTTTACAAAACACAATTATTTCGACAGACATTCTTTTTTTGATTGGAGAAACGTTGGCAAATGTCATACCTAAGTACTGCCTAGTATGTAAGTAGGTATTCATTCTCTATAGGTAAAACAATGTAACATGGCCTACGAATGAATAATCACCAGTCAGAATTTCCATTGGCTATTTTTTGTGTCATGAATTCTTGATAGAACATTCGTCTTGTTTTTGTGCTGTTCTACCGCCGTTCGTGGGCCCCACTCAGCAGGAAGTGATGCCTTCTAAAACTAATTACTTACACACAATTTAACACGCCAATCTCTATGCGAAAACAATATTATTTGACTACATTTTAAAAACCGTTATGTTACGCAAATTGTTACTCAATATTTATACACAGGACTCAGTAAACACGAAGTTTCTTTCAACAGTGAATAGATTGCAGAGTAGTTAAAAGTAACAGATAATTATTCAACCCTGCAGCTAACAAGAGAAAGCGCTCGAAACACTGCTCTAGATAAAAAAAAACCTCACCTGTATTGGACGTCGTTGGTTTCAGACTAAACTTCCCAAAGACACTTTCAGAACAACAATAAAAAACTGTTTTTATAAAAAATCACAAACAAAAACTCGCCGTATACCGTATACTTGCAAAAGAAAACTAACTTTTATATAACTGTTACTTCCTATACTTACAACCGGTTTTTACGAGTTTAGATACTAATATATGATTTGCGAAACTCACAGTTACGTTTGTTTAATTATAGAATTAGTATGTCAATATTATTTATTTGTTTTACAAAGAGATTTTTGTTGGCGTGTTGAAATAAAAATGGTGAAAGGTACACAACGCGCGATCGCATCGACCCCCCGCACACAACTGACTTCCAGCTTAAGCGGTGTTACCAGTGCACGAAGAAGGTTTTGCTCAAATGCAAACTTAGATTTCCTATTCGAAAAATCTATTACTTCCTTATCGTAGCGATATAAGGTACAATATTATCTGCATTTACACATTTTGCATGAAAAAAATAGTTTGTTTCTAATCATAATCGTGATAGAAGGCGTACAAAGACTATTTTATCGTTTTGAAAACGAATAAAAAATACATAATTGAATGACATTAAAAGAAGAAAAAATATGAAGATTTCACACGTTCAGCCCGGTTCCATGTGTTGATAAGTTAATTATTCATTATTTGTTGTTTAAGTACAGATAATTGATAGTTATCCTCGATAATTACTACCTAGAGCTGTTTTAATAGCTATTTTGTTATGATTTAGATGCAAAAGGCTATCTAATCTTGATTCCTTAATAACATGTTTGTGTCTCTGGGCTTTAAACTAGTTAATCAACCATTAACTATGGTCTTTTTTGCTTGCATCTGATAATATACAATAACTCATTATTGGCCGAATCAAATCACTACCTAGACACTAAACTATTAAAAAACCAGTCTTGAATTTCTTACCTACTAATTTTTTGTAGGTAGCATTTTTTTGTTACATTTTACCAATTGATCACTAAGAAATCGTTGCCGCCTGGTCCAAAATCATTTTGTAGGTAAAAAAGTCGTAATAAGGAAAATACTAAGTATAGATATTATTAAAGCATTTTACTCATCTAAACGTTGAAAATAACTTGACCAAAATCACCAATACCTTAACTTTAAATAGTTAAGTCGCGTTTTGACTTACTTCTGACCAAGAAAACTTGTTTTTTTCATATTCAGACTAGACAAAAGAAAATTGGCTCACATTCAAACAACACCACCATGACAGACAAAAAAGGTAAACGTTACTTAGCATGTACTTTGGCTAAGCACCATTCCTGTCACTATCGCACAACTGTCAAACTACCTATAAGTGCAAAATTAAAACGGGAACATGTCTAGATTAAACCACGTGCAAAGTAATTTTTATAGATAAGGCCTTAGTGTATGTCCCGCGTAGCATTGAAGCTGCCTAGTCGTAGCTTAGACTCTGCGTAGACACTGCGTAGATGCTGCGCCAGTGCATTATTTACGATACATACGGTAATCTAAGTTAAAATTATTTGTGACCTAAAGCGGTCACAAATAATTTAGGCTAGGATCATTGGAACAAAGTTGAAGAAAACATAAAATCAATGCTATGCATAATGTCATCCATCATACCACCATCAAAAACAATTTTACCAACACGAAAATATAAAATTACTACATCACAAACTAACTCACTTCATGAAAATACCCACCAAAGCCTAACCTTCGGTTATTCGACTAAGTTACCCGCAAAACAAGCAAATATTATAACTTGGCAACACCGAAAACAGGTGGTAAACGGTGACCCGCAGGTAGCTTCGTTCCCAGTTGCATTGCATAAATACTAAATACTTGTAACGGATACGCTCTATGCGAAACAACGATTTAAACCTCATTTTGAATAAAGAATCACATACATGTAAGTAGTTTAGAATACAGTATTATTCGTTTATTTTAAGTTATAGTCGATATTTCTTAAATGAACGTACCTATTATACAATATTTGAAACATAATTTTAGAATTACTCATTATGCAAAACATTTAAATAAAGAAATTTTTTTTGTAAATAAAGTTTTTAGTTACCCTCGAAAATATAATACACAGAAACGGTTCTTCATTCGTTACAATAACGTTATTGTTTATTGATTTTATAATATCCGTTTCGCATTAGAGGGTTAGAAAGTCGCGCTTGCATTGTTCATTGAATTTAATTGTAGAGTCAGTTTTAAGTTAAGTACTCTAAATTGAGTGCATTCATATTTAATCTGCAAAAGTGGTCGTGAGCTTTTTATGTCACTTTTAGAGCATAAATTAAAAGATGAGCGGAAAGTATATTATACTTTCCGCTCATCTTTTAAGGGTTTTTGTCAAAGGTTAATGTCCGAGATACACAAGGTTAGTTTATCAAAGCTAGTATAGCAAGCTAGAACCTCGGTATACTATCCTGGCTTGGCACATGCTAGTGCTGTTTACATAATGCCAGGGCCTCAAGTCTGCTATTACAATAGTGTCAGAATGGTCTATCATTGATTTTATAATTGTTGATTTTGACAAGTTTGGTAATCTACTAATATAATGGCGTCATTAATCAGGATCGGAACATACCATTCTGACACTATTGTAATAGCAGACTTGAGGCTCAGTTCATTTTAAGCCAGTACCATTGAAGTGATTAGAAACAACACGTCCGTGAAATAAAATGAACTGCATTCGTTAAAAATCGAGTACTTACTAGCGAACACTAGCCAGGATAGTCAGTCAGGCAGTTGAGCAAGTAACACCCCCCGGTGTTACTTGCTCAAAAAACGGACAAGTGCGTGTTGAACTCGCGTAGTGAGGGTTCCGTACAATGAATATTTTATCTACCATGTTTTTAACCCAAGAACAAACTTAACATTGTAATTGAAAAAAATGTTCTCCCATGCATTCCAACAACAAATGTAAGTTTTTACGCACAATATTGAGACATTTACCACGTTATTTTAACACCATATACTCCTTATAGGTTTTCCTGTAATCTATAAGAAAACTATATTTTCTGTATTTTTTTCAAAATTGTAGACAAAATATGATGTTTGATGTATGGCCATACATCATATATTGATTCAGCAACCGTTCTCCTAAGACCGATTCGCCATTGAACTGTTCGTCGACAGGATTATTAATTTATTTCCGTTTCCCCAGCAGGGTCTTTCACCTATAGATATTTCGCCGACAGAACCTTTCATATGCGTCACTTTCGACGACAGCCCTTGGTAGCAAATATAGTAGGTTGGCAGCTACAGCGAAGGATAATTTTAAGTAAAAAGTAGCAGCTTAATAATCAGAACAATAGAGGGGATCTGGCGCGTTAAGGCGCTGACAAGACCCAATTGACCAAAATTGGCTTCTCTTAAGAAAAAAAATTGCCAAATCTGTATAGTTTGTGGTAGCGGAAAAAAAATATGTTAATTTTGAACATATTTCCCAGAACTTGGTTGTTACTAAAACACGTTTTGAAAAAAAAATCTAGATACAAACTAACGTTAAACTAACCTCTTACCTTGAGTTCTAATCCAAAATATCTGTATTAAATATCAACATACGTTACATATTTAATTAATAACAAGAACGTCTTATTTGAATGCAGAACTTGGTTGTTTTTTATTTTCGATTACTCAACTCAATTTTGAGTAAATAGATAATTCCTTCATATTTTGCAATAAATTACAAGCGTTGTGTCATCGCGCTTCTCTTTTTTTTCTTTGCAATCTGACAGTGACCGCGGTTTAGGTGTTGTCAGCGTCTTAATGGTTACTGTTCTAACCTAACCTAACCCAACAACTGATTATTAAGCTGCTACTTTTAAAGTGGATCCTGTACGACAACCGTAAGCGTTCGTCTCAGTGGGTGGACCTGGGTAAAGCACCTAATCAGTGCGCTAAAACATTACCCTCCTGAGGCAGTCGGGTAAAAAAAGATTACTCATAGGAAGATGATGGTGACTATAAAAAAATAATAAAAAAAAATATTGAACAAAAGCCTACTAATACAATGTTATAATTATTATAACTAAGTGGCTTATGCTATGCACATCTCATTGAAACCCTGATCTCCAAACTAGGGGTGGCCCTGTATCTTGGAGATTATCTGTCTGTCTGGTGGACCAGTGCCAGTGACTTGTACATCACAGCTTCTTACAGAATGGCACAACAGTGACGGCAGATGTCTATTGCCAAGAATGGCAAACAATGATGGAGAAGCTCGCATTTCAACAACCAAGACTGGTCAATCGCTCTTCCCCATTGCTTCGCCACGACAACGCGCGAGCTCACACTTCACGACAGACCATCGCAAAGCTACAAGAGTTACAGCTGGAAGCTCTCCGTCACCCACCGTAATCACCGGACCTTGCCCCAACAAATTTCAACTTTTTTCAAAATTTAGACACTTTTTTAAGTGTGTGAAAATTCAACACACGAGAGGCAGTACAAAACGCTTTCGCTGACTTCATCACCTCCCGTCCGGCAGACTTCTACAGTAAAGGGATAAACAAACTGCCATCAAAGTAACAAAATTGTACAGATAATTTGGGCCACTTTGATTAGCCGAAATAAAAAAATTGCCAAAAATTTTGCATTTTAAATTTTTTATACAAATCTCCAATTTCAAAGGTAAAGACCTAATATTTTACCACCGTAGCTTCGAGTGACGCACACTAGCAAACTTGTAAAAAATATTCGTTCATGGACTCATATTATTAGTCTAATAAGTTTCGAGAAATGGGCCCAGCTAGACGTTCAAAACCACTTGGTTTTGGCTTAGTGAGTTTATTTGTTCATTTATTTCTTTGTTTATATTGTATAGTCCTCCAGACCGTCAATCTCAGCGGAGACTAGCCATCTACGCGGGAGATATTATAGTGCACAAGTGTGTGCGCAGACACAGGAGCACTCTCTCTTCCCTCACTGTCATAGTCCGATGGGACAGCAAACCGCCACGACCGTAGAGATCAGGCGCAGGACCAACGGCTTAACGTGCTTTCTGATAAAAATATTTGGTAAAATTAAGATTTACATTATTTACAACCGAGAAAAAATATATTCTAACTGTAATAAAGACCTGCCTGATCTAGGTTTATGAAAACCTGTGTATAAGGCCATCAATTTACTTCGCACATTAAAAAAAGACAACAATAAATGTTAAATTAAAAGCTAAATTCTAAGGAAGATATAATATTTTCAATTACTTAAAGAGTGGCCTGCAAAACTAAGTATCACACTTTTAAAATTGCAATAACTTTTTATTAAGTAGGTACACAAGATATACTTTCGAAACAAAAAGGATTCGAAAAATAGTTTAATTTTGTACATAAAAATTTCATAGTCGGTAACCTTCTTTTAAGAAATGGCTGTAAAAAACTTTAAAAACAAAAATAATCATTTTCGAATTACAATTTTACCATTCATTTTTTGTTTCCATTTTTGTTGTCAAATTTCTTCTTGATCGATGAGTCTTGTTACAAAAGCTAAGTTAGACAACAGCACATAAACTTATTTATCATACCTCTTTCACCTAAAGAATGTGCTAGGATCGTGACTTTTTTGGAACTAGGCATCAGTATGCGTCGTACTGCAAGAATGGTGGGTGTGACGTTACGAACGGTCCAGAAGGTGAAGCGAAGGTACGAAGAGACTGGCAACCATTTGAGGAGACCTGGTATTGGCAGACCCAGGTGTACTAGTGCCCGAGAAGACCGTTATATTATTCCACGGTGTTGAGAAATCGCCACCTAAATGCAGTTGAAGTCCAGCAACAGCTTCTTGAGACCCGAAGGGACTACATTAGTGACAGTACAATGAGAAGAAGACTGGCTGAAGCAAACCTGAAACCCCGAAGACCAGCGAGTGGCCCCAAACTCGAGAGAGAGCATCGAGTAGCGAGACTGCGATACGCCCGTGAACACATACAATGGGATCAAGAAGAATGGTCAAGAATTTTGTTTACAGATGAGTCTCGCTTTACACTTCTGATGGAAGGCGAAGTATCTACAGGCGACCTGGTGAGCGATACCTTCAAGCCTGCTTCTCAGAAAGAGTCCAGTACGGTGGAGGCAGTGTACATGTATGGGCTGGCATATCTTCAGAAGGTCGCACAGAGTTAGTGGCCATAGAAAATGGAACTCTTGACTGCGGAAAGATATGCCCAGGAGATTCTTAATAAGTATGCAGGGCCGTATTTAGTAAATATGGGTGATGGATCGATGCTGATGCATGATAATACCCGGCCACACACGGCTCGGGTCGTGAAAGAGTATATTCAGGAGGTTGGTATCAGCGTGGTGGCGTGGCCATCAAGAAGTCCTGATCTCAACCCGATTGAGCACGTCTGGGATGAGCTAGGGAGGCTAGTCAGAAGCTGCAGACCACCACCAACCACCCTGAGGGCACTAAAACAGGCTCTGATAGAAGAATGGGAGAATATTTCCCCAACATCGGCTCCGAAACCTCATGTTCAGTATGCCAAATCGACTCGAAGCTGTAAGCAGAGCCTGAGGAGGCAATACCAGTTATTAAAAAATAAATAACATGTAAAACATACTTGTAAATGTTGAGTTTTATGACACTTAAGCTAAATTGCCATTTTTATTGGTTATCTTGTTTTAGATTTAAAAATGTTACTAATGTATAATTTACTATAGTTTCAAAGAAAGCTGATAAAAAATGCTATACAACGTTTTTTATTTTAAATCTCTAACTTCAACAGCTTAGAAAAAAAAAAAATCTTAAATGTGTAGTACTTAGTTTTGCAGGCCAGTGTATTTGGTATATAACTTTAAAAGTAGATTAAATAAATTAACGAATAATATTGAAGTAGATATAGTGGAGACTATTATTAATTAGGTAAAGGAAGAGACAGAGTAGGTGGACAGAAATTTTATTTTAAATTTTAGTAGATTTTCCGTGTCTGCATGTGAAGTATCTATGGCAGACCAATGGTTGCTAAGATACAGTTGTTTACATTTTGATGTTGTCACTTCAAATAACTGTGTACTTTCAGTCCTAAATATTGTATTTCTTTATTTTATATTTCACAATATTTAACATTGTAGCAGAGCGTGTACGAAAATGAATTTGAGAATTTCAGTCGCTATAGAATCGCGAGACACTCTTCCGAAGCCAGAGGAGCTTCAAACTAAAATAATAGAAGAATGTGAAGCACGTCATTTTCCGTTCACTGCACGTCATAGCCAAAACATGACTAATAACGACGAACCTGAATCCTTTTTTTGAAAATTTTACAGGACGTGTATAGACACGTCCTGTAAAATTTGCAAACGTAGTGGTAACATCTTCAAACACAAGACTCACAAAATTTGTACCAATTGCTGGAAGAAGAACAGTCTAATAAACATACTAACGGTAAGAACAATTTTATTTTGCTGTACAGTGTCTTCTTACACATAACGAAATATCCGAAAACAGCATTTGGGTTTTGGATAGCGGGAGTACGTCTCACATTACTTACCAACGAGACTTATTTAGGACTATAGAGAGAACATCCGGAAAACTGGACTTTGCAACTAAGAAACAAACTGCAGAGATTAAAGGAAAAGGTACTGTTTCCTTTGTACCAAAACATGGTAATGGCATAGCCCTAACACAGCTACAAAACACTCTATACGTACCTAGTCTGTGCACTAACTTGATGTCTGTCAGTAAGATGACAGATGCTGGCTGTTCTGTCCTCTTCACAAACACTAAAGCGACGGTCAACAATCCAAAAGATGGTATAGGTAACTATCACCGCATTTATACAAGGAGATGGTCTTTATTACATCAAACCAAATAAACACGAGCGCAACAATCTGGCCAATCATAATGATGACACTGTTCCGATTGCAATCGCTAAAAAGAAAGCGAACTCATCAAACATCTACGACTGGCACAGAAAACTTGGTCACATGAACGCCAAAGATCTGAAACATGCACTCAAAAACAATAATTTGCTTGGCTTGAACTTTGATGCTTCTGAAACCTTGGCAGACTGTGAAATCTGTATCCAAGCAAAACTCCATCGTGTTCTTGCCCCCCGTGAGAAAACAACTCAACGAGCAACAGAACGCTTAGAAATCGTTCATAGCGATGTATGTGGACCTATCAGAACGCCCACAGTAAGCGGAAACAAATACTTCGTTACTTTTATAGATGACTATAGCAGATACAGTCGAATTTACATGATTAAAAGCAAGAGTTAGCGGAAACGCACACTGGGAACAAAATCAAATTCTTACAATCAGATAATGGTATGTGAACAAAGAGTTCAACGCTTATCTGAAACGTTGCGGATACAGAGACGTCTCACCGCACCCTGCACCCCGAACCAAAACGGAGTTGCTAAAAGAAAGAATCGTACCCTTGTGGAGAAAGCGAGAGCAATGATGATTGACGCACAGGCACCATTAAAATTCTGGGGCGAAGCAGTATTCACTGCTAACTACCTATCAAACAGGAGTATAAACAGCGCCCTTCAGGACCAAACGCCATTCGAGCGATGTGTGGGAGAAAGCCATGTATTAATCATTTATACGTGTTCGGTTGCAAGACTTACGTTCTGATGAAAGGCACTAACGGTCACAAATTTGCACCAAAGGCAATTCCTGGCATGTTTGTGGGATACTCTGAAACGTCTAAAGCTTTCAGGGGCTTCATACCCTTGAAGAACAACATCATAACTAAGATGTTAGGGTATTGAAGACTATGTTCTACGATGAATCGAATAAAAATGCAATCTCCAGACTTCTCACCGATTTAGAGTTTTCACACGAACAACCTAATGAAACACGCAAGCGAGTGGATATTAAACTTGACAATAATGAAGGAGATGATCAGCAACATGATAGTGATAGTGACTCAGATGATCAAGATAAATCGCTGCAACAAAGTTTGGTCGGTAGCACTGAAGACGTTCGACAAGTGGAACCAGCGAATAATGAAAGTGAATACGAATCTCTTTCCGCACCGATGATGATGAACCTGATGCTGATGCTGTAGAAAATGCGACCGTTCAAACGAGGGTTTTGAGAGACAGGTCAAAAATCACAGCTCCTAAGCGCTACGATGATTTTATTTTGGCAGCAGCTGAAGAAATCTAAAATCTTCACAAGCCTAAAGAGCCTGAGACTTTCAAAGAAGCGATGGAATCTCCCAACAAAACAAAATGGCTTGATGCCATGCACAATGAAATAAGTTCACTGCATGAGATCTGGGATCTGGCTGATTTACCCGAAGGACGATAAGCCCTCCCTTGCAAATGGGTGTATAAAGTTAAAATGAATCCTGATGGTACCGTCGATAGGTATAAAGCCAGAATGGTTATCGAGGGTTACTCCCAACAATCTGGAGTTGATTATGATAAAACATTCAGTCCAGTGGTTCGTCTGAGCACCGTACGAGCATTGCTTGCTATAGCTGCTCGAGAAAATCTGAAACTACATCAGTTTGATGTTTCAACCGCCTTTCTAAACGGCAAAATAAAGGAAGACATATATGTTATATGAAACAGCCTGATGGCTATCAGGATGGCACCAAACGAGTTTGCAAGCTGAAACGCAGCCTCTATGGTCTGAATCAAACACCGCGCTGCTGGAAGACCTGCATTGCCGAATTCTTAATAAATTCTGATTTCCAACAGAGTTAAGCGGATCCATGCTTATATATTCGAATCAGAGGACAATCTAAAGTCTTTATTGGTCTTTATGTTGACGATGGACTTGTAGCATATAATACAACCAGAGCAGGAGACGAATTTATAAAGGAATCGAAAACAGGGTTTAAGATAACTACGAAACCTGTGACATATTTCCTTGGAATGGAAATCAATGTCCGTAAGGACAAGACCATTTCACTATTTCAAAAGGTTACAAAGAAAGTGTTAGAAAAATATAGAATATCCAATTGCAAACCAGCATCAACGCCAATCATCAAAGAAAATGAGACGGCAGAGGAAGAGGATGTCAACGCGAGCTTCCCATATAGACAAGCCGTGGGTGCTTCGGCATATTTATCAGTAGGTACAAGGCCTTATATTTCATATACTCTGGGTGTCGCATCTCGAAACCTCGGAGCACGTACTAAAAATATATCATGCTGGTAAAACGCATCTTCCGATACTTGAAAGGGATCCAACAGAATGGGTTAACCTATACGGAAAAGTCGCCTCCACGCTTAGTCTGCTACAGCGACGCAGATCATGCAGGAGACCAAACTACGGGAAAGTCGACATCTGGAATGGTGTGCTTATTCTCTGGAGCTGCTATTAGCTGGAGAAGCTAGAAACAAACAACAGTCTCCATCTCCTCGACTGAAGCAGAGATTATAGCAGCAAGCGAATCAGCACAAGAGATTTTATGGTTGAGTCGCGTTATTAATAACTTGATTAAAATTGAGAAACCAGTACTGAACGTAAAGAATAGTACCATCCCATTAGTCCGTGTGGTGCCGGACGTAAAGAATAGTACCATCCCATTTCTTCCCGTGGATGTCGTAAAAGGTGACTAAGGGACTTACTAGAGAATGGGCAGCAGCGTTCTCTATGCATATTAACACTATACTGCGATCGCCAACCCGCCTGCCAAGCGTGGCGATTATGGCAACCCCCCCCCCCCCCCCCCCCAAATGACAAAAATACGGCCTCTAGTACCCGGCGGACCGCCTAACCTTGACTACGGTAGCGGTCAAGGCTACGGTGAGGCAAGGGGTGCTAAGAATCCCCGGAAGAGATCCGGCTACCAAAACCACCGAAAACTAGACCTGGCAACATATAACACGCGTACACTCCGGACCGACGAGAAGATCATCGAACTCGAGGAAGAATTGAGCAGGTTACGATGGGGTATAGTAGGGTTATCTGAAGTCCGAAGAGAAGGGGAGGACTCGATAATCCTCAAATCCGGGAACTTGCTCTATTTCCGGGAGGGCGACCAAAAGTCCCAAGGTGGTGTCGGGTTTATCGTCCACAAGTCCCTTGTGAGCAACGTGGTGAAGATCGAGAGTGTGTCGACAAGGGCGGCGTACCTTATACTCAGAATATCCAAAAGATATTCGCTGAAGGTCGTACAGGTTTACGCCCCGACCTCGTCACACCCCGACGATGAAGTGTAGACCACGTATGAGGATATTTCCAGAGTCATGCATGGCTCTAAAACTCACTTCACCGTTGTCATGGGGGACTTCAACATGAAACTGGGCAAACGAAACGATGATGAGCTGCGAGTGGGGCAATTTGGAGTTGGACGTCAGAACCACCGAGGCCACCTATTGATGCGCTCAAGTACCGCCAGCTCAATAAACGGATCTCTAAGTCCTTAAAAAGCGACCTTCGCCACTTTAATACAGAGCGCATTAAGGACGCTATAGAGCGGAATAAAGGCTCCAAGGTCTTTACAAGAGATCTGTCTATTGGGCAGAGCCCGCTTGTGAAACTGAAGACCAATGATGGCAGGATCATATCCGCCAAACAGTTATACACGTCAACAGGTAACCCTGGTATGAATCTGGCAAACGACCCAAGAGCTAGATTGACCCGACACTACACCGAAGACATCCCGGCCGTCAGCTTATACGAGATTAGGATGGCTCTGAAGCAGCTCAAAAACAACAAGGCGCCGGGTGATGTCGGAATTACGGCTGAACTTCTGAGGGCCGGTGGAAAACCCGTTCTCAAGGCCCTCCAGAAGCTGTTTGGTTCCGTCATACTCGAGGGTAAAAGCCACAGGCATGGAACAGAGGTGTGGTGATACTGTTCTTTAAGAAGGGCGACAATACCCTCCTTAAGAATTATAGGCCCATCTCACTTCTGAGCCATGTCTACAAGCTGTTTACAAGAGTCATCACGAACCGTCTCGCGCGCAGGTTTGACGACTTCCAGCCTCCCGAACAAGCCGGATTCCGTAAAGGCTTTAGCACTGTAGACCACATACATACGCTGCGGCAGGTTATACAGAAGACCGAGGAGTATAACCTGCCTCTCTGCTTAGCGTTTGTGGACTACGAAAAAGCCTTCGATTCGATCGAGACATGGGTTGTACTGCAGTCTTTTCAACGGTGCCAGATCGACTATCGGTACATTCGGGTGCTTAAGTGTCTGTACGAAAACGCCACTATGTCAGTCCGACTCCAGGACCAGACCTCGAAACCTATCCTTCTGCAGCGAGGTGTGAGGCAGGGAGACGTTATCTCTCCGAAACTGTTCACCGCTGCACTGGAAGATGTCTTCAAGGTTATGGACTGGAAAGGGCCAGGCATCAACATCAATGGCGAGTACATCAATCACCTTCGGTTTGCCGACGATATAGTTGTCATGGCTGAGACTATGGAGGACCTCAGTACAATGCTCGATGACCTCAGTAGAGCTTCCGAAAGAGTGGGTCTTAAAATTAACATGGACAAGACAAAGATCATGTCAAATGCCCATGTTACACCCACTCTCATGAAAATCGGAGACGCTACGCTTGAAGTTGTGGACGAGTATGTTTATCTAGGACAAACTGTCCAGTTAGGTAGGTCCAACTTCGAGAAAGAGGTCAATCGTCGAATCCGACTCGACTGGGCAGCGTTCGGGAAGCTACGCAATATCTTCTCGTCCCACATACCACAGTGTCTCAAGACGAAAGTCTTTGACCAGTGCGTGTTGCCAGTGATGACCTATGGCACTTAAACGTGGTCGCTTACAATGGGCCTTATCAAAAGGCTAAAAGTCACTCAAAGGGCAATGGAGAGGGCTATGCTTGGAGTTTCCCTACGTGATCGAATCAGAAATGAAGAGATCCGCAGTCGAACCAAGGTCACCGACATAGCCCGAAGAATTGCCAAACTTAAGTGGCAGTGGGCAGGGCACATTGCTCGCAGAACAGATGGCCGATGGGTTCCTTCGGAGCAGCAGTTGGCTGATATGTTAACCAAACCACTGTTCGACCCCAGGCTTCATAATTTAAGTTCAACATTGGGATTGAAGAATATATTACCATAATATTCTTCTAAAAAGTTCCGAGGATGTGAAGTATCTATGGTAGACCAATGGTTGCTAAGATACAGTTGTTTACATTTTGATGTTGTCACTTATAATAAAATAACTGTGTACTTTCAGTCCTAAATATTGTATTTCTTTATTTTATATTTCACAATATTTAACACTGCATAATTAAGTTTGGTAAATATTCCTGTACTAGTAAATTACACCTATTTAACTTAAAGAGGTGTAGTTAAAGTACACCCACATTTCGTCAGTTAATAAGTCCCATTAATAGCAGGCGAGCCTATTGCCATCAACCGAGCACAAATCCAGACTCCGGGCTGTTACTGAGAAATTCCTTATGGAATAACTCAATAATTCTTTGCCTGATCTGGGCATCGAACGCAGGCCTAGCAGTCCCGCTCACGGCCACGAGACCACTGGAGCTGTTAGTTAGTTTTACTTTTATTGTTGTTTGTTTTTTTTTTGTTTTTAGAGTTCCGTAGTAAATAAGGAACCCTTAAAGTTTCGCCATGTCCGTCTGTCTGTGACAGACAGACGGACATGGCGAAACTTTGTCCCCGCTGTAGCTCAGAGACGCTTAATACTAGAAAGCTGTCATTTGGCATAGGTATACATATTAATCACGCCGAAAAAGTGCTAAAATATAATCTTGAAAAGAAAATTGTTTAGGGTACTTCCCTTGCACGTAATGTGGAGGTGATATTTTTTTTTCTCGTCTGCCCCATGGTGTGGGATATCGTTGGATAGGCCGTTCAAAAATATTGCGGGTCTGTAAACACCAAATTTCGATTCAAAATTAGTCGACTATTACTCGTTAACTTTTAGAGCCGCTCTACAAGTTAACGAGTAATCGTCGACCAACTTAAATTTGCAGTTGGAGAATTAACCGTGAAGTATATCGATGTATGGGCGAACATATAATTAGGTATATGTATGTATATCCTTATAATTAAATATATACTTATTCCACAGTAATCGCTATTGCAACTACCACTGTTTATCTCTGCATCACCCAAAGGTTGACTGGTAGAAAATGCCTACGGCATTAAGTCCATCTCAGGGTGAGAAAGAGATGGAGCTATAAGCTATAGCTCCATCACTTTCCCACTGTAAAGTAATATTATAATAATACTGCTATAAGAGGTGATGGTTACCCTGTACATTTGTGTGCTTAAAGTATTAAATAAATAAACATTTTTTTCAACTACAAGGTTAAGTTCGTTCTTGAGATAAATTCGTCCCAAGTACGGAACCCTTCATTGTGGTCCGACACGCACTTGGCCGGTTTTTTTATTCTATCATGTAGGTATTATTGTGTTGTGTTGCGACCTAAGTTTATTTCTGAATATGGTTTTACCAGTTTTAAATGTGTCATTGTTTGTTTCCTAAATTAATTAAATCAATAAGCTGCTCATTGGTCTACCTGTGATCGCAATCTTGGGGTCCTGTGTTTGACCTCTGATTCAGGCAGTGGTATTGAGTTTGTTTTTATGGAGAATATTGACTACTACTGATCCTCTAAAAACTTATTGATTTTCTAATGACGAACTTTTTTTATAATTAATGAACCTCAACAAATTCTTTCCGCTTCTAATAATGCACTCTTTTTAAAAATAATTGAGCCTCTTTTTAACTTTCTGGCCTTTTCTCACAGTTGGTCGCAGTAACTAAGGTAGGGTACCCCGACCAAACGGGTTAGGTTGGTCTGGATTTGTGACCAACCACGCGTGAGCTGAATTGGTGGCAGTAACTAAGTTAGGGCACCCCGACCAAATCGGTTAGGTTAGGTTAGAACAGGGATCCCCAAACTATTTTGGACAAGTGACCCCTTTTCCAAAATGAATTGTTACTTCAGACCCCCATGGCCAAATTACCTACTTTTAAGATCAACCCCCTTATTCATAATGGTCCGCTAACTTAAAACAGCTGCTACAGAGTGTTATTTTTCATTCTGACTTAAGTCAATAGAAGAAGACAGAGTGAGAATTAGCAATGCCTTAAGTTATTACGAATAAATAGACTATTATGAATAAGGGGGCCTATCTTTAGTTTTTTCCACTTGATAAAAAATACCTAGGTACTAAGGTACCAGTTGGAAAACTTTGCACTTGGTTAAGTGAGTAAAGTTGACTTCATTTTCTCATCAGAATTTAACAAAATAAAAAGACATACAATTCAGTAAATATCAAGTGGTAACGGTCGCGACTTACGAGTTGTAGGTCGTAGGTTCGAACCATGACAGGCGCTTTACTTTGTGTAAATTATTTCATCGCCACTGCTCAAAACGGTGAAGGAAAACATCGTGAGGAAACCGGCATGTCCTAGAACCAAAAATTCGAAGACATGTGACATCTACCAACCCGCACTGGGCTCGCGTGGTGGATTACGGCCCACTCCCTCTCACTGAGCGGAGGCCTGTGTCCCAGCAGTGGGAACATTATAGGCTGATTATGTATTACAAATTAGGTAGGTACTTAAAGAATCTTAAGTAGGTAGGAAATTATATTTAATAAAGTATTAATTAGCAAAGAGAAAATAAAATATTCAGTGTGATGGATGAGCCTGGTGACTATCTACCAATCTAGCTACATCCGGTTCAATATTGGTGAGTTGCAGCCTTAAATCTCCACGTTCGTGGATTTTCAAGCGGTTTCTTTGTTTCGTCAAAATGTTTGTTAGCACACTGAAGCTTTTTTCAACTAGGTATGATGATGGAAAAGCGATAAGGTATTTTTCAGCAATGTTCCACAGTGTAGTGTTTCAATGTTGCGTTGCAACCAGAACTTCTGATAGCCTTGCTTGAACTTCTGCTTAAGCTCTTCGTCTGTGCTGATGGTGATAAACTCTTCTTGCATTATCACATTGGCTTCTTCTATGGCTGTACGGATTTATTATCCATTGAGGAATTTGTAAATTTAAAAGATCCTCAAACCTCTTCGTAAAATCCTTGTGTAATGCGTCCATGTGCATATAATAAAATGTCATCATCTTGAAGCATTTCTGGTAATTTTGACAAATGCAGAAACTGCGAATATTCTTTTCTGCCTAAATTTTGTTTATAAAGGATTAGTTTACCCACGAAGGCCGATATTATTGATTTTGTTTTAATCAAGTTAAGATCGTCACCCTGCAGCTGCAAATTAACTTTGTTGAACATTCCAAAGATATCAGTCAAGTAATAAATATCTGTTTTACAATTGTTCAGATTTTCTTTCAAATTCGGATCTTTTTCTTGTAAAAACTCCAACACAGATTCAAAAATGGCTGAAAATCTTTCTAAGCAAGAGTCTCTTGATAGCCAGCGAACTTCAGTCTGCAGAAGTAATTGAGTAAAGACTTCGTCGTTTTCCTCACATAGCTGAGGCTGAGCAAATAACCGAGAGTTCAAAGAATTGCTTCGAATCTTGTTGATAGCATTTATTACATATTGTAAAGACTTATGCAATCTAGGACTCAGCTTTTTTGCTACTAAATGCTGCCTGTGAATCACGCAGTGAATCACCAGTACATCAGGCAGTTGTCGCTTTAAGTGAGCTATAAAACCACGATGACGACCAACCATAGAGGGTGCACCATCAGTCGCAACAGAAACAATGTTCTTCCATGGAATAGCTTTGTCAGTAAAAAAATGTTCCACGGCCTGAAAAATCGATTCTCCTCTGGTATCAGTCTCTAAATATGTAGCAAAAGGCAGTTCTTGGCACATATTTTCATCTTTGATATATCGAACATATCCTAACAACAGAGCTTCATTGCCGGGTAATGTAAACTCGTCCAACTGGAGAGAGAATCTGTTGGTCTGTAAGAACTTGCATAAAATGTTTTCCACATCGCGTCCCATCTCGTCTATGCGTCTCTGAACGGTGTTATTGCTCAAAGGTATTCTCTTTAAAATATCATGTGCGGGTTTGTGCAATACATTGTTAAGGACCTCCGCAATGGCTGGTAAGATAAGCTGCTCTCCAATTGTGTGGAGTTTCGCTATTAGTAAAGATATATTATAGGACGCTCGTAAACCATCATCGTCTTTAATAGATGATGACGCAAACATCGATCTTATGAATGACCTTTTGTCTAGTTTTTCTTTAAGTGCTCGAAAAATGATAAGGGCTTACTTTTTTGTCAGCATGTACTCTTGATAAGTGGTCATCCATTTTTGAAGGCTTCATGGCATCGTTACTAAATACTTTTTCACATATGGGACACATCAGCAAGTGTTGATTTAATGGAGATGCAATAAATCCGAACTTCAAGTAGTCCAAACTGTATTATCTGCATTTTTTTTTCGTGTCCGCCATCATAAAACTCTCAGTAAAGGCTCCTACATACTGGCGCGACGCGACACAAAGACACCGCGTGTAGCGCTACTAGCGGTGCCTTTGTGTCACGACGCGTCGCGCGACAAGCCTTAATCCTGCAAATAAAAAAATAAGAAACTACCTAAATAAAAAACCACAATGTATGCCCCACTGTATGGCAATGCTGATGCGCTGTGCCGAATAAAAACTGTTTGGTACTTACCCTGTTAATTTTTCATAAACTGCAGATATTGTATGGTTACGCTATTAACTCGCGTAGGGAGCTTAGCATTTTGTAAATTCTTTTTCAGTCACTTTACTTCACTTATTAGCTATGTAATAACTTTGTAATCTCTTGAAATAAATGAGTACTTATATGAGTTATTATCGTTCAAGCTCCAACGAATTTCAAAACGCAAATGAACTTTCAACCTTTTTTTTTTTTTTTTTGATGCGGGCTTTTATGCAGTGGTCCCGCGGGGGACCTCGACTGCTTTACCGGGTGTCGGTGGGGCCAGAAGGGCCTCTCACCTGTTGAACTTAAAATTAGGCAGCACAGCTAAGGGCATCCCATAGTGGGATTCGAACCTCGGCTTAGGGCGCTACCGGTTACTGAGCAAGCGGGGACTTGTCGTGTTATGTTATTATTATTGGGGAAATTATTTGAATTATCTTGCTCCGCGCGGGCGGGCGGGTTCAAGGGTCGGGGGGAGTGACTTATGACTCTTTTTAATCTAGCTCGCGGAGTGAACTTTCAACCTAAGTGCAAGCTCGTTAAATAGTAAAATATCAGGAACATGTTTGGACTTGCAACTTGATCATGAATTCGTTCGTGTTAAATCGCGTAAGCGTCAAATAGAGAGCAAGTCAAAACGCGCCTGAAAGACGTACGCTCGAACTCATTATCTTGTACAAACTTGTCCACACTGACTTGCCGAGTTTTTCATCTTGTACGAACTTGAGACTTTACATTACTACAACAATGCTATTTCCTACAAAAATATTAATTATTCTTAGTACACGTAACACAACATAAACAATACAGTACCTACCTACCTATCTTGAAAGTTTTAAATAAGAACTTTTGTTTATTGAATAGGGGTCGATTTTTAGACCTCGTCGACCCCCAAAATCAGTTTTCGTTTATGTCGACCTCTAGGAAACCGATATCGACCACTTTGGGAATCCCTGGGTTAGAACATAGTTAGAACTGTGCCAAAACGCGCGCGAGCCGAGCAAGCGAAGTGGGCGGTGCCGGCAGCGGCCGGCAACGGTGAGCGCTACATCCAAGTTGGTCGCAGTTACTTGGCTATTTAGTATTTTTAGGACACTTAAATAGGAAGTATTTGGGGTTCACAACAATCATTATATTGAGAGTGTTCACTAATTTAGTTTTAGGAAAGCAAAATGGGAAATTCCATTAAATACGTGCCAAACGCAATCGTTACTCGCATTAAAAAGACTCGTAAAGGAACATTACTTGTCGCTGTGAGCTTGTTCTCGTAACTGTAATTATCTATAGTCTTCATTAATTTTCGTTGCTTATACATTTAATATGTATCTATATAAGTATATATTATTTACGATATATATATCTGTGTATCAATTTTAGTAGGTATATTGTATTTATTTATTTTTTTACACTAACGACAGCCCCACTTTATGTCCAGCCAAATCACTGTCCATCCCATGGTTGCCAGGAAGAGATCGCAGAAAGCGATAAGGCCGCCCATTGTATATTTTGTAGTGTTTGATTTATTTTTTTTGTCATGTATTTTTGTGGTGTAAATAATATAAATAAATAAGTGCCTTTTTGGCCCTGCCAGCTAAATGTTTGTTTATTGAGTTGTGAAAAAATTCTAAAACTAAGTATCACAATTGAGTAGGCTTTACAAGTTAACGAGTAATAGTCGACCAATTTAAATTTGCAGTTGGATATTGACCGTGACGTATATCGATGTATGGGAGAACATGTTTTTCAACTACAATGTTTAGTTTGTTTTTGGGATAAGTTCATCCCAAGTAATCCTATACGGAACCCTTTATTGTGCGTCGTCCGACACGCACTTGGCCGGTTTTTCTTCTAAGAAATGGCGGTCCTTATATTATTTCGTGTAGAACAGTGTCATTGCACTTACTGTTGACATAGGACTCAGTGTACTTAGTTCACCCTGCAATGTTATTTCAGTATCTATACAAGATAAGATAGGAAAGGCTTATGCCCGTTTTCACTAACACGAGGCGACCACCTCAATGAATGCCTAAATAAAAGCACACAAGATTTTTAAGCCTCGGCATAGAGCCAAAAGTTGAAAATCCAACAGCGCAGTTGTTGGTGAAAAGAGGCTGACAGCAGCTAAAGCGCGGTCTCTGTCGGACTGCATAGAAAAGAAAGAGAAGCGCGATGACACAACGCTGGTAATTTATTGCAAAATATGAAGCAAATATAATTAATCTATTTACAAAAAATCTATTGATTGGATAAAAAAACTAAAACACTATTGTTCTAATATGTTGCTTGTAGAATAATCGGACAAAAAATCAGAATGATTGCATGTGTATAAGTATGGTTTTTAATCGTTAAAATAAATTTTTAAAGGTATCTTCGTGATTTTTGTTCTATCGTATCAAATTAGTCGTATAATGTTTTCAACACACTGGTGCCGATTCCCTTGTTCACAAACTAAATTAAATTTAAGTTCAGTGCATCTTTTTCTTTCTATTTCATTAAGAAAAGGACAGAAGACAAATTTTAGTTTAGTCCTGTCAAATTAATCAGCGCTTGACGTAAATTGACGTAATTTTAGTATGCAAGTTTTTGATCACGTCTAAACTTGTATGGAGTAGTGACAGGCGCTGATTAATTTGACAGGACTAAACTTAAATTTCTCTTCTGTCCTTTTCTTAATGAAATAGAAAGAAAAAGATGCACTGAACTTAAATTCAGTTTAGTTTGTGAACAAGGGAATCGGCACCACTATCTACCTAGCATATATCCTGAAGAATATCATATATTTTTCTATTTTTTCTGATTTTGTTTACTGCAGTGGATCCTTTTAGGCATTATAAAACTTATAAAACTTGCGTTTAGCTCCTGTAGTCCCCTTAATGTTATATTTAAGCTTGCATTTAGATAAGAGCTTTTAAGGAGACCCTGACTATCGTCACATGCCTGTGTTGAAACAATACGAGGAGTAATTGAAATATCTGAGAAACTTTTAAGTCATTTTACTCATCTGTTATGTATGAACAACTTATATTTATTTATTTATTTATTTATTACACTAAAGAAGACTTACAGCTATATAAAAACTTAACAAAAAAAAAAAAAACATAGACAACAGAAAGCCAATTACAAGTCCTCACGTATAGAAATAGGCTAGAAATTATGTGAACACACGTCAGTACATACATAATCAGCCTATAATGTTCCCACTGCTGGGACACAGGCCTACTCTCTGTGAGAGGGAGTGGGCCGTAATCCACCACGCGGGCCCCGTGCAGGTTGGTAGATGTCACACGTCTTCGAATTTTTGGTTCTAGGACATGCCGGTTTCCTTACGATGTTTTCCTTCACCGTTTTGAGAGCAGTGGTGATGAAATAATTTACACAAAGTAAAGCGCCTGTCCGGGTTCGAACCTACGACCTACAACTCGTAAGTCACGGCCGTTACCACTGGGCCACCACTGCTTACACACACACGTCAGTACAATATGTTAATTTAAAGTTAATATAATATGTATCTATTAGACAACGACAGTTTTACTTACAAAAGTTTAAAAAATGGTTATCAAAAATCGCTTCAAAAATTGCTCATCATCTGCCTAGCTTTTTCCCAACTATGTTCGAGTCGGCTTCCAGCCTAACGGGATGCAGGTGACCTCCACGACCCAGTTACTGGGTAATACGATACCCCTTGGTAAGACTGGTTGTCAGATTTCGGGCTTCTGACCCGTAACGACTGTCAAAAATTCATGAATGACAGCCGGGACCAACGGCTTAACGTGCTTTCCGAGGAGGCGTCTTGGTATGTAAAGATGGTCGCCCATCCACGGACTAACCGGAACCTGGTCGATCGACTCGTGCGGCTGTTATTACTTAGCCACGAGCCCGACTATGAACAGTTTTACTATGGGACCTAAAAATATCAGCTACTCCATACTTTTTTATGTTCGCATAACTCGACAAAATGTAGGGAACAGTTGTTTTTTTTTCACGATTTCAGGGTAGGCCATTGGTTCCATAGGTATCCGCGTCCTATTTAAAAGCGATCGACGCGCGAATACGCGATCGTCGCACTCTTAAGGGTCGAGCTTGCGGACGGTGAGCAATGGGTAGCTCACGGTCCGGTAAGGACCAGGCCCGGGTCGACGGCGCGTTGTATTCCACGCGCGCCTCAAAGAGATGTCGTCAGCACATAGGTAGGGGTCCACTAGGCCCGATGCCTGCCGGGGTCGCGGGAAGGTACTTATGGGTCACCGAGGCCCCCGCAACACATGAGGCAACAGGAAGGAATACGGGTGGGTTTTAGTCAGTAAGAGTCTGACACACCCTCCCGCTCCGCCCAGAGCGGGAGAAGTTATTTGATGATTTCCCAACCACAAAAAAAAAAGGGTCGAGTGCGACGATCGTCGCTGACTTCGGCCCCACAAATTCGCGTCGCGCTCACTAGGGCCGCCGCGCGCGGTTTGGTTTCATAGGGAATATTACTATATAAGAATATATAGTAACGAAAAATAAAATTTGAATAAAAATCACAGCCATGAGCCATGTGGGACTCCCATTGTTATAATAGATCCGGGATATCTTTTACCATTGACGTCAACTCTCTGAATCCTATTACTCAAATAAGAAATAAAAAAATCCATGGCGGTGTTCCGGATTCCATAGTGGCGGAGTTTCCTGACTAACGTTTCATGAAGAACGGAATCGAAGGCCTTGGCGGAATCGCAAAAGATGACCAAGGCATCGCATTTACCTACCAACCTACCACAATCAGTAGTTGATCGACCCCTTCTAAAACCGAACTGTTTGCTATGAAATAGTTTATGTTTATTAAAAAATCTTAGCAATTGGTCTTAAATTAATTTCTCAAAATACGAGTATCATCACATAACTTAACGCCTTTATTCCCCGGAAAGTTAGGCAGGTGTGTCAAAAATACTCCAACGTTTCGCTGTAGGTAATAGGGGGCGAGCCTTTTACAAAACGAGACTCCAGGCTTCTACTATTGAGGCTTCCATATTGGAAAAACCAACCACAGCCCGACTTGGATCGCACCCCGAATTCTATGCTCAAAACTGCGCTTGCGACTGCAAGACTAACGACGCAATTCAGACGTCAAGAAAACAAGGTGTCGAATCTATCTACAGTAGGTACCTACCTTAAAATGCATTGCCACTACATCTCCGCGCTGTCGGGTAAAATGTCATGGCTAACGACGAAAAGAAAGGAGTTGCATGACAAGACAGTTTTATAACAATGATTTGGTGACCTCTACATTCCATAGTAAGTATTTTTAAGTATAAAATCCTTACTAATATTATTATAGATGCCAAACGTTTTCACGTCTTAATGGCTGAACGGATTTTGATGAAATTTGGCACACAGCACGTAAAAGTAAAGAAAAGAAGAGCAGTGGTGGCCCAGTGGTAACGGACTCGACTTACAAGTTTGTAGGTCGTGGGTTCGAACCCAGACAGGCGCTTTACATAATCATCCTATAATGTTCCCACTGCTGGGACACAGGCCTCCTCTTTGTGAGAGAGAGTGGGCCGTAATCCACCACGCGGGCCCAGTGCGGGTTGGTAGATATCACATGTCTTCGATTTTTTGGTTCTAGGACATACCGCCCTTAGGTATAGCCATAGGTCACCTTGGAAGATATTAAAAAGATCATCCTTTCCATAAAATCTTAGGCTGTGGGCTATGACGGCATTAGCCGTAGTATGGTCGTTTGGATCCTCGATATCCTTCTCCCTCCGATTTCCCACATCATCAACTTTTCTCTTGATTCCGGACAATTCCCATCCCTGTGGCGTATGGCCTATATCCGCCCACTCCCTAAAATCCCAAGTCCCTCCCTACCCAGCCACTTTCGTCCTATTTCCATTCTCCCATTCCTGTCTAAAGTGCTTGAGGCCTGCGTACACAAGCAGTTTACGGGGTTTGTTCACCAGAACAACCTTGTTAGCTCTTTTCAGTCTGGATTCAGGCCTGGGCACAGTACAGCCTCCGCTCTTCTTAAAGTGACTGGTGACATTAGAGAAGCGATGGAGGATACCAAGGTTACCGTTTTGGTATTAATTGACTTCTCCAATGCCTTTAATGCCGTTAGTCATGATATTCTCCTTTCTATCCTCTCTCATCTTATGGTTTCACCCGAGGCCCTGGAATGGTTCTCTTCTTATCTTCTGGGTCATCAGCAGTCGGTTCGCGTTGATGAGAGCGAGTTGGCGGGTCCTGAATGCTGGTGTTCCACAAGACGGTATTCTTTCTCCACTGTTATTCTACATCTTCATTAATTTTATTACTCACCGTCTTCGATGTTCGTATCATCTTTATGCTGATGATCTTCAGTTGTATACAGCTGAGCGGATAGAAGGTTTATCGGACGCTATAGCAGATGTAAACCGAGACTTAGACGCTATCAAAAAATGGTCTGATAGTTTTGGGGTGTCAGTAAACCCCTCAAAGTGCCAGGCCATTGTAATTGGAAGCTCGCGCATGATGGATATGGTGGCACTTAGCTCTCTTCCTTCTCTTATTTTTAATGGTACCGTCATACCCATTACCCCTACGGTTAAAGATCTCGGTTTGCATCTTGACTCAACGCTGGGCTGGCAACGCCAGGTGTCTAGTGTTAGTCAAAAGGTCAACGGTACTCTGCGATCCCTGTATCGTCTAAGGAGCTTTTTGCCCGCTAAGACGAAGACTGTGCTTGTGCAGACTTTGATTTTCCCTATAATCGACTATGGTGACGTGTGCTACTTTGACTTGAACGCGGTTTTGATGGATAAGCTCGACAGACTACTCAACAATGGTATCCGGTTCATATTCAACCTAAGGAAATATGACCGTGTTTCGAGCTACAGGTTTGAGCTCAAATGGATGTCCATTCGCCAAAGAAGCTTGTGCGCTTTGACCACTCTTTTCTCCCTTCTCAACTCTCCCACCCCTCCTTCTTATCTTATGTCTCACTTCCAATATCTATGTTCTTCGCACGCCAAAAGTCTGCGTTCTTCCAACAATCTTCTTCTACTCTGTCCTTCTCATACTTCTGACTTTGTTCATTTTTCCTTTCATATTCAGTCCATTCTTCTTTGGAATGCGCTTCCTCTTGATATCAGGACGGCCACCAGTCGGTATGCATTTAAGCGGAAATTGCAGAGTTATTTTCAAAACAAATAGCGTCGAGTCATCTCATTTATGTATCTCTTTTCCTTGAATTTGTATGTATATATATATGTATAATGTAGGTATATATTGTAGTAAATATGTATGTATTTGTATTTTATGCTTGTAACCTATTTATGTATTTCTGTACTTATTCTTTTTATAATCTATTATGTTATCTTTAATATTTTTCGTTATTTTTATTTCCTCTCAGAGCACCTGCAATCTTATCTCTTCATCACCCTTGGTTGAGTGGTAGAGAATGCCTAAGGCATTAAGTCCGCCTTTGTACTTAATTGTGTGCGAGAAGTTTAAATAAATTAATACCGGTTTCCTTACGATGTTTTCCTTCACCGTTGTGAGAGCATTGGTGATGAAATGATTTACATAAAGAAAAGCGCCTGTCTTGGTTCGAACCTACGACCTACAACTCGTAAGTCACTGGGCCACCACTGCTCTACTTTGTGTAAATAATTTCATCGCCACTGCTGTCAAAACGATGAAGGAAAACATCGTGAGGAAACCGGCATGTCCAAGAACCGGACATTTAAAGACATGTTACATCCACCAAGCCGCATTTTTTATAAGTAATCGTCAAATAACTTCTCCCACTCTGGGAGCAGCGGGACGGTGTATCAGACTCTTACTGACTAATACCCACCCGTATTCCTTTCGCTGCCTGTGTTGCCAGGGGCCTCGGTAACCCTTTAGTACCTTCCCGCGACCCCGACAAGCATCGGCCCTAGTGGACCCCTACACTTGTGCTGATGACATCTTTTTGAGGTGAGCGTTAAATACAACGCGCGGTTGACCCTTACCGGGCCTGGCCCTTACCGGACGGTGAGCTACCCATTTCTCGGTGGCCAGAAATTCGCCTGGGATTCCCGACGCCCAGGGCATTTCCTGCGGCGACTAGGAGCGAGAGGGCGCGAAATTTGCCTTTCCCTCAACCGTCCCGCCTCCTCCTTTGAGAGCATTACTGCTTCGCAGAAGGAGGTGGCGGCTCCCCATGCCCTCTCGCTCCGTACCATGGCCTGAACCAGGGCCGGACGCGAGAGATCTCTGCCGCCGATCGCCTCCATGAGGACACGGTGGTGCTCTGCCCAAGCCCGGCAGACCTCCACCGTATGCTCCACCGTGTCCTCTGGACGATTCACACAGTGGTGACACCCGGGCGTTTCCTCCCGCCTTATCCGACACAGGAACCTCCTGAAGCTGCCGTGTCCGGTGAGGACCTGTGTCAAGCGGAAGCTAAGGACGCTGTGGCGTCACTCTAGCCACTCGTCAAAGAGGGGACTTATCGCCGCAATTGTGGCGTGTCCAGCACTGGGTTGTGACAACCGTACTCTCCATGTCGCCATGAGATCCCGCCGGAGCTCCGTCCGCTGTTCCGCGAGTTCTCACGGCAGCGGAGTTATGCCCCGGCGTTTCGACTCCTCGCGTTACACCAACACGTGAGCGAGGACTTTTGCCTCCAGATCCCATGGCGGCAATCCGGCAAGAAGGCTCGTTGCCTCACAGGAGACCGTGCGGTATCCCCGGAACCAAGCTGCACTGGACTCGCGTGGTGGATTATGGCCTACTCCCTCTAACAGACAGGAGGCCTGTGTCCCAGCAGCGGAAACATTATAGGTTGATTATGTTGGGTAAAAGTATCCTAGGATACTTTTTAATCTTGATAGTACGTTCCCGTGGGACAATACCCCACAAGGAGTAGGTACAGGCTTGATGTTAGTCCTTCACAATTGACCATTTTGATTATTCAAATTGTGTTCGAACTCCTTGAAAGCATAGAGAACATGTCTTATTTTTTATTCTGTCCTCCTATAATTTTCGTTGACATTTTGACACTACTGTCGTAGAAATAACGTTAACTTGGACATTTACAAATATTTGCACTATTTTATTAAGTATTTATAATGTATTCGTAAGTAATTATTCCTGTTCTTAATCGATTGAGTGACATTAGTTGATGAGTGTGTAATTTTGGGCCAGTTTGAAAAAAAAAAAAATTGTTTAACCTTTTTATCTAGAGCGGAACCCTATTATTACAGTCCTTAATTACCAACCCAAGCAGTAGCTCACCAGCAACCTTATAACATCGAGAATAGAGATCACTGTTATTTTGACAGTGATACAAAATCAGACAGGAACAATTACTGAAAGGCATGTGAAGCTAAAGGGACTGTAAGCCTATTTGCCTCTCCGAGCGTCAGTCCTTCAAAACAGGGCTGAATCTTGTTACTCGTAACAGGTGGCTATTTAAAATTTAGACAGAATACGTGTGCACGGTGACCACTTATAATGGTACCATGGGTCGTCAGCTTGAGCGTGTTTCATCATCATTTGCCTGCCTTTTCCCAACTATGTTGGGGTCAGCTCCCAGTCTTACCGGATACAGCTGAATACCAGTCTTTTACATGGAGCGACTGCCTATCTGACCTCCATAACTCAGTTACTGGGTAACCTTTGGTAAGACTGGTTGTTAGACTTTCGGGCTTCTGACTACCCGTAACGACTGTAAAGATCTACAAATAACAGCCGGGACCAACGGCTTAACGTGCTTGTCAGCTTGAGCGTGTTTGCCATGCAAATATCCAAACGAACAAAGAAGTTAGCTAAGCGCCTGCTGCGAGACATTCACACCTACGCAGCACATAAAATACCTACTTCTTTTAACATACTTTAAACATACCATACCATACTTTAACACCCTTTTTTTTTTTCTTCCTTTCTTTTCGTTGTTTTTACGTCAGTGGTCGCTAAAGGGTTAGGCACAGGAGTACCTATACTACACCCATTTCGGCAGTTATGTTTAAATCCCATGTATTAGGGGGCGACCTTATTGCTATCAAACGGGCACAAATCCAGACTCCGAGCTGCTACTGAGAAAATTCAGAATATAATATGAATAATTCCACGACCATGACCTTATTCATCATCATCACCATTACAGCCGAAAGACGTCCACTGCTGGACATAGGCCTCCCCCAATTTGGGGGGGGGGGGAGTTTGCCATAATCGCCACGCTTCGCTTCTCTAGTAAGTCCCTTAGTCGCCTTTTACGACACCCACGGGGGTGCTATTCTTTACGTCCGGCACCACACGCGACCTACTACCAGATTACCTCGTAGTGTTGGTTGTTCTAGTGGTCGACTAGTCGCATCCTCAATCCTATCGATGAATAGCCGAAACATGAAAGGCAGAACACTTGATAAGCAAAAGGTATACAAGCGAGAAGTATGAATGGCCGCCAGTGACACTACATTGGTCCGCGTAGAAGGTTGTCTTAACCCTAATAGCGTAACACAGTTCGCGTCACAATCCGAGTATTGAAGGATATTGCTAATCCATTGGTTCTTAGGTTTGGAAAATTCGTCTGCTCAACAATGTAACTAACTTAATGGATGTTGGTGAACTGTCAAAATGAAACCGATCACGATCAATTGTCATTTTATGTGTGTTACACAATGGCGCCGATTCCCTTGTTCACAAACTAAACCAAATTTAAGTTCAGTGCATCTTTTTCTTTCTATTTCATTAAGAAAAGGACAGAAGAAAAATTTTAGTTTAGTCCTGTCAAATTAATCAGCGCCTGTCACTACTCCATACAAGTTTAGACGTGATTAAAAACTTGCCTACTAAAATTACGTCAATTTACGTCAAGCGCTGATTAATTTGACAGGACTAAACTAAAATTTATCTTCTGTCCTTTTCTTAATGAAATAGAAAGAAAAAGATGCACTGAACTTAAAAAGTTTAGTTTAGTTTGTGAACAAGGGAATCGGCACCAATGGCCCCGCTAGTTGGTCAAAGTATTCAATTGGAAAATTTCAGTAGCTTAACCTTTTGACCGCCACAGGCATGTATAGATGACAGACCAAAATGTGCCCAGCACGCCACGGTCACGACTACATGACAGATTTTAAGGAATAATTCGTAGCTTGGCGCCGAGGGCACGTCTTTGCTTTTTTGACGTGGCGGTTAACAGCGTAACAGACTTTTAGTTAATGACAATAGATTCGCTCCTTATAACATGGGACACAAACATAACTGGAGAGATGTGTGTGTACTAAACACCTCTGCTTTGCTCTTTGGGGAATGCGGGCGTCATGTAAAGTTAAATAGTTATATATTTTTAATTTCAGTTGCTCACATTGCGACTTTACGGCTCAATTCGAGAGTGCTCTGAAGATGCACAATCAACTTCATCATGATACTAAGGACAATTGCTCAGTGCTCAGCAAGATAAACAAACTGACAGCGGTAAGTATTTAAAAAAAGTCGGTAGGTGTCGTGGGAGACCCGGTTGGAGCCAAGTTCCTTTCAGTGTATATTAAGTATTAATACAGAGCCATCTAGTATGGTCTCGAAGTTTAAAATGCTTAAAACTTATAGTAGATGGTTTTCTGTATAAAAAAAAAAATAGAAACTACAACTTCGACACTTGAAACTGACTTTTTCGGGCATAACACTTTTTCGTTACGTGACGATTTCTGCCCAGTTTTATTCCTATAGCAAGTCGCGTTTTTGGAACGAAGTTTAAATAACTTCGTTCCAAAAACTTTGTTCTATAAATGTTCCCTCGTCACTACTTATTTATCGGCTAGCGTGTGTGGGCCCTCCAGCTAGATCATGGGTTCCTAATCAGAGGTGGCGTATAGTGACCCACGGGGCGCGGTGGCTCTAACCTAAACACTTCATAGCTATTGTAAAATTAGCTTAAGCTTTTCTGCATAAGTCGATGAAGTACTCGGTTGTATTTCGTTTAGTTTAATTTTTCGAGCTCACTTTGCTCGCTGTTGCATCCTACATTCTCTTAATTCTTCAGCTTTCCTGCATAATTCGACAAAGGAAGTCCTATTTCTGTTTGAATGATCAAAATAAAATCTAACCTATCAAAGAGTGCACAAAAATGTAAAAATTTGAGAGACATGAGGGTTTCTCGTCAGTCGAGAGGACCTTTTTGCCTTATTTTATTTATTTATATTTTTAGAATTATGTTGTCCCACTGCAGGTTTCACTTTCTCCTTTCCATTCCTCTCTATCTTGAGCTAGTGTGGACCAATGCTGTCAGCAGTCGTCAAGCTTATCTCGCCATCTTCTCCTGGGCGTGCCTCGATGTCGCCGGAAATTTTCTGGGACCCACATTATGGTAGATCTGGCCCTTGACTCATTCGACATGCGGCAAACGTGTCCGACCCAGACCCACTTGAACTTGGCTGCTTTTTGGGTGACGTCGGCGTTTTTTGCGAAGTTTGGAGTGCAACGCTGTATTCCTAACACGGTCCCTTAATTTGACTCGAAGAATGTTGCGCTCCATTGCTCGCTGGCAAACCCCAACCTCAACCCGGTCTTTGACAGTTCAGCGGAGGTTCCTGTCATCAACAAAATAGGTAAGCAGATTGTAATGTTCTACATATAAAATTGTGTTTTCCAGAAGAAGTCCAGCACGCTTCCCCGACCGTCCTCACTGAGCCCAACGTATGATGATATCAAGACTGATAAAGACAGGAAATGTAAGTATTTCTTTAACCAGGAATCAATCCTTTTTACAGAACCATAAGTTAAAATACCAGTTTCATTATAATGACAACTGTCTCGTTAAAGCTAGCTAGGGTGCTAGCTAGGGTGGGACCACCCACACCGCAACGCAACGCATTGCCAAAATGCTTAGTCTGTAACAATTTTATTACAAAATAGACGTAGAAAAAGAAACCGATATATCGGTTTCTTTTTAATCTTAATTATTGAGCGAAATATTTTATTAAAATGGGAACAGAAGTAAAATAATATTATCTAATAAATGAAATTCTGTATCGAATTATTTTGCTTCAATTTAGATGAAAGTAGCAGTGTGTATTTTGACCAAATTTACATGTAAAGTGTCATAAACATTTGTGCTTAAGCCTAGCCTGCCGGGGTCGTGGAAAAGTCCGAAAGGGATACCGAGGCCCCTGGCAACACAGGCAACGGAAGGAACACGGGTGGGTTTTAGTCAGTAAGAGTCTGACACACCCTCCGCTCAGAGCGGGAGAAGTTATTTAATGATTTCCCACCCAAAAAAAAAGCCTTCTGTAGTCTTAAGAATAATGGGTTTAAAAATAACAGCTCGTAACATCATTAGATACCTACTTTAGAGCCCTTATTCCTAAACTTTTAAATATTTCATTTCTCTTATTCTATTAAAACTTCTTACTAGGCTAGGCCAACTAAAGGTCAAATTGTTACCATCAAGGTGCGGTCTACTGTACACTACAGGTGGGCCGCACCGAGCTTTTTTGTTTCGCAATGCGGTGCGCGGCGGCTTTAGTGTGCACTAGCCTTTAGTGGACTATCTTAAATATTGTCTGTCTCATTACAAAGCAAGTTCTAACTTTAGTCCAAGCCCAAACCTTCGAGCTAGTGTATTTTGAACTTTATTCCCTTATTATTTAAAATACTTAATACGAAATTGAAAACTTACTTAAATTCGGCTTTAACATCAGTTTTTGTGATTAGAACTCTACCTTCGCCGGAATAAAGTCCGAAATAAAAAAATGGGTCGATGGTTTAATAGTACGAGAGCCTACGACCAAAACCATGTCAGATCGTTTTACGGGCAAAACTTAAATCGTTAGTTTAGTTGATTCTGAAACCGATTCAGTGTCAGAAACGACGCAGTTTCATGGGAGCAAAAGTGAGAGAAAAAAATGGGCAGACGGTTTTATCACAATAAGTCTGATTTAAAAAATGTACATAGGTTTCGAGATTTTATTACGAAAAAGTGTGTTTTAAGACATTTTGATTTAAAAAATGTACATAGGTTTCGAGATTATATTACGAAAAAGTGTGTTTTAAGACATTTTGCGCGTCACATGTGGCCTGAACGCATATTCAAAAATGTAAAAAAAAAAATACCGATCCGTCTCATAGCAACCTTATTCAATTATTTTGTAAATCTTTTGTATGGTCGGGGGGTTGTCAAAAATAAGTTTTCAGACATTTTAAATGTCACCTATAATTCCAAAAACGAAAAGAATCTTTCGGACTCACCCGGCAAACGCGTGGTGCTTGTTACGCTCCTATCCCTCACGACAACGATACTGGTACCGATTCCCTTGTTCACAAACTAAACTAAATTTAAGTTCAGTGCATCTTTTTCTTTGTATTTCATTAAGAAGAAGACAGAAGATAAATTTTAGTTTAGTCCTGTCAAATTAATCAGCGCCTCTCACTACTCCATACAAGTTTAAACGTGATTAAAAACTTGCCTACTAAAATTACGTCAATTTACGTCTAGCGCTGATTAATTTGACAGGACTAAACTAAAATGTATCTTCTGTCCTTTCCTTAATGATCTCTCTCGCTCTTTAATTTTTCTCCACGTCTGGGCAACTTTTTTCATCAAGTGTTTTCAGACAGAATGTTTTGTTACCGATAGGAAAAAAATTTGAACATGTTCAAAATGGATTCAACTCATAAGATTCTCACACTTTCTTCTGAAAAATGATTTATTCACATCAACTGACCAATCTTCACTCGAAAATAAGATTTTCAGACGGTTTACTGTGAGTTGTTTTTATGCTTCATATTAAATTTTCTGAAATGGTTTCCTGAGTACGTGCGACGCTACTGGGTATCTGAAAATTGTGTTTTCGGTATCCAGTTCGGATTTTTTTTGACATACATATTTGAAAATGCGGTCTGATCAGACGTGACGCGGTAAATTTTAGAAATTAGGTTTTTTGGAATCAGGGTAACCAAATCTATCCGAATTATATGGTTTTGGTCGTAAAACGATGAGGCAAAAATTTTGGTCGTAGGCTCTCGTTCTTTAAACTTAGGTCTAAAGATAAAACTTGTGTTGTAATAAGGCCATGTATGTTTATGTACTGTTTTCATAGCTACCCTCTCCCACAGTGCTAGGCCGCACATCATCAGCGACGCGACTGCTAGACAAGCTGCGTGCGCGCATCTGTCGGAGCAGAACACTGTTCTCACACCCAGAGGAGGACTTAGACGATACTGTCACTACTGTTAACGACACCGGAGGAGCTGCAGTCAGTATGATAGTATCCCTTTTATTTTTTAAATATTTGAATGTAAAACCCCTTTATTAAACATAACTGACGAAATGTGGGCTACTACTAATTATCAGAGCTTCAGAGAGAGGGACTTCCTTTTGGCAGAATGATTGATGAGGCTGGGACACAGGCCTCCTCTCTGTGGGAGGGAGCGGGCCGTAATCCACCACGCGGGCCCACTGCGGGTTGGTAGATGTCACATCTCTTCGATTTTTGGCGGTGCCGATGCCGGTTTCCTCACGATGTTTTCCTTCACCGTTTTGAGAGCAGTGGTGATGAAATAATTTACACAAAGTAAAGCGCCTATCTGGGTTCGAACCTACGCCCTAGAACTCAAAAGTCGCGGCCGTTCCACTGGGCCACCACTGCATTATAATTATATTATATTCCATCTTCATCAGCCCATAGCGGTCCACTACTCGACATAGGCCTCTCCAATTGCACGCCATTCAGCTCGATTCTCGGCAACTCTCATCCAGCTGCTACCAGCTGCTAGGTGAAGATCGTCGCTCCACCTAGCCTGAGGGCGTCCTACCTTAAGTTTGCCGATTCACGGTATCCACTCAAGAACACGTCTACCCCAACGGTCATCGGTTCTACGGCTAATGTGGCTGGCCCATGGCCACTTCAGTTTCGTGAGTTATGACGACAACTATGGTCTCTGTTGGATCACCTCGTTTCGGATTCGATCCCTCAGAGAGACTCCAAGCATACCTCGTTCCAGAGCGCGCTGAGCGACCTTGAATATATGGACTAGCCGTACCGTGAGTATCCACGTTTCGGCTCCATAAGTCATAACAGGTAGGACTCGTCGTGGTGTTTAGGGTCTGTGTAATACGCGACGAGAAGACTCGACGAAGCTTCCCAAACGCTGCCCAGCTCAGCTGAATTCTTCTGTTAACTTCCCTCTCAAAGTTGTTCTTACCAAACTGCAGAGATTGCCCGAGGTAAACGTATTCGCGAACAGCCTCGAGAGTACCGCCATTGACAGCAATCGGTTCCGGAGTGACGTGTTCGTTGAACATAGCCTGGGTTTTGTCCAAGTTCATCCGGAGTTCCCACGCGTACAGAAGAATCAACTAGGCCGTCCAGCATCTGCTGCAAGTCATGCAGTGATTAAGCCAAAATGACGATGTCGTCTGCAAATCTCAAGTGTGACACATAAGTACATAAGTACTCGCCGTTGATGTTGATGCCACGTCCTTCCCAGTTCAGAGTCTTAAAGACATCCTCCTATGCGACAGAGAACAATTTCGAGGAAATTACGTCCCATTGTCTCACCTCTCGATGCAAGTGGATATGCTCAGTTCGCTGATCCCGAATTTAGACGGTCATTATTGCGTTTTCATAAAGACATCTCAGCACTTTGATGTACTGCCAGTCGACTTGACATCGCTGCAGAGACTCCAAAATAGACCAGGTCTCGTTAGAGTCATAGCCTTCTCATAGTCCACAAAGGCAAGACATAGGCGCCGATTATACTCTTCTGACTATTGTTTAATTTTTCGCACTGTGTGGATGTGGTTTATGGTACTGTATCCTTCTCAAAACCCGGCTTGCTCCGGTGGCTGAAACTCGTCGAGTCTCCTCGCTAGACGATTCGTAACGACTCTTGAAAACAACTTATATACGAGTACGTGGCTAACGAGCGAAATGGGTAATTCTTTAACAGGGTCTTATCACCCTTTTTAAAGAAGAGAACGACCACACTCCTTCGCCACGCTTCTGGAGTTCTCCCAGAGAACAGGACAGAGTTGAAGAGCTCCCGAAGCTCTTTCAGAACAGGACTTCCTCCCGCTTTCAGGAGCTTGGTCGTAATCTCGTCCTCGTCGTGGATTTTCCCACTTTCAGAGCCGCCTCGATTTCTTCTTGGCTGATTTTTGGCAGGTCTTCCTTCTTTTCTTCTGGAATCCCCGTTTTCGGGATCAGGTCGCGATGCGTGCGATGCAATAATTGACTGTAAAAGTTTTCTACTTCCAAAACGATCTCCGGCATTGAAAAAAAAGATATCCCCACTGGATTTGGTCAAATTCGTCAGGTGGCTCCTCCCAAGTGACTGGACGAACATTTTCGACCCCCGATTCTGCTCAATTGCTTTCTCTATAGAGCACGTATTGGAGCATCAGAGGTCGCGTATACCAGTTTCTAATATTTTTTTTTTTTTTTAATTGTTCCGACGAACTGATAGGTGGGGTTTCACGTCGTTCCATCGTAAGCTCCAGAGTCTCTTCCGAAAGTTTGTACCTCTTACCCGAACGCCGCATTTTACAAAATTTCCGCCATTGGTGATTTCCACGGTAGCAAATCGGTTCTCAAAGTCTGACTGGAACGCTTCAGATCCTAACATGTTTGGACGGAGTTTAGACTTCATCAAACGATTTCGCTCGAGCTTGAAGTTGATATTCGGAAAGCCTCGGACAAGTCTGTGATCACTGCCGGTGTTGAACCTGTTGATCACCAAGACATCCTAGAATTAGGATGATTAAACTTTTTATCCGTTATGATGAAGTCTATTTGATTTTTCGTCATAGTATCGGCGCTTCGCCACGTCCACTTCCTTTGGGGCTGTTTCTTAAAGGAGTTCATCAAGAAAAGCATTGCCCCTATGATTTCTGCTTCCAAACCCGTAGGATCCTACTACCGATTCGTTGCAATTATGTACTTCCATTTTAGCGTTAAAATCCCCCATGACGACGTCGTAGTGGGCCTTAGTACTGCAATGCAAGGCCTTCGAGATGTCCTCGAACATTTCCTCCACTTCGTTAACCGAGTGTGTCGAGGTCGGTGCGTAAACCTGAACAACCTTGAGGCTTATACCTCTCGATTACCCTCACATCGAGGTACGCTACCCCGTTCTTGACACTGGAGACTTCTACAAGGTTGACAACGTTGGGTAAACAAAGGGATTTGTTTACCAGGAACCCGACTCCGCGGTGGGATAGCTGGTCTCCCTCTCGACAATACATAAGGTGGCCCGATTCAAGGGTTATTTTGTCCTCCTCCTCTCTTCGGACTTCAGTCAACCCAAGAATGTGCCGCATTATTTTTCCGAGCTCTTCTTCTAGCTACACTAGGTGTTCGTCGAGCCGTAACGTGCGACCGTTGTACGTTGCCAAGGTCAGTTGGGTTTGGCGGCCATTCGTAACCCAGGCATTCTTCGCATCCCCTTTGTGTCCCATACATCGACAAATATTATCTCGAAAGCCAAGTCAAGATACTTGATATCTAATATCATTGGCGAATTTCACAAGTTCATTGTAATTTTTTTTTCGGTTTTGACCTAAAAAGGAAAAACACCTTTTTCGTATCCGTGGCTGTTTCTGATACCGTTATATTGCAGCAGTTTATGCTAAGAAAGTACTCATAAATTCGGGACCGTTAACCGATGGGCCACCATTGTTAACGGCTAAAACTTCGTAGGACTAAATTCTATGCTTTCCTCCCACCAGGACACATCAATAGGGGCCGAATGGTCTCCAAAGCCTGTTGAAGCAGACCCCTCGATGTCCCGTATAGCTGGTGTCAGCGACACCAAGCTGCTTGACGATAAAGAGACATTTGGATGTCATATGTGCACGTTTGATGCTGATCGGTAATTTTTTTTTTAATTTATTAAGCCTCGTATTCATGGCAAACAAAAGATGCACTGCATTATTAGGTTGCCTGGTAGAAAATGTCTCAGGCATTAAGTCCGCCTTTGTACAGTATTTTTTTTTACTTGTGCATAAAGTTATAATACATAAATAAATTATTGTAGCAAAATGTGTCTTGTGTTGCTAGAAACATTTGATATATGTACTTTGAGTGTATAACAAGTTGCTAGCAACACTAAATGATGTTGTGAATCTTTTACTTACCATGAATAGGGGACAATATTTCTGAATTTGGAGGCGGTAGGCCTAGCGGGCTGGAGATGTTTGGGGGAGGCCTATGTCCAGAAGTGGACGTCTTTACGCTGAAATAATCATGATGAAGTCTAATACCATGAACCATGATGAAGATAAGGCCACCCATTGTATATTTTGTAGTGTTCAATTTATGTTTTTTTATATATTTTGTGGTGTACATTAAAGTATATATAAATACTTACATAAATAAGCTCACATACTCTGAAACGACTGTAAATTTGCTCTTTTTCGATTTAATGGATACCGAATTAGGTAGCATTATTCATTCAGTCAACCCGCTATCTACCTACATTATCGCTGATCACCATATCAGATCACTCATAATTTTCCAAAAATCGATTTAAAAGCTTGAATATCTTCTTAATAGAATAACAGTCCTAGACAGACATCGAAACCTTTCCGAAAATCGATTTAAAAGTTTGAAAATCTTCTTCACAGAATAACAGTCCTAGACAGACATCTCCTAAACCACCACAAAATAGGTCTCGAGAACCTGCTCAAGCTGGTCATGGCTAAAACAAAAGACGGTCTATCTGAAGAAGATCCTAAAATGTCCTTATACGGCATAAGACGACCTTACTATAAGCTCCCAGACGAAATTATAGAAGATGGCGAATTTATCATAGAAACTGTGACACCAAAAATAAAGATTTTGAAGCATGCAGCAACGAATACGGAAATCCAGTGGTCAGATATCCCAGACTTGAAGAATAACTGTCGAATGATAACGGCAGAGCTAGAAAAATTAATAAAGCATCCTTTGGAGAAGTGTGATAAAGATGAATTTATGGGCAAAATGCAGACCTTGAATGAATGCATGTGCAAGTTCGTGGATTCTTCAAATACGTTGAAGAAGGTTTTGGCAAAAGAGTTTGATTCGAATTCGAAGCATAATGTTCGTGACTTGTCGTCGGAGCAGCCTTTCTTCGATTTGTGCTTAGGAGAGTGAGTATGATATTTCTAGCTTGGGTGCCATTGTATGTGTTGAGTACGTGAATGAGAGAAAGGGGTGTTTTTAGGAACCAGGAATGACCTTAATGGGTTCCGGACACTAGGCCAGTTTGCAAGTCAGGGGTCTCATTATTGGACACGCCACAATTGCGGCGATAAGTCCCCTCTTTGAGGAGTGGCTAGAGTGGCACCACGGTGTCCTTACCTTCCGCCTGACGCAGGTCCTCACCGGACACGGCAGCTTCGGGAGGTTCCTGTGTCGGATAAGGCGGGAGGAAACGCCCGGGTCATGCCGCTGTGTGGATCGCCCGGAGAACACGGTGGAGCATACGGTGGAGGTCTGCCGGGCTCGGGCAGAGCACCGCCGTGTTCTCGTAGAGGCGATCGGCGCCGGAGATCTCTCGCGTCCGGCCCTGGTCAAGGCCATGGTACGGAGCGAGAGGGCATGGGCAGCTGTCACCTCCTTCTGCAAAGCAGTAATGCTCGCGTAGGAGGAGGCGGGACGGGTGAGGAAGAGGCATATTTCGCGCCCTCACGCCCCTAGCCGCCGCATGAATCCCAGGCGGATGTCCGGCCGCCGCGCCGTAGGCGTGGGCTTGCGGACGGTGAGCAATGGGTAGCTCGCCGTCCGATAAGGACCAGGCCCGGGTCGACGGCGCGTTGTTGTTCCACGCGCGCCTCAGAGATGTCAGCACAACGGTAGGGATCCACTAGAGCCGATACCTGTCGGGGTCGCGGGAAAGTCCGAAAGGGTTACCGATACCCCTGGCAACACAGGCAACGGAAGGAACATGGGTGGGTTTTAGTCAGTAAGAGTCTAACACACCCTCCGGCTCCGCCCAGAGCGGGAGAAGTTATTTTATAACTTCGCACCCAAAAAAATAAAAGTGTCTCAGTGTCTCGTGTTCAGGTGTAATACGGTTTCCTAGAAGAGCGGCTACAGTTTACGCCGCGAATGACGTCACTGAAACGTGATTTATGAAAGCAAGTTTGTGTGTTACCTAGAGACCCGTTTTTGACACCGTACAGTCAAACCCCGCTGTCATTATTTTCATGACAGCCATCACGGCGGCCGTCACGTGGCGTTATGTAGCTTTAGCCGATAAGCACACGGGCGCTTTTTCAACGCGACCTTTTTTACCGAGCACTGGATTTCTAATTTACGGCGTTGAGGTCTGTTGGATTTTCAACGCTCGAATCAACGCCGAGAGGTGAAAAAACAGTGCTGGGTAAATAACGTCGCGTTAAAAACTGATATGTGGTTAATTGTGTCATAATATAAATAATGTATTTCTATCAAGCAGCAGAAATTCATCAAGGATTTGGGACCGACCACACAGCGATCAAATGGACAGGAGCAGAAGCAAGTATGGTGAAAATAATAAGTTAGTTCATTTTCTAAACGTATCATTCCAAATATTTTATTTTATTTTGTTTCTTGTTCTTTTGGTTCTTTTTTTTTGTTTTTTCACCGTACATTTTCTTTAAAAGTAAGTTTTATTTAGAAAAATGTAAACTTTATTTTACAACCGGCGGCCATTAATCCCGTAATCGCCTGTAGTTATTTGACGTCTGTGAAGTTGCTCTAACTAATTTAATTTGACCTTGTATAACTGTTGCCCCTACATCCTAACCAAAAAATTATCGTCTCGTTCGTATTATGTCACTTTTCATTCGGAGAGCCGGAAGGCGCCCTCTGTTGGTGTAACCACACGTTTCGGTTCGCTCAATGAATGAATGAATGAATGAATGGATGAATGAAATGCACCGACCTTAGCGTGGTTGAACCAGACTCAATTGCTCAAATGAACCCAAGGATTCGCACTAGTCCCTGGAGTCTCATGTGTGTCTTCATGGGACTACAGAGACCATTGCATATCAAAGAGTAGACCGGGGGGCGCGGTAATGGTCAGGAAGACGTGCCCTTAGGATAGGAAGGATTATTAGAGCCTACCGGATATGCATCCTTGAGCAAGCAATGGAATAGTGGAGAGACGGGTAATTTATCTATGGGAGGGACATCTTTTAACAACGTCGCCGCCAGGTTGGCTCAGGTCCAGTTGCTTTCTCGACTGTGTGTGCCACTGCTATGCTGTGTTGCACGTTGCTGTTTCCAATGTCTTCATCTGAGGTCTCGCTACTATCCGTTTCTGATTTCTTGTAAATCACGGTAGCAGCCTTCCTGATTTTATCTCAATCTTCGGCCGTGTCCATCCATAACCACACGTTTCGGTACACTGAACAAAAAATGACATATGAACGCGATGATCGCGTATTCGCGCGACGATATACGCAGAGAACACCGCGTCGGCAGCGTCTAGAGACGGCAGTATTCTTATATAATATAAAACAAAGTCGCCCCCGCCGCTCTGTCTGTCTGAACGCGATTAACTAAAAAACGAATGAACGGATTTTCAAACGGTTTTCACCAATGGACGGAGTGATCCACGAGTAAGGTTTTCGATTCAAGGTGGAAGGTGTATAATTCATTATGGTTTTGTATAAATTGGCTGAAACATTGGATTATTGTTGAAGATATCGGACAACCCATAGCAACGAAACCAATTTAGACTGTTAGCTTATTGAATGTACTTGTCTAATCGAAAGAAAATATTTAATGTTCCTCCGTCAGTAAGACAGAAATGGTCTTTAATCTATAGACGGCCACGTCAAAAAAGCAAAAACGTGCCCTCGGCGCCAAGCTACGAATTATTCCTTAAAACCTGTCATGTAGTCGTGACCGTGGCGTGCTGGACACATTTTGGTCTGTAATCTATTAATCTATACATGACTGTGGCAGTCAAAAGGTTAATTCCGGTTTCTATCCAGCGGGGCCCTTCGTTATTCTATTGCTTAGAGTCTTAAAGATTTTATTGGAGATACTCTTTTCAATATACTTTTTAAATTATTAATTCATTTTTAAAAACCTTGGATAGTACAGCTAAAATTACAGTAAGTTTATTTTCTATGCAGCGGGGCCTTTTTTACCCGACTGCCCCAGAAGGAGGGTAATGTTTTTATCCTTAATATTTACAAGTGAAAGTCGCACGCCAAATTAAAGCACTTTCAATGTACTTACAGGGATTAATGGTTTTTTTAGATGCGTTAAGTACATAATTGTATTTTTTAAAATAAACTTATTGCAGAAAATTTACCTACGCGCGAGTTCCGTCAAATTATGACTTTCAGTTAACGAACCGGCCAGGCCTGTGTCCTAAAGATGGCATCAACTGGCTGATGGTAAGCTGGCTAAGTAAAAAATAACTTTACTTTGCATGTAGGGTCAGCAAAATAGTAACTTATAGAACTAAAATCTACATGACACGTGTTATTAAAACACGAGTGTAAAGTATCACACGAGTGTTTAAATAATATGGCGCCCAAATCCAACATTCTACCGCGGGGTTACGCGTCACTGTAGCCGATCAGCTGTTACCTTGAGGCGCCGCCATTAAAGCCACAGAAAATGTAAAATCAGCGATTGAGCGAATCTAATTTACACATTATTCTGATATTTTCGACTTTACCAAATCAACAGATTTTTTGTTATTTTTGTTTTATCTAAGTATAAAATTCATATAACTTATTGTTGTTGCACTATGCTATCAGTTGACTGTCGACGGCAACTAAAACCTATGAATTGAGAACTCATTGGGCCAACTAGATAGAAACACATCAAGCCGACTGGGAGCTTTATTGGCGTGGACCGCGTAAACCGTACGAGATACATAAAATTTATCTTCTATAGGATTGTACATCAGTCCGCGACAGCATATGTCGTCTTCTAACGATGACCCACAGTAACCATTTTTATCTATCGGAATTTGATAAATATTTTCTTGTTATTTCTGAAGCTATTTTAACCGGTATTATAATAATCCTTATCCAATAAAATGCTATTTAAATTGTGCATTTAATTTAGATTAACATATGCACTTACATCATTTGAATTAAATAAATGCTTTAAAAGATATCACAGATAAAAAAATACGCGGAAAAAAGTAATTATGGTTGATGTGGCGAGCGCAGCGCTCGGCTATGAGGTATGCGATTGCTTTCGTTTCTTTTTAACCCCGGTAGTACGATCCCGTGGGATATTTTTCGACATCCACGCGGGCGAAGCCGCGGGCAAAAGCTAGTTCCTAATAAAGTTCGTGGAGCAGAAAGTGCGTTGAGCGCACAACTTCTGTCACGGGCCGCCTAAAAAGCCATCAGTTTCTATACGTCAGTTGTGACGAAGTGGAAGTAAACGGTGACATGCTTGATTTGTATGATAACTGTTGACAATGCCGCTTCTTACAACGGCCGCCGAGGCGTCTCCTTGCTGTGTGGCTACAGGCTACTTACATGTAATATTTTCTGGACAAAATCAACCTATGGATCTCATTGTCAAAATCTTATTTTAACTTTATTTTAATTCACTGTTTCAGAGGCGACAACATGTTTTCATCCGAGAGTTTTTACTTCTAATTTATAATAATTTGTGAACAGTTTTAAGATACAGGCTACTCATTTAATATTTTCTGCACTAAAACAAACTTAGGATCTCATTGTCAAAATCTTATTTAATTTACCCCTCGGTCCGTGGGGTCCCAGTGCGCATAAGTTATTTGCGGAAATCGCGAAACGTCTAGTTGATGTAACTGGTGACCGAAAAGCTAGCGGCTTTCTCGCGCAACGCATCAGCATTGCAATTCAGCGAGGAAATGCCGCCAGCATCCTCGGTACAATGCCCCGAGGGCCTTAAAGCTTAACTTAGTTTTTATTTAATTTAGTTAATGTTAATAATCATCTTGTAATTTGGTTATGTAAATAAAGAAAATCCATATTTAACTTTATTTTAATTTACTGTTTCAGAGGCGACAACAAGTTTTCTTCCGAGAGTTTTTACTTCTAATTTGTGAACAGTTTTAAGATATTTAACAATAAACTATTCCTTATTTTATAGCTTTAGTACTTTTATTGTAGATTGTATGAATACATTATTTTGTTTACAATTACAGCTAGCTGACAATGACATCAGCATCTTCTTCTGTTAACATACAGCATCCTAGAGAGGAGCGGTGGCCGTTACTTGTGTCTGCAATTTACCAGCGAATGACGTCACTGAAACGTTATCTATAAAAGTTGGTGTATTTTTCTGGAGAGTGTTTTTGACACCGTAAAGTGTAATCCCAAAGATGTAAATCGCCACTGCCATCATTTTCATGACAGCTGTCACTCTTGTTATGTGGCGGACACCGCTCTCGCGCGGAAACCGTGGCTTAACTGACTCGGTTATAGACAGACGATAATGGTGCCGATTCCCTTGTTCACAAACTAAACTAAATTTAAGTTCTGTGCATCTTTTTCTTTATATTTCATTAAGAAAAGGACAGAAGATAAATTTTAGTTTAGTCCTGTCAAATTAATCAGCGCCTGTCACTACTCCATACAATTTTAGACGTGATTAAAAACTTGCCTACTAAAATTACGTCAATTTACATCAAGCACTGATTAATTTGACAGGACTAAACTAAAATGTATCATCTGTCCTTTTATTAATGAAATAGAAAGAAAAAGATACACTGAACTTAAATTTAGTTTAGTTTGCGAACAAGGGAATCGGCACCGTCGAGTCTATATTAACTATTTGAGTTTTCATGAAATTAAAGGGCGATCGGTATGTATTATCAAAACCACTTCCAAAACTCATGCTTCGAGAAACTGGGGATAAAACTGCCACTTGCTCACTTCAAATGTCGCTATTATCACCAGTCCAAAAATTTGACAGCTAGCTTTCACTATACATAGATTTTTTTTTAAACAAGCGACTTCTACGCATAATTAATTAATATACATTGCGCAACTGTTGACTGCAAAAATACGGTGACCGCTTATCCGGTCAAAGATGTTAAAAGGCGATATCTCGTCGACTTTTATGGGAGAAATTCGGATTTCGTATACAGGTGATGCTCCTAAGAGAACTAATCTGTTTTCATTAGCTACAGGTACCTGTGGTGTGATATTATGTAAATTATAGTAAATGTGTGCGGTGTGTGTATATATTAGATCAGTGCTAGAATTAACATGTCTGAAGTTTTTCAGTCAGTTTTCCTGACTGAAAAACTTCAGACATGTTAATTCTAGCCTCAATTTTAGCCTTAATTCTAGCCATATGATCCTCGAGTTGGTTGTCAACTCGGATCAGATGATCCTGTCGTACGCCTCCATCTTAACCAAAAAAAGAACTTAAGTGCTGCCACCTATAACGAGCTTTCAGTTTTTAACCCCATTGAGAAATAAATACTCCTGAGTTTTGTTCAAATAAAATCAGGTTTATTAAAAATAAAGGCATAAAATAAAACAGAAAACAAGACAGTCACCACCATAAAATAAAATCTTGTAGAAACAAATCTGTCACCAATATTGTTCTGAGTTGTAAAAGAGCTACCCACTGTCATCCACACAGTTTTGGCAACACTGCTCGTCATTCAAATCCCTACAGTGCTCGCAAATCAACACCCCGGTCTGCATTTTGTGTTTCTTCTCATAGTGGCAACACAGCATATAGACACATTTGTCGCTCTTTTCCTTTTCGGTATCATGGCAACACTCATTTTGTGCGAAAGAGTCTCCACTGGACATGCAAGTTTGGCAACACTTGCAGCTATCATTGTATTCAGTTCCGAAATCTTTTTTACTTTTATCTGGGTGATTTTTGACTAAAGGCAGTACTCTTGGTCCATTTCTGACCATGGGGCGGTTAGAGTAGTCTAAGTTCTTACTGCTTTTCCTAACAGTGGCGAACATTCTGTTAACTTCTTCAATTGCGTCTTTTGACCTTGATTTCTCTTTCAATGAGTACTTCAATTCTTCCAACTTCATTTGAGGTATGGAACACGATTTATGCTTGATTAAGTCTAGTGAATTTTGTGTCTTCAGATAAACTGGCTGACAACAGTTGACGAGTGTGAATTTTCCGTTTTCTACAACATTTTTTTTGTCATCGATAGAATATTGGAAGGTACTGACAGACAATCTAGGTTTGTCTTTTGGACCCCTTTCATCGTTTTTGTCAGTTGTGGAAACGGCGACGTCTTTTAAAAGTCCAGATTTAACTTTCTCCTTGTTGATATCAACTTTATTATTTTGGAAGACTGTTAACACTTCATTTAGGAGGGTTAAACCTTGGGCCACATTCGTATCCGAAGTTTGCACTGTCTTAGCATTTGGATCTTTTTTTTTACAGGTTTTTTCTACTACCACTCTTCCTTTCATGATTTCACTGCAATCTGAAGACTTATGTTGTGTGTCAGGACTTTTCTCCCTGCAATCTTTGGTCTTATTTCTCATCATACAAAAAGTTTCTTTTTCTGCTACTAATCCTTCTCTTTCTTTCATTTTTGCACCGTCTTTACTTTTCTGGCAAATGGGACAACTTTTTGGTACTTTTTTACAACATTCACTACTGGTCCCTTCTGTTCTCGGGTTCAGGCATATAGCACACACATACTTATTGTGATGGCCTTTGCCACAACATTTCTTATTTGCTTTCTCTTCCATTTCGTTTCCTGCGTAATACTCGTGAGTTTTGTATGTTGTTATGTGTATACGGATGCGTTTTATTCTTGCTCCCGATATCATATGAAGTTCTGGAATTATAGAAAGAATACTTATGAACATTGTATGTCTTCTCTGCAGGTTTCTACTTATTACTATTCATTTTTGAGGCGATAACTAACTATAAAAGAGTTTCGAGTCAAGATTTAAATCTTTGGTTTAGTGGGCCTTAAAAAATATCTCGTGTGAACGTGCAATACAGGAGAACTGGAACCATAAAGCCTCTTGTCCACGATAAGAATGATGATGAATCCGCATACGCAGCACCGTTGTTCTTAAGCTCTGGCCACACGTAGACGAATTCCGCGCGGGAATGGTTGTAATGATTTAGAAGTCACGCGATTATTCTAGCCATCGATCTAGCCACTTTAACCATACAAGTTGGTTCAACATCATTGGACAATCGTCGCGAGCGAATTTTGTTCTGCACCCCATCCAGGGTTTGCCTAAGTTTGGCCAGAGCTTAGGCCCGGTGATTTCACCAAATCTGTACGACTCACCGTGGACCTCATGTGACCATGGATTCAGTACATGATTCTGGACTTGAAATACATTGTCGGTTATAAAAAAAAAATGCTGTTTCCTACAAAAGTGCAATACCTACGCGGTCAAAATGTATGAAACAGCATTCTTTTCCCGAATATATGTTTATTATGTGATATCTACAAAAAAGATCTTACTCCACGAGTAGGGACGACTATATTCCTTTTCATATTTTGTCCCAGCAAATGTTCTTGAATAAATTCATAAAAAATATCTATAAAACACAATACAACATAATTAAATATTTTTGGCTAATGTCAAAAATATATTTGAATTTGACAGAAGAATATTTTTATCAAAAGTCTATCTTGTTTTTATCCTTTGGAAAAGGTGTAAGCAGATTTGAGGTAGAATATACAGGTACCTACCTTTCCTTTTAGGCTTGAGAATATTGTTGACTCGTAAAAAACCGGCCAAGTGCGTGTCGGACTACGCACAATGAAGGGTTAGTAGTTAGCATGAATTTATCCCAAAAACAAACAACATTGTAGTTAAAATACGTGTCCCCCATACGTTCCAACTGCAAATGTTAGTTTGTACACACAATTTCGAGTGATTTACCATGTTATTTTAAGACCATAGACTTCTTATAGGATTTCCTGTAATCTGTAAGTATAGAACTATTCTCTGTATTTTTTTTTTTCAAATTTTAGGGTCAGCCGTTTCGAAGATCCTCGTGGAGGCTATCGCCGGCGGAGATCTCTCGCGTCCGGCCAGCCCACACCTCCTGCTGCGAAGCAGTAATGCTCGCGAAGGAGGAGGCGGGACGGTTGAAGGAAAGGCAAATTTCGCGCCCTCTCGCCCCTAGCCGCCGCAGGAGACGCCCTGGGCGTCGGGAATCCTGGGCGGATTTCCGGCCAACGTAGGCGCGGGCTTACGGACGGTGAGCAATGGGTAGCTCGCCGTCCGTTAAGGACCAGGCCCGTCGCGTTGTGTTCCACACGCGCCTCAAAGAGATGTCAGCGCAAGAGTAGGGGTCCACTAGGGCCGATGCCTGCCGGGGTCGCGGGAAAGTCCGAAAGGGTTACCGAGGCCCCTGGCAACACAGGCAACGGCAGGAACACGGGTGGGTTTTAGTCAGTAAGAGTCTGACACACCCTAGGTAAACACACCAAAGTTAAATTTTCATCTATTTTCTTTAATAACTTTAAAACGAATTATTTTAAAAGTAAACAAAAAAAACAATGAAATCCTCATAATAAGTCCTTTCATCTGATTTGCCACACGGTACAGTTTGCAATCTTTATTCTAATTTTTCCCCCAAAAGTGAACCTCATATTCAAAATTCATTTATTTTGACGTCACATAAATCGTGTTTGGGTCATAGAAATTCGTACCAAATTTCAACATAATCGGTCCAGTAGATTCGGAGCAAATCGGCGATGACAGACGGACAGACAGACAGACAGACACACGAGTGATCCTATATGGGTTCCGTTTTTTCCTACCGAACCCTGAAATGGGTAGATAGGTATCACACCAGCTTCACGAACAAAGTCTAAGATACCGGTATTCAGGGCTCGTAAAAATAAGCTTAGTTATTAGTGATTAAACATTTTTTTGTCAGAATAAAATGAGTCCACCAGCCCGACGGAAGAAGCCGACAGGAGGATCCGATTGGGTTGGGCAGCGTTTGGAAAACTTCGTCAAATCTTCTCGTCGCCAATCCCGCAGTGTTTGAAAACTAAGGTCTTTAACCAGTGTGTCCTGCCCGTTATGACATACGGTGCCGAAACGTGGACACTGACAGTCGGGCTGGTCCACAAATTCAAGGCCGCTCAGCGCGCCATAGAGCGGGCTATGCTTGGAGTTTCTTTGAAGGATAAGATCAGAAATTAAGTTATCCGGAAGAGAACCGGAGTTACCGACATAGCCTGCAGAGTAAGCAAGCTGAAGTGGCAGTGGGTTGGCCATATTTGTCGAAGGACCGATGGCCGGTGGAGCAGACGAGTCCTAGATTGGAGACCGCGTCGATACGCGGTCTCCACACTACGCTTGCCGATACGCTAGACGGACCGACGACCTTAAAAAGGTGGCTGGGACAGATTGGATGCGGAAGGCGGAGGACAGGGTGTTGTGGCGCAGCCTGGGAGAGGCCTATGTCCAGCAGTGGACTGTTATAGGCTGAGTTGATTTGATTGACCCACCAGCCCACCGAGCGAAAAGACATGTACACGTCAAACTGCGTACCAGATTTAGGTGCAGCAATGCACGTCTTTCGGCCGAAAAAGAGACCTGTGTTATTGACCAACCTTCTTAAAAGTTTATGAATACAGTCTTCTTTTTCTAAGGATGCCCCGAAAACTGTCACCTCGAAAATAATAAGGCATATGTCAATAAAATTGAACAAAGGGAAAGATTCCGTAAAAAATTGTTTGTAAAAATTTTAAATTCTCAGTTAAATTTTTATAATAATTCCGAAAGTGACGTCAAAAAATTGAAAGCTTTTAGCTTCAAGTCTGTGAGAATAAGAATATTTCCAAATATGTTAGTATTAGAAAAAAAATAATTTGATTGTAATTGAATAGGTATTCGACATTTGATAAAATGTAGTCAGAAGCTGTCAGGAATATGCACAAATTAGGAGCGTCATTGAACCCAACATAAACTCACAATGCTTATTTATCTATAGTTTATGAATATAGTATTACATTAGCATTTTTCTATTCAACGCTGATTTGCATTCCGTAAAATTCCATTGCAGATAAAACTTCACATCAAATAATCGAAAACAATCAATCGTGAAGAAAAATGCAAGTGCACAAAATAAATTATGATAAATAAGAAGAAATGAAAGAGAGTAAGGCTGTATATGTGAGAAAACGTGATTTTAACGAAGAATTAAATAGAGAATATCAATTCTACGCCACGAAGATCCTAAGGGACATAGAATATATTCCCGAGCCAGCAAGATATGACCAGAAAACCCAAGAAGTGGGTTGCCAGTACGACAGTAAACGGGATAACCTGATATGCACTTGTAGGTATCTGGCACCGCCTAGAAGGAGACAAGAGATCAGATACAGGTCGCCAAAAGAAATCTACACGTACCAAAGATCGAGGAGCTTCACTGATATAGGAGTGGGCAGTGTAAAGGCACTGCAGAGGAAGAAAGTGAAAAGGATATATCTACCAGAGACAATCGAGAGAGGAGTCGGTAGTTCGGATTTGTCTGCGTACTTCTTACGTAAGTCATTATCGAAAGGTGTAGAAGTGTTTGGTGATGAACCGCTCAGTAGACATAAATTCTCCGATAACTGTCAATCTAGGCTTTCAAAATTTTAGGCTCTGCTTTCAATCTACCCATTATTTTTTTGACTTGAACATACATCGGCTAAAGGCAAATAAAATTTGTTAATAACAACTGATTGACGCTCATACGCTCATCTCACATGACTCCTGCCATACTGACAAGATCGTCTTGTATTCGCCCGCAAACACTTTGGTCAAACTTGGTGTACAAGGTGACTTGCAGGTACTTTGCAGGTGCAAGATCGTTAGAGTGCACAGCTAACAGTCTGACATCATTGCTATACGACGAACAAAGGAATCTTGCTGTGGTATACTTTACATTAAGATGAAAGCACCAGAACAGCTCGTGAAATTAAAAATTTCTTAAGTTTTTTTTGCAATTGCAGGGTTCAGTATTAGGTTGCATATTGATCAAAATATGATTCGCGACCGTAACAATAAATAATATTTATAAAAAGTTATTCATTAAATTCATCAATATAACTCTAAGGGAGGGAGCCGTCACCTCCTTCTGCGAAGCTGTAATGCTCGCTAAGGAGGAGGCGGGACGGTTGAGGGAAAGGCAAATTTCGCGCCCTCTCGTCCCTAGCCGCCGCAAGAGACGCCCTGGGCGTCGGGAATCCCGTGCGGTTTCCGGCCACCGTAGGCGCGGGCTTTCGGACGGTCAGCAATGGGCAGCTCACTGTCCGGTAAGGACCAGGCCCGGGTCGACGGCGCGTTGTAGTGCTTCCAGATGCACTGTAATTACAGCAGATTTACTGTATTTTAGACTTTTCTACTGTATACTGTAATGATAAAATACAGTGTATGAATATACTGTATTTGTTTTCCAATCAAATTTTGGCATATCTAATAAATAAAACGAAACACAGCTAACCTAGAACCATGAAGGTTTCCCTTCACGCCTAGTCCATTATCCATAGACAATGTAGAGTAGGTAGGATCGTCACATAGTTGCAGTTCGTACACGTGCAGGGAATTCCCCGATGTAACGGAACTAATGCTGAGCGCACTGGGCCGTAACTAGCAAAAACTAGCCGTCTCTGTCTGACAAAGGAACTTAAACAATGTTCCTTTGTCATTTGCGTCTTTCCGTCTAAAACATTTCATTTAGATTGGTTTTGTTGGTAGTGTAGTCAGCACATTCATTTTATTTGAGATAGAGAGAAGACTTTTTAATTGTTTTGGGTAACATAAACTAAACTTGACGAAAATCATGACGAAATTGTTTTGGAATAACTTACAATAATTTGTATAGACAAATAAACTACTATAGTAGCTTATTTTTCTTTTAATGTTTAAAAAAGTTTTACTGTAATCGATTTTGAATTCTACTGTATTGATTTTAGAAACTTCTGTATTTTTTAGCTGACAACACTGTAATTTTACTTTTGGGATCTGGAAGCACTGGCGCGTTGTATTCCACGCGCACCTCAAAGAGATGTCGTCAGCACAAGTGTAGGGGACCACTAGGGCCGATGCCTGCCGGGGTCGCGGGAAGGTACTAAAGGGTTACCGAGGGCCCTGGCAACACAGGCAACGGAAGGAATACGGGTGGGCTTTAGTCAGTAAGAGTCTGACACACCCTCCCGCTCCGCCCAGAGCGGGTGAAGTTATTTTATGATATCCCACCCAAAAAAAAATATATATGAATAAACCCAGAAATATATATGATATTCTTCAGGATATAATATATGTAGATAGTGTATTGAAAACATAATACAACTAATTTGATATGATAGAAAAAAAATCACGAAGATACCTCTAAAATAATCTTTTAATGATTCAAAACTATACATATTATACATGCAATCATTCTAATTTTTTGTCAGATTGTTCTACAAGTAACATATTAGCATAACAGTGTTTTAATTTGTTTATAGATTTTTTGTAAATAGATCTTTGCTTCATATTTTGCAATAAATTATCAGCGTTGTGTCATCGTGCTTCTATTTCTTTTCTGTGCAGTCAGACAGTGACCGCGCTTTAGCTGTTGTCAGCTTCTTAAGTTCAAATTACACAATTTAATGACTATTACATGAAATAATGACGTTTGAGATCAATTCTGAGTTGTATTAATGATCCTTAAGATTATTATTCAGTAAAAAAAATCAAAATATTATTGTATTTCACACTAGCTTTTGCCCGCGATTTCGCCCGTGTGGATGTCGGAAAATATCCCATGGGCACGTACTACCGGGATTAAAAGTAGTAAATCCTATGTGTTGATCCACAAAAATTAAAATGTGTAGGTAACTAAAAGACTATGCGTAGGGCTGTTCCCTCACACCGCGGCATTTTTCTTTAGCATTTTTGTACCCGTTGTAACTTTTAAACGAAAGGTCTGATTCGAATAATTTTAAGGGCGCGTTTGCAAATCTGACAAAATTGTGCTGTTTTTCAGTACATATTGTGACAGAATTAAACCAAATCTAAATAAATTGGTTTTTCATCTTCAAAAAATAATAACCATTTTGTTGAAAATTATAGATTTTTATAATGTAAAAACGATTTTCTGTTCCCATTTTTCACAAAATTAACGATACTGGGTTGAGTTTCAGTACATTTTTTGTTTTATTATCAACATATTTTAAGGTTTCTAAAAATACTAGAAGTAGGCAGATATATTTAATTCCAAAAACTAGTACAAAAATATATCAAAATGTCACACATAGTCGCAGAAAAAATTAAAAACTGAACTTATTTTTTCACATATTTTGCTACTACGGATTAATCTTAATCGGTTGCATTAGGGGTTATTTTATTTTTGTTCCTGTCTTGCTATATTGCGCAAACGTTTATATATTGCGCTATATTGCGCAGCCGCCGTGAGTGGACACTGTATCGCCTGTTAGCCGCACCTCGTGTTGAAACAGATCGCTGTACATGTACAAAGTATTCGATAAACCAAATTAGATACTTGATACGATGTTTTTATATTCACAGGTTTTTATAAAAATATTCTTTTTCGCTAAAAGTAAAGAGGATTTATAAATGCCTATTCGTCTCCGACTTGATGGAGTGACCTGATGGTGTACTTCGGTGACTGTTACTGGAACTTGTCGACCAGTAGATCTAGGTGTGCCGAGTTTGGGCTCGTTTTGATAGTTATGATGAGACCTTACCTCCGGACTTGATGGAGTGACCTGAAGGTGTACTTTGGTGACTGCTACAGGAACTCGTCGACGAATGGAACTAGGTGTGCAGAGTTTGGGCCCGTTTTGATAGTAATGATGAGACCTTACCTTCTGACTTGATGAAGTGACCAGAAGGTGTACTTCGGTGTCTGCTACTGGAACTCGTGGACCAGTAGAACTAGGGGTGCCGAGTTTGGGCTCGTTTTGATAGTTATGATGAGACCTTACCTCCGGACTTGACGGTGTGACCTGAAGGTGTACTTCGGTGACTGCTACTGGAACTAGTCGACGAATAAAGCTAGGTGTGTCGAGATTGGACACGTTTTGATAGTTATGATGAGATCTTACCTACGGACTTGATGGAGTGACCTGAAGGTGTACTTCGGTATCTGCTACTGGAACTCGTGGACCAGTAGAACTAGGGGTGCCGAGTTTGGGCTCGTTCTGATTGTTATGATGAGCCCTTACCTCCGGACTTGATGGACTGACCTGAAGGTGTACTTCAGTGTCTGCTACTGGAACTCGTCGACCAGTAGAACTAGGGGTGCCGAGTTTGGGCTTATTTTGATAGTAATGATGAGACCTTACCTCCGGACTTGATGGACTGACCTGATGGTGTAATTCGGTGACTGCGACTGGAACTCGTCGACGAATGGAACTAGGTGTGCCGAGTTTGGGCTCGTTTTGATAGTTATGATGAGACCTTACCTTCGGACTTGATGGACTGACCTGAAGGTGTACTTTGGTGACTGCTACTGGAACTCGTCGACGAATGGAACTAGGTGTGCCAAGTTTGGGCTCGTTTTGATAGTAATGATAAGACCTTACCTTCTGACTTGATGGAGTGACTTGAAGATGTACTTCGGTGACTGCTACTGGAACTCGTCGACCAGTAGAACTAGGGGTACCGAGTTTGGGCTCCTGAAGTACACCTTCAGGTCCCTTCATCAAGTCCGGAGGTTAGGTCTCATGATAACTAATAAAACTTGCCTAAAGTCCACAGCCCACATCTCTCTACTAGTAGAGGGCTTCCAGTGCCTAGGAGTCACTGAAGTATTTGTATTTAAGAATTATTTAGTAAAATTATAAAGAGCAATACGAAATATTTTTTGTAAGTACGAATATAACGAAATAAGAAAAAAACTCAAAGTATCAAAATTAGTTCACTTGACTACTATTCCCGCAGCTTACCGTGCGTACACTTGTATGTGTGACCCGTGTCAATGTAGTGGTTGGATTGTATACCTATTAATTTTGCAAACGCGTCCTTAAGAGGAATTTAAATGTACATAATCAACCTTGATTATAAAACTATTTAGTTGAATAAGGATGTCATGATACGAATGTCATCGTCTTTAGATTCCTCCCGTGTTTTGGTCCGTTTTTGGAAAAAAAGGCCCTCGGGGCATTGTACCGAGGATGCTGGCGGAATTTCCTCGCTGAATTGCAATGCTGATGCGTTGCGCGAGAAAGCAGCCAGCTTTTCGGTTACCAGTTACATCAACTAGACGTTTCGCGATTTCCGCAAATAACTTATGTGCACTGGGACCCCACGGACCGAGGGTCTCGACGCTAAAGGGCCCAACGTTGTAAATATTGATAGAAATATTATTATTTTCTGCCTGAAGGATTTGATATTGGTGTATAAACCAGGGAGAAGCTGATTTTCTCCTTGCAATCTTAAATTCAGTTCGTTCATATGATTTGTCAAATCGACATCTAGAATGCTAACTTCCACAGCCATTCACTATTTTCTAAATCGGCAAAAGGGCGATGCTTCTCATTCAAAAAATTTCGATCTCTGGTTGAAGTTCAAAAAAGCGCTTAAGGACTTTTCCGCAACTAAGCCAGCGTACGGCAATAAGATATGGTAAGGCATTTTCTCCAATCTCTTCAATAAACTCGCGGAAATTCAGGCCCGTGGTGAAGTTAACAACTATGGATATGATTGGTTTTAAAACTTCAGACATCCATAAATTTTCCGCACAAGGACTGAAGAGGTGTGTTGATGAATGATACAATGTAAGACTAATGTTTTAAACCACCATCATTTTCTAAATCCTTTGACTTAAGCGCAACCACTCCTTTATTTTTGCCTCCATCAGGTGAGATAGATTGCAAGTTTTTTCATCGAAGATTCTCTTTATTAATGGCTTTTTCAACTCCCTTATAAATATCTGCCCCCAGTTGGGGTACCTTGAATACTATCAATATCAAGAAGTTCTTCATACACTTCAAAGCTTTTATCTACTCCGCGAATAAAAATCAACACCTGAACAGTATCTGATACATCCGTTGACTCACCCAAGGGTAGAGAAAACCACTCAAGATGGCCATTTTTTTTTTTTAACTCCGCCCATGGGCGCCCCCGCTGACGCAGAGTCTCCGGCCCCAGCTTGTGGAGGACGTGGTTAGCGCTCTGTTCCCTTCGCGAGGGGAACACACCTCCCCGCCCATGGCTCCGCCTACTGCGGTGCCCGATGCGGACCACGCCGACGACGACGACGATGCCCCGGAGGTGACTGAGGTAGAAATGAGAGCGGCGGTACGCAGACTTAATGCCAAAAATACCGCCCCAGGACCCGAAAGCTTACCTGGGAAGGCCTGGGTCCTGGCTTTGGAGGCTCTCAGGCCTCGACTTAGGGGGCTCCTAAGCGCATGCTTGGAGAGGGGCCAGTTCCCGCTTCGTTGGAAGACGGGGAAACTGGTCCTCATAAAGAAGGCAGGGCGCCCTGCGGACTCTCCGTCCGCTTATCGGCCCATCGTGCTGCTCGACGAGGTGGGCAAGCTCTTTGAAAGAGTCATTGCAGACCGCCTCGTCGGCCAGCTGGTGCGGGTGGGGCCGGATTTGGCGGAGAGCCAGTTTGGTTTCCGCAGAGGGCGCTCTACGGTGGATGCCATCATGCGCGTGCGAGCCCTGACGACGGGGAATGCTGTTGCCCAGGAAGGGGTCGTCTTGGCGGTTTCTCTAGACATCGCCAATGCCCTTAATACCCTGCCCTGGAGTTGCATCAGGGAGGTACTCCGGTATCACCGGATGCCGAGTTATCTCTATCGTGTGGTCGAGGCCTATCTGACGGACAGGGCCGTCATCTACCCGGTCACCAGGGAGTGTGGAACCGGCAAGAGATGTCGTGCGGCAAGAGATCCCACAGGGATCGGTCCTGGGGCCACATCTGTGGGACATCGGATACGACTGGGTGCTGCGCGCCGACCTCCCTAGCGGCGTCAGCGTAGTGTGCTACGCTGACGACACGTTGGTCCTGGCGCAGGGGAGGTAACACCAGGCGGCGGCCGAATTAGCGGCACGCGGGGTTTCGACAATCGTCGAAAGGATCCGGTAATTGGGACTCGAGGTGGCCTTGCACAAGTCCGAGGTCATGTGTTTTCATGGTCCTCGGAACGCGCCACCGTTGGGATCCCAAATAACGGTGGGAGGGGTTTCCATCGGCGTAGAGTCGACGATGAAGTACCTGGGACTCGTCCTCGACAGCCGGTGGAACTGCGTGGAGCATTTCCGACGTTTGGCTCCCAAACTGGAGCGGGCAGGCGCTGCATTGAAGCGGCTCCTGCCCAATCTAGGAGGTCCAAACGCCTCCTGCCGGAGGCTCTATGCAGGGGTCGTGCGGTCCATGGCCCTCTACGGGGCTCCTGTATGGGCACGCTCTCTGGCGCTGCGGCCAGCCCGCCGGTTGAGCGCGGCCCAAGGGGTCATGGCCATCCGGATGGTCCGGGGATACCGCACGGTCTCCTGTGAGGCAGCGAGCCTCCTTGCCGGATTGCCGCCATGGGATCTGGAGGCAAAAGTCCTCGCGCACGTATGGGAGTGGCGCGAGGAGGCGAAACGCCGGGGCGTAAGTCCGCTGCCGCGAGAAATCGCGGCACAGCGGACGGAGCTCCGGCGGGATCTCATGGCGTCATGGAAAGTACGGTTATCGCAACCCAGTGCTGGGCACGCCACGATTGCGGCGATAAGTCCCCTCTTTGAGGAGTGGCTAGAGAGGCGCCACGGCGTCCTCACCTTCCGCCTGACGCAGGTCCTCACCGAACACGGCAGCTTCGGGAGGTTCCTGTGTCGCATAAGGCGGGAGGAAACGTCCGGGTGTCACCACTGTGTGGATCGCCCGGAGGACACGGTGGAGCATACGGTGGAGGTCTCGGCTTGGGCAGAGCACCGCCGTGTCCTCGTGGAGGCGATCGGCGGCAGAGATCTCTCGCGTCCGGCCCTGGTTCAGGTCATGGTACGGTGCGAGAGGGCATGGGCAGCCGTCACCTCCTTCTGCGAAGCAGTAGTGCTCGCGAAGGAGGAGGCGGGACGGTTGACGGAAAGGCAAGTTTCGCGCCCTCTCGCCCCTAGCCGCCGCAGGAGACGCCCAGGGCGTCAGGAATCCCGGGCGGATTTCCGGCCACCGTAGGCGCGGGCTTGCGGACGGTGAGCAATGGGTAGCTCACCGTCCGGTAAGGACCAGGCCCGGGTCGACGGCGCATTGTATTCCACGCGCGCCTCAAAGAGATGTCGTCAGCACATAGGTAGGGGTCCACTAGGGCCGATGCCTGCCGGGGTCGCGGGAAGGTACTTATGGGTCACTGAGGCCCCCGCAACACAGGCAACAGGAAGGAATACGGGTGCGTTTTAGTCAGTAAGAGTCTGACACACCCTTCTCTACTACTACTTCTCCCGCTCCGCCCAGAGCGGGAGAAGTTATTTGATGATTTCCCACACTCAAAAAAAAAAAAAAAAGATGGCCATTTTTGTCAGAAGATGATATATTTTCTGGGATGTCTTGCACCCTCCGAGACACGGTGTTTGCTGACAAACCGACACTTATAAATAAATTTAACTTTTCGGGGCATATTTCTTCGGCTACTGCAATCAAGTATTCTTTTATTATTTCTCCATAGGTGAATGGTTTTCCACGTTTTCCGATTTCAAGAGCCACACGAAAGCTGGCGCGAGTTGCAGACTCTTGTTCAGTATTCGCTTTGGTAAACAAAGATTGCTGTGATTTCAGTCCGCAAACTTCCTATATATTTGGAGTAATTTTGAAGATGTTTCGATTCTAAGTGTCGTTTAATGTTATATTCTTTTCAAATTAAACATAGCGCCTTATCACTGGACTCAATCACAAAATACTGAAAGTTCCATTTATCTTTGAATGTTCTGCATTCTCTGTCTATTTTTCGCTTCTTTCCCATACTAATAAATCACACATAAAAACAATAAGTCAAATCAAAATACTGTTATGCACGGGTGTTACTTTATTTGACAAAAGACAGTTTCCTTCGCCTTTCCTGCGCAAACTGACTCGCTCATGGTCGTCTCGGGGGCGCGAGGAATCGGTATTGGGGCTTTTTGGCCCCTTGCCCGAGGGATAGTTCTCTAGGTCCGCACAAATTGGGGAACCGTCATTGGGTTTCCCTACAGGGACACCTAGTCCCCGAGGGGTTTACCTCCCCTCAGCGATTCTGAAGTGTTTCTGGAGTGTGACTGTAGGAGCGCCCGAAGTTCTTCACGACGCCCTGCCCGTGCGACCAGGCCCCTGCTGGGTGAGATCCCTAGTTCCCTAGGGAAGGCCCGGCAAGAGCCGATCTAGCAGCGAAGGTGTCGGTTTTTGTTGGCGCTCACCTACAGTGGAAGCTATCCCCTCCCCGTAACAACATAACCAGGTCTAGAGTAGTGTGTTGCAGGGTGCGGGGCGTTGTAGTGTGTATCGAGCGACTTGAAGTGTGTGTATTTCGCTCATATTCTGGTAAATTATTGGGTTTTTCAGCGAGTGTGGAGTAATGTGTGTGTGAGCCGCGCGCGTGACGCCTATATTAACTTAAAACACTTTGTGCGCGGCGAGTGTCTTGTGATTAGTGTGGAGTTCTTTTGTTTGAGTAGGTCGCGAGTGAAGTGAATGCGACCTACTCAGGCATCAAATTCGGTGTTTATTGCGCGACGTCTGCGATGAGGTCGCGCGGGAAGCGCTTGTAATGCCCCTGATATGGTGCAATTCAGAGGCGTAAGCACGCGCAAACATCCTTCGCGCCAGGCTGGTGCTGAAATCGTCAATGCTCTCGTTTTGCTGCGCCCGGAGCTTCTTCCTGTGCGTCTCGGCCGTGAGGGAGAGCCAAGCCGGGGCGGCGTAAGTGAGTTGCGGTCTAATGTAGGTTTTGTAGATCCGCAGCATGACCCGCATGGAGAGGCGTGACGAAAACACTGGGCGGAGGAGGTTTCGGGTCACTTTTACCCGCGCGACAGTGTTGCAGACGTGCGGGCCCATGGCGAGCCGGCTGTCGCGTATGACCCCCAAATACTTGGCAGTCCTGGTCCACTTGACTTCGGTCCCCATAAGCTCAAGGTTCGGTGGGTGCTTACGGCCGCGGCCCGTGACGATGATCGCCTGCTCCACTAGATGTCGTTAAGTGTCACAATACACAATAGTAATTGAAATGCAAAAAACCGGCCAAGTGCGTGTCGGACCATGCACAATGAAGGGTTCCGTAGTTAGGAATAGTTGTAATGAATTTATCCCAAAAACAAACTTAACTTTAATCTTATATATGCATTTTTGATAAGGACACGTTTGATGTGGGTTTCGAACTTTCCATCGCTAAGTTCTGTAGCAGACTTTGGCAACTTGTTAAAAAAGCGGATATTGTTGATAAGCAATAAATCATATTTTTATATACTTACAACCTGACAGTGCTCCTGCAAATTGCAAAAAACTTAAGAAAGTTTGAATTTTGCGGTTCACCTTAGCTATAGGGTCCCTTGAAGATGTACCCTACTCATCCTAATAGAAGATTTTCGAACACAGTGTCAATAAGCTGACTTTTTTTTCAGAAAGAACCAAGCAGCATCGGGCAAGTAGTTACTATGAAAATAAAAGAACATCATCAAAGTGCGTGGGAGGAATATTAGAATATAATACAGGTTGCGTCATAAATGAAAAATTGTCCCCTATAATACAGACTATATCAGGATCGACGAGTTACAAAGAATCCACTTTCAATAAAACCATAGAAATAGGAAGTAGTTCTATTGTGAAAAGTTTAACGAATACGACGACACAAGTCGAAGATTCAAGCAAAAAGGACATTGAAATAAAATCTGAAGTAAAAGTAGAAGAGATGGTACAACCAATAATAATAATTCAGGAAGATCCAATAGAGATGAAAACGATCACAGTAGAGTCATGTAAAACTGCGGAAACGAAAGAGAAACCAGCAGAAAAAGGGTCCTCCTCAGATTCATTGCTACAACATATTCATAATCTTGAGAATCCCAGTGCTGAACGAAATAGCCATATGTCCTTAGAGGCCGAAAATCTTATGGAGAATAAACTTGAGATGGAGTACCGGAATATATTTACAGCCAAGTCCAGGTCCAAAGATTCAAGACATAGTTCACACACTTCTGATCTTAAGAGTACTTCAACGTTGAAACGAAGATTTGAAGCTCTAAGGCGAGGTTTGGCTAAGAAGGATGATTCAAAGAAGAACGCTGTTATTGTAAATAAAGTATCAAGTCAGGTTAGTGCACGGAGCCGTAAGGATGTCTCGATAAATTCTGATCCACCATCTTTAGAAGGAAGGTCTTTCTCCAACACGAAACCTTTCAGTCCCTTCGCAACGAGGTATTCTCAAGACAAAACTATGTACAATCCCAGATCTTCACACTATGAACGGTCGGTAACTAGCAACAAAAAGGAAAGAGGTAGCGCCGAGTGGTCTTCAAAAGCTGCTGATGATGACAGCGAAAGCCAAGGCGTCAAAGGCATGTTTAAGTTATGGGGGAAGAAATTCAACTTAGAAGAAGAAAATTATAAGAGACGCTGTACTCCGAAACCTTCATATAACTCCTCAAGGAAAGGACCCACGAAGAAACCTGCAGTGCCCAAAGTACAAATTAAGACTAGTAAACCAGAAATAGATGAGAAGAAAGAGGGTAGAAAGTTCTTCTTCTTTAAAAATAAGAAGAAGACCAAAGAAAAGCCTTTCAAACCTAAGAAAGGCGTTACTGCAGGACGATGTGAAGTAAGGGATGGATTAGTCATCAAAATACTTGGCGGTAATGTTTTTGACCCTGAAAATATTGAGAAAGAACCCGAAATTAAACCTAATGATTATGAAGAAATAGTAAGGAGAGCATGGCTTAAGAAATTCCTTACACCGTCGATTGATTCACGGAATAGTGTCAAGGTCCGGTGGAATAACAAAACTTATGCCCCAAGCAGTAGTACTGTCTTCGAACTGATGGACAATATCTATAAAGATACCAGCATAGTCATCAGATCAAAAAGTCAAGTGACAGTTCAGTCATCATACAAATCTTATACAAAACAGCATGTTAACTTTGTGCAACAAAATATAGAAGCCTGGATGATTCCAAAAACTATTACAGACAGACCGAACTTACAGCTGCCAGTTAAGCAAATAAAACAACAGCTGACATGTAAATCAGACGAAAACAGGAAAGATAACATGGAAGTTAGAATCTCAGATCAGAAATGGTTTATAGACAAATCTAAAGCATTTTCACATAAAATAGAGGTTGTATTACATTCGAAGAATTTCCGTAAACTTAACAAGGAGGAAAGTTCAGAATATCTAAGGATCGTTATACCGAAAGGATTCTTTGTTGATTCTAGTAATGATGAAATCAACAAACATGCTACCAACCAATCTAGTGACGAAGAGGTTTTCAAAATTGTGGAATATGAAACTGGCAGTGACTTGAAGAAGGACAAAGCAACTCGTAACTTGAACATAGGTGATCACAAACAAAATAAGATAAAAGTGACAGTTAGTGTGAAAGAAAGTAAAAAATGTGTAGAAGACGTTTTGGAGGCGACGATTAAGAATCCGACGCGTCGAGATGTGGTAGTACAAGGCAGTAATGTGTATATACCGAAGACGTGCGATGTAGTCGGAGTTGGAATCATCACGCATAGAGACCTGAGCCAAGTACGGAAACCAATGTAAGTGTAGTCGTTTACTTATGTTATGTTTTAGGTTTAAATTGATTTCTGAAAGCCTCATGGCGTACGAGAAGTTAATACACAGCCAGGGAAATTAATGTTAACCAAATTGACACCCTCGTAAATTTTCCGTGTTTTAGCCATTTCATATAGTAGTCGTGGGTCGTGAGCAGTGGTGGCCCAGTGGTAACGGCCGCGACAGCTTCGAACCCAGGCAGGCGCTTTACTTTGTGTAAATTATTTCATCACCACTGAAAGAAAGGATCGTGAGGAAACCGGTATGTCCTAGAATTGAAAACTTCTAAGACATGAGACATCTACCAACCCGCACTGGGTCCACGTGGTGGATTAAGGCCCACTCCGTCTCACAGAGAGGAGGCTTGTGTCCCGGCAGTGAGAACATTATAGGCTGATGTGACAGCTGTCGAAGAATGACAATTGTGATTTTAATATTATTAATACAATTTAACTTGGTAGTCAAGTTTGCTTAACTATTAATTTTCCTGACTGTACGATATGTTATGTCAGTTGTTGTGATTGATTTATCATGGACTAAACGCTGCCCGCATTGTCTATTAACGACACGTGGCACATTATAGGCAGCCGCACCTTTTTTAATTGAAATGCCACGCGCTGTGGCCCGACGAGGCTTCAATGTGAGATTAACACGCCCGTTTTCGGGCATCTTGTAAAACATTCACAACGTGGATATGAAAATAAATGAATACACTGGCATTAGAGTATTTTGGAACTATCAAACAAATCCTAACATCAAAATAAAAAAAAGTGAATTTTTCAAACTAACTAAATAATAACGATGGCCCGGCTACTACGGGTTTTGCCAATAATTGACTACTGGATACTAAACTATTGGATATTATATTTGATTGAATTTTTATATGCAGTCTGGGAACGTCATTCGATTTCAGTCGTATGCGAAGTTTAATTTATTGTCGTATTGTCGTCTCTTCCTTGTATATAAATTATAAACTCTATTTTACTATTTGCAGCTTGAAGATCCAAGATGACTTTTCTGACGAAGAATCAGAACATAATCTTTTGAAGCCCCACACAAAGAAATGCGAATTTGCAGAGAGTTACTTACAAGAATACTATCGGCATTGGACGCCTCTGGGTATCGACCTCTACTCCTGGTGCGTCAGCGATTCCCAGCTCAAGTGCTCATCAGAACACTCCAGACCTAGCTACCACAATCAGGGGGATGGAACAAAGTCCTGTCCCAACATTTTCGAAGACTTCCAAACGTCGGCCATCGTCTCGTCGTGCGGCGCGTCTTCTTGCAGCCAGTGCTATAAACTTCAAGACAATTCTTCCAACAAAAAGAACAAGAAAAATGATGGGAAGAAGTACGACCCTGATAGAAGAGTTCTACCCAAGGATTCCATCGAAGTTTTTAAAAGAAGGAAGATATACGCAGCAAGTAACAAGTCCAAATGGTGTTGCGATAATCCGGATTTCGATCGGCCGTCGACTGTGCCGAGTTATGATAGTTGTGTGAAGGTCGGGCAGACTACACCGCAAACCGAGTGCCCAAAGCTAATTAAGCCTTGTTGCAGGTCAGTAGAGCCTAAACCAAGAAAACGAACATGCAAAAAGCATGTGTCTCTGCCTGACTGCGATACAATGAATAATCTGCTAGCAAAGCAGTTAAGCACTAAGGTGCCGGAAAGCATTTTGGCATTTAAAGGAAGTGGTTGCGACATGTGTAAGAAAAAGGGTACTACTTGTTCTAAGCATGCGACAGTGAATCCACGGCCGATTTGTGAGATCCCGCGCGCCCCTTGCAGGGATTCGTGTGAAGAAATGAAGAAACCGCCTTGCTCAGCGTCTAAACAGTCTTGCGACAAACCACCGCCATGTCCGTCGACATGTCCGTCGTCTGATTCGAGGTTTCTTCCCTCTTGTCCTCCTACTACTCAGCCTTGTAAGAAGTCTTCGTCGTGTGGGCCGAAGCCTCCGTCGTGCCCTGTAACCCCACCCCCTTGTTCTTCCCCACCAACTTGCCCTCCATCGCCTCCATGTCCGCCGAAAAAGAAACCACCTTGCCCTCCGTCCCCTCCATGTCCACCAAAAAAGAAACCTCCTTGCCCTACGACGCCTCCATGTCCGCCGAAAAAGAAACCACCTTGTCCTCCGACGCCTCCATGTCCGCCGAAAAAGAAACCACAAAGCTGTCCCCCTACTCCAAGAACACCACCGTCACCTCCATGTCCACCGAAAAAGCCACCATGTCCGCCAAAAAGCTTGCCTAGCTGTCCATCTTCCCTACCATCCTGTCCATCATCCCCATCGCCTTGCAACATACAGCCATCATCTTGTCCCCCATCACCCCCTCCCTGTATAAAGCCAGCCCGTTGTCCTTCGCATCCATCGTGCGCCGACATCCACATCGTGGCGTGTCCGCCACAGCCGGCACTACCACAGAAATGTCCCCACACGCCACCTTGCGCACCACATCCCCGACAACCCCTACCACTACCACAGAAATGTCCCCACACCCCACCTTGCGCGTCACATCCCCGACAACCCCCAACACCGTGTGATCCCTCACCACCTTGCCCACCACCACCTTCTTGTCTACCACCTCCAAAACCAAAACCATGTTTCTGTCCGCCATTGCCACCACCACCGTGTCCACGGAAACCCCCTCCATGTCCACACTCACCACGGTGTTTCCATCCGCAGCAGTCCCCACCGTGCCCAACATCGCCGTGCCTACACACACCACCGTGCACTCCACCACCATGTATTAAAAGTAATAAAAAATGCCCAAGGGCTCCTCCGTCTTGCCCCACATCACCTCCGTCATGTTGTAGCGACCCTAATCGCTGCCCTGCTCTTCCCCCACCTTGTAAAAAGTCGTCAAGTGGTATCAAGAAACTCTTCAAAAGGAAGTCACCCCAAGTGTGCCCAGCTTCATCCCCGTGCAAACCAATGCCATGTGAACAAACTTTTTGTAGATCACTAGCGTGCCAGCATTCTATGACATCGATTTCGTATAAGGCACTCCGTCCTGACGCACCCTTTTATTATTCCCCCATTCATCCATGCCCGCCGGAAGAAGATCCTAAAAAGCCAAAATCTAAGAAGTGTAGCACATCACCTTGTAATATCAATGATGACTTCCCATGGCCAACCAAAAACCAGATGTCTGATCCGTCGTCGAGAACATCCCTTTGTCAAAATAATCAAGAGTCAAACGGAATATGTAAGAGAGAGTGTCCATTGATGCCTAGAATATCATGTGAAACGGTACCCTCACTCAAAAAGATAGATTGCAAGATAAGTTGTCCAAATTATCCAGGATCGCCACGACTTCCCTGTTTGACTAAGATATCTGGGATGCAGTGTCCCGCGTTGCCCCGCCGTCCATCGCCTCCCGCGGAACCTATCCTTACCAAATTATCGACCCCGGTCCAAAGCAAAAGCAAATCAAAAATATCAGGGCTTTTTCTCAAAATTATGCCTTCAACTAAAAAGTCAACGTGCTCTAAAGATTGCCTAGCCTGGGAAAGCGCAAAACAGGATGACGGGTGCATAAGTCTTAATTCCCAAGAGAAAATTACCATACGATTGAAAAAAGAAACACCAAGCACAGAAGAGCTAAGAGAAGGCCTTAATATAAAAGTGCAAGATGAAGACGGTATGACTTTATTTGAAAGAAAAGATTACAGACTGCAACATGCAGGCTGCAGTATAGACAGGCGGCCTTCTCTATTAGGCGAAATGTACAAGGCATCCGAAGTACGCAGAGTAACCACAAATGACTCAAATGCACAAGCCATAGGAACTGATAAAGACAAACGCAAAGAAATTAAGGAAGTCACAAGCGATCCTAGTTTAGCAAATCTAATAGAAATTCAATTTAAACTTAAAGTCACACAAGGAGAAAAAATAACTGAAATAGATATAGCGAATGATGGTGAAAAACAAAATGGAGAGAATATTGAGCGCAAACAGCCAAGAAAGAAATCAAGTCAAGAAGTTTTCGTAGTAAAAAATGAAAGCGAACGGCCCGCTGAGCATTCAGATCAAAAGAACGATATTAACATTCGCATTGTAATAAAAAACTTTAAATCTAGATCGGGGAAGAAAAAAGCCGTGAACTTAGAACACGAGGCCTATAATGACTTTTCAAAGAAGATATCTGCTAAGTTCCACACAGTCTCCACTGGGTACAGTGACATTTTCCACGATGACAAAGTTTTTTCAGTTCATAGAGCTACTGTTGATCTAACATCTTCAGTCGATAACACTAAGACGAACCATACAAGCATGCACAGCAACAGAAGCATGCAAAGCAAGAAAAACGTGCTCACCAAAAAAAGCGTGCATAGTAACAGAAGCGTGCAAATATTGAATGAACCGGCAAACGAAATCGGAAGGGCAATTTTAATGGGCTCTTCTGAAGTTTCTGTATGTAGATGCATTACGACGGAAGAGGAAAAGAGTGAAGATAACGAAACGAAGTCATATCCAAGTCAAAAGTACAGTAATACTAAAGAAATTCACGAGAACGCAGAAGAAACGGATACACAACTAACAGATCACAAGTATGAATATAATGAGGACACCGATACAGACAAACCAATGAAATACGACACGGAAGAAACGGATACGGACAGGCAAGTCGACCCGCCGAAGTATGATACCGAGACAGATACGGAAAAACGGCCAAATAAAAAATACGATACATTCATGTCCACTACAGATACCGATGAACCAGACACGCTACCAGAAATAAAGAAATCACAATGTTTAGACATGATCGTCAAACCTCAAACGAAAGACGAAAAGAAAGAAATGTTAAAACACGTAATGGAAAGAGTACACGATACTAAGTATAAAAGCAAAACTCGAATGAGAAAACTACGAGATATGCTTAAAGTAATATTGACTTCTGATAGCAGTGATCATGAGGACAATAAAGTACCGGCAAGCGACTTAGCTAAAGATGTTACTTACGCTTCATTGAAACCGAACTATTTTAGAGACACTGACAGCATGAATAATTACTATAAAGTGGATAGCAAAACAGTGCTTTCAGAGGCAGCAATCAACAGACAAGTTGTGTATCCAACAGTAGAGAACAATAGTGATTGCAGTCACAGCGTCCGCAGTGTCGACGTTTTATCATCTGAGAACGAATCTAAGAGAGGAGGAGGATGCATGTGCAGCACTGTGGCTGCCAGATTGAAACTAGCTTCAAGACTCGGATGCGAAGGAGGCGGCTGTTGCTGCGCCGCTAAACCAGTATTCAAGAAAAACGAAGAAACCACTTGCGATTTGAAAAGGGAATCAGATTACATGCAAATCGATTACAAAACAACGGAATTTGTGGACGTACAAACGCAAAATTCTAGATATTTGACGAGCAAAATTAATAGCACCAACTTATCAGTACACAGCAGCATTAGACCTAGTATTGGCGGCAGTTTTAACTTTAAGGAAGGAATACAAGCAGATTCGGGAGTTTTAAACGTGGATTCCAGACAGTTGAGCTTGAGGAAGACTTTTTCTCCTGAAAGGTGCCATATGAGAGAATGCGAAATGAGAAAACGCAACAGAGACGCAATTTTGAGTATATCAGACGAAGAGAATGTCGTATTACTCAGTGGTCCATCTACTCGAAAAGACGAGAATAAAAATGTGACAGTGATGCATGCTTCAGACATCTTGCAGTCTTATGAAGCCAAGAAAGCCGTTTTAGAGATTTATACAGAGAAAACTATTTCGGACGACGGAGAGCATTTGGTAGCGAAATTACCAAAGTTTGTGTATGACAGAGAGCAAGAAATTCAGGCGAATTACGAAGCTATGGCGACCAACACCTATAAAACTGTTTGTAAAAAAAATATTATTATGATGGCTATCAAGAGATAGTGAATAATATCTAAAGTAGCTTTTTTATTGTCTTATATGGGTATCTGTGTAGATTGTTTAGGTTCTTATTTTTTGGAATATACGGTATTTGTTTCTTATGATTTTGTTTGATATTATTAAAGCATTAGCGCTTTCACATGTACCACAACCACATCACATCACATCACACCGATTCACACCACACCACACCACTCCAGTCCACTCCACAACGATAACTTGAGCAGGAGCAAATTTTTATCAAAATGCCAGTTTTATTCACACGGACCACATTTCGCCGTCTACTTTAACATGGATGATGGCGACCACATCGCAGCCACAACGCAAGCACAAACAATACCGAGCATGAGCGGCCGGCCGTGGCCACTCAGACATAATGTATTACGCATTTTGGTTATGGAGTCGATCGGTCATTGCGAACAATACAACACAACCATATTGCATCGTTTTTGTACAAATGTAAATGTGTTTCAAATGTAACAGCCAAAAAAACCTCTTCATATCAAGATACCTACATCTCTTCACAAAAACAAAGCTCTTACAAATGCTAGCCAGTGCACCCGTGGTGGTCCTTGTTTCATTGTTTGTCCCAAATCCGCACGTGCACCGCTCATTCACTTTCAAAACAAAAGGTATAAAGTATTTAGAACTAGTTTATTATATGTAACCGTTGCAACAAGCGAATACGAGAATGACTCGGCAATAAACACACTACCTACAGAGCCGATTCACACCGGGATAGCAGCGGCCGGCAGCGGCGCGGCGAGCACTTTGTGTTAAATAATTTTAAACTTTATCTACATAACTATAAGACCAGTATCGCTTGAAAGCACGAAAAGTTTGAGCAGGCCGCGCTTGTTGTCAGCGATACTGCCCGCGTCGCGTCGCTGTCGTTTCGGTGTGAATCGGCCCATAGGGGAGCGCGAATCGTTCAGAAACAACCAAGTTAGGTTTATGTTCATATTCCAATACAAGACGCTGCAGCGACACTATTCATACTACTGCTTGCCCTCTTTTTTTCAATGCAATGTGGTGTGAATCAGTGGCGTGCAGTGATTCTCCACAGAGGGTAGGCCATGCATACTGACACCAAAAAAAAAACTAATTCGCGCAACATCACAGCGCGGCTCTACATACAAGAACTCACCACATTATTCAAGGTTTTAAACACGATTTTCTAACGATGCAAACAGAAGAAAGATTCGGCCACCTCAAATATCATAACCAAGTGGGTGGGTGATAATTACAGAACACGTCACTTGCAAGATATCCGAAGTCATGAATTATCATATTTTTGGATTAATTCTCGTAATTCGAGCACACATCTACCTTTAGACACAACTAGAATCTTATCATTAAACGACAAGTGCGACTAACCTAACCTAACCAACACATTATCGGCGCAAACTTCACAACAGAACACCATTCTTAGGTAAATAAACAAATAATAACACAACAAAAAATATTTACACTATTTTACGTTTCAAAACGAATTACTTATAACTTAATAAGATTTAGAAAAGCAAAACATTCAAGTTCGGATATAATTTGCGTGTCACATGAAACAAGATGGCTTGTCGATAAAAAAACACTACCAATTAAAATTGTATCACTGTCATACCGTGTTCTTCCACAAAAGGGACTACTATATTTTGCCGGATAACACTGACACACTAGACTGTGTTGCCAAAACTTATTTTCCCAACTCCCCAAAAACCAAGCGAAATTTCCCAAATATGAAGAGAAAAATAAAAAATTATGAAAATTTTAATTATTTTTATAGGGCTTTTGCTATTCCTTACAATATATAATTTTTGGAAGGTATAAATTTAACAATACCACCCTTTTTTTTAATCGTCTCTCGGGGAATTGTCCAAAAATTGGGAACCCTGGTCTTCAATATTTTTCATTGATTAAATCTTCACTTTACACACAACCAATGGGGACCAAGCTCCTGCCGCAGGAGCTACGCCTCTAATTTAAACCATTTCACTATTGTGTGCCGTTCATACACACGAAAATATACACGAGTGTGCGTAAATTTATGAACGGAATGTAGGCCAAACGAATGCTTGTCTTGCTTACGTATAACATAAGCTCCGTCTAACTGTGAGTCACGGGGCGTCTGCGACAAGTTGCTATAAGAGTTTTAACAGGAGTTTAACTTTTTTTTAAATATTTTGTATTATTGTATTACATAGTTAAAATAAATGCATTTGGCGTTGTTGGTAGGGTAGGACGGACGGACGGCACGCCCCTGGTGCGAATCACTTGCAAATGCTTGGTCACGAAAGGAATTCTAATTAGCACTCCATACATTTTTATAATGTTAGCGTAACTCGACAATGGCGCCGATTCCCTTGTTCACAAACTGAACTAAATTTAAGTTCAGTGCATCTTTTTCTTTCTCTTTCAATAAGAAAAGGACAGAAGATACATTTTAGTTTAGTTCTGTCAAATTAATCAGCGGTTGACGTAAATTGACGTAATTTTAGTAGGCAAGTTTTTAATCACGTCTAAACTTGTATGGAGTAGTGACAGGCGCTGATTAATTTGACAGGACTAAACTAAAATGTATCATCTGTCCTTTTCTTAATGAAATAGAAAGAAAAAGATGCACTGAACTTAAATTTAGTTTAGTTTGTGAACAAAGGAATCGGCACCAGTGTCGGGAACAGCTGTTTTTATTTTTTGCTTTTTAAGGGTTGGTCCCTTAGTAAAAGTTGTTCATAATGATGAGTACAATGACCTCTTTTCAGGGGGCCTAAAAACTAATTCCGTAGTTTCGGCCGAAGTTACGGGCGATTCCTACTCCGTATCACCTACGGACATAAGATTACTTCGGAGCCCGAACTCAGAATGAATGAATGACAACACGATTTGACAGGTATCCCTACTTGTAAAATGTGTTTGTGCCTGTACGAAAAATTTCATGTGACACTTGTTTTGACGGATCAACTACTTTCGGACGAGCCCGTATCATCATTGACGGAGTTACAGAGTAGTCCCCCAGGTCCAACGACATGTTAGTTACACCTTGTATTTATAAGCAATATTGTAAAGGTACGTGGCCACGAGGTTTTCTGCCCCGCAACGGCGGCGCGCGGCGCCAAACTTATCCGGTCCAGTTTTGTTTATACGTTGTATAAGGGCTTATAGAAATTGCAAATGAAAATAGCAAGCTCTGTAAAAATATATTTTATTAATCCACAATACACATCATATAAAAAAAGTACCTACAATGAATCACTAGAAAATATAAGATCAATAGGGATATCATAATAATGACTTAAAATAAAGATTTCATACTCTAAGAAAGACACGCACTTACTTTCTAACTATGCTAACAGCCGCTAATCCTGGAATAAAAAATCTCACCGTGCAAACTCATGTGAAGTGAGCTGTCAAGTGTCAATCACTAGCATCAGTTGGAAAAACAGCTAACTTCATCTAAGTTATCACTGTGAGATTTTTACAAAATAAACCGGCTGGTCTAGCAATTACAAGAACCTCAGCCCAACGTGAGATCAGTTTTAGCCATATCAAGAACTAAGCCGAAGAACATATACTAAAACTGTAGGTTTCTGCTAGATTTAGGCCAAGCATAGCCACAAAGACCAGCTCTATGCTGCTCGCATCCAGTGGATTCCCGCGACCTTTGTCCAGCAGTGGATGCCTTTCATCCAAGATGATGATGAATTCTACATACGAAGTAACACATCAAGTACCTGCTTAATAATATTTCTGTAAACCATTCAACTAATCTTAATCGTTGTTACGCCTACAATGGCGGTGGATTCACGTCATTATAGTCTGTTTTTTTTTAACAAACGAGTACCGAAAATTTTGACTGGGTGTCTATTGGTCCACGTAATCAACATAAAGTCAAAGAACAAAGAAAAAATCAAGAACAAAGGCGTTGGCCCCACCCCGACCAATGACCCATCTCACTCTGTCGATATCGGAAAGGTGCGAGAGACATACTCAGTACTCGTTTGTTAAAAAAAAACAGAATATAGCACAAAATCGATAGGTACAAAAGGTTGCTTCCACGTGCTTCATATAATGGGCGAAAACGCACGCACGCATAGACATGCTTTTCGTACAGCGAGTGCAAGCGCACTCACGACTGACATTTTGTTTAATTGTTTGAGATCGCCGTACGTACGCGTCTGTGTGCGTGCGTCTGTTCTTGCTTTTGTATGGAGCCTATTTTCTGTACTTGTCCATATTGTGTTAAAAGTGCGGCGGGCGGTTCATACTCAGGACCCATAATTGTAAGGCATGCTACACACTTGTTCGGGTTGCCATGATTCGGCACAGCCGGGCGGCAAAATCGAGTATATGTAGGTCTTTGTAGGTACATCTAGAGACCTGGTGTCCTAAAATACAGATCTCAGGTCTAGTTTAGGCGCCAGTGTCCCACAGTATAATTATTGATGTTACGTATTTTGTATTGATACCTCTCTAATGTACTTATATTGTGGTGAGAAAATATATCATTTTTATTATTATCTATACATACAAATTAATAAAATTGAAGTGTCTGTTTGTAATGTAAAAATAACAGCTTTTTAGTGTTCCGTAGTCAATAACGAAACCTTATAGTTTTGCCATGTCCGTCTGTCTGAATGTCCACGGCTTAGCTCCAAAACTCTTTGTACTAGAAAGCTGTAATGAGCTGTAATAAATAACCTATACATATTAATCACGCCGACAGTGGTAAAATAAAATCTTGAAAAAAGAAATGTTTGTAGGGTTCTACAACCTCGTCTTTCCCTTGATTTGGCATGTTGTTGGTTAGGCCTTTCAAAAATATTGTGGGTCTATGAAAACCATTTTTCGATTCAGGGTTCCGTTTGCGTAATATTAAGCTTTAAAGTGCTAATTTTTGTTAAGAGTCAAGTGTCCCCCTGGCAGCTAAATAGTTGTTTTTGGATATGTGAAAAAAATCATGGCAGTAGTACACGAAGTCATAAGGAAAACTATCACAGCTAAGTAGGCTTTACAAGTTAACGAGTAATAGTCGACCAACTTACATTTGCAGTTGGAGATTTGACCGTGACGTATATAACATGTTTTTCAACTACAATGTTGTATGTTTTTGGGATAAATTGATAACTAACCAACCAACCAACTGCGGTACCCTTCACTTAGCCGGTTTTAACTAAATGGGTCGATTTCAAATTTGGGGCCAAAAGCATATATTTTCATTTATTTCTCATGGTGTAGAATTTATCGTAACTAAAATTATTTTAAATCATGTAGTCTTATGAGACGTCCAAACGCCAGTTACAACGAATCTTTTATAATTGTAAATTAAAAAGATAGATCTAAAACTAGTACCTATTTCTCATTAGTGTTAATGCTCCAAAGTCTTATTTTTTCTAAATTTTCTAAAAAACGAAATAACGTGTCGAGGAAATTCAAATTTTATCGTGGTACTTTTAAGTATACACTTCAAAGATGAATAATTAGATATTAAAAACAATGCTGGGTATAAAAAAAATGATTTTTTTTAGCTTTCTAAAACTGTTTCATTTTAAAGTATCATTTGTGTGATCGTAACAAAATGCACCAGTAAATAGAATTCGTCCCTGATTTACCCGACCTTTACCCCGCGCGCATCCCGTGTGCTCAGTCGTGACCGAACGCGCGTGCTCGTCTATTGTGTGTGGCGTTATTTTAAGAGAAATTCCAAATTTCAGGTAAGATTTTGACTTTTGTAACAAATTTATATCATTAGTGTTTTGTCACATATCGTGCTTAGTTAAATGTGTTTTTTGTTTTTGATTTGGCTGCCTAACAAACCATTGAGAGCATATTTTGTTTCCAATGTACGAAAACGTTCTAGAACGTTCTATTTACGAAATAAATTCGAATTACTTCCAAAAATCTCATTCGTGTCACTCTCATTTGTGTCGATTGACGAGTCACACAAATTATATTGAAAGTCACACTAATGATTTTTTTTTTAACTTTTAGATTTAGTATTATATAATGGCGAAACCAAAAAAACAAAAAAGTGAGGAAGAATTAGAGAGACGTAGAATAGCTAGAAGACAAAAATATCAAACTATTAAAAACAATCTTGAGTTATATGCTGCTGAGCAAGAAAAAAAAGACAATATTACTTAAAAGCGAAGGAGAATAAAAAAAATAAAAGTATTAACGAAATGAGTCCACGCGAGCAAAGAATTCAAAGACGAAAATGGAAAACGAGTGCCAAAAAGTTTTATAGAAAGAAAGTAAGTCAAAGGATGATAGAAAACGTTGCAGTAACTGAAGAAAGTTGTGATATTGAAAATGTTAACATGAATACAGATCCCTTAAACATAGAAAACCAAGAAATAAAATCGAAACTAAGTATGCGTGAACAAAAATTAATAAAAAAAATCAAAACAATGAAAATACAGCACGAGAAAGAAAAACGAAATTATATATTATTATTAAACAGGTACAGGTTCAGGGTAAATTATTTAAAAAGAAAAATATCTACACTAACAGGAGAAATAAGTAATGAAACAGAAAATACAAAAAATGAAGACAAGAAACAATTATTTGATAAACTTCTAAGTGCTGAAATAACACGGAAATTTGCAACAACTGCAAACAGGAAAGACAAACGCGTTATCACTAACTTAATTGATAAAGAGAAGTATAAAAAAATTAAGGTTGCTACTGACCTTCGCAAAGTTCATCTCCGAGAACGATTTAAGAAGAATGCACGAAATAACATCAACGTTCAAAAATTAGTGGAAAAGTTTTACGAAGACGACATTAACAGTCGCATTACTCCAGGCAAGAAACAATATAAGAAGAAACATGGAACCGTTAAACAAGTCAGATTTTTTATAGAATCTTTTAGATTCTATAAAAAATTTGCAAAAGAAATTTTTGGCTGAAAATACTAACATTAAAATTAGTTACACGACTTTTACAAGACTCAGACCATTTTGGGTCTCTCTTCCAACTGACGGCCGTGATACGTGCGCCTGCTTATTGCACACAAACTTTAACTTATTAATAGCGGCTCTTAATAAGAATAATATTCTTGATGTAAAAGATAGTCAGAATTTGACAAAGGAAATCTGTTGTAATAAATATAGCCTAGATTGTCTTAATCGCAAATGCGCTTCATGTAAAAATAAAACAGTACCATATAAAGAATTCCGAAATGATAAAGAAATACAGTACATGGTATGGGAAAGAGACACCAAAAAAGTAGATACGAAAGAAATAAAAATAATCAAGAAGAAAGCAAAGAGACCTGCTCGTAACCTGATAATTGAACTGGAAAATATGCTGCCAAAATGTTTGTCCCACACGAGTAACATTGTCAACCAGTACGCTACTATTAAATGTTTGAAAGAAGCTCTAACTACCAATGAAGCCTTGATTCATATGGATTTTTCGGAAAACTATTCTTATAAATATGCGGAGGAAGTACAAAGCATGCACTTTGGTGGCAGCCGTGGTCAAGTCTCACTTCATACAGCAGTGGTTTATTTAAAAAATGATTCCAATGCTGCTCAAGCCTACTCTGTTTGCACAGCCAGTGAATGCACCCGTCATGATGCAGCGGCAGTGTGGGCTCATCTAAATTATTTAACTAAATTTGTGTTTAACAGATCATCACAAATTAATCGCATTCACATTTTAACAGATAGTCCCTCAAGCCAGTATAGAAATAAATACATATTTTATATTTTAACCCAATTAAGGAATGACTTCCCAGAACTAAATCTTATCACATGGAATTACCAAGAAGCTGGGCACGGCAAGGGTGCTCCTGATGGCATCGGAGCAGTGATCAAAAGGACTGCGGATTATGAATTAAGGTGTCATCATGATGTCGGAGACTTTGATGCCTTTGTTAACATCATTCGAAGAAATATAAAAAACGTAGAAATGGGTATTATTCAAGAGCACGAAATTAAATTAAAGGAATTAATGTTGCCTAAAGATATTGCCACTTTCAATGGGACTATGACAGTTCATCAGGTATATTTTATACAACAATTAAACATTAAAAAATATACTGATGTTACCATACACAATGTAATAATAATAAATATTTTTTTCTTTCAGGTCGTTTGGGCTGCCGATTCTGCTTATCTAGAATTTAGACAACAGAGCTGTTTCGAATGTTTAAATGTCGCTTGTAAACATGGCAAACATATGAGATTTTTTAAAATATATAATACTCCCATTGAATCTACAATGGAAAATGTAAAGGTCATCCCGGAAAACATAATAATTAAGGTATTAAGTGATGTTACCATTCGTTATGCTAATAACGATGATCCAATGTTACATGACAGCATGCCATCAACTTCAAGTATCCGCAGTGTTCGACACTCGTGGACCAACAAATCTTTTATAAATAATCATACAAAAGCGACAGATCATGAAAAAGAATTTCTTGATTTTTTAAAGAAATGTGAAGATGATGATGACGATCCCATTGATTAAATTAAGAAGGTATTAAAAATATGAATATTGTTATTGTATTCGCAATGAAAAACGATTAGCGTTAACGAATCTTGAAGACTGAAATCAGAAATGTATACCATTGATTAGCTTAGTTGAATAAGTTTGGAATTAAGTTTAAAATTCTGTAGTACGGTGACCAGCACAAAAATGGTACCCCAACCTGTCAAAGTTTCCAGGTAATGGAATTTGACACTTTTTACACTGTTGCAGTAAATTGAAAATCTTTTATAGAAATTTGTCAGTAGGTTGAGGGTAGGTTGAAGCGCTGACCACTGCACCTGCTACTAATAATGTTAATGACAAATATTTTATGTTTTGTTGATTATTTATTAACTTTCATTAGTGTAACCAGAGATCTCATTAGTAAATCACAAAATATCATTAGAGAAATTATGCTGCTCATTCGTGTCACTCAAAAATTTGTATTTTCCCTGTTATTGGAAGAAATTAAAGGTTTGTTTGATTAGCATGTGTTTTTTTAACTAATGAACGCACCCAGATATTTAAACATTATTTTTCAAACATTTTTCAAATATCATGCAATTCACACTTTTTTGGCCCCAAATTTGAAATCGACCCAAATGCATATGAAAGTATATAGGATATTTACAACAAAAAAAAACAATGTTTAAAATTTTTGTCTGTCTGTCTGTCTGTTTCGGCTAATCTCTGAAAAGGCTGGACCGACTTTTATTTTATAAAAAACCACACGTGCAAAGCCGCGGGCAGGAGCTAATTGTACATAATAAGTTCGGGAAAAGACCGCTGGAATTGTGCCGAGTCGACCCGAACATGATTCAGATAGATGTTGAACGGAGTTTGCCCATGGGCACGAAGTTCGGGTCGGCTTTGTTGTTTAATAATTACTGCTCGAGTGTGCCGTCCCGAACAAGCTATAGCACCCCTAATATTAAATTACATTCAATTGGTACCTATAAAATATTCGATTATAATTTTACGATTATTAAATTGACATTATAACATCGATATCGCTTCAATATCGATCCATGTCTTTAAATACATACTTACTTAATATATTTTAGAGCCTGTCTACTTAAGGCGCCGACAAGACCCAATTGACCAAAAAAGGCTTCTCTTAAAAAAAAAATTGCCAAATCTGTGTAGTATGTGGTAGCGGAAAAAATAATAATGTTCATGTTTTAATATATTTCCCAGAACTTGGTTGTTACCAAAACTTGTTTGAAAAAAAATATCAATACAAACTAACGTTAAACTAACCTCTTACCTTGAGATCTAATCCAAAATATCTTTATTAAATATCATCATACGTTACGTATTTAATTAATAACAAGAACGTCTTATTTGAATGCAGAACTTGGTTGTTTTTTGTTTTCGATTACTCAACTTAATTTTGAGTAAATAGATAATTACTTCATATTTTGCAATAAATTACAAGCGTTGTGTCATCGCGCTTCTCTTTCTTTTCTATGCAATCTGACAGTGGCCGCGGTTTAAGTGTTGTCAGCGTCTTAAGGCTATTTATGAGCGTGCCGACATAAATTCTGTGAACGCGCATATACCTGCGTATAACGACGTGCATGGACGGAATCTTTTAGCTCTAGCATCTCGGCTAGATGCGACTCATTACCCGCGTAAAACTACTTCACTGGACAGACTTCTACTGCTTCCTTTCTCCATTAAATTTTTCATAATTTTATAACTTAACAAAATGACGAAATTGTTACAAACATCGTGTAATCAGCGTGTTAAAGATGATGCCGCAGGGGAAGCCCTGGGCGTCGAGAATCCCGGGCGGATTTCCAGCCACCGTAGGCGCGGGCTTGCGGACGGTGAGCAATGGGTAGCTCGCTGTCCGATAAGGACCCGGGTCGACGGCGCAACGTGTTCCACGCGCGCCTCAAAGAGATGTCAGCACAAGTGTAGGGGTCCAGTAGGGCCGATGCCTGCCGGGATCGCGGGGAATTCCGAAAGGGTTACCGAGGCCCCTGGCAACACAGGCAATGGAAGGAACACGGGTGGGTTTTAGTCAGTAAGAGTCTGACACACCTATAACTTCTCCCGCTCTGGGCGGAGCGGGAGAAGTTATTTGATAATTTCCCAACCCAAAAAATGAAGATTTTATTAAAAATACTAAAATTAATTTAAAATAATTAGGTAGGTATACACAAGTCTTCAGAATCATTTTTTTTTGGTATCGATCTTTACGTGTAAGGTGTAAAATTGAGCTAAACCATAAATGCTAAGTATAGGAGCCGCATTTAATAAATGCTCTAAGTAGTAAAAAATTAGAGATAATTTCCTTTGGCATGTATTTAGGACTGCATCCGTCTTCTTACAGCCGAGTCTGGAATCATAAAGTTGTTCGTATTAAAGGATAGCCCAAAGTAAACATTTATTATGTACAATAAAAGCATAACTATTCTATCTATGAAAATAACAATATTTCCATACCACTTCTCGGTCATCGGCCACTTTCAGACTTCGTCTTGCGTACAAAAAAAAACAAAACAACATAATCAGCCTATAATGTTTCCAATGCTGGGACACACCCCTCCTCTCTGGGAGAGGAGATCTCCTATACTCTTTTCAATAAAGGCCCTGTCCCACCCGCGACTTGGAAGCGACTATCAACGATTCTCCCTCAAGAAACATACAAAAAATAGGTAGGCCCCGTGTAAGTAAAAAGAGATGCATATATATTACCTTTTGACCGCCACAGTCATGTATAGATGACAAACCAAAATGTGCCCAGCACGCCACGGTCACGACTACATGACAGATTTTAAGGAATAATTGGTAGCTTGGCGCCGAGGGCACGTTTTTGCTTTTTTGACGAGGCGGTCAAAAGGTTAATAATTGATAGGTGACTGTTCACACCGCGCCGGCGAGCAATCGTTTGTCGCAGCGACAAGAGCTAGCAAAGAGAGTACTCTGCTCAGCGACCCTCGCTTGGCAGGCAGAACACTCGCTAAGAGACTTACGCTTGCTACATAACGTATACCAGCACCCTAATCCCATAACACAGTTTTAATCACAATCCGAGAAGTTTTGAAGGATATTGCTGACCCATTGCTTCTTAAGTATGAACAATTCTTCTGCTCAGCAACGTAAATAACTCAATGGACGTGGGTGAACTGTCAAAATGAAACGCATTGCGATCAATTGTCAATTTATGTGTATTACAATTACCCCGCAGCGAGTAATCGCTCGTCGCCGTAGCGCACTCGCTGCTCGGCAACTAGTTTTTAGGGTTCCGTAGTAAACAAGGAACCCTTATAGTTTCGCCATGTCCGTCTGTCAGTTCCCGCTGTAGCTCAGAGACGATTAGAACCAAAGAGCTGAAAAAAAAATTTTTAGGGTTCTTTGCACGTAATGTGGGGATGATATATTTTTTCTCGTCTATCCCATAGTATGGGATATCGTTGGATAGGCCGTTCAAAAATATTGCGAGTCTGTGAACACCACTTTTTGATTCAAGGATCCGTTTGCGTAACATTAAGCATTAAAGTGCTTATTTTTGTTAGAGTCAAGTGTCCCCCCCCCTGCCAGCGAAATGGTTGTTTATGGACATGGAAAAAAATGCATGACAGTAGTACATATAATGAAATTAAAAGGAAAACTATTACCGCTAAGTGGGCTTCACTAGTTAATGAGTAATAGTCGACCAACTTAAATTTGCCGTTGGAGAATTAACCGTGGCATATATCGATGTATGGGAGAACATGTTTTTCAACTACAATGTTAATTGGTCAAGGACAGCTAATGAGACACAATTGATTTTTTATTGTTTGACTCCGAATCGATGTCGCGCGGGGCTTATTGTTTTTGGGGCGGTTTGTTTTTGGGATAAATTCATACCAACTTCCCACCTACAGAACCTTCATTGTGCGTGCTCCGACACGCACTTGGCCGGTTTTTTAATTAATAGCTCTATTTGCTTCTCGTTATTCGCTCGGTGGGACTGGTGCTTAACAACATAAGTCTCTGTAAGTTTTCTAATTCCTTCCTTTCATTCATCCCTTTTATGGCCCAACATTCTGATCCCATACCATAACAATACAAAATAACAAAATAGTAACGTTACCTGCACACAAGACAAAAGCCTGCCATGTTGCGATACTAGATGGGTAAAAACATAAAAAAGCATGCAACATAAACACACCCGGCTTACCTTAGATCACCAACCACCAGTGGTTAACACAAAAAGACGAAAGTGCCGAATAAATGTGAACAATAGTAGACATTTGTGCCCAAAGTAGACATTTGTGCCCAGGGGGCCGCAGTCTCGACATAGATAGCGAACGATTTAGGAGCGAATTCGGTCACAAAGTCCTGTTTTTCGTGCTTGTCAAGCAATGTTGACTGTCTAAAGAGCCCGTTAGGACTTTGCGACCGAATTCGGTCGTCAAGCAATTGCTATCTATGTCGAGAGTGCAGCCCCAGAGTATACATTTGTGAACTGAAGTGTTTATACCTGCAGAATTTCTTCAGTGTAACCATAATAGATTATGGCAAAAACAAACATTGTGGGTTCTTTTTAAATGGTATAATTTTGATAGAATTCTAAGGCACGAAGTGTATTATTTAATTGGTTTTTGAGTCAATAGCGTACAGTTTCATAATAGCCTTCAAGGTTTTGATTCCAGTGTTTTTTTTTTTATTAGTCTAAATAAATGGGTATATTTTTTAATAATTGTGCTTTCCTCTGATTTCCTTTCACATTTTGGGTTATTGAGGTAAATAAAAAATCACATATTGGAAATACGCATTTAATTCAAATATCTCTCGCGATATACAGATAAGTACACAGGGTAATACAATTACATTTTATCGATAAACATGGTAGGTACAGCACTAGCATAGTTCAACAAGATAGGTACAAAAGTTACATTTATATTATATAACAACAATTATGATATTATCAACTTTAGCTTAGGTTATTTTATGATATAGGTAAGTAAAATAATCAGGTTTTCATTAATATGACTGAAATGAAAAAAAAAGCTATGTCAAAGATTACATTTTACTATTATAAAAATAAAATAATTACGCTCTCGGAAAAAAATAAAAAATGTATCAGGACTAACTTTAAATTCAATTTCATAGATTTTCTACAAAGATTTCAATTAAAATAAGCTAAGTCAGTTCGATAATCCATTAAATTCGGATGCGTAAGCTAAATGTGATGACACGTTTCCTAATTCTATTAAACATCGATTACATCGGTGGAATAACTGAAATGGATAAGATTTTTATTTAATTTTAATTAAGTGATAATATGTAGTATAAGTCAATTAATCAATTGTTCGTTAATAGAGACTCAGTATGCTTTTAACATTTGAAACAAAAATGTAGCCTAAATTATTTTGTAAATAACAAAAAACATTACATTTTTATGGAAAGTTCGTTGCAACATAAATTGTACCTATGTGGTACAATTTATTTCAATTTAAAAAATATATAATTATTATAAAAACGACACATATTTATACATGTATGTGTGTCTGCATTGTAAAACACTTGAAGGATAAAATAAGTGTGATTAATCTGCATGGAAAGATCTGATTAATATTTCTCAATTGATATCTCGTTCTGAAACTGTTAAAATTCTTCAAATATGTTACACCTCTGTGCGTAGGGACACTTAAATTTAGCTTAGGTTATTGTGTTTTGAGTACATTAAGTTTTGCAATTCCAAACGATCACTCGGTAGATTTTCACATGAATCACTACAATTATAAAGAGGTAATGTTTTGTAAGTATATATGTAGGAAGTAATCTCCGAAACTACTCATCCGATTTCTGGGAAGATTTCTTCACAAGGAAGCTACAGTATCACCGCGTTTTATAGGATATATTTTTATGTTAAAACAAGAAATTTCAAGCGGACGAAGTCGCGGGTAGAAGCAAGTGACAAAATAAGAAAAAAAACAAAGAAAATACGTTTATTTGCGGCAAACATAACTCAAAAAAGAACACAAAAACGAAACAACAAGTGGGGGAAAATACGTCGGGTAACATCCACGCAAAACGGCAAAAAAAAAATAAGGTACCTATCTTTTAGAAACCTCTTTAATGAAACTGAAACGATATTTGACCGAAGAATCGCAAAACTGGCATTTCATATTGCTTCTGTATGAAAGTGTTAGCCATCAAAATATCAAACGTAAAGTTAACTTTCTTTATTGAAAATATTAGGACTAGCTATAAGGCCTCGTCCAGAGCGAATAAGTGACGCGATATATCAAGCATACATTTTCAGCATAAGCTGACCTGTAATTGACCCGTCTGCCTGGTTGGTCTAATGGACGGAAGCGCTACTACTGAACATGATATTCTGGGCTCGATTCCCGGGTCGGGCAAAGTAATATTGGGTTTATCCGTGTGAAATTTCTCAATAGTAACCCGGAGTCTGAATTTATGCTCGGTTGATGGCAATAGGCTAGCCCCCTATTACATGGGACTTAAATATAACTGGCGAAATGTGAGTGTATTATATAGGTACACCTCTGCCCAACCCTTCGGGGAATAAAGGAGTCATGTTATTGTTATTATGTTCTAAGCTATATATGTACGGAATGCCTATATGCTCGGTCAGCTTATATTCCGGAAATGTATAGCTTGACGTGTCGTCGCTTGCACACGTTAACAAATGTTTTAAATCACAAAGCGTCGTTGGTTTTTATTTTATGCCACTGCCTCAGCTGTTTAACTTAATTCGTATCTGACGAATTCTTATGTTTAATATACAAGGTGTCGTTTTGCATCCTCGTCAAATTTCAGGAGGCTGCTATAAAAGACTAGAGATATTTAATCAAATGTGAGTGGTTGACCAAAAAGGGACCTCAAGGGAAAATAATTGATTTGATTGATTATTTAATAATAATAAATGATTGATTCAAAAATTAAAAAAAAAAAATAACGGTTTCCAATCCCTCCAGGTCCCTTTTTGGTCAACCACTCACAAATAAAATTACGATACCTGCTCAATAATTAATACATACTTGTTTTTTTAGTTATTTAAGTTTGACAGTATTTTAGAATACACCACTTTCACAGAACAGAATCACCCCGTTGCGTATGCGGTAGTGTGTGTGTAAAAGGGCAGTTACAGTGCGGTATCACACGGGCTGCGCTTTAACACGCGTGGCCCACACATTATGTTTCCGTAGATTACAAAAAAAAAACTTCCTGATTATATTATTATTGATTCGTGTCATGAATCATTAGTATAGTTACCTCCTTCAATTTGACGAGGATGCAAAATGACACCTTGTAGAAGTCCGTATTGACGTTATTGTTATTGTTACACAGCGAATCCGAAATAATCCACAGACAATGTCACGAATCCCTTACACATTAAGACGCTGACAACACCTAAACCGCAGTCACTGTCAGATTGCGTAGAAAAGAAAGAGAAGCGCGATGACACAACGCTTGTAATTTATTGCAAAATATGAAGTAATTATCTATTTACTCAAAACTGAGTTGAGTAATCGAAAATAAAAAACAACCAAGTTCTGCATTCAAATAAGACGTTCTTGTTATTAATTAAATACGTAACGTATATTGATATTTGAAACAGATATTTTGGATTAGAACTCAAAGTAAGAGGTTAGTTTAACGTTAGTTTGTATCGAGATTTTGTTTTCAAAAAGTTCTGTGAAATATGTTCAAAATTAACATATATTTTTTCGGCTACCACAAACTGTACAGATTTGGCATTTTTTTTTCTTAAGCGAAGCCTATTTTGGTCAATTTGGTCTTGTCAGCGCCTTAACCTTAATTAGTATCGTTAGTTTTCGCGGAGAATTGTCTGTTGAAAAGTCACAAATGAGGACGCAGGTTCAACATCCGAGTTAGCCATTCACTCTGGAGAAGTACTAAGATATTAATGTACCAATTTAGCATGTGAAAGTCTATTTTGTGACCGTGCATAATTTGTGGCTTGTCCATGCAGATATGGCATTATTAGATTTTAGAACAACATACACAGGTTTATGCCAAGAAATGTGTGGCGCGTAAAATTAGTGTTGCATTTGACCTCATGAGATGTAATGTTTTCTTCTTAGTTTCTAGAGGCTTTATGACTTACGTGATCTGGCTTGAAACAGTTTTGTTTAAAAGTTACCTTTCGCTTAAAAAGTTGTTAGTTGCCAGAAAGGATCTTATCGTACGTTTAAACCCGTACACAGCTAATATGAATCTTGTAAACGACCTTATTTTGCTGCTTAAAAATTTAATTTTATACAGGGACATTGCCACAGCTACCTACAAAATACAAGCGCTTTAACACACGATATACCACCAAATATATTTATATATTTTGTACCATACATTTACGTAAATCAATTAAATATAACTACTGCGTAAATTATTTTATTTAAAATGATATTTTCAGATTAATGAAAATATTTTTCAACATACAAAACTAATAATTAATAAGTAAAATGAGCATGATTATAATAATTTACTAAAGATTAAAATAAGATTGGTCTACTTAAAAATTAAAATAATGATACTGTTGTTGTATCTTAGTAGTAATCGTTGATTTTTTTAAACCAAATTTATTGTATAAATTAAAATAAAAAATAAATCAGATCTAAGATAATCAGTCTATATAAGGTCACCCGGGGCGAAAGCAACTATGAGGCTAAAGCAACTAATTCAATTTTCTCTCAATCTAATCATTTTTGTAGATAGCTCTATCTATTGGAGTAAAGCGGAATCATAGTTTTTTCAAATAAAGTACAGATGGCATCACTAGTTCACCTACTGTAGTACTGACAGATAATTTTCTGTCAGCCGCCATTTTGGAGTCGCATTCACCCCATAAAAAAAGAAAAGTAAATTTGCTTGAAACTGAACTCTATCTCGGCGACGCTATATAGCTTTTACAGATAATTCTGTGTGCATCTACATGTACTCTTGACATCAACATTTAGAAACAGATTACAACTGAGTTATAACGAATAGTCACATTTACCCCAAAGTGGGGTGAATGTAACTTTTACTGGTCTTATTCAACAATAATGCAAATTAATGAAAAACCAAAGTTTATTTGTAACTTAATTTATGTCGAAACTGTTCATCGAAAGCTATGCAATGAAGTACGTTTATTAGAATATCCCTATTATTTAAGTAGCTCATGGTGGAGGGAATCAAAGTTTCAGAATTTTTTTTTTAGTTGCTTTCGCCCCGGGTGACCTTAAAGAAATAAAAAGGAAAATAAAAGGTAAAACATAAAAAAAAACTGATAATACTAGAAAAAAAAATATAACATTCAGGTTCAATCAATTGTATGGATTAACTTTTTACATATCAAATGGATTATTTTTTATTATACCACCCCCTTATTTATAAAAGTGACATAATAACTAGTTAATGACAGAATTTTCCTGAAAATCTACTTAATTTAATCTGTTGTCAAATCTTATGACAAGACATTTTTGATTGATTTAAGTCGTTGGTCCCGGCCGTCACTCGTAGATCTTTGACAGTCTTTACGGACAGTCAGAAGCCCAAAAGTCTGACAACCAGTCTTAACCAATAACTGGGTCATGGAGGTCAGATAGGCAGTTGCTTTATCTAAAATACTGATATTCAGCTGCATCCGGTAAGACTGGAAGCCGACCCCAACGAAGTTGGGAAAAGGCTAGGCAGATGATGTTATATCAATCAACCAATAACACTGCAAACATGATAATGCTTTTAGAAATCAAGTGTCTTTCTAAAAAAAAAATGTCATGACAACACACATTCATCAGTCATTGGCACAGATTTTTTTTATAAATAAGAGGAATAATGGCTCTATTTAAAATGTAGAAATCTAGCAAAAATTCTGTGAGTAAGAGCCTCTTAATTCATCCTTTTGATCAGTACAAAAGTTAACAGAACATTACATAACATCATCTTACAAAACCAACATACCGAGATAAACTAAATTATAGCTAAACAACACACTGGCAACCTGGCTTAGAAACCAATTTATATAATTTGTAGATACAAGTAAAGTAAAAAAAGGAACCTTTAAAATTGAGATTTTTTTATCAGATATCTTAGACATCACTGATTTATCGGTCTTAAATAGCCAACGCGCATTAAGCAAGCGTGGTGATCAATAGTCGGCCTGCAGCGAAACAATATTTACGATAATTATTATATTTACGTTTTACAGTGAAGAATATAAAGAGATACTTATTTTAGGCTAACAAAAAGCTAGCTGCCAGCGTGGTAAATTATGATATAGGCAAGAAAGTAAGTCGCCTAAAATATGAGATTAAAAAATACTGATTTGGAGCTACTTCATACTACGTAAAGAGTAAAAACTAGTATTTTTGCACCTTCTTCATTCAAATAATTGATTTACGGAATTTGTATTCATAACTAACAAATTATTTAGGCATTTATGAATGGCATCTTATTTTTAAAGTTAATAATCGATTTTATATTTTATTCCGCCATTTATATGGCGGAAAAAATACACTAATTTATATTCGTGTATTTCATTTTATAATTTATTTGTGTAAGCATGATTTATTAGAAAACATGCGTCTTTACTAAACCGACTGTAGTATTCGTTCATTGTGTTGTTAATCAGTTGTCATATCAGGTACTACAGTATTTATTCTAAATATTTAAATTAGTCACTAAGAGTGCCATTCATAAATTATTATCTATAATATTAAACAACAATGGCAGTGGGTAGATTCTTATCCTAATAATAATTTATTGATTAATATAGTCTTATTGATACAATTACTATAAAGATGGCAACACTAATATGCGTCTTCAGAACAATTGGCTACATAGGGTTTTAAGTATGCTTTTTAAAGTAACTGGAGACCGTTACATTAATTTCCTTTTAAGGGTAACATAATTATTTAGACAAATTAAGACTTGGACACATTAAAACAAAAATAGCTCGGTTTCTATAAGACTGTTTAAATTATTTGGATTTTCGAATTCAGCTTACAGATGTTTAATTACTTTCTATTTTAACAGAGACTGCTATTAAGAAAGCTTTAAATTCATCTATGTTTCGTTGCAAAAAAGATGGAATGTTGCTGTTCGTCCTGTTCAGCTACACACACTTCATAGTACGGCCCAAGCTTTACAGCAGATTTGCAGATCCAGGATTTTCGTAAACCGATGATTAAGTATATCTTAGTTAGATATTGTGGCCTCAGTAGTTGCCATGTAACGTTTTATTAAGACAAAAGAGATTCATTAAGTACATTTACCATTAGTGTTTGATCTCCAGTTTAGCCATCTTTATTGGTAAAGAAACAATTATAAAAATACTGATTTGAACGTTGTTAACGTCGATTAAGCTTCGTAACAGTTACATTTTAATAGCAAGAATAATCGTTTCTTTTTCTTCTTTTTTATATTAATTCATTGCAATATAATTTCAGTGTTGAGTTGTCAGTGTCAATATTCCACAATAGTAGTGACACTGGCAGGTCTTGAACGCGATTTAGATATGCTGATCGCGTTCAGTTTTAATGTAGAAATTAGCTCTTAAAATATTTTAAATGTTTATAATTTCAAAGTATCATTTCTTTTTTCTTCGAATTATATTGCAATAAACTTACAAACTTACTTAAAATAGCTGCTTAATTCAATAATCTAACACGTTTCCTCGTCGCCTGCATCTGTATGTATTTCATAACTTGATATTGTAATTCTTGACGTTTCAGATCTTAAGTGTGCAATTTCCACCTGTTATCAAAAGTAATAATCAGTTTTTGTAGTCATTATTACACTTGACTTCTTAAAATGGTTTATTTTTTATTTAAGGGCCCATCAAAATATGTGCTCCATTTTTTGCACTGGGTTCAATGCGTCTGGCAATTAAAGTGACTTGAAGATTCACTTAAAATTATAACCTGCATTAATTCTTTCTGAGATCACGGTTGCTGATGTATGGAAGACGACATGCTGCACCCACCACAACTATATTATTGAAATAAGGGTAGAAGGAAGAATGATGATGATGAATTAAGTTTATAGTCCCGGTAGGTACTGTATCACTTTGAAGGGACCTTACATAAATTTTTGAAATAAAAACGAGTCATTCTGTTGCACCGATTTTAGTCTTTTCATTGGTGATACGTACTAATGAATTTTAATTAATGTTAATTCCATGTTAGTAAAGTCGTAGGGAAATAATAGGACTAAAAATAAAAACATGTCATATTTCGAGTTGAATTTACATAGCCTCCTCGGGTAAAACTTAATGTTTTTGTGTCCGACGCACCCTGGGCTGCCTTACCAGCTCACCAAAAAATTCGACCTTATTCTCCTCTTAAATATTGTCCATACAGCAAGTGCAATATTTAAGAGAAGAATAAGATCATATTTTTTAAATCTTCTTTTTATAAGAATATGTGCTGTTTCTTATAATTTACCTACGACTTTTAAACCATACTTATAATATAATATCATACAGTATAAAATTCTTACCTTTTGCAAGCACTTATCCATATCAAACTAAGTATAAGAATGACCGCTTTAAGCCAGCCATAGGTAAGCTTTAAGCATGATTTCTATTTTAGTAGTATTCTTAAATGATGGTAAGACTAAATGGTAGAAATTTTAGAACAGGCAATTAATTGACTTAAGTAAGTATCTATGTTCACTATTATTAGTGTGTTTCTCTAACAATAATTGGAGTGAAATAATTCAACTGTCTACACTATCTAACCCGTCTAAAATTGTTCATTTCCTACTTACAATATAATAATATTAATTAGTGTCAAATATTTGGTTTCTATAAAATTGTCTGTAGTGAGTGCTTACTCTATAACAGTATTAGAAAATTGTTTTGAAATACGCCAAAAATGTAACTCGTGGAAATAAAAAACCCATGTGTATTTTAAATGCCTTATTAAACTAATTTTGTGTTTAAAGCAAGGCAGAAATGCAATATTTTTTCATATAATGTAGTACACACGACAGCGTATCAAGCTACACGTTTATAGTATAAGCTGACCTCGCATTGCATGTAAGTTTTCGGTGCGATGATACGTAAGCTTATACTAAATTATAAATCCATATGTCATCGTGCATACTACGTTCATAAAAAGGATTAAAAATATTCAGTAACTTTTTCTCAAATGTTTATTCTACATGTCGGTCGTTTTAAATAGTTAACAACAACAAAATATACATTATATTGATATATAGTAACAACGACGAGAAACGTAACAGTTTATACACACCAGACTACGTTTTTGTAAGGGTGACCAGTGGAGAAAAATAATTTTGATCTGTATTTTTTACTAAATACAGACCATTTCACGAAGTCCTGATTTTTATGACAATGACGTAAAGTGCAAATTGCAATAATTAGCCAGACTTTATGACATGGAAATCTATACCATCATAATCCTTGTCCATTTACTCTTTTATTTTTACTTGTAAACTCGATATTATTTTTTTTATGTTATTGTTCAACCAAGCAGGCGGCTCTGATGGCAGGTTGTTACCGACACCTATACTACACCAGAGGCATCGTAGGTTCGTAGCCATCCCATTATGAGATAGCACAGTTTTGAAATCATTGTGTATTTGTCATCCGGCGATGACAAATACACAATGATTTCAAAACTGTGCTTTTGCATTTATTGAAGTTATTTCTTACGGATAAATTTCAGCATTTATTTAACCTTGACGAATGTTGAAGAGAAAACGTTACCTTTATTTCTTAAATTGTTGAATTTCTAATAAAAATATGTGAATATCACATATTTATGTAGTACTAAAATTAACTTTACACCGTAAGTAATCAATTTAAGTCAATTTTAACATTAAATTAGGTGTAATTGAAATACTACTACACTAATCGATATACAATTTGTACTGTACCAGTGATCCTACAATGAACACATTCATTTTTAATTAATTCTTATCCATGAAAGGTCACCCACTTACAAAAAAGTTTTAATTTAGTTTTTTGATCTGTAAGCACTTTTACAACATTTGATTATAACGAACAAATCTATTCTACACATTAAAATGGTCAGTTGTATAACTATAATTTTGTTTTATTTTCGATTAAGATGCAGTATTATTGCGAATATTTTTTATATAGAAAATGCATACATTTGACTTGAGCCTTGCCTAGAAGCTTCATGGTCAAATAAATGGTAACTTTTTAAAGCCGTCGGAAATTTATTAACATTTTATAACTTCATTTTTCGGTAAAAATACTTACAGATCTCATACAGTTTCATAAATATTATTACACTCACATGAAAGCGGATTATATTTATTTCAAAAGCGTATAACGAATTGCTTTTGTTAACTGACAACCTTCATTTTTATTAATAGCAATACATTTAAACGGAAGTTATAAATACGAAAGTGGTAGTTTTGGTCGACTTAGTGTTGGCAACACTGCATCTCGTGGCAGTTATTTTTCAAAAAGGGAAGTTCTGTTTCCAATTGTCTTTTTAATTTTGTACTTTAGCAACGAATTGATATGACTTCTTACGAACGACTGGACGCGCATACTCTAGTCTGCAGATCACAAAATTAGAAAATAAAACTAAATTGTTTAGACTATCAATTGTTGAAGTAGCTACGGGCAATACCGGCTTAGTTCGAGTTAAATGTATGTTAGGATTTTATAACCCATCATTTTTATTAAAGTCATCGTCTTAGAAGGAAATCGATATTTCAACTAAAGTCTTTTTAGACGTGTTTTTATGTGCGTCTATCTGTTTCTTGAGAAGTTTAATCCTTGAGCGGTAGTAAGCCGGTATTTAAATACAGGGTGAGCAAAGTTGTGTTTTAAAGACATTCGTATTTTCACGTTATTCACACATACTTGTTTCATCATAACACCCTGTTTATCTCTAACTCTTCTAATATGAGTCGAGATCAGTCGATTGCTGAAAATGATTACATGAAATCAGTCGAAACCTTTATTTTGGGACTTATTTAATAAATTTAAAGTAATTTTGTAATTGATACACAGTTAAAAACTGTCATTACTATTTTATTTAGCCAAAAAGCAAGATTTTTTTCGAGGATTTAATCAATCTCATTTTTTTTTTAATTAACCTACCTACTTATATTATTTTTTCAGATTTTTGTTTTCTTGAATAACTATCAAATAAGTCCCAACGTACAAAAAATATATTAAAATGATTACTTACTACACAATAGCTAAGTTACATAGTCTAAAAACAATTTTTGTTTTAAAAAAATGGGTCCGTTTTTTTGGCAATTATTAAATATTTCGAAAACGGCGCACACGGCACAACATTCATCAACTAGCGTTTCATTTTAAGATATTTTTTTCAACAAGACAATGGCAACACTTAGTTTAAAATTAAGTTACACCAGCCAATATTCACGCAACAGTTATTATTGCTTAATTTATTTTAAAAATTAGACATTCCTGCGCCATTTTTTTTCAAAAAGCATTATTTATTATTACGCATTCCTTAAAATGGAAGCACCCAATTTTGTGTTCGTTAAATATTGAGATTGCCATGACAAAAAATGTTCCTAAAAAGCTAGCGTCGTAAAAACAGAGTTATAAGCGTTATGTTTATTGATATTTTAATCATTTGTAATCCTTCTCTACTCTCTCTTTTAGATGCAACTAGAACCCACCGTAAGCAGCGTCCAAAGAAAAAGGGCATTCATTAATATGGCGTATGCGCTATGTAAATATAAAAAAAACTAAAGTATGCATAGTATGTAAGAATATAAATGTATTGTTCCAGAAACTGTTAGCAGAAAAATAACCAACAACATTTTCACAATCATATTTTGTTTACATTGTTGTTCTGTTGTCTGATCTGATATTCTGAAATGTATAGAATCCAGTTTAACTAAACATACAGGTGTGCTGCTGGGGAGATTGTTGTGCCACTTCTTCCCAGCTAAGGCACTAGGAAATGGTGAACCTAGGAAGTGGGGGACCGTCTTATGTAATTTTGGCGTTCGAAAAGTGCTGATTCTCAGCTTAGTTTGAATAAATGACTTTTGATTCTGAAAAGCTATTTCAGACTTGTTTTAGACAAACATGCGTCTTGTGAAGAGATTTTGATACTGAATCGCTTTGGTCGATTAATAAAGCAACAATTTCTGGCAACACGTTTGAGTTCAAAATAAACGGTAAAAAAAAAACAGAAATAAATATTGTAATTCTGAAACACTTGAATTGTTAATCTTAAAATAGTTTCACTGTTTTGTGGCCATAGTAGGTAAAGCTGGGTGCACGGTGGTACCGTACCGCCGTTAAAGTTCGGTACAAAATATTTTTTTACCGTTCATTTTCGCATCGGATAAGAAGCTGTAGCGTGTTAAATGCTTGTCAGTGTGATTAGTATATTAAATCCTTTACCAAACATGTGACATTATTTACTTACCCGTTCCTTGCTATATGTACTAGTATTTTGAAGAGACGGTTGATACAATTTTCAAAAGTATTTTATGCGTCGAAATTGAAATAGCGAAGGTCTAATGTCAAAAAAAGAAATAAAATTAAGTTACCATAATCTAAAATCAAACATCTACTTCAAGTGAATCAATCAACTAAAATTCTCGAATCAATCATTCCGTCTCTCCAAAATTGAACCAATCACCCAGCTTTGAATCAATCAGACAGCGTATGAATCACTCACCACTTCACTGGTCAGACAGTTGATGGTGGTGGGAGGGAGGGCGCGCGCGGGCGGCGCCGGGGGGCGCGGGGAGCGGCGCCCCTCGCGCCCGTCGCACGGCGTGGCGCCGCGAGCTGGAGTTATTGGGTAGCCTAGAGAAAAGACAACGTAAGTGATTTGATCTTTTGGCTTGAAGGTGTTCTTAACAACACAAAAAATCAAGCCTATATTCTCTAAGGATTGAAGGTGTAGGCAGAGGTGTAATCACTATCTATGGGGGTCTATTTCACTAGTAATATTTTTAACATGACTTAAATGTGACCAAAAAAAACAGATTTTTATGTTTAGATATGCGAAAGTACGCTCGCATGTATCACTCAGCCAAGAAACAGAATTAATTACTGTTATGCCATACGATTTTCTCGAAACATAATTTGTTTATCTCGCCTCACGACACTCGATTTTCGAACGAACTATTTACGAGAGTCAACTTATTTCGGTAAAATCCTACTGGGGTAGAAAAACTCTCAGTAAACAATGCTCTAATAGGGTAAGACAATTTATCCAATGTTTTTTTTTTTCTAAAGAATATTGAATACATTGTTTTACTCACAAAAAGTGCATCTCTCTTTGTCTTATTTATTTATACTTATATACTTTATTGAACAAAAGATAATACATTACAAAAATAATAATTATATATATATATATATATATATATATATATATATATATATATATACATATATATATAATACTTTTGAATATTTATATGGCTGGGTGGATTATAAGACGAGGCAGTAAGGGCAGCTACCTTAACCGTTGTAGCTACAAGAAAACGGTCTTAGCAGACCGTCCTTAACTTTGAGACATTTAGATTTGCATTCACAGATTTAGAAAAAAATGTACAGTCAGCAAGAAAATGGAAAGTTTTCACAAAAAAAATGTTTGGTGCCTATCGATACTGTTTCTTACAGAGATCAAAAAACTGTATATATATATCTCGTGTCTTATTGATTTTAATTTCCACATATAAGCTACGTACCTTGTTCACTACTACTGGACTCAGTGAAGCTGGGCGTGCCCTCCGTCCACGTCGGAGTGGAACCCTCAACAGACGCGGGCGGTGTCCAGCACACACTGGAATCATCAACATAACTTTAAAAACCTCGTTACACGTTCTCTGAGTTGTGAGGTGCGACTACCTCAACACACCCTCCCCTTTTCTTGCTACAAGTGGCCGCATAGTATTCTGCAAATATCTTAGCTCATTTCATATCCTTATCCGCGATACAGCAGTTGTTTTGGTAGCTCCATGCTGCCATTGGCTCAGGAGTGGAGCAATTACAAGAGAAGTCTTTTCCAAGCGGTTCGGAATGTTGAGAGACTCGATTACTATTACCAACTTTTTCGTTGGTGATAGTCCCATGGTTCACGCGAGCGACGGGGGCCGTACTGCGGGGGTGGTTACAAGTGGGCGGGAATGTCCACTCGCAGCTGCAGCCCGTGCTCTCAGACACGGCGGCGCATCTCAAAACGTACATGATATTACTATCCAAAGATGAAAAATATATTGGATATCAAAACAAACAAATTACAATGTCGGTAAATAACAAAACATAATATCACGCCTTGTTTTCGGCGAAGTGTTGGGCAGAGTACATTGCGCCAGTTATGTTTAAGTCCCATGTAATAGGGAGCGAGCCTATTCCCATCAATTACCCTCAGAATTAAAAAATGCTAAATACTGAAATATTTATTCGAATAATTATTCATTACAGTGGTCGCCTAGCGGTTGGTAGATGTCACATGTCTTCGAATTTTTGGTTCTAGGACATGCCGGTTACCTCACGATGTTTTCCTTTACTGTTTTGAGAGCAGTGCTGATGTAATAATTTACACAAAGTAAAGCGCCTGCCTGGGTTCGAACTTACGATCTACAACTCGTAAGTCGCGGCCGTTACCACTGGGCCACCACTGTTCAGCAGCTTGTACAATCTATATAATACTTACTAGTTCCATGAATACATTAATTCCATGCTATTATAAAACACTTACTTATTCCATGTTCAAAATGTCACTTCCTGTCTACACACTTCCCATAAGCATAGCGGAGCATAATAGTGCCTACCAAATATTACTTAATAATTTTAATAACATAGTAAAAACATAATACCTGGCATCATTACTGCGCGCACTGCTTAACGCAGCCGGCGTCAACGCCAAAGACGACGCGGAAGACGTCGTCATCACACTCGCCGCACTAGACGCGCCTCTACGTCTACCAGACGCACTTGACGACGTCGTTGATGAAGAGTTCGTGCGACTTGTCCTGGCAGGTGGAGCTTCTTCGAAAGGTGGTGGAGGCGTCGAACAACACGAGAGAGGGGCACCGCCTGGTGGTAAGCTAGCGTTACTACTTGGACTAGCAAGACAACAGTCTTAGAGGATAGGTGGACTAATGTTTAGTGGGTAAAGGCGTAATGGTTGTGGAGGCAACAATGAGCACAGGCGTAGCTTTTTGAGTTGGTTTTGTTACTGTTAGGCGTCATCTCCACGGACGAGATAATCGCGGCGATAGTCTCGCCGTGCCATCAAATTCAATAGAAACTATGAATCAATCTACACACGGCGATAATTTTTAGGCACAGCGTGACTACTGTCGCGATGCTCTCGTCTGTGGAGGTGGCGCCTTATAGTTGCGACCAAATTTGCGACATTTTAACAGATAATACTCAGTGGCAATGTACTAGCTATGATTGGACGGGGGTCGTGTCATTACCTGTGGATTTGACAACGCGTGTTATTTCTAGTATGTTGAAATGTCACAAATGACGCCGCACTTTTAAATCACTTTTCAACCGACTTCATAAGGAGGAGGTTCTCAATCCGGTTGTATTTTTTATGTTGGTTTGTTATGCCCAGAATCCCAATTCAAATTTGATACGCCTGTGAGCTTAGTTTAATGGTTGTTCAAAAGATTCAAGCTATTTCTACTTTCAGGCAAATTGTGGAGGTTTAGGTACTAAATCCAAAAGTTTGATTCTAGTTTCTAGCTAGTAATATTTTAAAAGAATGTATGTACTTATGCGTGAAAAAGGTGCTTGTTAAAAAAAGCTCGATAATGTTTTTCTATTGTACTTTAACTGCCGGGGAATTCAAAATGTATTAAAATAAGTTATGAATCAGTGAAATTCTGTGAAGTTACAGTGTAGAACTTCACTGCAAAATTAAAGCAATTGAAGTTTGAATACAGTATTGAGAATTCTACAAAGTTCCTGAAATATTGAATTAATTACTGAATTAAAAACTAATGGAATAGAGGATATCGAATTTAAATCAGGATCAAAGACATCAAAGAGTGAGAATATCTACTGTCTAGATATCATTTGAAGCTTTGCCCAGCTTCATGTATTACAAATATATCCCTCCTTGTCATTTGTTTTTATAAAAACTCGGTAAGTTATAGCACTCTATAATGTATATGACCAAAATTAATGGTCTGGCAATATTTCAATGAAACATAAAATATTTCAGAAGTGAACTTGCTTTATCTCGAGTTCTAGACGACTTACTACCATCACCAATTTTTCACATAATTTATGACTAAAAACAAGAGAAAGCCACTTTTTCCCAATTCAGATTACCATTAGAAAAGAAAAATACTTGAAAAAGACAACTACATAAAAGCTAAAATAAATACTTAATTGATAGATAATGTAGCACTTAAATACATACAAATAGATATAGTCAACGTGTTATTTAAAAAGGATGCACTATGTTAAGGTAAAGGAGTTTAATAAAATATGAAAATCCAAAGACCGAGCAATTAAACGTCAATTATAGAAAAAATGGCAGTCATTACGGATCACAACACAATCTAGAAACATCTGCATGCTTGGCTAAGAACAACAGTAGTTAAAGACATTTGTCTTTGAGCCTCAACTAACTATATCTTCAATCCATCTTTCTAAATTATTCTCTTGTAATTTTAATTCGTTAAATATATCTTTAATCCAACTTTCTATAATATGGTCTTTCTATAGTCTTGTAATTTTATTTGTATCTTTTCGTTTTAAACTTTTAGGACATCATAAGTTCCTTATTTTAAATTAAAAAAAACTTCATCTTCTCGTAAATTTTCATTAGTTTCGTCTACAGCAACTCTTCAAATTCTTTCTTCATTTTTATAATCATCTTCCTCTTATCCGACTTCCTCTTAAAGCTTCCCTTCTTTTTCTGTCTCGGTATCTTATTTGGCGTTTTCGTCAATGGCGTCTCAGAAAACTGTTTAATTTTCTCGTGAACATTACCACTTATTGATTTTGAAACTATTGGGTTAATCACCGTTGTTGCTAACGAGAAATGCTTCTTGTCAATGGACGTCAAACTGCCGTGAGTGTACTCTATCGGTTCAAACATTTTCTTAGTTTCTATTACTAACCTTTGCGTGTCAATGTTCTTTTCTGATTGTTTACTATCCTGTGAAGATGATATGGAACTTCGCCTTGAACTATCAGAGTCTGTTTGGGCTTTAAAAATATGTTTTTGGAACATATCAATTTTGGTTTTCGCTTTCTTGTGACATATAACTTCGTCTTTCGTCATTCCTCGTTGATAAGTTCTAATTTCTACTTGTGGTTTAGGTTTTTTCTCTTGCGAGCGGTTTTTGTCTCTTTTAGATTGAGTGAAGTTCAGTTTTTTCGATATGCCTGATATTATTCCTGGTTTTGAGCCGTTCTTTTCTACTTTAGCTTCTGTTTCTGGTTTAGGAATTTGTTCTACCTCTATTGTATCAGCCGGAGCTACTTTTCTTAAAGTTTTGGCCGCTGATATGAGATCTGATGATTTAACGTTGTGAACGCTTACTTTTTCACTCGAGGAATCTAAGCTTATCTGAGTTTTTCCGGTCAATATATCACCTATCTGTGTTACAACTTCCTTTACGAATTGCGACGGACTTCTCGATTGTTTAGTTCTAACATCCTCGACTGTTTCTCGTATTTCTTGAACAACAATCCGTTCTTCACTACTAGATTCGGTAAGAGACGTATCATCATAATCTCCAGAGTCCAAATGTTCTCTCAATACTTTATCGATATCGAATTTAGCCATCATTGAAGTTTGAGCAATCAAATCTTTACCGGGGTAAGATCTCTCCGTGATACTATCAGCTTCTTCTACGAAGTCTAGGAAAGAGTTCGAAGCAACTAATTTGGTGATCTTAACAGAACTGTTTGATACAGATGGTGGGATGCGACATGCAGTGGGTTCTTTAAACTTAAAATCATGCCCGTAAAAGCAGAAGTCATCATCACTGCTAGTGATAGGTGTCTGCGGTGGGATGTCACTCACAGAGATATTTAAATTCGGATAATCACCTTTCGTGTCGATGCTAGACGCTTGGGAGGACGCGCCTCCACGTTTAGCTTTAGGAGACCCTCTCGGAGGAACCGGAGGGGGGACTCTCTGCTTTTGGGAGCCTTTCAAGACGGCGGGGAACGCGACTTCGGGCTCTGACACGGCGATAGTCGTCTTAGCCGACGACATGGTGACTTTAGCGGCTGTCGAGACAGGTGACGTCACCGATATCGGCGTTATATGCGCTGTCACATCCGATAAAGACACTGGCGATCGACAAAAACGCTCAAAATTTTGTATAGGTTTATTAATAATTAAAATACACCATAATAAAATGTATAAACGAAAAATTTGGCACATTAGAAAAACAGATTATAACAATAATAAAAAATATTAAAGATTTGTGTATCATTGGAAGCGTAGTTACAGTTACAGACGGGTTTTACGTAATGTCGTTAAATATCCAAAATGGCGTGTTTGAATTTATATTTTTTAGATGGAGCTTGACCGTTTAAATAACGTATTTTTTATTGGTGCATCAAGTTTATGTATAATATATTAAAAATAAATTACAGCATGCAGATTTAGGGAGTAAAAAGAAAAGCGAAGATTGATGGTATACCCAATAAGAAAAAAGTTCCAATAAGGCCACAGCAGCATGAAAAAAGGAGAGATAACATGACCATAAGTTTCTTTATATATATTTTTGCATTTATTTACGGCCACAATTTAAATTCTTGCCAGAAATGTACTTATTTTAATACCAAAAAGGATTAATAAAACAATTAGGTTGGGTACTAAGTTAAAAAAAACGTAACCTAACCTAAAAAACATAGCCTAACGGGTAGGTTGTGTTTTTTTTAGGTTAGGTTACGTTTTTTTTATGACTATTTATCCTTTAATGTAGTAAAATAGTTATATTTGTGTACTTAAATCCTTTAAATAGCCTATATTTACTAAGCAAAAAGCGTAGCAAGGGATTCAAACCAGACCTTCCAAATGGGTCGTTAAACTGATTGGTGTAAATAATTTTGAAAAAGGTGCGAATAAATGTTGAGTATTATATTTTCGCGAGACATCCAATTTATTACTGACTCGACAATTAAAGCAAAAGCAACAGTGACTTTATTTATGAAATATAAAATAATTTCGGCACCAACGATAAAGCAGCAAATTAATTTTAAATCTACATTTAGCCAATTGATTGATTTAATGTATAATTTAATGAATTCTGAATATTTAACTGATTCAAGCGATTAATGAGTGTGATAACAGTTTTATACAATTTTGTTTTAATATTTTCTAATTAAAAATAATTTTGAGGTTTAAAAGTGTACTCCTTGCTACACTTTTTGTTATGTTATATTTGATTGTAGATAAGATAGTACTTAATGTCAGTGGTATATTCATTGATTAATGTTTTGTGGCATATGAAAGAACAGAATTGTTTTTTTTTTTAATTACAGACTTATTATTCTGCTATACACAGTGATTTAAAATTCACTGTTAATCTTTCAAGGCGTATAAGTACTCATAATTATGAGCAACTTTCACTGTGGCTACAACTCTGAAATATCGAAAAAAATATCAGCTGTTTCATACAAAAATGCAATACTTAAAAAATGTATGAAACAGATGTATATTATTTTTGTTGTTTCGTAGTTGGTCCAATTGTGAAAGTTGTTTATAATCATGGGTACGTTCACGCCCTGAAAGGTTAACAGTAAATTAAAAATCACTTTGTATTATTATCACATTAGATTTGAGTCGTTCGCACATAACATGAAGGATTACCTAGAAGTGCGGTGACCGCTACATAACGGCCGTAGTGACGGCTGTCATTAAAATGATGGCAGCGGGGTTTGACTTTAGTGTAAAAAAACGCTCTCAAGCAAAACACACCACTCGTGACGTGGAGTTGCGGACACCAGCCCGTTTTACCTATTACCTATTAAACACACCAACTTAATTTTATAAATAACGTCTCAGTGACGTCATTCGCCGGTAAATTACAGACGTTATGCGGCGGCCAACGCCCTTCTAGGAAGCCGTAGCTTAAGGCGCTGACAAGGCCCATTTGACCAAAATAGGCTTGTCTTAAGAAAAAAAATTGCCAAATCTGTATAGTTTGTGGTAGCGGAAAAAATGTATGTTAATTTTGAACATATTTCCCGGAACTTGGTTGTTACCAAAACAAGTTTTGAAAAAAAAATCTCCATACTAACTAACGTTAAACTAACCTCTTACCTTGAGTTCTAATCCAAAATATATGCATTAAATATCAACATACGTTACGTATTTAATTAGTAACAAGAACGTCTTAATTGAATGCAGAACTTGGTTGTTTTTTATTTTCGATTACTCAACTCAATTTTGAGTAAATAGATAATTGCCTCATATTTTGCAATAAATTACAAGCGTTGTGTCATCGCGCTTCTCTTTCTTTTCTATGCAATCTGACAGTGACCGCGGTTCTATATTTTACTAGGTATGTTTAAATTCCATTTAAAAGGGGGCGAGTCTATTGCTATCAACCGTGCTCACATCCAGACTCCGGACTACATGTACTGAAAAAATCCTTTGCCTCGAACTCCGAGGCAGTTGATTCAATTCTATACTTTCATATCCCATCAAAAACATTTTTCTTTTAATTACTAATTTATATACCTACTTGGTCTTTATTTCATTATCATTATCATATTTTTTATCTCTTAAAACATTGTCGTATGAAAACGACAGTTGGCACGTAACGACAAAACACAATACGACATTCGGTCTCACCTGCTTTGACGCTCGCGGCCCCACTCGATCCTGCTCCTATCCGTTTGATAGCGTGAAAATATTACGTGATAATCGTGAGCAATAGTTTCATAAAAATATAAAAATAAATTTTGTAAAAGAGTTTGCGAACTTGGTTGATGGAACACTACCGTGCTTCCAGATGTTTAGGTTCTACTAAGTTATTGTAGTTAAAACAAATTGAAAGTAAGCTTTCCAACAATACCAGTTATTAAGATACAGGATCTTTTTTTTTATGGCGATGTAGAGTAAATTTCTCAGTTTACTCTAATAAATTAGCGTCAAGTCGCATGACAATGGTGGCGATTCCCTTGTTCGCAAACTAAACTAAATTTAAGTTCAGTGCATCTTTTTCTTTCTATTTCATTAAGAAAAGGACAGAAGATAAATTTTAGTTTAGTCCTGTCAAATTAATCAGCGCCTGTCACTACTCCATACAAGTTTAGACGTGATTAAAAATTTGCCTACTAAAATTACATCAACTTACGTCAAGCGCTGATTAATTTGACAGGACTAAACTAAAATTTATCTTCTGTCCTTTTCTTAATGAAATAGAAAGAAAAAGATGCACTGAACTTAAATTTAATTTAGTTTGTGAATAAGGGAATCGGCGCCAGTATGTAAATACACTTTCGAAAACTAGGATTATAGGCGTGAAAATCACACCTGTAATCCCTGAAGGGTTAGGCAGAGATGTCACTATAGTACACCAACATAGTAAATCTCAAATGTGATACTCCAAAGCAATAAATAAAACGAATAAAATCCAGCCAACAAAAAAAACACATTTATTACCGTAGTATATACATAAAATTTTGGTCAAACAGCTCAAGCGATATACAATATACTTAACGATATACCACACAAATAAGTAAGTAACTTACACTGGTTCAGTGTTAAATAACCACAACACTTTTGTTCGTGACTGTAGTTTTTTTTTGTGTAAATTTTCTTATTTTTTTTCTCCAAAGCGCTACAATTCCATCGCACTTTTTACAAATAATAATAAAAATATTGAAAAATGTACAGTGGCATACAAAAGTTTAATCAGCCATTAAAAACGAAAAACTAACATTCATTCTAGTAATCTCATTACATTGTGTGAAGGGTGTCTTAATAAATCCTACGGAATATTGTCTACTCGCGTCGTTAAAATAATGGTACTTACAATGTAAATAAAATACTAAATGAGTGACTGACATTCAAATTGTGACAAGATTAATACATACTTCTTTTTTATTAACCTATTGACCGCCACGTCAAAAAAGCAAACACGTGCCCTCGGCGCCAAGCTACGAATTATTCCTTAACATCTGTCATGTAGTCGTGACCGTGGCGTGCTGGGCACATTTTAATACACTTGGGCACAAGCTTTTTTTTTTGTGCACATTCATTAAAATGCTATGACTGTGTCGGTCAAAAGGTTAAAGGAATGTACCCAACTAAGATAGGTGTGTTCAGTAGAGGGTTTTTAACATAACATCACGCTTATATTCCCAGAAGGGTTAGACAGAGGCACAGGTGTACCTGTAGTACACCCACATTTCGCCGGTTATATTTAAGTCCCATGTAATATGGGACGAGGCTATTGCCTTTAACCGAGCACAAATCCAGACTCCGCGCTGCTACTGAGAAATTCCAGATGGAATTACCCAATAACACTTTGTCATATCCGGGAACCCAGGACCTCGTGCTCAGCAGTAGCGGTTTCGACCACTAGAACAATGAGGCAGCTTATAATTTCTGCCGCGTCGAAGGCTAGTCTCCGCTGAGAACGGCCGCCATGGTCGGTCTGGACTATTAGTATTATATATACTAACTATTAGTATTAAATACTTATTAAGGTAGACTGTACCCGATCTTATTAATTTATGTACAACATCATAGCAAATAAAATTCTGATTCTGATACTTACATACTTCGTTAACGGAGTATATTTTCAAATTAGAAGAACCATACAGTTACTTACAATTTTGGAAGACATGTTTTTGAATATAATACCCGAAACTGCTGACATAAATATTAATATTTAATTTACAAACTAATAGTTTGAAAACTCAGTCCTATACTTTGTGACGTATTTTTTTTTAAATCATTTATCTTGGATGAGAAGTACCATTAACTAACAGAATATATTCACATGCTGTCATTCGTAAATTGAATGGCAGCCTGAAAAAATCCTGATTACATTTATTTTCCTAAATAAAAAGGAGAATCCCTCAAACATCGGCAAAAATAAAAATACAGACACCACAAGTAAATTACGATAAAACAATAAAAATAATATTTCTCTAATAAATAATATCAATTCATACAAACTCTTTCCAACATATCCCAATATACATATTATTTCAGTTCAAATTATTATTTTAAAAGACTGCACTACAAATTGTACTTCATTTAATTTTAATTTCACTTCTCTATCGTCTCTCTGATTTGTCAATAATATCTACAAACTCATAATTGAGTCATACAGGTGCAAAGACATTATATTTTTTTTTAATAATATCAACTTTGATAGCAGTCTTTGTGTTCCACGCGCGCCTCAAAGAGATGTCGTCAGCACAAGAGTGGGGGTCCACTAGGGCCGACGCCTGCCCTCGTGGGAAAGTCCGAGAGGAACACGAGTGGGTTTTAGTCAGTAAGAGTCTGACACACCCTCCCGCTCCGCCCAGAGCGGGAGAAGTTATTTGATAATTTACCACCAAACGAAAAAAAAAATGTCGCATCAGCTTCATTGTTTGACATAATAAGTTTGTAGCTAAAACAGCAACATCTCGTATAAATAACCGTTGAAATTATTGGTTTGCAGCAATAGCAATTGCATTGCTTTGAAACCAAAAATATTGTTTACGGCCATTTTGGTGTTTCTAGATGTTGCTACCTTTATATCTACATATATGACTCAATTATTCCGCAATATGTTTTTCTGATATTTGTTTCATACTGGCATTTTAGTGTTCTACGAATTATCAAAGCAAGACTTTCATTTTATTAAAGTTCGAAGTGCCGTCTTCAAAAACCTACTACACTCTCATAACTGGGACAAAAATCATCACATTTTCTTTTTTCAAAAAAAAACTTGATAATTAACACAAAAAATACACTGATCAGAAATTAATTAAAATACTTTTTAGATAAAGCTTGTTTAAAACGAAACTGAAGTAGAGTTATTAATCACCGGAGTAATCTGACATGTGCCAGCTGTCACTTTGTATAATAAAATGGTCGCATTTATTGTAATGGTGATCGTTAGAGATCGGATATTCGGATGCATATTTACCTAAAGTGAATTTATAGCTGTGAAAGTATGGAAGCGGCTTCTTAAAATATTTTTCCTGTAAAAAAAAAAACCCGGATGCCAGGAACACCGGGAATGTATAACTAGTCGGGTGTATAGTATGGAAGCGACTTCTAAAAAAATATTTATTAAAAAACTCCCGCTGTTTTTTTTTGTGTTGTTGTTATGCAATCCACAATCCACGAGGCATAACTATATAGATACAATTATTCTACATATATGTACTCCGTTATCTTATCTTGACGTTGTTTGCTATTGCAGTTTAGTATCTACCTACCTCCACTACAATATTAGGTAGGTAGATATGCATCCGATTCTATAGTCAGAAAACACACAAAATTCCGGAATCGCGGGATTTTTACGATCGATACAAAAGTGCATTCCATATAAGCCAACATTTAAAAGTAAGTAAATATACATCCGATTCTATAATCAGAAACCTAAATTTGTCAATCCCGGAACAGCTGGATGTTTTCGATACAAAAGCGCATTCCATAATAGCCAACATCTTAAGTTTAGGTGAATATGCATCCGAATATCCGATCTCTAGTGATCGTTTAGTTTAATCGATTTATGTATGTGTAAAATAAATGTATAATAAGTGTAAATGTCAATAAGTGTGAATACAATAAATATGACCATTTTATTACACAAAGTGGCAGCTAGCACATGGCAGATTACTCAGTGAATTAATAAATCGACATAAAGGCATTCATTTGTTTATTGGCCTATTTTGCACTTAAGTCAAAACAGTATCAGTTTGTATAAAACTTAGCGTATTTCTTCAATTCTTCGCGTTACTTGGGTAATAAAAAACATACTCTATATTCATTCAATAAAGTTTATATTGTATTAGCGAAATAACGGGAATATTTTCACAAATGCGCCAAGCGCAGTTTATTTAAATGAACGTCCTGCGCATCAATACGGTTACCAGACCACATTGCTTTTTTCAAGGCATAATCTTTTCATATCATGCTGATACAAAATAAGAACGTTGTTTGTAAGAAGTTCAATACATTTTCTTGATCAGTGTACAAAAAAAAGGGTGTGTGCTTATAACCACACGATATAAGCGAAAACTTACGACTGGAGCCGAGTATACGCGATTCAGCGCCGAGCATACGCGATTGAGCGTCATCGACTGACTGGAGCCGAGTATACCCGATTCGGCGTCACTGACCTGAGCGTGACGGTTCAGTTTCGTTCACAGCGCAGTGCGCCTAAGGAAGTTTTCACTTTAAAAGTGATATTCTTCTAATACATAGTTAGACGGTGATACAGAAACTTCTGTTAGAACCTGCTTTAACCTCAAAAAGAACCCAATCGCACATACATTCGTTCGAAATAAAATACTGCATATATTACATCTTTTAAAATTAAAATATTACATAGGAAAAAGTATAGGTAACACTACAGACTAATTCTACCCATGTTTTTAGTGATTTGATAGAAAAATAAATGTAAAAATGTTAGTAATGTCAAATACATTTACCATAAGGTAATAAAATCTATTTTTAAATAATATCAACTAGATATTATATTAAATCATTAACTTTGCAAATGAATTATGCAATTTAGTATATATATTTGGGGATTAAATCATATACCGTCTATTTTTATCGATATAAAATCTAAGACCTTGTATTTTCGTTTAGGTAAGTCATTGACATTTATTAAATATGTATTGTCAATATTTATTGCTTTATATTTACGAGACATCGACATTGTGATCTATCGATATAATTTATCGATACTCGATGTAGAAAAAAATTGACTTTACAAATACTAGCCAAGTTATAAAGGATTACATTAGTCACATATAAAGCATCAACAAACACTAAGTTATTATGAACTATGTCTTTTACTTTTAACTGAACTACTTCGATAATCGTAAAATATCGATACACAAATACACTTCACTACATTCATCGACAAACATCCCTAATATCGATTCACAAAACACGCTTTCTAAAAATAATTTAGGACAGTAATTTCTTAATCGATAATTTCCGACATATACACTAAAATTTATCGATATATCAATAGTAATGTGACGTCACATATATTTGTGACGATCGACAAAACTATAGAATTTTGTGTGATACCAAATTTTTGTGTAACCTTCCTCAATCTGCTGGCGGGATAACTATTATAGTACTCCCACTGTCTTTCCCGGAATATATTTCAGCTTTTTCTATACTTCTGATGTAGACAACCTCTTTGACGAATTCTTCTTTCGATTCCGAATCTCTGATATGTTCATCGCCGTTCAGTTGTACTACGGACACATGTTCGGTTATTCGTAGATTCCTTTCCTTCATAACTGGAGATTCTGGTTTAATATAAACCGTTTGCGTTGATATAACTTTACGAAATCTCATGTCTTTGGGCAGAGTCGCTGTTTCTCTGGCCTCTAAACTGGGCGTTAATGACTTCCTGTAGCTAGAATTTAAGCTTTTCGGTAGGGTATTTGACGATTCAGCATTAAAATTTGACGTTTCAGCATTTAAAACGCTATCCGTCTTCACTAAGCCTAAATCTACGAAGAATTTCTTGAATTTTTCCACGAATGTTGGAGATTTGGCTCTGTTGAGACTGTTGGTTAGTCTTTCATTCGAATTTTCTTTTATTTCGTCGATTCTTGCAGGTATGTTGGAAGTGCTTTTATGTTTCTCTAGAATGTTCGATCGTCTTTTCCATTTAGCGTCCTCATCTTCGTCGTCTATGAAGGGTATATCTTGAAGATTGTTTTCATTTCTCGTGTCTACGGCCGCGTCTTTTTTCTTAGGGAAGTTTGTGTGTGCTTCAACGTATATTTGAGGCACACTTGTGCTTGTATTGTCAGTTTGAATTCCACTGTCTGCTAGGCTACCGTTTATATGGGAGCTTCCCGCTCCTGTGCTTAAGACTTTGGTCAGTTGATCGGATAATGTGTCCATACGATCTTGAATTGAGGCTCTGTATACATTGTTACTATATGACGTTCCTGGGTCTCGAGTAATGTTTGACGTATCGAACTCTATACGTCTCGGGAACGTTCTATCTCTGTCTATTTTTAGTCTATCAGATAGTACGGAGGGGTACTCAGTGGGCGGCTGTATGCTCGGATGCCTCTGATTCCAAGTTGATATAGTAGTGTCAGTGAAATCGCTCATACTGGATCTTATTGAAGATCTAGGCGATAGTCTCGACTGCCTCAAGAGGTCAGGGTTGTAATCTTTAATCGGTCTGCCGATGTAGATACGTCCTGAATAAAAAACGTCTTTGTGAAAATGGTTGTATCGTTTGGACGTTTTTTTTTTTGGTACATTTCAGTTTATTTCGCTCCCCCGTCGGCAAACCATGCTTTGAACATGTTGACCACCAACACCGTTAGCACAAAAAACACATCACAATTTTTTTTAAACGTCATACGCGGGTATAAAAAATTGGAAAAAAAACGTTCTACAAGAATAAGGAAACGAAAAATAGAACGGTTCACAACAGCGGGGTAACAAACACCGGAAAAGGGAAGGGTGGGGGATAAAATAAACTGAAATGTATAATAATATATAGGTACCAACATAATTTGCATTCAATGTTAGGGTAAGTTGGGGTGAAAACTACTTTTTTTTTAATAATTGTAATGGTTAATAATAAACTAATATTAGTTTTTGAACAATCGAGCATTCATACAGAAGCGAGTTGACGATTTACTATAATCTTATTTTGCAATATCATTAGAAGTGTATGCTATAAATAGCATTCCATTCTATTAGTTTAATATTCAATTAAAGATATTATACTTAGTGAAAAAACCGTGGTCTGTTAATAATTTTTGACTTTGCAATTATTTCGTTTTCGCCAATAATCGGTATTTTCAAATAAGCTTAACTTTATTTGATTTTACCCAATTAAAAAAAAAGTGATACCACTTTTCATGATGCACTTTGCATCTGTTTTTTACGTAACAAAAATAAATCGTAAACAAGCTGCACAAAAAAAAAAATACTTAGAAAAAAAAATTGGTACACCAAGAGAACTAAAATAACTGGTTTTTATCATACCTGGTGTATCAATGTCCTCCTGCGGTCTCGATGGCTTGGCGATGCTCTTCCGCTTCGACGGAGAGTGTTTCAGGGCTGTGGAGACGAAGATGACGAGGTTAGGTTGTGTGGTGATGGTAGGAGAGAGGAATATTAATGTGGTTTGAATCAAAATTTTCAAAATACTTTTTTTTTTAATAAAATTATAGTGATTGATTTTTTGGACGATGTTTGAATGTTAAAAGTTATAAAAGATGTTAGATGTTCTAAAACCCATTAAATAAACTGGTTTTGACACAAAGTTACTATTTTTCAATAACTTCAGTATGAAAATGCAATTTTGTATTAAATCAATTACACGCTTAGCTTTTTGAACATCTTATAAAATGGCATGATTTATTTAAAATTAATTTATAAAGCCATACAGAATTATTTCAAATTAAAATACCACCCAATTTCGGATACACACAAAATAAACTATAGATTCAATATTTTTTTACGATTTTTTTAATATATTAAACTTTACACAGACCACAATAATATTCCAAAATTTAAAAAATAAAAACATCAGCTCACTAATTGAAAAAAGCTCTTTTTCTTAAAAACAAAAAATATCAGCGTGAACGCTTAATTTTGCAAAATAATTATCAAAATGTTCTCAAAAAGCATTCTAATACAGTGAAGAATTTTGTGAAAATATGTTACAGGAGATAGTAACGTCAGAAATCATTATAAATAAGTTTTAAAAACGCATTTAGCAGTTAAAAAGAACCCGCAATCTTCGGTAAAATTGCATGCAATTAATGTTATTTTCATATCAAAATATAATATTAATATCCGATGTTACTATCTCCAAAAGTAGAAAAAATAAATAAAACAAAACTGATTATTATTCATAACCAATAACGTCAATAAAAAACTCCATTATGACATCATTTCGCATTCAACATATAAAATAAAAACAAAAACGTTCTAAATTCAATTTAAAGACGAAACAAAAAAACTGCGAAATGACATCTGTCAAACGAAAAATAAAAAGGAGAAACATACGACAGAGTACACGTGCTTCGTCGAAAGAAACCACAGAGAGGTAGCTAACTACAATAGGGGGATATGAATGAGGGGTGAGCTCGGTAGATGGAGCCACTTGCGATGTCGGGTATTACTAGTACAAGACCACAACACATTCGCGGGTAGTGGTAAATAATGACACGAGTACTGGGTACTGGTGTAGGCACATAACAAGTATGTTTTTTATAAAAAAAAATTGAAAGGCAAAGCTTTTCCATTTCCAATTACATTTGAAACTGTAATTTTTGTTATTTGTTTCAGTACCTCTTTTCATAAACTCTTATTATATATTGATTTATGAAAAATACCACAATACTCTTTCAAATATCATATTTACTACAACACCACGCAAAATACTGGAAACAATCCAAAAAAACATCGAGGGGTCAAGGTCATGAAATGGGGGGGCACGGTCACAAGGTCACATCATCATGCTTTGGGACCCCCAAAACAACTGGGACTTACTCAGACCTCCACGGACCCGCGCGAGTATCCGATTACGGACAATTGTCGGGAAGAAAAATGGAAAAAAACACAGATATTATTTTCGGCTGGCAACATTATTCAAGGGCGTGCATGATCTCCGTTATATCGTCATGCTATATTGCATCCAATTATATTTTTTAAGTAAAAAAAAATATATATTTTAAATAAATTAAAAGTGTCTAAATACATGCCTGATTATATTGCTCCGAACGAAAAATTAATTTAAATAAAAACGAAATTAAATATTTAGTTTAAATAAAACCACGTTATTCAGCTAATTCCTACAAAAATGAGGTTTAGGTGTTGGTGTTTTACCTTTTGTAACTCTAGTAAATATTTTTCTGCTGAAAACACTGATACTACTATGCAGAATATACTAAATAAGCCAATTTTTATACTATTGCATAAACATACTTCTCATAATAAAATGTACTATACTATAGCTTCTATATTTAAATATAAATACACTACATAGACAAATAATTATACTTCTATCAAACGAATATTTTGTCTACGACAAGAAATAAAATAAAATTGACGTTTGTGTAGTCAAACATCTTTTTAGTCACAAATGAGATACTATTAGGTATATTTAACACACCATGCTTTTATCTAAATAAAATACAACATACTTTTCAACTTCAAATTTTTAATCATAAACTAGTATTGTTAATTATAGTACCCCCAAATAATTACTACCTTAGGAAGGTATTCCGTATATCGGAAAAAATTAAGACATTTTTTTTTATTATAGAACGTAATAGAATAATGAAGGAATTCCCATGTTTTTTTTTCGGCATTATTTGTTTTTTATTTGCAAGACATACGTTTTACCAGTCTTGACCATTCGACATAGTGAAACTGCGAACATACTTCGGCATTATCTGAACATTATCCGAATAAACAGCTATTGTCTTTCGCGTGTTCACAGAGCAACTAGTACAACTTTACCGGAAAGAAGTTTTTCCTAACGAACTTTTCTCGAAACGAACTTTTATAAGTCTCAATTTTTCGACATTGCCATTCTCGCCTCTCAACGTTCGAGTAACTCTCCCCGTGTAAACGAGGCTCTATTAATGACATTACAGAATGTTCGGTTTCTACTACTACCAAATATTTTCCACTAATACAACTTTACCGGATTTTTTTTCCTAACGAACTTTTCCCGTGAATAACATTTTGAAGTCTCGATTTTTCTTCTGACATGGACATTCTGGCCTCTCAGCGTTCGAATAACTCTCTTCTTATAAACGAGGCTTTATTAACGAGATTACAGAACGTTCGGTTTCTACTACTACCGAATGTTTTCCACTAAGTACAACTTTACCGGTTTTTTTTTTACCTAACGAACTTTTTCCGTGAAGAACTTTTTAAAGTCTCGATTTTTCGTCTGACATGGATATTCTCGCCTCTCAACGTCTGAGTAACTCTCCTCTTATAAACGAGGTTTTATTAACGATATTACAGAATGTTCGTTCTCTACTACTACAAAGTATTTTCTAGTAAGTAACACCAACACCCGCCCCCCTATTCACATCCACACACATAATATACAAGTAACACAGTAATCCCTACGGTACCTATGTAAGAGGTGACTAGCGTTCGGAACTTGCGATGGTTCCCCTTGATCTCTGGTAGGTCCACTGATGCAACACATACATTTTTTGTTTAGTAATTTTATTGGAAGGCGTGGCCTAGAGGAGGGAATTGGTCGAGAGCTTCGGCACGTGCACGGATCAGCGAACGAGGTCAAATAGGACTACAAAGTTCTTTCGGCGCGTGGCTAAATCTAGAACTAACGCGGCCATCTTGTTTTTGGCGTGATAACGTCTTATAAATCGATGAACGCCGGCTGCACGTACGAAAAAGTATCACGTTCCGCCTGAGCCGAGCGTGCGAGCGAGAGCGCGGAACTAGCGATAGAGAGGCACGATCGGGATAAGCGTTCGGCTTGTGACGCATCTCTCTCTCGTTGTCACGTAAAATTATCGTCCCCAAACCGACTTTACAGACAGCCAATTTTTTTCAATACATTCTACGAAATGCACAAATGTTTACTAGCAGCGCCCCCTGTCAACGTCATTCGAGCGCCAAAAGATCCTTGTGGCAGTGTATTATGTATTTGACAGCCTTTAACTTGATATACATAGAAGTATAGTGCGTTCACTATAACTTGACGCGTGACGCGATTGCGAGCACTGAATTTTATAGTCCTAGTTTCAATACCAATAGAGTTCAAAATGGCGACTGACTACCTATCACATGACGTCAAATTATAAGTGAACGCAATATATGTCGGACTATAGACGCAATAAAGCTTTTGTTGTTTTTGGTAAATAGTTCAAGCTATACAAAGATTTAAGTTGATTCAAGTTGCACCAATTAAATCCAAGATTTGCTTTGTCGGCATACAATAAAGTCGATTTCTCGCTTTGTGAACTGGAAGCTAAATATCTAAATCAATACAGGCTGCATTTTTTTATGATTGCTGAATCTGTGTTTATTGTGTCTTACTGTGTCACCATGCCCATATTTGCAAAATAAAATTATCTCATGCACGATTTAACTCGAGACCAATTCCCAGAATCCATTCTCTAGGCCACGCCACAAAACAACAAAGTAATTTTGTAAAAAGGGGAATTGTCTTAACTTTGTTTGAGTATCATTTAAATTAGCATACTTCTAAGACTCCATTTATTTGAAGCATTATAGTATTTTAATTTGCTGTTTGAGGGGCAGAAATAGTTATAGTTCTACTTTCACGGATGATATTTTTTTGGGACGAACGTTTTTCAGAACGTACTTTATTCGAGATTAACTTTTTTCGAGACGATCTTTTTTACCGCAAACTTATCATATGGAATCTTGCAAGTATGCCAATTATTATACCGCCCCTACGGATTAGGCAACATATAGACGTTAGACACAATGTTAGCATTTAACTATCGGAGATCGAGTGTACTATAAAAGTGTGAACAAATCTTTATTGCGCTTATACGAAGATACTTTGTTTAACAAGTTCATCGGTCTAGTAGTCTTAAGCGCAACTTCTGAACCTGTTGTTTTAGGGTTCAATTTCCAGGTCTAGCAAAGTGTTATTGGGTGCCCAATTTATGGCAATAGGCAAGCCTGAGACACACATGAGACTTTTAACCTTATTTTATCATACTTTCATAGTAACTATGGATCTACTTTTGGGACCTTTTTCAATATAAAGTTCAATTGGAGATGGGAAAGCAGGATAACGTCAATGATTTTGAAAACAATATGCTTTTAATTTTATGTACATGAATAAGTTTACCTTAATTTCAAGAATAAAATAATAAGCGTTTTTTTTTTGCGTTACAGATATAAGTCATTAATTATCTAAACTTATAAAAAAAGAAGTCTATGATTTCAACAAAACATAGATTTGTCAATTTAATCGAATAAAAATTTGTCGCCGACCCATCTCCAAATTGACCTCAAAACACATAATTCTAATAACACTGGGACTTACTATTTGGTCATTATCTATAAGAGAATTAATAGCGACATGATTAGAGCTTAACTAATGACAGGATTTTAATAGAAAAAGAGAAAATTGTAAATACTTGAAATTATTCAGACTGGTAACCCTATATTGTGGATGGCGACATTTTAATACCATAGTGAAAGGAAGCTCTTGGGTTATAGTCATAGAGTAAATAGACTTGAGGAAAAGCATAGAGTAATACTTACACGAAGGTATTTTCTTAAACACGGTCTTAGCCATGAAATCTAAAAATCTCGTCGCGTAGAAACTCGGTCTGTGCACTGAAACTGTGTCCTGAAATAATGGAGAGAAAAAAATGTTATATATTATTGTAATATAATGGTTTTTCCATTATATTTTCTTTAGTCTAGAAATAATCCACATTACAAGTTGATATTCCTTTTATTTTATTTCATCTAGCTGAGCCGACAGATGTTGTCCTGTTCAGATTGAGATTCAGTGTTTATTTCCAAGTTCCGTACGGTCAATCGCACATCAGGGAGTATCATTTGAACTACAGAACCTGCCTTAGGCGCCATCTCTCGGGCGGGAGTATCGCGGCGATAGTCACATTCAATTCTATAGAAACTGTATGCAGCAATCTCCTCACGGCGATATCATCGCGGCGAGAATTTTATGGCACGGCGAGACTATCGCCGCAATTCTCTCACCCGTGAGATCGCGCTTTACTGCCACGAATTAAAGTCCCTGTCAAAGTCAAACTGTTTCCATTGACTAGAGGTTAAATCTACGCAAGTAACTGATAATATTACCCTATGTTACCCTTGCCGCGGGTACTTACCCCATCGTGTATCATGCTCTTCCACGTGTGCTCCAGTTTCTTGCGGAGGCGGTATGACTGAAGGATGTCGATGATACCCAGGAACAGAAGGAGACGCTCGCCACGGGCGTTCCTTGCAGGAATGCCGCCTGGACTGGGGAAAAACGTAGGAAATATGTGTACTTATGTCATATTCTCTCTAGTGTCATGGACTGTAAGTTTTTTATACAGGGTGGCGGTTTAGCCACCTTCATCCTTTAACCTATTAACCGCGATGTCAAAAAAGCAAAAACGTGCTCTCGGCGCTAAGCTACGAATTATTCCTTAAAATCTGTCATGTAGTCGTGACCGTGGCGTGCTGGGCACATTTTGGTCTGTCATCTATATATACATGACTATGGCGGTAAAAAGGTTAAGAGGGTGATTCTACTAGTCATACTAAACAACTTTCACTTTGAAAATCATATCCTATCATATCCTTACGTGAAAAAAACAAACTAACTAGTAACTATTTCGATGAATTTACGATGTTTTTTTTTACGAAACGGATGTGATTTACATAGCGGAAGTTGTCTAGTATGACGAGTAGAATCACCCCCTTATAGGATGCAGGGGACTTGCCTTAAGTATTAATTAAGACTGTTTTGCATGTCACTCCAAGTATGGTCATAATATGTAAGAACGGGAGTCATTTTTTAAAGAGACAATTGTTACCGCCACCTATGGAAGTAAGAGGGTATTCTAAATACGTTCAAATGAGGAAATAAATTAATACGAACTGACGAACAGTAGTAGAACCCAAGGATAACTGTAGAATGATGCAGTTAATTTAGCCTGTTTTCTTCGATCATCATACAATGACCAGAAAATAGTAGCGATAATATACCGATAATTCCAAAACACTCACGGCACATCCTCTTCTTCATCAATAGGTTCACTTTCAGCCTGTATGCTCTCCATCGCGGTGGAGTGGGCCACCAGTCGCTGACGATTGATCGATCTGGAACAGACGGCTTTGTTTAGTAGGACGGAAGGGTAAAGAGCCGGTTGTATGCACAAGGGTAAGGGTAAAGAGTGTTCATGGGAAATAAAACTTGGACAACATTAGCAACATGGTTGTTGTGGGGAAATTTAAGAAAATATTAAGGCAATACTCAATATATAATAATAGTGCGCATTGCGATCCAAATTTTACGGACCAAAAGCAACAATTGAGAGCAAAATTTCCCAGTTTATTGTTTTCTGGGTGCAAATGGAGATGAAGCTATTATGAGAGTTGAAGTTTTACTTTTAAATATCATTTGTGCTTACAAACAACACTTTGGGACACAAAGATAGTTCAGATAAATCTCCAGATAAAAAAACATTTGAACAGTGCAACAAATGATTATTTCCGGAGTGCAAAATACAACGTGCCATGCCAAAATTTTTTTTTTTTAGCAGAATGTATTTTTGACGAGAGCGTTGCAGAATGTCAAAAAATTTAGTTGACATAAAAGAAACATGCCAATAACAAATTAGTAGTGATCAAGAATTGTATTTCACACTTCAGCACATTAAAAAAACCTTGAACGAACAATTGAATGAGCGAATGCATTCAATAACATGTACATGCATGCTTTTAGATTTTCATACACATTCACATTTAAAGGCTCCAGAGTAAAAGAGAAGAAGTTGAATAAAGGTGAAACTACGGCGGGCGACTGATGATAGCGGTTGTGGTCCCACCGGTATCGGTTTCCGGGATCGCCTTCCAGTCTAATCAAATGCCGCTGATAACGACCTGAATCGCTTTTAGTCAGTCGTTGTATGTTTCTTCCAAAAAGCGACTAAATCTCTGGTCGTCGATGCTATAAGTTCCATGTCTGCTATAGAATGCCAAGTTCCATTTAGTCCCAAAGGACCCATGGGACATCTTATTTTTTCCTTTATTTTGTAACAAACAATTTTATGCACTCCACCTTAAAGGATGATTGTGTTCATGTCATTACTTTTTAAAAGATATTTTTTCACAATGGAGCCTCTTTAGTTGTTAGAACATGCATAATAATTAATAGTAATAATATACAGTTACAGAAACAGTTTGTCTCCAGTTATTCGAGTTAATACACCTAACTATTTAGATCACATGACGAGTATAGTTATAGTGGTGTGAAAATTACCAGATTATTATTATCATTACTAGATTATTATTATCATTATTACATTATTATCATTACCGGATTATTATTATTATTATCTTTTATTTCATTATTTACACATTTTAATTTTATTTTTAAATATTAGTATATAAAAAATATATAAAAACATTTAAAAATATAAAAAAAAAATGGTAGCCCACCGGTATCGGGAACAGGGTCCAAGCTACCGGCGGTCAGGGCTCCAGAGAGAGGAACCTCCTGACAATGCGAGCCGTGTCCAAAAGTACCGCTTTCTGAATCAAGCCCTTAATCCAGCCGTCCAACGTGAGCCTCTTTAGGTGTTGGTCGAGGCTCTTGGCAATTAAGCCATTGGCTGATACGACTATCGGCACAATGATTGCTGAATCCACATCCCACATGTCGACAACCTCGCGAGCCAACCTTATTATTATTAAATTATAATTCCAATCGAATCTTAGTCGGTATTTTTATACTTTAGCCAAAAGCTCAATGTAAACCAGCAGGGTAATTGCATAACACACTATCAGTGCAAAGGGTTTCATTTTGACATTTCAACAACATTAGTTGCGTTAATTACGCTGTTGAACATACAAATTTTTCGAACATATGAAGCAATGGATTAGCAATTTACTTCAAAATCGTTCAGACTGTGATGGATAGTGTGATACGCAATTAGGATGCTGAGACTATCGATTGAACAGAATTGAAAGTTCTTTTTTTATCGTTTGGAGAGACATGATAGCCGTCCTTTCAAATAATTTTTGTCTAGTTATTTTTACCAAATTATGTTTTATCACTGATTGCTTATAGCAATCATTCAAAAATTCTTTAATCTTTAAAGATGATTGAATCGATTCAATGGTACAGTACGGACTTTTTAATTAAAGTCAAGTAATGGCCAAGCGGGCGTAAAATCTGGTTGACTGTTATCACATTACTTGCACACACCCAGACATGGCACAAATAATAGTTTCGTCCTAATCGGATCAGGCCGAAAAACACATTTTAAAAAGCATTCGAGCAACCCCACAAACCAGTAACCAACACACCACCAAGAAATAAAAATTAAGAAAAATACATACGAATAATAATACGAAAAATGTTAGATAATAATAAATGATAATACGTATTATTAAAAAGAAACATTCAAAACATAAAACTCAATCGTACTGCGTCCGTTTGACTTGCGCGGTGAAATCCTCCCTGCCTTGTTCCGATCTGAAATGGTTTTATAATAAAGAGATACAGTACCGCCACCGATACCGAAGGTAGAAAACGTCCAGATTTTATAGTAAAATTTAAAAACACGAGGTTTTTTTGGGCATATTTTCTTAACACAGTTCAGAATTGAACTATTTTAAAAATCTTCAAATCAAAATTTATGGCAATTAATTAATAATCAATTTACATGTGTAAAAGAAATTAAAAACATTTTAAATTAAGTTTTAACATAATGGTTTCTTTGGAAATTTTGTAGTCTGTTTATTTATTTTAGATAATAATAATTAACGTCAATAACCCATGACAGAAACAATAAAAATACCATACGATATTCTATGAACTACTAAAGGGTTACAGCCTAACAAAACTGTAGTATAATATATACTTTTTTTTTTTTTTGGTGGGATATCATCAAACTTCTCCCGCTCTGGGCGGAGCGGGAGGGTGTGTCAGACTCTTACTGACTAAAACCCACCCGTATTACTTCCGTTGCCAATATATACTTGACATTACAGTGTTTTATCTCACGAAGCGACGCGCGCTTTACTTGTGGTTACCAAGCGTACAAACACACTGTGAATGTGTGTATGTAAGCGTAGGAGCTCGATACCGTCCAAGACAATGGCGAAGTCGGAAATGTGCGTGTGTGTGTGCTATGTGCTGACGCTACTCGTCTTTACGCACACATTCACAACGTGTTTGTACACTTGATTACCACAAGTTAAAGCGCGCGTCGCTTCGTGAGATAAAAATATTGTAATAAGTCTCTCTTATTCGTCTGTTTTCTTTATGTTGAACAAAACATATTCTTTTGTAGTCTAGTTGGCTTACTTTGAATAAACTATTTTTACTTAATCTATGGCCCACTTGCACCACGTATCACTAAATGCGTGCTGTGTTACACTAAACGTATTTAAAACATAATAGGAAATATGCAAGTAATTCAAAACTTATCCATTATTTAAATATACATTGTGTAGGAGTCAAGAAACAAATTCCTATTCTTTTTACATTTTTTAATGCATTAATTATTTTACAATTCATTCATTTATGTTGCGTTTTTTTGGTGGAACGGAACGCAAACTCAAAACGCGTCGTCTTCGACAATGTCGGAAGTGACGAAAGATACTATGTTAATTAAAATCTATTCTTAGCAAAGCACTTGAAATCTCACTAGAGTAAGTAAGTGAGATTTCTGCTTGAATAAAGCTCAACAAATAAGGCTACAAACAGATGTAAACAAAGAAGATTCGTGGTAAATGACGTCCCATCATGCCCGCGACAGAATCGGTCGTTTGAACTGTGGTAGAAAATTTTTGTAGTTTCATATTTTTTTTGAGCAACAAGCAGTAGTTGAATTTAACTTTTAATACTTTTCTTGGGTTTATATTACTGTCTATTATTGTATAGTGAAAAAAAAAAATACAAGCATATTCCCTATTCTTTCTCAGTCATCTTCAAACGATTGATGGAAACAAAACGATGTTTTCAAATTCGTTTAGCGCTAAACGTACACAAGACTACACATCAAGCTATACATTTCCAGTTTACGCTGACCTCGCATTGTACGGAAATCCTATACAATGCGAGATCAGCTTATACTTGAAAGTTATAGCTTGATGTGTAGCCGTGTATATATTTAATAATTTGTGGAGCAAGCCGGCCTGAATCTTATTCTGAATAAATCCTTTTAGTTTACCAACCTCGTTCTATTAAGTCCCTTCCGTGGTTCTCCGTCGGGGTCGTCGCCCTCGCTCTGACCGGAGTCCGTACGTTTTCGGGCTTCCGTCTTCTCTCTTTGGGCTTCGTCGAGGTTGTGGATGCCGACCAGGAGAGAGTAGTCCATGATCTGGGGATATTAAAAATTGTTATGAGTTATTGGTGTAGAAAGAATACAGTGTGAATCCAGACGAGGGTTGTTTAGTGGAAAAGATATTTCATGCGAAAGTGAGTTTGTTTGTTTGTAACGCTTTCACGCTAAAACGTCTGAACGGATTTGGATGAAATTTGGCACATGGGTAGACCATGATCTAGGTTAGGACATACTTCTAATCCCGTTAGAACTTTTCCGTGGAATAATTTCAGAACTCCACGCGAGCGAAGCCGCGGGCAAAATCTAATTAATGAATAATTTGTGGCTTTTCTAATACTCAAACCTCAGTAAGTTAATTCAAGAGTCTTTTATTCCTTATAAGAAACTAAATTGATTAGAAATCATATAAATAAAACGTGAGAAATTACATTTTCTACCTGACTGTACATGTTTTCTTTCTCTGTGAATACAGCTAGTATTTACTAAATTAAGAACGATCTTCTTAGAACGTTTTTCTGTACCCACAAAACTATTTGCTCAAACTGCCTCATCAAAAATCCATCCTGTATACCGATCGCAGCGGTAAACTCTAAAGGCCTATTCAGATACTAAGCAATATCGCAGGCGCGCTCAGTAGCAATACCGAATCGGTACGCGATATCGCTGTAGCGGTACCCATACTGGTCCGCCTTCTGGTCACTTTGGACCAGTATCGCTACCGAGCGCAACAGCGATATCGCTCATATATGAATAGGCCTTTATTCTGATTCCGAGATTCAGGCTTCTGACTCTGCAACTGTATGCTGTGTAGCTCGCTGCTAAATTCGTTAGATTTGTTACTCAACCTATTGACCGCCACGTCAAAAAAGCAAAGACGTGCCGTCGGGGCCAAGATACGAATTACTCCTTAAAATGTCATGTAGTCGTGACCGTGGCGTGCTGGGCACATTTTGGTCTGTCATCTATACGTGACTGTGGGGGTCAAAAGGTTAAAGCTCTCCACTTGAGTCCCGCTGCAGTCTTGATGAGCACGTTGTACGTGTCCGCTTTTAGAACGGATCCTCGGTGTGTTGCTCTATTAAGTCCAGCTCTTTGTACCAACAAGCTTTTTCACGAAGAGCTCTACTACTACAGTACTACGACTAAACTTTTGCATCATCGACTTTCGGAAACCAGATTGCCGAGGCGCATAACTTTAATCGTATTACTGTATTCAATTTTGCTGTTCTTACATATACCTTACCTATGTCTGCCGTGAAGCAGTATTATTAACGTGTCCGCTACTGGCTATTATACCACTTGCCTCTTACTCAATTATCTACTTTAGCGTTATGTAGTCTGTTTTTTTTTTGGGTGGGAAATTATCAAATAACTTCTCCCGCTCTAGCCAGAGCGGGTGTGTCAGACTCTCACTGACTAAAACCCATCTGTGTTCCTTCCGTTGCCTGTGTTACCAAGGGCCTCGGTATCCCTTCCGGACTTTCCCACGACACCGGCAGGCATCGGCCCTAGTGGACCCCTACACTTGTGCTGACATCTCTTTGAAGCGCGTGTGGAACACATTGCGCCGTCGCCCCGGGCCTGGTTCTTACCGGACGGCAAGCTACCCATTGCCGCAAGCCCGCGCCTACGGTGGCCGGAAATCCGTTCGGGATTCCCGACGCTCCGGGCGGCTCCTTCGGCGGCTAGGGGCGAGAGGGTGCGAAATTTGCCATTCTCTCAACCGTCCCGCCTCCTCCTTCGCTAGCATTACTGCTTTGCAGAAGGAGGTGACGGCTGGCCATGCCCTCTCGCTCCGTACCATGGCCTGGACCAGGGCCGGATGCGAGAGATCTCCGCCGCCGATCACCTCCACGAGGATACGGCGGTGCTCTGCCCAAGCCGGGCAGGCCTCCACCGTGTCCTTCGGGCGATCCACACAGTGGTGACACTCGGGCGTTTCCTCCCGCCTTATCCGACACAGGAACCTCCCGAAGCTGCCGTGGCCGGTGAGGAAGCGTAATGTAGTCTAAGTTGGTTTTCAAGTGACTATGTATTTGTAACAAAAGGTTCAACATTTTTGGTTACCTCACCTATCTCTGCCGCTAAACAGCGTTATCGCTAACCTTTAGTCAAGCTATCGGCTTGTTTGCCACACAATCACATATTGTTTACCTTAAAGCTCTCCAGCACTCGACAGTCACGCTGCATAGTCTTGATGAGCGCGCTGTACGTATCCGCTTCTAAGAACAGGCCCTCGGCGTGATGCTCCATAAAATCCAGGTCTTTGTAAGTAGGTGACGTCTTTTGACGCTCGCCTTTGTTCGCCTGGAATGAAGAAGATTAAAAGATGTAATAAGTTATGAGAATTTAAGACTCGATTTCACGGGACTGTATAGTACTGTCAAACAGATAGATACATACACGCAGATATACACGCAGATACAACTTATATTCAAATCTTTGCTTCGAGCGAAGACCTCGGGTTAGTCACATTGTCCTTAAAATTAAGTGTTAGTAAACAACACGTATGAAGTTTTCTATTTCTTCGAAGAATAGACGAGGCTCTTTCTATACAAAGTGATATTTCGTTTCTCCTTTTTTGACATCTCACCGTAGAAATCCTTCTACAATCTGTCATTTTATCTTTTGTTTCTAACGATCTTTGTCCAGGTCCTTTTCTATGTAGCAGGATTTCTACTTCTGCTTTATTCAGTATTTAGACCAGGGATGAGCAAACTACGACCCGCGGGCCAACTCCGGCCCGGTAAAGGGTTTTAATCCGGCCCGCCAATGTCTTTTTGACATAAGAGTGTATTGCTCTCAGAAATTATGTTCTGGCGTTCGTGTACGTTTAGGGCCATTGTGAACTTTATGAACTAAACAACCACATTCGAATTACTGTAAGATAAAAAAATCTTACGATAAATTGCAACTTAAAAAAAATGTTTTTTTTTTTTAATTCTGGACCCCTGAATTTACTACGCTTTTCTGGCCCCTGATGAAAAAGCTTTGCCCACCCCTGATTTAGACTATAAGAGGCTAAGAGAAACTGTCTTATAACTTTTACAACAAGACTTGAGGCCCAGGTTCTTCGCTAGATAAGCGAAGAACCTGGGCCTCAAGTCTGCTATTACAATAGTGTCAGAATGGTCTGTTCCGATCTTCATTAATGACGCCATTATATTAGTAGATTACCAAACTTGCAAAATCGACAATTATAAAATCAATGAGAAACCATTCTGACACTATTGTAATAGCAGACTTGAGGCCCTGATGTCTTACATAATGTCACATACCTTCCTCTTATAAGTAGACCCTTTGAGATCGTACTTCATATGTAGCTTGATGGATGACGGCAGTATGTTGTTCATGGCGACCAGTCGTACGTTCTTACTGTTACACTGATAGCAGTATAAACCGAAGAATTTTGGCAATAATGTGCGTGGGTTCTAAAATCATGAAAAAACTTAGGTTTAGTAGTATTTTGGGTTAAAATCTCGACTTGCAAGCCTTCGAATGCGTATCTAATCTTTAATCATAATGAAATGTTATACATTGCGCCAGTACCTCCTGATAGGGTAGGTAGAGGTGTGCAGTATGTAGTACGCGTCAAACTTAATGGCGGCTCTGAAGTGCGCTACTCGCTGCGCAGTACCCCACCCCTCACCCCCGCTGACACATGGATTCGTTACTGCGCAGCGAATCGCCTCATGTTCCGAAGCGCCATAAAGTTTGAATCGGGCTGTACCTACACTAACTTTGCTTTGGTTTAAGTACCGTGTATTTAGGAGAGAGCCCACTGCTATAAATCGGGCGCAAATTACCGACTAATGGTCAAAAAATGGCAGATGCGTCGTCATCCCAGAGACAAAACGAAATGTCTCATGTACCTGTAATTACAGTCCCCTCACCATTCAAACCCCTATGTTGCTCAATTCGCGCAGCAAAGAGTGGTAGTACTTCCCCAGACGAGGACAGAGCTCTACTACTAGTAAATAAGTTCTAAAAAAACACCTGATCAAAGTTCTGAAGAAACTCGCCCTCTTTATGTTGCACCGTCTTGATGATGAACTCGTCATAGTTTGTCAATTAAAACATGCTGCCACTAGCACGCGGGTTGCTCAACTCGGGCAGTAAAGAGTGGTAGCACTTCCCCAGACGAGCTTCTTCACAAATAGATCTACTACTAGTAAAAAGGTAAAAAAAAACTCACCTGAATAAGGTTCAAGTAGTATCCAGGCAGAAGTTTCTGAAGAAACTGTGCATCTGTCTTTATGTTGCTCCGTCTTGATGATGGACACGTCATCGTTTGTCAAGTAAAATATGCTGCCCCTATGTTGCTCAACTCGCGCAGCAAAGAGTGGTAGTACTGCCCTAGATGAGTTTCTTCACAAAGAGCTCTACAAGGTACAAAACCGAAATAAGGTCCAAAAAACTCACCTGATCAAGGTTCAAGTAGTGTCCAGGCAGAAGTGTCTGAAGAAACTCGTCTTCTTTGTGTTGCTCCGTCGTGATGATGGACACGTCATCGTTTGTCGAGTTAAATATGATGCGCCTATCTTGCTCAACTCGCGCAGCAAAGAGTGGTAGTACTGCCCTAGATGAGCTACTGCACAAAGAACTCTACTAAGGTCCAAAAACCCAAATAAGGTTCAAAAAATCTCACCTGATCAAGGTTCAAGTAGTATCCAGGCAGAAGTTTCTGAAGAAACTCGCCCTCTTTATGTTGCACCGTCTTGATGATGAACTCGTCATCGTTTGTCAAGTAAAAGATGCTGCCGCTCGCGCCCGGGTTGCTCAACTCGCGCAGCGGGGCGCTGCACATTGACATCTGGTAGAAATAGATTAACATAATATGGTTTGGAATGGCGCTATAGTAATATGTGTTGGTTATATGTGTGGTTGTGATGTTCTTCTGTAGGTCCGAGATTGCCTTTCTGTGATAGTTTTTAAGTCTATTAAATCTCAGTAATCAGTAAGAATCCCTAATTCTTTAGTATCCTAGAAATGCCGTATTATGAATATTTGAAATCTTAGGGCTGTATTACAGAACCTTACTCAAAACTCATACAATACTTAAAACTAGTTTCAACCAATCAGTGGCGTGCCTAATTTCCCACCCTAAAAAAAAAAAGGGTTTCAAAATAACGCAAGCCCAATAAAATTTTAACCGATTTCACAAAAAGAAAGTTCAGTTTTCGACTGAGTATATAGGTGCCTACGTATCTACGTATGTATCATCGAAATTTTCTCATAAACTACTGGTTAGGTACAATAAATTCTCTATCGAGCATTTTAGTAAGGCTTTTGGGCTTATATGAAGGTACCGCCACTGCAACCAATCAAATGGCTTTAAATGAGAATACGCTGACAACACCTAAATCGCGGTCACTGTCAGACTGCATAGAAAATGACAGACACTATGCATTGGTGTATCTAGCAACACAATCACTTGTTGCTACAACAATATTGAGATACATTTGTTTAAAATTAATCCGGGGCTTAAGTGACCCGAATCAACCCTTTAATAATTTTCCTAAAATGTCCTAATCAAAAAATGTTCAATAACATCTAATCTAATAATATAAATGCGAAAGTGAGTTTGTTTGTTTGTTACGCTTTTACGCTAAAACGGCTAAACGGATTTGGATGAAATGTGTTATATGGGTAGACCATAACCTGAATAAGAATCGGTAAACCTATGTCCTACATAGGATACTTTTTATCCCAATATTCTCACGGGATCGAGACATACGCGGGTGTTACCGCGGGGCGTAGCTAGTATCATGAATATTTCTGACATCATGTCCGGTAGTCAGGAGGGTAACCATCACCTCTTATAGCAGTATTACTTCAATATTACTTCAGCGTGAGAAAAAGATGGAGCTATATGTCCTGTATAGCTCCATCACTTTCCCACTGTGAAGTAATATTATAATAATACTGCTATAAGAGATGATGATCAACCATTTTGTGATCATACATATCGTGTTTGCCGATTCGTATCTGCCAGACAAAATTACCTCTTAGGGTAGCAAGTTTAGACTTGCGCAAGTATATCGTTACGTGTGTTGGAAGATTATTGCGCAACTTGTGTGATTTTCAATTTTCGATTCCGAAGTTGTGCAAATTTACGTTTGCGCAAGTTTACTTGAACGTGTGTGTGGCTTCAAATAAGTATCTTCATCAATACGCAGGTAATTATGTCATACTTTGGGCGCAAATTTCAATTTGCTTAATAAGTTGATGTGCGAATAATGCTCTCTTTTCATTAACCAGTCTTTACACTACAGTTCGGTTTATTTTACGTCATTTCTGTTTTTTTTAGCAATTATTAAGCTAACTATTACCAAAACGTCATCAATGGTTGCCATTACCGCGCAACCCAACACACCAGCCCCTGCAGTCTCGATATAGACAGCTATCGCTGTACGAACGACAAGTACGAAAAAACACAATCTTGTCAAACAATTTTGACCGTCTAAAGACCCCATTAGGACTTTGTGACCGAATTCAACCGTAAGGCGATCGCTGTCTATGTTGAGACTGCAGCCCCTGGAGGGTCACTAAACAGAAATAATATCGTTACAAGCAAACTTGAGCCGTGTGTGGTCAATACCATCAGGGATACTTGCGAAAGTCCACATTTGCGTAAGTAAATCGTACTGTGACCGTGGCGACCAGCGTCGCCAAACGTCGGGACGTCTGGCAACAATGGTCGCCATACAATCGGGACGTCCCGCCAAAAACGGGATTTTGGCTTAACGTCCCGATTTTTAACCCAAAATTAAATGTCCCGCGCGGGACACGCTCATTCCGCGTTTCAGGTATAGAAAAATAAATACTTAATTCGTAAGTAATGTATTACTTGTTTATATTATATTCCTCTGAAGACTAAACAGGGTAAACCAGACTGGTATTGTTATTAGCATAGTAAAGTAACATATTTACATTAAAAAACATTTACTAAGGCTACTTGCCTAACATCATTGTAAAAATTTGGAACTGAAATAAAAATATAAGAGGTAAATAATTATATACATATATGTATTTTTATCATGTCCCGCTTTCGACGAAAGAATCCCGATTTTTTTAGTCACGTTTTCAAAATCCCGCAGTGCCTGAATACAAATCTGGCAACGCTGATGGCGACCATTATAATCACCACATAACACACATCTTATCTTTTTCTTTTTTTGATAATCACTACCAATACATACAGGTTGAAATTGAAAACTTGCGACAAACTGAAATGGGACATTGTATACATCATTATTAACAACTTTTACTAAGGGACCAAAGCTGTAATCCCAAAAAAAAAGTCTGCTTTTCCTACATTTTGATGAGGTATTGCGAACATAAATGTAGGGGACAGCAGTTTTTTTTTTGGGATTGTAGCTTTGGTCCCTTAGTAAAAGTTGTTCATAATGATGAGTACAATCTCCCATTTCGATTTGTCGCATGTTTTCAATGTCACCCTGTATATTGAGATACATAAAAAAATGGGATTTCCCTATTCATTTAGAGTTAAATTGACGATTGAATTGGATTAAACTCATCTATAGATACGAATTAATACATCGCTATTACACCTATAAGGAAAAATCGTGACTGATGATAATATATATGTCTGTATAATATTATTGTAAATTAAACATGGCAGATATATCAATATGTCATCGTTGCCACGACTCTCGGAAAAATTTGCACGCAAAACAAATATATTTAAGTGTCGTGTCAACTTTGTAAGTAAATATACTGTAATATAAAATACATCTTCTAAATACATCTTTATTTTGTATTATCAATCTGTGAGAATGTTAGAGCAGCGAACAGTTATTGGCTAATCAAGCAAATATTTGAGCAACCTTTAGAATTTGGCCTGGGTTCTGGAGCGTTCTGAATTGTATTGTGACTAAACCAGACTACTTTCTAATACACAAGTTTGACACTTACTTAAATTCTATTTTTCCTTTGCGTAAGAATGTTAGAGCAGCGTAAAAGTTATTGGCTAATCAAAAAAATACTTTATTTGAATTGAGATAGATATTTTGTAAGTATTGCTCAAATAATGCGAATATTTGGCCAAATTAATACTTTTAGAATTTGACCTGGGTTCTGGAGCGTTCTGAAGTGTATCCTTTTAAATTCATGTTTACTTTGCCTATATTAGTCTATAAACAAAATGTGTGTGGGCGTAATGTATCTTTTCGTTTCATGCTATCATAATCAACAAACTAGTAGCCAGGGGTCTAATCGACTGAAGTACAGAGTACAGACAGTGTCAAAAAATGGAACTTCAAAGCGATCTGAACAAGTAAAAAAAAAAAAAAATCTCAATTTGATATTTTTACAGTTGCCATGTATTGTGTTCATTTTGACACACATTCCGTCTCATTACGAAACGATTTGTAATTTTGGTCCAAGCTTTAAACCTTTCAGCCAGTTTTTGTATTTCAAACCTTATTTCGACTGGGGCAGTTCTAAATTTAAAATTGACAATTTAAACTCTCGTTTAAAAAATAGTTTTTATATTTAGAACTTACATGGTCAGAATAAAATTCGACATCCAAAAATGGCTCCATAGTTTAAATCTGGGTCTACAGATAAATCTGGTATTGTGCGTTCATTATAACTTGACGCGTGACGCGATCGGTAGCACTGAATTTTGCAGTTAGTTTCAATAGTAATAGAGTTCCAAATGGCAACTGACAGACAGAACTACCAATGAAATGATTGCAAAATAGAGTATTTTACTATATACGAGAAAATATCTATAAATATATTATTGAGATAGTTTAGGCAAAAAGGAGTCGGAAAATGTTACTTTTAGTTCATAAAATAACAAAATGAATTTTAAAATTCAATTCAACGTTTTCAGTTTTTCTAATCTGTTATAAAACACCATGAAACAGTAGCCGCCATGTTATTACGTCATACGGCTATGTAAACTAAAACGTGTCAACTGGTAGTTAGTTAATAGATCAGCGCATTTGTTTACACAGCGAAGTGACGTCATGACCACAGAGCAACATGGCGTCCATTGCGTCTAGCGTTTTCGTCAAACTACGCGCGTAATTTGAAAATGTAAAATTTAAATGCATTTTTATGGGGCATATTAGCACTATAGAATTTAATTAAGACACTTTTCAAAAATGGGTGTACGACCCTATTCAGTGCTACCAATCGCGTCACGCTTCAAGATATAGGGAACGCAGTGTCATTTTCTAAGTTGTGTATATAATTTTTGGCAGTTAATTCGTCAATAATTTTTTCACACTGGCTGTACCAACGTTACGGGACACACATCTGTTTTACATGCATCGTGCTAAAAACATTGATCTAAGCTACGTGGATTTATCAAATGACATTCTAAAGTATCTAAATCAGTGCTTTTAAGGCTTGAAACTATCACATCTACTGTAAGGCTGCGGCTTGAAATATCGCTGAAACGGAAGAGCGGAGCGGAGTGACTAAATAAATTTCAGAAGCGCTATATGGTTTCGCAGCGGGTATTTAAGTAAACTTGGTATTTTTTTTATATGCCACGTGCATATTTCCGTAGCAAAATATTTATTTTTCTTTTTTTTTCTTTTGTTTTCAGTGTGATGTTTTGTTTTCTAAACCCTTGCTGGGTTTAGAAAACAAAACAGCACACTGTATTCCACTCAATAACTTTGTATTTCCCTTGGTAGTGGTGACTAGACACACCTGCATTTCAGTCATATTTTAACGCCCATGAAATAGAGGGAGAGGCAATTGCCATTTATAGGTGACACAAATCGAACCCAGGAGGGTAACCATCACCTCTTATAGCAGTATTATTTCAATATTACTTCAGCGTGAGAAAGAGATGGAGCTATAAGTCCTGTATAGCTCCATCACTTTCCCTCTGTGAAGTAATATTATAATAATACTGCTATAAGAGGTGATGGTTACCCCCATGGACTTATAAGGAAATCCCTTTTGTACACAGATTAACACATTATCCCCTCGGAAACTATCGAGCTGGACATATTAGCCTCGTGAAGACATTGACCCGTGACCAGGGAGCAAATACAAAGTTTTGTATTTGCTCCGTGCACGTAACACATAACGTTCATTTGTTTATCGCTTTCCGCTCCGCTCTACAATGTCGCAAACCTCAGCCTCCAGCGTAAAGACTCGTCTTCATTAAGCGATCAAAGTTCTGTATTCGCAAACGCTGTAACATGGCGCGATGTCAATTTGACAATTCTTCGGACTCTTCCAAGTCAAAAATTGACGTTTTAAGCTGTATTTTTTACCAGATCTGTGCCAGGAAACAGAGCGGTAAACGAAGACAAAAATCAACAATGACATCGTTCCTTACTCAAAACAAAGTAATTCTATTGGTGGATCTATGCCTCGCTCATCGCTCCGTTTCCTCACAAGATTCCTTGGAATCCAGGCTTTAACCATTATTTGCGTCACTGAAAGTGACTCAATTAATTTTGAATTTTACGTCGTGTATGACGCACGTTTCAGCGACTCACTTTCAGCGATGCAACACTGGGTGAAATCCCAGTTCTTTACATGTATCTACGACTAATGTCGTAGATACATGTAAAGAACTGGGAAATATGGCGTAATAATTTACGCCATATTGCAAACGTCACAAAACACAGGACACACAGGACGCAGCCGTTAATATGGCACATGGTGTTTAAGAAAAAGTTCGGCTTTGTATAGCGTCATCTCAGTCACTCATACCTGTGTAAGTCTCTTTCTAACGCTCAATGTGTCTTATAGTTATAACAAAACGCATTCCGACGTTAGTCCAAGCTCAAACAGTTATTGTATTTAGAACCTTATTCCGACTAGCGTAAAGTTCTTAATAAAAATTGACAACTTAGATTCGGGATTAACCTGTTAAGCCCCGCGCGACACCGATTCGGAGTCAAACAATAGAAAATCAATTGTGTCTCATTAGCTGTCCTTGACCAATTAAAGTCAGTTTTTTATTTAGAACTTTATCTCTGTCGTAATAAAGTACAAAATTAAAAAAAACACTCGATAGTTAAAACCTGGTAGTTTAAAGAAAATCCCTTTTTTTGTAATAAGGTTGAATGTGCCATACTAACGGATGCAGTCACATTTCACCAATGATACTGAACACCATCAGCACATCAAAACTGCGTTCAAGAGCTGTGAGTGTCATTGGAATACTGACATTGACAGCTCTTGAACGGAGTTTAGACGTGCCAATCGCGTTGTTTCATTGGCAAATTTGGCACTAAATCGTCATAAAAACGAGCCTTCAATTCTACAACACCAAACAGAAGAACATCTAATAAAGCTTCCAAAAAAGTTAATTCAGTAATCTTACTAAGAAATCATCGGGCTGAATCCCGAACAGGTCGCGGAAATATCGGAACGCTATTGGCGCGTAAGTCTTGAATTTGAATTCCGAATAGTGATGTGCAGGCGTGTGATTGGATCCTTCGTGTGGGAAGTTCGTCGTTTCGACGGTCATGAAATCTTGCATGAGGAGATCTCGCTCTGGTTTGGATGCTAGCCCGCCGATTGCATGCTGGATTCCTGTGGGAGAGAAGTGAGTTGTTAGATATTGTATTGTGAAATTGAACGATGTTCTTTATTATACGGTCAAGACAGAAGTCGAATAACACTGCTGTTCCACATCATCTAAATCAACACAAAATTATTCGATACCTTGTATTTCAGAATTCCAAATAATAGCTAAGAGTGTAATTTTAATTTAATTTTACTTCCGTTTCGATTTTAATTAACTATTTTGCGCCATGATTAAGATTGTAAAAAGCTGAACTATTAATTGAGTACTGAGAGGTAAACATCAAGATATAACATGGATCAGAGTGATATAAACGACGGTATTATCGCTAGAAGCAATTTCTTCCAGACAACAGTTGGATAGAAAGTATAACAGACACAGCATACATTATTGTTCTATAACATTCTCAAAAAAATTGAGGTTTTTGAAGCAGTCTACATAAATGTTATAGGCTCAAAGGCATTAAACTGCTAGGCAGTTTACAATTAAAGCAAAGCATCCAGAGCCAGACAGTGAAGGAAAACATCGTGATGTCCTAGAACCAAAAATTCGAAGACATATGACATCTGCCAACCCGCACTGGGTCCGCGTGGTGGATTACGGCCCACTCCCTCTCACAGAGAGGAGGCCTGTGTCCCAGCAGTGGGAACATTATAGGCTGATTATGTATGTCTCAAGAGCCAGACAAGTTATGATCTCGAACGAACCCATAACAAAACCTCACGGAGGATTGGCGATTTGAAACCAGGGTATCCGGAGAATTCTGATACAAACGTGAGAAAATCCTCCAAAAGTCTAATTTATCAAATAAATGCAATTTACTTCTTTGAATAAAAACAAGATCCTAACAAACAAAATACGTCATGAACAAATCAGCTAAAATCATCAGAGCATCCACAACAAAAACTTCTCAACACATAAAAAATGGTTCATTCATTCAATCCATTTGTCTTGGTGAACCAACAGACAATATGCAATGCTTGACAAGATAATTATATTATTATTACGATGCGAATGCTAACTCATTAGCTCCACGGGTCCACGGTCAAAGGCTACTCTTGAGAAATCGACCTTGAAAACAAATGAATATTTGCATAATATCGAAGAGTTTATATTTACTTTGTTCACTGCCGCTTAGGCAGTAGGTATTTTTATCATCACGCCTGTATTAGGCAGGGGTGCTCAGAACAACTACATACCGCATTTAATAGAGGGCAAGTCATCATCTGCCTAGCCTTTTCCCAACTGTGTTGGGGTCGGCTTCCAGTCTTACCGGATACAGCTGCATAGCAGTGTTTTACATGGAGCGACTGCCTATCTGACCTCCACAACCCAGTTACTGGGTAACACGATACCCTTTGGTAAGACTGGTTGTCAGAAAGGGTTTCGTGGTCCAGCAGGCTTAGCGTGACGCTTTCTATTTCTACTCTATTATATAATAGAAATAGCTTCTCTAAATTTTTCGGTAGAAAACTGTCAACTGTCTACAGGGAAATGTCATTTTTGTCTACTCTTCCGTCAACAAAACGCTTCTCGGCGGTTCTCGTACTAACCCGGAAGGTGACAGTTAGTTTGTACTATCGGCCAATCTTCCGCATGCTCACCTCTAAGGCGATAATCGTATAGCACGGCTCACGACTCGATCGCCCGATGCAAGCGTTTTGGCCAATGGGATGCATGAAGCGTATTTTAGCCGTGTTTGTATTAATGTAATTATGTATAGTGTGTGTGACAGTCACACTAGGCGCGTGCTATGCTCACTTGTTTGTAAGACATTTTTTTAATGGGCACGGCCAGCGAGAGCGCTTTATGAATTGTTATTGTTGACAAGAAGTAATTTCGTACTAAAATCTTCCGTTTGGTTTAGAAAATGTATTATTGGTATTGCTATACGCGTACCCTAAAAAAACTTTATTTAGCATTTTTGTTTACCACTTTGCCAAATTACAGCTTTCTAGTAAGAGTCTGTGAGCTAAGCCGGGGACAGACAGACAGACAGACGGTCATGGCGAAACTATAAGAGTTCCTTGTTGACTACGGAACCCTAAAACGAAGCAAGTTACGTAGTTTTGTTAGAAATTGTCATTTGCTATCTCTTTCTTTTATTGCTGTTTTGATTAAAATAGCAAAATTACTTACAGTAGTATTTGAACCATTACTTGGCGCAGTTTATACAATGTTATCAGATTTTTTTATTATTGCTGTCGCAACTTTTGCAACTGCAATAAAAATAAGTTCATTATCTAAGCACCATTGTTATTCAGTGGGGACGTCAGAACATCTGGTTAAACAATAGATCGGCTTTATAGAACGGCCATAAAATACGGTCGCAAAAAATTACGAAATATTTCTTCAACACACTTGCTTGTAAAGTGACTCAGAAATTCAGCTTATTATATAGAAGTATTTTTACTTTACATTTCTTTTTTCAATATACGCAGTTTTTGTCCAAAAACAATGAATATTTTTGAGAAAAAAAAATTCGTTACATCAGATAAATCAATCATCAAAATTATCATCATTTCATAAAATTATATATTTTTCACTACATATTAACCTTAATTTGCTTATTCAAAACATTATTTTGTTTATTATATTTTTTATAGGCTGTTTAGCGGTTTTTCCAGCGCCTTTATTTACACCTGCGGCGCGCGGGATAAACAAAACAAGCGCGGTATTTTCCAGAAATACATGTTAACGTTTTCATTGTGTGGTTAATTATTATCAAAAATGTTGACTTCAATTAGGAAAGAAGAGCGAAGAGCAACGCGTAGATTTAACCCCCCGGAAATACTACTCTAGGCACGAAACGCTAGTGACAGCCTGTTGCCTGCAAAATCTAGAGAGAAATACCTAGCGGCGTACGAAACTAATAACAATACCAGTCTCTTTTTTTCCTCTCAAGTTGAAAACCGTCGTATGAAACGCGCACACACTCGACTCCCTTATCGCGCTCGCTCGCCCTCGGCTCGCGCGAATAATACCGGCTCGTGCAGTGAGTAACCAACATACCACACATATTTATATTTTTTGTTACACGCCCTATACTCACACAAATTCATATTGTCTCTAATTGGACGAAACCAGGAAGGGGTGTGGTTTGTCACTAGCTGCGCTTGCCGCAGAAATATTTTCTAAAGTGAGCATGCTTAAGTTTTGCCAATAGTACGTACTATTGGCAAAACTTAAGCAGCAGTGTGCGCGTTTCATACGACGGTTTTCAACTTGAGAGGAAAAAAAGAGTCTGGTATTGTTATTAGTTTCGTACGCCGCTAGGTATTTCTCTCTAGATTTTGCAGGCAACAGGCTGTCACTAGCGTTTCGTGCCTAGATTAGTATTTCCGGGGGGTTAAATCTACGCGTTGCTCTTCGCTCTTCTTTCCTAATTGAAGTCAACATTTTTGATAATAATTAACCACACAATGAAAACGTTAACAAGTATTTCTGGAAAATACCGCGCTTGTTTTGTTTATCCCGCGCGCCGCAGGTGTAAATAAAGGCGCTAGAAAAACCGCTAAACAGCCTATATAAAAAATATAATAAACAAAATAATGTTTTGAATAAGCAAATTAAGGTTAATATGTAGTGAAAAATATATAATTTTATGAAATGATGATAATTTTGATGATTGATTTATCTGATGTAACGAATTTTTTTTTCTCAAAAATATTCATTGTTTTTGGACAAAAACTGCGTATATTGAAAAAAGAAATGTAAAGTAAAAATACTTCTATATAATAAGCTGAATTTCTGAGTCACTTTACAAGCAAGTGTGTTGAAGAAATATTTCGTAATTTTTTGCGACCGTATTTTATGGCCGTTCTATAAAGCCGATCTATTGTTTAACCAGATGTTCTGACATTCCCACTGAATAACAATGGTGCTTAGATAATGAACTTATTTTTATTGCAGTTGCAAAAGTTGCGACAGCAATAATAAAAAAATCTGATAACATTGTATAAACTGCGCCAAGTAATGGTTCAAATACTACTGTAAGTAATTTTGCTATTTTAATCAAAACAGCAATAAAAGAAAGAGATAGCAAATGACAATTTCTAACAAAACTACGTAACTTGCTTCGTTTTAGGGTTCCGTAGTCAACAAGGAACTCTTATAGTTTCGCCATGACCGTCTGTCTGTCTGTCTGTCCCCGGCTTAGCTCACAGACTCTTACTAGAAAGCTGTAATTTGGCAAAGTGGTAAACAAAAATGCTAAATAAAGTTTTTTTAGGGTACGCGTATAGCAATACCAATAATACATTTTCTAAACCAAACGGAAGATTTTAGTACGAAATTACTTCTTGTCAACAATAACAATTCATAAAGCGCTCTCGCTGGCCGTGCCCATTAAAAAAATGTCTTACAAACAAGTGAGCATAGCACGCGCCTAGTGTGACTGTCACACACACTATACATAATTACATTAATACAAACACGGCTAAAATACGCTTCATGCATCCCATTGGCCAAAACGCTTGCATCGGGCGATCGAGTCGTGAGCCGTGCTATACGATTATCGCCTTAGAGGTGAGCATGCGGAAGATTGGCCGATAGTACATGGTACAGAATCCCGCGACAATTCACTTTCGTATAACTTTGTTCTGTTATAATAAGAGTGTAACCTAAACGGTAAAACCATTCTTACGCGTTATAAAATATTCAAGTAAAGACGTTTCAAGAACTTCCGTACCTACTTATAACAATATCTTTGTTCCGTTTAAGTGGCCATCGAAACTTCAAATGAAAGATTCAGTTACTTCACGAAGTAACTTGTATACGGAACAAACATTTTACAGGGCAAAGATAGGGTATTTTTTTTTTGTAACGTGTCTTGTTTGTGCAGAATAAACATTTTTTTTCTTTCTTTTTGACGTGATAACGTCTTATAAATCGATAAACGCCGGCTGCACGCACGAAAAAGTGTCACGTTCCGCCTGAGCCGAGCGTGCAAGCGAGAGCGCGGAACCAGCGATAGAGAGGTACGATCGGCCTAAACGTTCGGCTTGTGACGCATCTCTCTCTCTCGTTATCACGTAAAATTATCGTCCATAATCCGACTTTACAGACAACCAATTTTGTTTTTCTAAAACAGGTACTTTTGCTGGAATTTGACTACCTGGCCAATGCCACAAGGTGGACCGAAGTCCTGGTGAAGGTCGCAGGAATCCGCTGGATGCGAGAAGCGCAGGACCGGCCGTTGTGGCAGTGCTTGGAGGAGGCTTATGTCCAGCAATCGACGACTTTCGGCTGAATGATAATAAAGGTGATTACACCCAATTAAACAAGACTAGGTTGAAAAAGCAGACAGGTTCTCAAGGCAGACAGCTAAGAGCGTGCATTCTGAAAGTTGGCACCTTCGCAATTACTTTAAATATCTAGTTTTGTTTTGGTCTAGCTTTGTTGGCTGTGTGAATGGAGACGAAGTAATTTGGTGAATTCGTAAACTACTTTTAAGGCACATTTTCATTGGTCAACTGGGCTCGCATTTTTTTATTGTTTTTTATGAATGGCATCTCGTAGTTGACCTTGAAAGGTCATGACTATTAACCGAACTATCCTGTGGCTGCCCAGCCAGGGGCGAATTTCTTACATTACTAAGCGACTGCACGCTTGGGGCATCCCCTGTGGGGTACGAAACCTCGGCTTAGGGCGTCGCTGGGGGGAGAACAGCAAGGTGTGACAGACTGGATCATGACTGGATAATTATTATTATCTGGGGAGTTTAAAGCTACAGGCTCAGCTACGGCGCGGGCTGGCACTTCGACGAGCAAGGGTCGGGGACAACTGGGCTCGCATGCGGGGTGCTGGAGATGTCTATAAAGCATGCCATAGGGCCCGTATTCGGGGAACCGTTTTTGTTAGTCGATAGGAAACGATTGCGGTATACGGAGAACCTGCACCGCAGCTTTCGCAGTTGCTTTGAAGACTCATTTTCATTGGTCAAATTCATTGTGTGAATGTCCGCCCGCTTATTAATGAGTTAATGACCGATGGCATTCATTAGTCACTACCCCGCCTGCGGGTAATCCCCGCGTGCTGTTTATTGACCGAGTTATCGACTAATGAAAATGAGCCATTATATAGAGGGCGGGGGGTTAAGGCTGAATGTTTTATTATCTACTAGTCCGCTCTGGCATTACGCGACCGACGATATGCAGCGCATCTTTACATAAAACGGACTAATTTAAATCAGTTTTGCACAAATTCCTAGTTGCAAAATGTTACTATTCCGTTAATGAATATTTAAATGAAAGATGACTGATTTCATGTGAAATGAGCACCTATGGAATGATTGGAATGATTATTTTTTTATTTTTTTTTTGGCATTTCTATTTTGTATATAATCATCATCATCATCTGCCTGCCTTTTACTAACTATGTTGGGGCCGGCTTCCAGTCTAATCGGATCCAGCTGAATACCTGCTGTATTTTACATGGAGCGACTGCCTATCTGACCTCCACAACCCAGTTACTGGGCAACACGATACCCCTTGGTAAGACTGGTTGTCAGAAAGGGTTTCTGACGACCCGTAACGACGTAGTCTATTTTTTATATAATACAATTTAAAATTTATTGTGTATATTTAATTAGTACCTAATATATTAATTTGCACACCGCATTAGTATAATACAATGTACCTTTTATACCTGTAACACCTTTTTTAATATGTATTATGCCAAAAAAAATTTTGATTTGATTTGATCTTCCGTCAGATGTGCGACCACCCTTAAAATACCTACATTGTAACGTTGCTATCAATTAATGATTCAGACAATCCCTAAACAATGAACGTCGATAAAAAGTTTTCAGTTCAAAAACAGTGAAATATAGAGGCCTCTGTGAATTTAAACATTAGTTCCGGTTCTCATAAAAACTTAAACGGATTTGAATGATACTTCTTTTGTTGGGTAGTTTAGAATTTTTTGTACCAAGTTACCAACTGATAGTTAAATCGTTATGTTCTAGCGGTTGTCTAGATTAGGCTAGTGAATTAGAATAGTGGCGATACGTTAAATGAAGAGTCAGGGAAAGTAATAGTGATGATGCCTGGGTTAAAAAAAAAATCTATTTAGTCCGTCAGTCATATATAAAAAAATATTAGATACGTATTTTTTGCTTTGTCATATTAAAAAAGTTTTTTTTTTTTTTTGGGTGGGTAATCATCATATAACTTCTCCCGCTCTGGGCGTAGCGGGAGGGTGTGTCAGACTCTTACTGACTAAAACCCACCCGTGTTTCTTCCGTTGCCTGTGTTGCCATTAGGCCTCGGTAACCCTTTCTAACTTCCACGCGACCCCGGCAGACATCGGCCCTAGTGGACCCCTACACTTGTGCTGACATCAAAGCAATGGACAAGAATGTAAAACTTTTATGGCTTCTATACGAGGCTTTTGGCTACTTTGTGTGTATTTTATGATTTTTTTTTTGTAATTTGCGTTTTGTATGTGCAGAATAAACAATTTTTCTTTCTTTTGGGTTGGGATATACCGACCGACCTGTCAGATACAAAAATATGTTAAGGTTACTCACTTCGCGCATGAAACTACATTCCAATAGCCCCTACGTAATGTCCATAAAAATATTTAACAAAATACCAGATGCATTAAAAGATGAGATCATCGATACGACATTTACAAGTAAGCTCAAGCAAATATTAATTGAAAAAGCATACTTCACAATAAACGAATACATAAATGACAAAAAAAATACAAGCGGACACCATACACAGTTAGTCATAGATACATTCATACATACATAAATATAATATGATATAATTATGTTTAATTTACCTGACCAAATATTTATTATGTACCACAACCTTTATCTGAACTCAACAAAATAGTGTATTTAAAATGTTAAAAATTATGGATTGTTAATTTCTTTCCTAATTTTATTTTTATTTTAAGAATTGTAACACGTCATAAAAGCAAAAACGTGCCCTCGGTGCCAAGCTACGAATTATTCCTTAAAATCTGTCGTGACCGTGGCGTGCTGGGCACATTTTGGTCTGTCAACTTTACATGACTGTGACGGTCAAAAGGTTAAATATATGAAAAGTCACATCGGCACTTGTCCGGATATGTACCCATAGTACATATCCGGACAAGTGCCGATGTGACTTTTTCAATTCATATGTAGTTTCCCAGTTGATCTTGGACATTACTGACATCGGAATGAATGCATAAATGAAATGCACCGACCCCAGCGTGTTTAAACCAGACTCGATGGCTCGAATGAACCCAAGGATTCACACGAGTCCCTGGAGCCTCATGTTTCATGGGACTACAGAGACCATTGTATACGACATGACAAAGAGTAACAGTCTTGGACATTACTGACATCGGAATGAATGAATAAATGAAATGCACAGACCCCAGCGTGGTTAAACCGGACTCGATTGCTCGAATGAACCCAAGGATTCACTCTAGTCCCTGGAGCCTCATGTTTCCTGGGATACAGAGGCCATTGCATATCAAAGAGTAACAAAGTCTTGGACATTACTGACATCGGAATGAATGAATGAATGAAATGCACCGACCCCAGCGTGGTTAAACCGGACTCGATTGCTCGAATGAACCCAAGGATTCACTCTAGTCCCTGGAACTTCATGTTTCATAGGACTACAGAGACCATTGCATATCAAAGAGTAACAAAGTCTTGGACATTACTGACATCGGAATGAATGAATAAATAAAATGCAGACCCCAGCGTCCTGCCGGGGTCGCGGGAAGGTACTTATGGGTCACCGAGGCCCCCGCAACTCAGGCAACAGGAAGGAATACGGGTGGGTTTTAGTCAGTAAGAGTCTGACACACCCTCCCGCTCCGCCCAGAGCGGGAGAAGTTATTTGATGATTTCCCATCCTCAAAAAAAAAAAAAGACCCCAGCGTGGTTAAACCGGACTCGATTGTTCGAATGAACCCAAGGATTCATTCTAGTCCCTGGAGCCTCATGTTTCATGGGACTACAGAGACCATTGTATAACAAAGAGTAACAAAGTCTTGGACATTACTGCCATCGGAGAAGGAAAACCTAGTTAGGAAACCTGGACTTATTGTACGAACAAACCCGTACATTTTGTATTGTTTAGTTTTAATGCTGACGCTTGCACTGATGATGCGGTGCATCGCGTTCGATTTGTCAATTAATTACTTTAGTACAAATTAATCCGTGTAACAGTAAACATCGTTTTACTTAATCAAATTCCCTAGCCTGGGTCGCGGCGCGGTACTCATAACATTTTAACAGTAACTTTAACAAACAAGGTGTAAGGTAACTACCGTACTTCTAAATGAATATAAGTCTGAAATCGCCAACCCGTCTTGAGCAAGCGTGGTGATCAATGGTCGTGCCTTCTGCGTGTGCCTTGTACGCACATAAAAATATCAATTTGTTTAAAAAATACAGTGATATCCATAATGTAAATACTAGGAACAAACACAAATTTGTTGTTCCTACAACCAGGCTCAAAAAAATAGGCAGCTCGTTTAGATGCCAATGTATACGTTTTTATAATAAAATTCCTAGCCACATTCAAGAACTAAGCCTTAATAAATTCAAATGTTTTATAAAACAGAAACTGTGCCTAAAAGCCTTTTATACTGTTAAAGATTATATTGAGGACAAAAAGGCTTGGGATTGAGCTGCTCCAATAAACTTACAGTGAATGTTGTTTTTTTACTCTTTTTATTTTGCTAGCTATTTATATTTTCTTATTCTATATAACATTCTATATAAACAATGACATGAATATTTACTTTGTATAGTATATTATATTATTTTAATTATTAGGAATGTGAGGACTATGTGGGTCATTGTTTGTTTTTTTTTTTTTTTTTTGTCTCTTACTTTTAATGATGGTCTGGCAGTTTGAGTACTTTATGCGGCCTACCCAAATGTCTTTTCTTTGGTATTGTTCGTCAAATCATTGAGCTCCTTAAGTTTTGAGTTGAGCTGCATGACAACTGACAAATGCGTGCACTGACTGGACAGGTCCACTCAAATCTGTGTGGTCTTTCCTCAAAAGACCATTTCGGACACAAACCTACATGGTCCTCAAATGATCTGACCAAGATTATGTCCGAATATACACATTGACATTGATGAATTTTATTTATGCAATGACATGAATATTTACTCTGTGTAGTATTATATTGTTTTAATTATTGTAAATGTGAAGACTATGTGGATCATTGTTTAATTTTGTTTTATTCTCAGTTAGTTTTTAATATGGTCTGGCAGTTTTGAGTATTTTTTGCGGCCTAGCCAAATGTCCTTTCTTTGGTATTGTTCGTTGAATCGTTGAGCTCCTTTAGTTATGAGTTGAGCTGCACAACGACTGACAAATGCGTGCACTGACTGGACAGGTCCACTCAATCTGTGTGGTTCTTTCATCAAAAGACCATTTCAGACACCAATCGACATGGTCTTCACATGATCTGACCAAGATTATGTCTGGACTTTAAAAGAGACGGTGACCTCTGAGTTTGTTTCGGCCTTTCTTCTCAGAGTAGTCAGATAGGAAACGCCGGCCTCATCTAGTTTAAAAAAAATATGTTTTGACGTGTAAAAGTGTTTGTAAAAACCTACTTACAGAAATAAAATCATTTATCATTTATCATTTATATGAGAAGAGGCTTTTGCCCAGCAGTGGGACAGGGACAGCAATATACTGGTATTACGTGGAGTTAGAATGAACAGTCAGTTTTAATAAGTTTAATGTAACTTATTTAAAACGCAGCAGACTCGCGTCTGGTGAGCTTAGGAAATCATAATATATGTTTACGCCCCCTATTACATGGGAACAAACTGAGGTTGTACTATACAGCCCTGCTTACCGCTTCATGAAATACAGGAGGCGTGATGTATGTTACTGTAACACAGTTGACACTGAACGTTAGCGCGCCCTTGGATGTATATCGGTTTCCTATGCGCCACAGGAAGCACTGCTGTTGACATTTTTCCTCTTTTTTCGAGTTACAACGTTGCTTTGTACATTTTTTTAATGCAGAACGGAATAGCGGAATTGAATGAAAGAATAACGTTTATTCGGGCACAGTTCGTAAAATACAAAAAAGAAAGTTTACCTCACGGCAGCGCCAAAAAGGTAATTTCAGCGTTAATGCCAGACATATACCATCTGATGCTGGTTGTCTAATGAACCTATCTAATGTTTTAGGAGTCCATCTCTCTTTAGTCTCCCGAAGCAAACGGAAGGGTTATACAAATTTGAAGCCTATGTCTGTGTTTGACTGACGCCATCGTAGGCCCAAAACGGATGGACCAATTTCAGTGAGACTATTTTATGTTAATTGTTTGATAGTCGGTCATCCATCCATCCATACATCCATTCGTCGGTCATTTACATATCGAGACCCCTCCGTGCCTCGGAAACTGTTGGTCCCGGCTGTCATTTGTAGATCTTTATAGTCGTTACCTACGGGTAGTCAGAAGCCCGAAAGTCTGGCAACCAGTCTTACTAAGACGTATACCCAGTAACTTGGTTGTGGAGTGATAGGTAGTCGCTCAATGTAAAATACTGGTATTCCGCTCCATCCAGTTAGACTGGAAGCTGACCCCACTATAGTTGGGGAAAAGGCTGGGTAGATGATGATGATGAGTTTGATAGTGAGCCTCTACTTTTGTAATTTTGGGCGAAAACCATCAACCAGTAGGTACCTACATTTTTTTAAGTAAGCTTGGTTAAATCTTTTGAGTAGGACTGTCAAGGGTTTGTTCGTTTATTCCAAATTTAACTACCACAAAGTTGCGTTTTTTTTTTTCTTTAAACCGTCAAACACAAAACCATGTTAATTGAACGCCATTACAAGCCACACCTCGCCTATAAATAACTATTAATAAAGAAACAATACAATAATTTAATTCAACAACTAAAGCTTACCCCACACAATATCGTGCATTAACTTTTTAGAATCCATTTTGATTTTGACCACCTAACCCCCTGCAAAACCACTAAAAAACACCATTTAAACTGAACTTTTTAGCACTAAATCACAAAAAATATGTCCATAACGCGACACAAAGGGCACAAAACTGTTAATATTCACAAATTATTTCCTTAAAACTTCCACCAGCTGGATTATTGCCTATTTTCCTGTTAATTCCTACTATAATAATGGTAAACATATTAATTGGTAACAATTAATATGTTTGTCCTATTTAATTGGTGGTTGGCGAGTGACTGATTTCAGTATCTGTTGTAACGGGAAGCGGGCCTCAATATCAGTGTTTACTGCGTATTCCAGTGTTTTGTATTGGTGGACAGTTAATCATATTTTTATATGGTTGTCACAACACATACATATAAATTAAAATTTAAATGATCATTGATTGCTATCAGAAATCCAAATGGCATAGTTTCGCAACAAAAATGCTTCATGCTAGTCGTTTATTTTGATCATTTCAAATCAAAATATTTTATTTCACATAACCCTTACTTAATCAGCCTATAATGTTCCCACTGCTGGGACAAAGGCCTCCTCTCTGCGAGAGGGAGTGGGCCGTAATCCACCACGCGGGCTCAATACGGGTTGGTACAAGTCTTCGAATTTTGGTTCTAGGACATGCCGTTTTCCTTCACCGTTTAAAGAGCAGTTGTGATGAAATAATTTACAAAAAGTAAAGCGGCCTGCCTGGGTTCTAACCTACGACCTACTACTCATAAGTCGCAGCCGTTACCACTGGGCCACCACTGCTCTCCACATCAACCTACATGGGCACTTATGAAACGTCAGAAGCTAGGCACGGTTCCAATTATTGGTCGTTTTCAAACTCCAAGAAACTCCATGGTTACTCTTTCAAAAATAATTGGCTTTTACAACATACATAACCTCACGCCTTGTTTCCCCGAAGGGTTGGGCAGAGGTGTACCTGTACTACACCCACATTTCGCCAATTATGTTTCAGTCCCATTTAATAAAGGGCGAGGATGTGGCTTTTCAAATTAGTGTTATTCTATAAAAGAATTCCCTTTTCACCTCCAATGTTTTTAGATCATGACAAGGTATTGGACCAATTCACCTCATTATTTTTTATCAAAAATCACTGCCCTCATTAGGAAGAGCCCCTTTTGGCCAGTTTTCGATAGCTACACTTGCGGCTTTTTGACCGCCACAGTCATGTATAGATGACAGACCGAAATGGGCCCAGCACGCCACAGTCATGTATATATAGATGACAGACCATAATGTGCCCAGCACGCCAAGGTCACGACTACATGACAGGTTTTAAGGAATAATTCGTAGCTTAGCGCCGAGAGCACGTTTTTGCTTTTTTGACGTGGCGGTCAATACATTAAACAAAAGCTGTGTTTATACTTGTGATGCGCTGTCAAGTAGTTTTAACGCATGGTCTATGGCGCTTCAGGATTCGTCATTTAAAGATGTTAACGGAAAGAGCAGCATTAACGTATTGACCACAAAACAAAATCCAGGTTTTGCATTATGCCGCGTCAAGATGGTTGCTCTGGCGTGAAGTCTTTGAAAAGCTCACAGGTGCTTAAAAATACTAGAATACTCTGTGAAGTGTACCAAGTGCCTACTTAAGGGTCGTGTAATCGCCGTTGGCCAAATTTGCGACGCCCTGCCGCACAGTGGGCCCATACTGAAAATTAGTGGACTTAGGCAACAAAGTTCCTATATCGATGCGATTTTTTTTTATATGACGTGTTATATTATTCCTGACAACTTTTATTCTTATAAAATTTCTTCTAAAGTTGATAGTTTGTCTTGAAAAAAATTAATTAGATTTTTTTGTATGGAGCGAATCACGTTTATTTTTTTTTCTTCAATTGTACTAATATGTTGAGTGTGTGGCGTGAGTATATGATAGCTAGGGTCATTCTCTATCCATGAAAAAAAAATCAGCGCCGGCCATCTGCGGCAGCGCGAGTAATCATTCGGTAAAAAACAAATGATTTGGAAGAATTTTTTTGTCATTTAAAATAAATTCAAAGCATATTTTTTGTCTCATTTGGCTGTTTTCACCTTCTTTTTAGTTGAAAAAATAGTTTTAATAGCGCATACGTACTTATAACTAGTAATTCTGGTAGAGATTTAGTTATTATTGCATGTTATCGGTAGCACCTGCATTGTGATTGATGACTCATTTGTTTGTGCACTCGGCTAAGTGCATAACTAATGAGTCATCGAAAAATGCTCGTCTCTGATTGGCTGAATAATTTTCACTCACTGTTATGTCCACTACTTGAGTAATTAACACTAACTATAAATATAAAGACATTCATTAAGTCCATCTATCATCATCTTGTCGCTTGTTTGTGAACACAGTGAAATACTTGTATTTTTATATTTACATTAGAACTATGGCTGGATTTTGTACCAACCTAGATCTTTTTGTGAAATTAAGAAGTGGCGGTGATCTGAAAAATCATATGTTTCTGTATGAAAGTATCATTTCTGTCTTGACTACCGAAGTTTCTGAAGAAGACAAGAACCGAATCAAGGAGTTCTGTCGACTTTTTTGTGTAAATTTAAATAAAAAGTGGATAGAGTCAAGTAGAAATCAAAAAACTTTTATGAATCGTGTAATTAATCGCAAGTGGTTGGAAAAAAACATCAACTGGCCTGTTTGTGACAGTGTTGATCTGAGAAGTGTGATGGGCTTTTCGGACGCAGCCTTATCTGAGCTTGTGGATATAGATTGCCATGTTCCTACTCTTGCAGTATGTACTGCGGAAGCGGGAACATCTACAGAAAAGGAGCACAGAAAACCGTTCGAAGAGTTAAGTAATAAGCAAAAGAAAAGACGTTCTACTTCCATAGTAGAAGAAAATTCCGAGGAAGAGTTGCAGCACTGGTACATAACAAAATTGAAAGACAACGGCAAAACGAATCTGGCAAAAGTGGTCGAATACCTTTCCAGTAATCCAGATGCGCTATCCGAAGTAGAAGAGAGACTATTCAAAAAGCAGAGCTTAAGTACTGTCTCTGAAGATAAGTGTTTAGCTCTTTATACATCAGTTGCGCTCTCGAAATGGAAGTACTTAGCTCTTCGACAATTTCTGAAAGAAGAAAACTGTGCTGCCTTTCCATCTTATCCAAAGCTTGTAAATGCCAAGAAAAGATGTTACCCACCACAAGAGAGTATGGAGATTACCGAAAACGGAGCTCACATTAAATTGCAAGCGCTATTGGACCACACTGTGGATAGGATATTACTTGATATAAATACTGTTGATAGGTCTCAAAATGAAGAACTCAAGTTGACCTGGAAATGGGGACTTGATGGTTCTTCGTCGCAGAGTAACTATAAATAGAAAACGTCAAACACAGCTACAGAGTTCGATGATTCATCAGTAGTCATGATAAGCATCGTCCCTCTTCGGCTAGTGTCTACTAGGCCATCATCTGGGAATGAAAATCTAGTTTGGGAGAACCCCACACCTTGCTCAACTCTGTACTGTCGACCAGTGAAGTTCACTTTCACTTCGGAGACAGCTGACTTTATAAAGTCTGAAGAGTCTGAGATGAAAAAACAAATTGATGAACGAATATCTACACAGTGTGGAAATATTATTGTATCACATGAATTGCATATGACCATGATTGATGGAAAAGTGGCCAATATTATTGCTGGAGTACCATCATATGCAACGTGTCCCATTTGCTTGGCAAAACCGAGTGAGATGAATAATTTAGACGCTTTGACTTCTAAACCACTTCGTGAAGAAATTTACAAACAAGGAATTTCTTCACTGCATATGAAGATTCGGTGTATGGAATGTCTTCTCCATATATCTTATAATCTGGATTTTCAACGATGGACTGCTCGCGGCGAACATAAGGCTTTGAAACAAGCTAAAAAAAATACCACACAGCAAGAGTTTTGTGAGCAAACTGGAATGCTGATTGATATAGTCAAACAGGTATGTATTTAATTTTCGCTCTCTTTATGTTGTTTGTGAATTATATCTCTATGTATTGTATATTACAGTATTGTTTTCCCATTTTAGGGTTTTGGAACTACAAACGACGGGAATACAGCGAGGCGCTTTTTCCAAGATTACAAAAGATCTTCCAGAATAACGGGAATTGACGAAAATCTGATTTTCAGATTTTCCGTTATTCTACAAGCCATATCATCAGGCAAAAACATTGACTGTGAAAAATTTAGAAGATACTGTAGAGAAACAGCTGATGTGTACGTGCAACACTATTCGTGGTACTACATGCCAATTAGTGTACATAAACTTCTAATGCATGGTGCAGACATCTGTAACCACTTTGGTGTTTTGCCAAACGGTAAGTAAAAAATAAATATAGTTTGATGTATTATTTGACTCGATTGCGTTTTGAAATTAAAATGTATGTACTTATTCGTTTTAGGTACCTTATCTGAAGAAGCTTCGGAAGCCCGTAATAAGGACTTCAGAAACGTCAGGGAGAGGCACACTCGGAAAACGGGGAGAATAGCAACAAACGAAGACATCCTCCATGGACTTCTAATAAGCTCTGATCCCCACATATCCTACATAAGTTGTTGCCTGAAGCAACTCAGTTGTTACAGACTAATGAGCCTCCCTGTGACAGTGAAATTATGGAGGAAGAAGAATGCCTCATAGCAGAGTCCGAAAATTTGCCGGACCCACTAGCACTTCTGGAACAAGAAATAATGTGATCCGGCTCTAAATTATTCCCACAAAAGCCCATCAGGGTTAGGAATATGACAAACAGCCCTTTTCAGGGCTACAATTACTTCACAGTTTCATATTGATCATACGTACGATAACTTATACTATAATAATATACATACAGTTGATTATGTAGATAATTATCAACGACTTGCCCGTACAAATTTAAATTATTTCACCTATCATTAACAAAATTAGTATAACCTGAAACATTACGATATATTTATTCAACAATAGATAACGTGCAGTTAAAAAATAACACAGCCGATCAGAGACGAGCATTTTTCAATGACTCATTAGTTATGCGCGCACAAACAAATGAGTCATCAATCACAATGCAGAGCAGCTGCAATGTGATTGATGACTCATTTGTACCGATAACATGCAATAATAACTAAATCTCTACCAGAATTACTAGTTCTAAGTACGTATGCGCTATTAAAACTATTTATTTAACTAAAAAGAAGGTGAAAACAGCCAAATGAGACAAAAAATATGCTTTGAATTTATTTTAAATGACAAAAAAATTCTTCCAAATTATTATTTTTTTACCGAATGATTACTCGCGCTGCCACAGATGGCCGGCGCTGATTTTTTTTTCGTGGATAGAGAATGACCCTAGCTATCATATACTCACGCCACACACCCAACATATTAGTACAATTGAAGAAAAAAAATTAAACGTGATTCGCTCCATACAAAAAAATCTAATAAATTTTTTTCAAGACAAACTATCAAGTTTAGAAGAAATTTTATAAGAATAAAAGTTGTCAGGAATATTATAACACGTTATATAAAAAAAAATCGCATCGATATGGTAACTTTGTTGCCTAAGTCCACTAATTTTCAGTATGGGCCCACTGTGTGCCGCCGCGCCGCCGTTCGGTTTCATAGGGAATATTTATTTTTAGTAACGAAAATATGATTTGAAAAACAATCACAGATATCATTTTATATAATAAAATAGTCTATTCATACAAAAAAAAAATCATGAAAATATCTTAAGTAGTTTGAAAGTAATATCGTTTTTTTTTTATGTTTTGGATAGACGTTACTTTCTGAATTTATTTCATATATAATTTTACTTCAATACTTAAATATTCACATATAGAATTGATGTGTATGCGTTCTAGTTTACCTAACATACATTTTTTGCATAAATTATTTGCATTATATGAAGGCGTAATAACAGCTTTAAAAGTCACTAAAATCATATATCTGCGCCTTAAAGTATGTAAACTGAAACAGCTGCATTGACGGACGTACGTATTGACCACAAAAAAAATCTAGGTTTTGCAGTACGCCGCGTCAAGATGGTTACTATGGCAGTGTATAAGTAGGTACCTAAGTATATTTTTTTTTTGTTGGGTGGGAATTTATCAATTAACTTCTTTCGAACTTCCACGCGACCCCGGCAGAGTGTATAAACCGGCGTGATGTCTTTGAAATGCTCACAGGTGCTTACAAATACTAAAATACTCTGTAAAGTGTACCAAGTGCCAATTTAATAAAACCGACAGGCGACCTTCCTTTCATAGTTTTCTGCTTTTAAATTGCACCTTTTGTGAAAATGTGTCAATTTTGACAGTTTTGACCAATATTTCGCATTATCAGTTGACCAATAGCGTTTAATATCCCGCATCATAATTGAATCAGCCGTTATGCCACTCCAAACATCTGTACCAACCCTTATCCCCCAATGAAGGAAATACAACCATAATATAAATAAATAATTTGTCGTTTAATTTGAACAAACGATAATTACAATAACATACACATGAAAACGAGCTCAATGCCTTAGGAAAACCTTGAACTGTGAACAAATACTGATAATTGAACCGTTCACACCGAGTTTGTTGGTTTGTAGCAAAATTAAGTAAATGTTACGTTGACTTGTTAATTAATAGGTAGATAAAACTAAAACTTCGATAATTTTAAAACCACAAGTAGCTGAATATCGTTACGAGTAGAAGCCCGAAAATCTGACCACCAGAGGGTAAGCTTCATACAACCAAACTATGATAGGTACACTACTACAAGCACGACGCGCGTGTGTGCGGGCAACAGGGCGGCTTGCCCGCACACACGCGCCTCATGTAAGTAGTGTACATGTCGCAGCCAACTAGCTTAACCAGCCGTTTAGTAAGCTTCATACAACCGCGATATGTATGTCGCAGCCATCTGGTGAAATTAGCCAGCTAATTGGACGCCCAGGCCGTTCATTAAACGGCCGACACCCAATTAAATAGCTGAAGGACAACTAGAACTTTGAGCAACCACGCGCGCCGATGTGGTAGCAGTAACTAAGCCAGGGCATTCCGTTCAAATGGGTTAGGTTAGAACTGAGAACAACCGCGCGCGAGACGAGCAAGCGAAGCAAGCGGTGCCGCGGTAGTGGCCGGCGAGCGCTACTTCTATCGGTTAGGCTGTTAACTAAACGGCTAATTAAGCTAGTTGGCTGCGACGTCGGTGCCGACGTTTAATGAACGGCCTAGGCGACCAATTAGCTGTCTAATTTAGCCAGATGGCTGCGATATACATATCGCGGTTGTATGAAGCTTACCCTCTGTCCGTTTACTCTGTTGTTTACCGTAGTTAACGGTTAGGATATCTAATACTTCATTGATTTTAAACTTAAAGTAGCTGGATATCGTAACGGGCAGTCAGAAGCCTGAAAGTCTAACAATCATTCTTACCAAGGGGTTTTGTCGCAGTAACTGGGTTGTGGAGGGACGGTCAGAGGGGCCAGTCAGAGTTCTACTGACTAAATCACCCCGTGTTTTCCCTCGCACACTTGCACCGGGGCTACGGGGGCACTTAAGCACTTTTCAACGCAGGCCCTGACTGGTGCCGGCCCGCCTCTGCGGGTTCCGTTTGGTCAGGAGGACCTAAGTCCTCCGAAGAGTCTAGTGGCGCGTGCAGTCAAAAACCTAAGTTTTTGACTCCACGCGCCACTAGACTCTGCCTACCCCAACGTAGTCGGTAAAAGGCTAGGCAGATGACGAAGTGGCTGAGAATCGAGTGTTGTGCCGCAACTTAAAAAAGCCCTATGTCCAGTGGAGAGCACATGAGTTGATTGATTGATTAAAACAAACCAAAAGAGAAAGGGAAAGTGGTTTTAAAATATGCAGTTTATTTTTGGATGTATCATCATCAGTAGGGTGATCAAAATGATCGCTGATTTTTGACCGACCATCTGCGTCGAAATATTCATTCTCACCGATTTCGAACGGAAGTTATACAGACCTTTGCGTTCTGCCTAATATTTAAATCATTTTGGCAGGTTAAACTGTTCCGGGTCAGGGACTTCCGGCCGTCGGAAATGTGAACAAATTCATTTAAAATGTATGCAAGCCACGATGCAAGCTTTATTTTCCCCATCCCTGACGCGACAGTGAACCCAAGAGGGACAGACCCATATTATGCGTCTGTAGATCTAGTATTACTAGTGGGCGCTGATTACATATTATTAAAACATGTATGAGACACTCTAGCGCCGCCATTGACCACGAATTATCTGCATCTACACAAATTAATATTCATGAAAGCCTAGTACTTTTTGTGCCAAATTTCATCCAAAGCCTATTATTAGTAGGATAATAAATACTATTTATTTTATTGATTGAAAATACTATCTTGAATTCATGCAAGCCTAGTCCTTTTTTCGGGTAACTGCTCAGAAATTGTGCACAACGTGTCGTGAACAGAATACAGTCTCTTAATTTATTTCTAACTAGCCGTGCCCTGCGGTTTCACCCGCGTAAGTCTCGATCCCGTGGGAATATCGATAAAAAGTACATTGTTATCCAAATTCGTTTAGCCGTGTTCAGCGTTAAATCGTAACAAACAAAAAAATTCACTTTCGCATTTATAACATTAGCTTTCTGCACTCCTTCTCCGTATAAACTGTGCCAAACTTCATACTCCTCCGTCCGCGTAATTTTCGTAAAAAGGGGTGGTTACAAAGTTTTTGCTTCACGTATTAATTAATATAAAGACTAGGTCGCCCACTGGTCGAAATTCGACCCCCTCTACTTACAATCTATATAACAGTACTTACTAATTCCATGAGTACATTAATTCCATGCTCAAGCTTCTGTCACCTATATATCTTCAAGTCATGAGGTCCTGGTACTAGGTGTGTGTCAAACGCATGGCAGAGGGTGTAATGTTTTTATTTATTGATTTAATTTATTCATAATAAGTAAAAAATATATTAATTAGCTTTCTGCACTCCAGTCCTCCTCCATATACAAGGTGTTTTTTTTGATATCCCATAACTCTAGGATATGAATGAGACCATTTATCAAAGAATCAACTGACATATGAATTATTTTTCGTTTATCTTTTTCTTTTTGTTTTCATTTTTCATACAAAAAAAATCGACAGTCACGATTATTAATAATAATATCTAAATAATAATAAATAATATTAATAAATAAATTTATTTTATTTTATTAATGTAAAACACTCTTACGTGAAATATGACAACGTCGCATTTTCTTAGCTTTAAATATGAATGATTGCTTTGAATGAAAATTAGTTGCTTGTATTTATCAATGAAACTTAGATACGGACACACATCGAGAGTCTAGTGTTAGTATTATGATATCTTCGAAACTATGCATTTTTGGACCACATATTCTAGGACTTTTTGTATTATTTTTACTTATAGAATATAACCCTAGAGTTATGGGATATCAAAAAAAAAAATTTGTATACAAACTTTAACTGTGTTCAATTTCATATCCGTCCGTGTAATTTTCGTAAAAAGGGTACAAATATCTAATGATTACACAGAGATTACAAAGTCGCTTTTCGTGTCTGTCTGTGTGACCAAGTTATTCTTCTGAACTACGCAACGGATTTTGTTGCGATTTTCACTACATTTAGAGAATTTATCCCGGAAGATTTTATGTGTATACATTGACATTAAAATTGCATATAATAAAGAAATCTCAATGTTTTGTCAACTCGTAAATACCGTGTGATGCCGAGCCGTGGCGGTTCGCTAGTAGAGAAAATTTAACATTTTTAGAAATGAAGGTAACCTTCACTCTTAAAAATTTAAACGTTAAAAGGAACCTCAGCCATACCTTGCCAGACATTAATAATGTATGGAATACCCGGGTATTCCATACATTATTAATGTCTGGCGTTATATGGAACATTGAGTTTTAGAAAGAAACTCTTCCCAGATATGAATGACAGAGATAACCATCCGTCCGGATGTCCCGATATGTCCGGCTTTTTGGCCTCGTCTAGACTTTGTCCAACCTTTTCCATCAGAGGGGTTTAAGAAAAAGAAATATTAAAAGATGTCCAGACTTTTTTGTAAACGTCTGGCTTGTTGTCAGGACTTTTCAAATTTCGAAATGGGATATAGACAGAGACGACGCTCTTCGAACCTGACCTTTTTCTAATATCTGCCAAGTCAAATCTCAATGGCTGCTTACTGTATTATTACTGGACACGAAAGAAAATGGTTTTTGAGCTTCAAGCATGAAAGTAGCGTATGAAATAAACATAATACAGCCGCATTTAACGCCCTGAGGGCCCTAGGCCATATAGTAACCTTATTGCTTATATTCTTCAGAAGGGTCAGGTGTAGTAGGCTTTTTTTTTGGTTGGGAAATTATCAAATGACTTCTCCCGCTCTAAGCGGAACGGGAGGGTGTGTCCGACTCTTACTGACTAAAACCCACCCGTATTCCTTCCGTTGCCTGTGTTGCCAGGGGCCTCGGAAACCCTATAGAGGCATGAGGAACAGGGCGTAAAGTTCACTCATCCTCCATAGAAAAGGGAGGATCCTCCGACCAGACGGGTGTCGTGTCTGGTGGGCAACTGCCCGACGGTTGATGTCGGGATGTTGTATATATGCTAAGTTGCGCGGTAAACTCTGCTTGCGCGATGCAGGATTTTGCGTGACGTCAGTGTGATGCGTAGTTCGTATGTGGCGCTGTAGATGCCGCCACATCACTCCCCTCCGGAGACCGGAGGTCGATAGTGGGCTGAGTCGTGTATCTTGCGATGCTTGCCAGTGCCAGGTGTGGGTTCCAGTGGGTCGGAACCGGTTGTCGCATAGTTCGCGGTGGGTCGGAACTGTCTGCGGTGATGATGCCCCAGTGAGTCGGGGTGGCGCTGCGTTATGCTCCAGTGAGTCGGACGTGGTACAGCGCCGGGTTGAGGGCTGACTGCTGGCGTCGACCAGGAGAGCGTTGAAGAGCTCTGCTTGTTGACCGGCCGAAAGTGCAGTGTGCTGTGCCAAGGTTGCTGATGAGGCTTAGGGTGATGACCAGGTATGCGCGGTCGCTGCATGCTGGTGGTCAGGATACCCGTTGAAGCCGTGGGTGCTGGCTGGCTGTGTGACTCGCCGCTCGAGAGCTTGAGGAAGTGATGATGATGACGTCACGCTGATGTAGTTGCACGAAGGCTGCGCTGACGTTCATACTCGGGGTCACCAGTATAGAGGCATGAGGAACAGGGTGTAAAGTTCACTCATCCTCCATAGAAAAGGGAGGATCCTCCGACCAGACGGGTGTCGTGTCTGGTGGGCAACTGCCCGACGGTTGATGTCGGGATGTTGTATATATGCTAGTTGCGCGGTAAACTCTGCTTGCGCGATGCAGGATTTTGCGTGACGTCAGTGTGATGCGTAGTTTTTGTATGTGGCGCTGTAGATGCCGCCACAACCCTTTTGGAATATCCTACACTTGTGCTGACATGTCTTTGAGGCGCGCGTAGAACACGTTGCGCCGTCGATCCGGGCCTGGTCCTTATCGGACGGCGAGCTACCTATTGCTCACCGTCCGCAAGCCCGCTCCTGCGGTGGCCGGAGCGTAGTAGGCTACTGGTCTTACGGTCTGGTCATACTCGCAACAGGCGTGCGTATATGGGTCTAATTTTCTAAATCCGTCAACGAAGATACGGGCCCGTCGGAAAATAGTTGATTCACCAAAACAAGTGCCACAAATTCAATTTTTAGGACAGACGAATACACAACGGGTGTAGGGGCAAACTGTCAAATTGTATTGTCATTCATTCTTAGTTCGGGTCTCGAATCCTACTATTATAAATGCGAAAGTTTGTAAGAAATGGATGGATGTTTGTTACTCTTTCACGCAAAAAGTATTGAACGGATTTGGATGAAATTTGGTACACAGATAGTTTACAACCAGGAATAACACAAAGGATACTTTTTATCCCGATATACCCACGGGGACAAAACTTATGCGGGTGAAACCGCGGGGCGCATCTAGTAAATCATATATCCGTAAGTGATACAGAGTAGGAAATTCCCACAAACTTCGTGCTTAGGGAGAAGACCCCATGACCAGATGTATGAACGTAAACGAAGCAAAAGGAGTATGTATGAATCGTATCTGGCGTTCTATAGTTTCTGTACACACACATCATATAAAGCCTTCTTCCCATGGGGGTCCATGAGAAGAAGGCTTTATATGATGTGAACGATAATTTTTCCAAATTCAAGACCACACAGTGACACAGGGACATCAAGTAATAGAACAACTGTGCATGTATCTTTAAATAATTAATCTGTTAATGTAGTGTAATAATTCTAGGAATGACATTCAAATAATTTATTATTTTATTACTTAAATAAATAATCAAGCTGTTTTAATATAACTTTAATTCTGAACATTCCATTAATTTAATATCTTAAAATATTTTAATCTAATTTTATATAGGTACCTACTAGGTCAATCTTGTTTGTATACAATTTGCATGCCTTACGGTCGAATCACTTGAAACATGTACATATAATTTTAATACCACCATTGTAACAGTGTTTTCTGCAAAAATAAATGATTAGATTTGATGTGTGTGTATTTAATTTAGACAATGATCACACTCGTTTACAATGACAATCGGAATCAGATATATATTCGATGCATTATCATGAATTTGGCTGGCGAATGCCCCCATCACGTTGTTGCTCTGACTCAAGATTATTATCAGTAAATTAATCCTCATTATTGAGTCATCGCTGCACCGAAAATAATATAAAAAGTTCTTGAATTGTGACTGGGTTTTCGGAGAAGCAAATTGAAAGATGATTACGTCATTAAATGGGCCAAAATTATAAGGTAGACCTGTGAGGTGGCCAATACTCTTATAGGAGGTCAATTTAAGAGGAAAATCAAGTGTCTTGTGACTTTGTACAGTCGACTGCAAGTCCATAGTAACGCTTTGACTTTGACCTGGCCTAGTGTAGTACGGGGTTTCATTATAATGAGAGACCAGCTTATGCTGGTTACGTTATGACTATGTGATGATGTGCGGCTTACTGTACTATGTGCGCTGCAACCAGGCTAACTGTCGCCCTGACCCACCACCAGCCTTCCAAATTATGGTAGGATTTGGCAAAGAGGGCGATGGTGAGACGCACTGGACAGATTAAGTGTCTAAACACACTACGCCGAAGTTACGCGACCGAAGTTCTGCACAATTACGCCTGCAATGCTATTTGAGTTACTGACGACACACTATGCCGAAATTACGTCGCGGGATAGCGCACAGCCTGACTTCGGTCGGGCGTAAGTTCAGCGGCAACTTATTCTGTGAGCACACATTATACACGACCGAAGTTCGGTTCGGTTCGACCGAAGTTCGAGCGCTCGAGACACTAAATACACACACAAAGTTGCGGAACTGAATTTCTGCCGCGTAAGTTCGGCACTTATGGTGTGTCATATCAGCCGAATACGTCGGAACGTAAAATCAGACGCCGAACTTCGGTCGCGTAACTTCGACATAGTGTGTTTAGACACTAAGGCGCAGATAAATGATTTTAGTGACTTAAATCTGTTATTACGCCTTCATATAATGAAAGTAAGTTATGCAAAAATGTATGTTAAACTAGAACGCATACACATCAATTATTTATGTGAGTATTGTAGTAAAATACTTTATGAAATAAATTCAAAAAGTAATGTCTACCAAAAGCATAAAAACGATATGACTTTCAAACTACTTATTATATATATTTGTTTTAACTACTTATTATATTATTAAAGATATTTTCATGGTTTTTTTTTTTTTGTATGAACAGACGCCTACTTTATTGTCTATAATTCTGTCTGTTATTTTTTTTTATATTCATATTTTCGTTTTTAAAATTAAATATTCTCTATGAAACCGTACGCCGCGACGTGAGCGCGACGTGCATTTGTATGGCGAAGGTCAACAACGGTGATTACCCGACCCTTACATGTAAAAAAAATTAATACAAAAAAAAAAAACAACCGGCTTCCAAAAAAACACTACAAAGGTTAAAAATAACTTTAATTTCGGAAGTCGGTGTCTTTGTGTATTTTAGTTTTTTGCCACCGACTTCCAATCACCATATGAATTGTGAAGAGCATTAATGGCTTAGCAACCATATTAAAGTACCTAACCGAATCGCAACTCGTGAAATACTTATTAAGTAGTTCCGGTGGTCATCTGTCTTCATCATCAATTCCACTCCACCAAATGGTGCTTTCCGAGAGCAAATGCACAAGTTACTATAAAAAATACCTAAATCGCTATAGGCGTGCCTATAAAGGTGAACGGCAGATTTCGTACAGCTTACTTTTTTTGTTGTTTTGTTATAGAATTTGTACCACATATTAAGGCAACTAAGCCATTTATTTTCATGGAAGTGTAATATTTTTAGAAGTTCGGATTAATTAATAATATCGACGTTTGAAAGGCAAAATTTACTAAGCGACATAGGGCAAATTTGACTTTACATTTTAAAGTCAATTTTTCAGAAAAAAACAATCATATAAATTCTTGTAATCATCCTACAGGCGTAAATCTTACTATTTTGGAAATCTTATTTATCTAATCATCTGAATCAGAATTTATATGATTTTTTTTCTAAAAAAATTGACTTTAATAATGTAAAGTCAATTTTGCCCTATGTCGCTTGGTAAATTTTGCCTTTCAAGCGTCGATATTAAAAAAAATATTTTAATAACTACACGTAATTTAGTCGTAAACTAAACGCAGTTATGTTGGTATTTTAGATAAGCTCGCCGTGATGGTACTACCCGACCTGTCCCCTACTTAGATGAAGTAATATAACAATTAATTAATTATAAATAAAATCATCATCATCTGCCTGCCTTTTCCCAACTACGTTGGGGTCGGCTTCCAGTCTAACCGGATGCAGCTGAATACCAGTATTTTACATGGAGCGACTGCCTATCTGACCTCCACAACCCAGTTACTGGGTAATACGATACCCCTTGGTAAGACTGGTTGTCAGACTTTCGGGCTTCTGACGACCCGTAACGACTGTCAAAGATTTACGAATGACCGCCGGGACCAACGGCTTAACGTACTTTCCGAGGCACGGAGGGGTCTTGGTATGTAAAGATGGTCACCCATCAACGACCAACCGCGGCAAGCGAAGCATAACCTGATCGATTGACCCGTGCGGCTGTTATTATTTAGCCACAAGCCCAAAGAAAGAGCCCAAGCAAAAAAATAAATAAAATAAATGAAATAATAATTAATTAATTATATATAAATAAAATAAATGTACTTAAAAAAAACTATTAACTGTATTGTTTTATTTAACTAAACTCAAAACCCCATCAGGACTTCAACATTATCAAACTGTTGCAGTCAGCTGCTGGACATAGGTATCTCCTAATGCACTCCGCTGAGTAGGTACGATCCTCATCTCAATTTACTTACTTGATAGTAAGTAAAACACAACAAAAATAGCGACAAGCAATCTAGAATATATACTTTATTACCGAAACAATGTTTATGTGCCTATAAGTAACAATCTACATTGGTACACTAGTACATAACTTTAAAAAATAAAACTAGTTATAACTTTTACGTCCCAAGTTCTAAAAATCCAAGAATTTAAAAAGGGCTTGTCTATCGTATTAACTACCAATTAAAACAAAAAATATCCCAAAACACGAAATTTTATTAGCTGTACGAAAGTCCCATACAAGCCTGCCGTTCGCCTTTGAGGATTTCCTTCGATTCCCATGGGATCCCCTCATCAGATTATAACTTGATAACAATTGGACTGCCTATCTGACCTCCACAACTCAGTTACTGCGTAATACGATACCCCTTAGTAAGACTGGTTGTCAGACTTTCAGGCTTCTGACGACCAGTATTCGGACTATAATGAACATTTTAAAACAAAAAATTGCCAAATCGGTACAGCCGAGACGAAGTGATGCGCTTGCCAACAAACAGCATTTCACTATTATTATTATATAGATAGATGACAAAAGGTACGAATTGCTATTGTAGGTCATAGGCGAGTGCTGTGGCATGCAATGCCTAGCTGCGGGGACTGGTTTAGGCTGATCATGACGAGGAAACTACCAGTAGAAAATCTTCTACTTAATACAAGGTGGGCCAGAAAGGCGTACGATTTTAAAAACACTCTTGCGTTTAAAGCTTTAGAGAGGGGACTGCGCGGGTGGTGGGGTTAAGTAGCTCGGTTCCCGGAAATTTAGTCGCGATGGATCACTTCACCGGAGCGCAACGTGCATTCTGCGTTAAACATTATTACAAAAATCGCGATTCGTGCGTTATTGTTCGGCGTGAGTTTGGATTACATGACCTAAATCAGTGTCCGAAAGAAAGTGTGATTCGATCGTGGGTCAGAAAGTTCGAAGATACTGGTTCGACTCTCAAACAGAAGCCTGCGGGACGCCCAAGGTCAACAAGAACGGAAGACACAATTGAACAAGTTAGAGCTTCAGTTCAACGTAATCCTGCTCTATCGACTCGAAAGCGTTCAGCCGAACTTGTGGTATCCAGAACATCTTTGCGTCGCATTTTGTTGAAAGATCTGAAATTGCACCCGTATAAAATTCAACTTGTGCAGGAATTACAGCCAAATGATCCAATTTTACGACGAGCTTTTGTTGAAACAATGTTGGAACGCTTTCGGAGTTTCAACAATATTTTGTTCTCCGACGAAGCCCATTTTCACATAAATGGGCATGTGAATAAACAGAATTGCCGTTACTGGGCTGCAGAGAACCCACGTGCAAAACATCAAAAGCCTCTGCATTCGCCGAAAGTAACCGTTTGGGCGGCCATGTCAGCGCACGGAATTATCGGACCCTACTTCTTCGAAAATCGACAAGGCCAATCTGTCACTGTAAATTCTGACCGATACATAGCCATGTTAAGGGATTTTTTTTCTTTCCACAACTGCAACAATTTGAAGCCTATAATCGTGCGACATGGTTTCAACAAGATGGCGCGACATGCCATACAGCTAATGCCTCTTTGGCGGTCGTAAACGAGATGTTTGCTGGGAAACTGATATCGCGCCGAGGTGACATTGCATGGCCTCCTAGAAGTCCGGATCTAACGCCACTGGACTTTTTTTTGTGGGGATACCTAAAAAGTAGAGTCTACTCCAATAACCCAGCCACGATTAACCAGTTGAAGACCAATATCCGGGAAGAAATGGCAGCTATTCCCCGTGCAATGTGCCAGCGAGTTTTTACCAATTTGAGGTTCAGATTCGAAGAATGTTTGCAGCGGGATGGTGCACACCTGGATGACGTTATTTTTAAGAAATGAATTTCCCAGATGTAAATTTTTATAAAAATAAAAATTTGTATGTGAATTGTACTAAGTTTTTTTTTAATCATTTTTTCAAATTGGCAATTCTTTCTGGCCCACCCTGTACAACCGTATTATCCTGTGTAAAATACTGGTATTCAGCTGGATCCGGATAGACTTTAAGCCGACCTCAACATAGTTGGGAAAAGGCTAGGCACATTGATTGCTTTGTGGATTTATGGAATCGCTCACAGCAAATCGACATGTTGATCGATAGTTTCAAACCGCACGCAAAGACATCCGGAAAACCTCATTATATACTTTCCCTTTATCTTTTTTTTTCTTTTAGATACTTTTTTTTTTTTTTTGGGTGGGAAATCATCAAATAACTTCTCCCGCTCTGGGCGGAGCGGGAGGGTGTGTCAGACTCTTACTGACTAAAACCCATCCGTATTCCTTCCTGTTGCCTGTGTTGCGGGGGCTTCGGTGACCCATAAGTACCTTCCCGCTCTTTTAGATACTTGAACTTATGTTATTCATATTACAATCTCAATGTGTGCTGCACCGGTCGACATCATCACGTCAACGTTGGCTATCGCTTAAAATCAGCGCTGGGGCTCTGTCTCGCATACGGTCGCAGCATTATGCTGAGCGTTGGCCGTTTTGCGTGGATGCCACGCATATTCTCCCCCAAATTGTTTCTTTTTTGTATTTGTGTTCCTTCTTTGCGTCTTGTTTACCGCAAATAAACGTATTTTCTTTCTTTTCTTTTTTACTCTACGTCATTACCTGATCTCTGATTACGAAACCTGACCAAGTGACCATTTTTTTTTGGGTGGGAAATCATCAAATAACTTCTCTCCCTCTGGGCGGACCCCTACACTTGTGCTGACGACATCTCTTTGGGGCGCGCGTGGAATACAACGCGCCGTCACCAAGTGACCAATGACTACGATCAACAAAAGATATCAAGCTGTGACGTAGACCGTTCACATGTCCTGACTCCGTGACGTGTGCTGATAATCTGTGATAGTATTACTCTCTACAAATAAATAATCTTTATACTTTGATAAGATTATCAGTTCAATCTGTAATGTCAAATCAAAACTGATTGGTTAACCAGAATCCGGTGTCTGAGAGGGAATTAATTCTGTCTGTAGTGGAAGAAAAGTATTGATTACAGTAACATAATCTCATAGCAGAGCATCACTAATTATAGCAGCAGGATTATTGAGTAACACATAATCATAGCCTTTCATTTTGCTAAACAACATTCATTGTGTAAATGTTGTCAAGCAGAGGAATTTTTTTTAACAGTTTGAGTATTTTAGTGGCCTAGTCAAATGTCCTTTCTTTGGTATTGTTCGTTGAATCGTTGAGCTCCTTAAGTTCTGAGTTGAGCTGCACAACTACTGACAAATGCGTACACTGACTGGACAGGTCGGCTCAATCTGTGTGGTTCTTTCATCAAAATACCATTTCAGACACCAATCTACATGGTCTTCACATGATATGACCAAGATTATGTCTGGACTTTAAAAGAGACTGACAGAGGTCAGTCTCTTTTAAACTCAGAGGAGTTTGTTTCGGCCTTTCTTCTCAAGAGTAGTCAGATAGGAAACGCCGACCTCATCATAAAAAAATATGATTGACGTTTAAACGTGTTTGTTGTACAAACCTTCTTAGAAATAAAATCATTTAACATGAAGCAATGGATTATCAATTTCCTTCAAAATCCTTCAGATCTTGGTTGAAACTGTTACGCAATTGGGGTGCAATTGTCATGAGATTTTGTACCATATGCGCTTCAGCAGTTAACTGTCACTTGCACCTCCCTCAACCTGCAAATGCTTATGTTAGGTCCCCCATATGGTGGCAAGACTTACGGTTTCCCAATCCTGTAAACCACACAGGGTTGGTTTACTTAGATGTCTACTTCGTGGACAGTGAAAGTATTAAATACGCCCAGGGCACCCTGGCTAGTCAGCCCCGCTTCCACCTTAGTTGACTGGTTATCTCGACGCTGACAACACCTAAACCGCAATAGCATCAACACGGCGCTTGACAGACATAACATAGACCCCACCATAAGTGGCTGGATCACAAACATGCTTAAACTGAGAGCTGTACAAGTCACAGTGAACGACACTACCAGGGCTATAGTGGCGAAAGGCTGCCCACAAGGAGGCGTCCTCTCGCCGTTTTTATGGAACCTGGTCGTCGACAACCTCATCAAAACACTCAACGATAAAGGTTACTTCACCGTAGGCTACGCGGATGACATAACCATAATAATAAATGGCACCCACGAAAATACCCTATGCAACCTTATGCGCCAAGCCTTAAAAATAGTAGAGGATTGGTGCAATAAGCACCAACTATCAGTAAACCCTACAAAGACCGAATTAGTTCTATTCACAAAGAAGAGGAAACTGCCAATTTTGCAGCTACCACGATTCTTTGGGACCAACCTAAGCCTGTCAACTGAAACCAAGTACCTGGGCATCTTCTTGGACAAACAGTTGAACTGGGCAAAACACACCAACTACATCATCACAAAAGCCAGCATATCTCTGTGGCAGTGTAAAAGACTGCTCGGCAGGAACTGGGGAATTAACCCCAAGATTACCTACTGGCTGTTCACCACGGTCATCCGGCCAATTATCACATATGGCTCACTAGTCTGGTGGCCCAGGACAGACCTGAGCACAGCCCAAAAAGATCTCGAAAAACTGCAACGGTTTGCTTGTGTAGCAATCACAGGCTGTATGAGAACTACGCCCACCGCCGCCCTACAGGCGATGCTTGGATTGCCGCCTCTGCACCTTATCGTGCGGGAGGAGGCGGCCCTGGCCGCCTTTAGGCTTAACATAACAGGAACCCTGAGCAAAGACTCTAGAGTCAAGCACATACGCATAAGGGAGGATGCGATCAAACGAAGACCGATGATGGCATCACCCTGCGACAGAGCCCCAAAACTACACTGTTTCCAAAAGCACTACAACATAATACTCACAGAGGAACGGTGCGACTATTCAGGCCCGTATGAGGTAAGAGTATACACCGATGGATCAAAAACCAACTCCGGAACCGGAGCTGGCGTTTTCTCACACGACCTTAATATAAACATATCCTGCCCGCTGGGAATGTTCAACACCGTCTACCAGGCGGAGTGTGTGGGCATTATACAAGCGGCGTATGCCATAGAAGCCAGGAGAGTCACGGACACTCATGTACGTATACTCTCCGACAGCGCCTCAGTTCTCCAATCCCTAGGAAAGAAACACAGTACTTCGAGAATAACACAAGAATGTCACAATGCGCTAGAACGTATAACGGTATTCAACCGCAACACAGTGACGCTGCAATGGATAAAAGGACACAGCGGATCGCTGGGCAACGACGCAGCTGACGAACTAGCCAGGAGAGCATCCGGCACGTCAGTCTGCGGACCGGAGCCGATCGTGCCCATCCCCTTCAACCAACTACGCAGGTGGCTACAGGAGCTCACCCACACACAAGCGGAGAGCTGGTGGTCCTCGGCACAGGGGTGCAGACAGTCCAAGGAGGCTATGCCATCTTTGGATAGTAAGTTAACCAGGCGCTTGTTACGCCTGGACCGGACCGGCCTGCGCCTGTTGACGGGGACCATCACGGGCCATTGCTCGCTAAACAAACACTTCCACACAATAGGCATAACGGACAGCCCTCTGTGCAGGGCTTGCATGGAGGCAGAGGAAACCGTTGCGCATGTGCTCTTCGAATGCACAGGCGTCACCCACATTAGAACAGAAACCCTCGGGGCACCCAGATCCTACACAGAAATCCTAAACAGACCAGGAGTTATCAACTTCTGGAGGGGGGTGGGCTGGTTGGAATAACCACCAAAAACGGCCGCCATGGCCCACGCACAATGGTCCACCTGAAGGACTAAGTGCGGAAACCAAACCCTCTAACATAGGAACACCTAAACCGCGGTCACTGTCAGATTGCATAGAAAAGAAAGAAAAGCGCGCTGACACAACGCTTGTAATTTATTGCAAAATATGAAGCAATTATCAATTTACTCAGAGAATTCGAATATAAAAAACAACCAAGTTCTGCATTCAAATAAGACGTTGTTGTTATTAATTAAATATGTAACGTATGTTGATATTTAATACAGATATTTTGGATTCGAATTCAAGGTAAGAGGTTAGTTTAACGTTAGTTTGTATCGAGACTTTTTTTTTTTTCAAAACGTGTTTTGGTAACAACCAAGTTATGGGAAATATGTTCAAAATTAACATAATTTTTTTCCGCTACCACAAACTATACAGGTATGACAATTTTTTTTCTTAACACTAGCCTATTTTGGTCAAATGGGTCTTGTCAGCGCCTTAACCACAAAATGAGTTATTTAAGTATAGAAAAATAAGAAGAATCTGGAGTAAGACTATGGTTAGACCCTAGGGAATTCTGTGGCACGAAGTAAAATCAAACTTCAAAGAAAGGAGGGCTGAGTCTCGACTCTCGAGTAGGAACTTTATAAGCTGCTCTTTTTCTTTTCATTTCGACGGTATCTAATATTGTTTGGGCCCGGTAGGTGGGCACATTTATTGTGACGTCAGAGACGATGTTCATATCGTCAAGGGTGCATGTGAACGGATATTTGGGACACTAGCAGATGGGACATAGTCTGTTATGGGACACCGCACTAGCACTGAATATTACGCTGGTGAACTTATTCAATTTGCGTCAGCTGATTCCCAGACAAAATTAAAACAACGATATAATTATTGTTTACCACGATAATATTCATAGCAGAAATTATCAGGTTACATACAATGAGTAATACATAGTAATGTGTTTATATATTTTGTGGTTGATGAACCGTTCTTTATCAAAGTTTTATAGTGATGATTTAAATACTAACCAAGTACTATCCTCAAAAATAAATTAAATATAGGAATGAGAAATGCCATATTGCTCATTCCTATATTTAATTTACTTTTTGAGGATAATACTTTGTCACACGAGTACTACCCAGGCTAATGATCAACAAAAAAATCTAACCTATCTGCGACGATGAAAGAATTAAAAATTCAAAAACCGACCTCTGCGAAAAAATCTCTTCAAAAACTCAGAAGGCCTCGCAAAATGTATCTTGCCCCGCCACATAATATTTATTGAGTTTTTTATAATTATCCATGGTTTATCATATTTAAATGTCGTGAGGAAAGTTTTGAGTATGAATGGGGATGGCTATAAGAGTAGAGGAAGACCAAAGAAACGATGGATGAACTGTGTGAAAGACGATATGGATAGAAAGGGGGTGCTCTCGAGATGACCATCCCGATGATGATGGTTAATTTCTATTCCAAATGTCTTGGTCGCCGTTTCACACTTTATTTCACCACGTAAACACCTTTTCTTTTATTTACAAATGACCTTGACCCCTTCCACTACTGTTTGGATCGAACAGCCTACCTCAAGAAACGTAACCTTGAGGTGAACACATCGAAATTGCTATAAATAACCACTGTATTGTACGCACAACTCATATCCTAGGTAGGCTGGTACAGTAGTACACGTCTATGGTAACAAAACCAGCCTAAGCTGGCCTCTTATCCTATTAAAACTCCGTGCTATGGTAGGCCACCTCAAGGTCAAAGTATTACCACAGATGTGCGGTCTCCTGCATATACGCTCGGCAGATATAACAAATGCATGACTGATAGGCATCAGTAATGAGCATTGAGCATCCGTTGATGGCTGACCTTCGTGGTGACATGTTGTTACTATTGTGGTCTACAGGAAACTGGGATTCAGCATGTCGATTGGCAAGCTTACAACGCTGTGGATCATCCAAAGCTTGTCTTTAAAAGATCGCTTTTAGCGATAAGACCGCCCATTGTGTCACCCAGGCGCCACCTCCACCGGCAAGAAAATGGCGGTGATAGTCTCGCCGTGCTCTCAAATTCAATAGAATCTATGTATCAATCTCCATATGGCGCGGCTATATCGTGGGTATTAACCTGTTAAGCCCCGCGCGACACCGATTCGGAGTCAAACAATTATATAGAGTCTCATTAGCTGTCCTTGACCAATTAACGGAAAAACTCACTAAGTGACATTTTTACGACTTATCTGATAATCTTTGGGACTAAAGTGTCTAAGTTAAGTGTCTATGTTTACCACTTGTTTAACAAGTTTTTCGTAATAATGTCACTTAGTGACTTTTACCGTTGTACCCACGATACCATCATAGCTATAATTTGAAGGCACAGCGTAACTATCGTCGTGATTGTCTCCTCCGTAGAAATGGTGCCTAAAAAACTACTTTTTTACTTAGGTAACATGTCTACATTTAATATCTGTAAGTACTATGGTGTAATTAGAGAGTATTCTATTATATCACAAAGTCCCGGATCGAGTCACAACAAAATTGGCTGAGGTGTCCATTACAGAGGCCTATGTCCAGCCCTGTAAACGTCATCGGCCGCATACAGCGCCTTGCAGTACGCCGCGTCAACATCGTTGTAATGGGAATTTACTGCATGAACCGAAGAAACGAAAGAAAAATTACAGATTGTATAAAGATTTGTAAGTGTTGTCGAAAATGAACGAAATGTCACTTTGTATAGGAAGAAATACCTGGTGGTAAAATTCGAAAAGTGGTCATACTACGCGTGCTGATAGATACGGTGTCGAAACATTCATTACAATGTCGCCAGACGTTTGCGTCAGTCACTGATAGCGTTCAAACAGAAACCCAATGAGGCTAGATGGTCGCCCCATAAACCTTATCGGGTTTTTGTTACAGCCTGGAGTTACGAAGCCGGGGTATGTAAAGCCGTCGGTCCAGGGGGATTACTCTGTAACGTCTGTCCGTTAACGAAGATACGGGCCCGTTCGAAAGTAGTTATTCCGTCAAAACAAGTGACAAATTCCACTTTTCGAACGAGCACAAACACATTGCGAGTAGGTACAACTGTCAAATCGTGTTGTCATTCAGTCTCAGTTCGGGCGCCAAAGTAATCTTATGTCCGTAGGTGATATGGAGTACGAAACGCCCGAAACTACGGATTTAGTGCTTGGGAGTAGGCTCCTACGCTTGATCTATCTTCGTTCTTGTCGGATTGTCGTCCCGTCGGAATATGAGAGGGGAGAGAGTGCACCTGCGTTTGCGCACACACTTTGCCCACTAGACTATCTCCTACGTATTTGACTATTATAGTCTCAGCTGATGTTTTTTTAAATTGTTTCTGCTCTTTTGCCAAACTGCATTTCACCTGGATGTGACAAGAGTAGAGTACGTTTAAGTACGCTCTTCCGTCAATTAAATCGACCTTGTGCAATACACAGATGAACCATAACATTACGATTCGGGTTAGTGCTATTGCTGTAACATTGAGGGACTCAGTATGGATATGGCATAAGCCGCCAGCAATCTTCACAATCTTATGCATTATTTTTTCTTTCTATTTTTCTGTTTGTGTTATACTACTTAGTATTCTTCCTGTGCGAGTGCCTATAAATACTTTTCCTTTCTTACTCTCTTTAAATAGTTTGCATGTCATTGAACCTCATATGAACCTCTGATTGGTGATAACATGAGTATGTCAACCCAAATCAAAGCATCTATTTCAATTACACCAATTACAGGCACTTTTGAATTGTCAAAGAGGCGGTCAGTCAGAAAGATGAAGCTAGTTGCCCATTCCAAAGCGTAGTAGAATCCTATGGAGAAGAACGGGCAAGAATCTCCACGGACACTGTTTTAAATCAAAATATTGGTTACATCACAATCGCACGTACACTTGCGAAAGTTAGTGGCATGTGTATTCGTGACTATACATACGGCTGTCTGCGTCTATTCCTGAGCGATTCTCTAGAATCATAACAAGAACATTTCATAATCCTTATGTAGCACATATTAATAATAATTAGCTTTGTCATTTTTACATAAAACATTGACCTGTCATGACCCGTGCCAGGACAAGGAAAACCATAAAATGTATCATTAAAATCGCTAGTACATTACAAAACACTTGTTATCGTCAACTAGGTATATCATTTTGTATTACACATAGAATGTAAAGAAAATATTTACCACTGCAAGTGAGTCATCATTGTTTTTACGATTTTTTCTAGTACTTTTTATGCGTTTGCAAGTTGTGAGATAAGATGATTCTAGTAAATATTATCATCCATAGCCACCATACACACAATATGCTGGGACCCAGGCCTCTTCTCTGAGAGAGGAAGTAGTCCACCAAGCGGGTGCAGTGCGGGTTGGTGGATCAGCAGCAGTCTTCAGGTTCCAAATCGGTTGTCATGGTATGGAGATATGATGCGGAGGAATGAGGAACATGTTATCAGGAAGGTTTTAATACAAATGTGGATGGCTTTATAAGTAGGACAAGACCGAAGAAACGACGGATGAATTGTGTGAATGATGATATGGCTAGAAACGGGGTCACTTCAGAGATTACGGCTAACAGAGATGAAGAAGACATGTTGGGCCGTCCCCAAATAAATAGAGATAAGGTCAGGAGGTTGAAGGTGATCTTCAAGACCCACATACCGTCAATATTATTGTTAAAAAATTGGTTGTCTGTAAAGTCGATTTACGGACGATAATTTTACGTGATAACGAGAGAGATGCGTCACAAACCGAACGCTTAGGCCGATCGTGCCTCTCTATCGCTAGTTCCGCGCTCTCGCTTGCACGCTCGGCTCAGGCGGAACGTGACAATGAGTCATGCTTTTTCGTGCGTGCAGCCGACGTTCATCGATTTATAAGACGTTATCACGTCAAAATGCTAAAAGAATCTCTCCAGATATTGCCACATCCAGTGTCTTCCTACTTCGACACTCAACCCACAGTCGGCGATCTAATTTTAGCCATTACATAAGCTAACATCCTACGGGTTTGTTTACTAAATAAACTGTTTAGTAACAGTAGCGGAAAATTATCTGTTTCATACGTAGCAGTGTTAAGGTTAACATAGTATCTCGCCCGTATTCCACGAAGACGTATCCAATAGTGTAAGTAATTCAGCCACATGTCGCCAGTTAACGTCGCACCATTATATAAGTATCATCAAAATACCATTTCAGACACCAATCTACATGGCCTTAACAATCTACATGGTCTGAACAAGATTATGTCTGGACTTTAAAAGAGACTGTGACGTATGAGTTTGTTTCGGCCTTTCTTCTCAGAGTAGTCAGAGAGGTAACGCCGACCTCATCTAGTTTGAAAAATTGACGTGTAAAGGTGTTTGCACAGACCTACTTACAGAAATAAAATCAAGTTTAAGGGCTAGCCTATTGTCATCTAAAGGGATGCGATTAAGATTCACATGATTGAAAAAACGGAATAACAGTTTGACCGACCTGGGGGATATAATAACCCTGGAACCGAAACTCAACAGTCGGACAGATTAGGTTCAAGTACCTACAGGTTGTAAACTGACTAAATAGTAAATTCGTTAGTTTTTAGGGTTCCGTAGTCAACAAGGAACCCTTATAGTTTCGCCATGTCCGTCTGTCTATCCCCGGCTTATCTCAGAGATTCTTAGTACTAGAAAGCTGTAATTTGGTATGGGTATACATGCCAATCACGCCGAAAAGTGGTAAAATAAAATGTTGAATAAATATATTTTATTGAGGTCACTTCCTTACACTGAAAAAAAAAAACTCGTCTAGCGGGTGTAGTTGGAATCGTTTTCACAGACCCACAATATTTTTAAACAGTCTTAAAAATATTGCGGGTCTGTGAAAATCATTTGAAGCCAACCCAGGGACAAAGTTGACATGATTATCACAAGCGCCTGAATTACACCGGCATATCTCAGACACCGAAACATAGCAACGCTGCTTGACGACAGAAATAGATGTGGAAGCTCCGTCACAGGTCACAAGAGCTCTACTGCTTCAAGTGACAATTAATGTCGTAATTTTTAATTCATATACGAGAAAGTGCAAAAAGCGCAATATTGCAAAAGTTGTCACTTTATTACAATTTTACTTCTTACTTCATCATCATCTGCCTAGCCTTTTCCCAACTACATATGTTGGGGTCGGCTTCCAGTCTTACCGGATACAGCTGAATACCAGTATTTTACATGGAACGACTGCCTATCTGACCTCCACAACCCAGTTACTGAGTAACACGATACCCCTTGGTAAGACTGGTTGTCAGACTTTCGAGCTTCTGACGACCCGTGACGACTGTCAAAGATCTACAAATAACAGCCGGGACCAACGGATTAACGTGCTTTTCGAGGCACGGAGGGGTCTTGGTGTGAAGATGGTTACCCATCCACGGATCAACCGCGACAAGCGTAGCTTAACCTGATCGATCGACCCGTGCGGCTGTTATTACTTCGCCACAAGCCCCTCTTAGAACAGAAAGTCAATCAAAATTATTTCGTAAAATATGGGAAGTATGTTTTACGCCTATTTACAGTAGTCAGAAACGATTTTTTAGAAGCCATAGTCAAGGGCTTTCCCTGATACCCATAAGTATGTTCAGCGATTATTTATTTTACGAGATAACTTAGCTCAGGGAAACATTGTGTTCCAAAAAATTAATTCCAGATTTTCAGTACCCAAAAATCAAATGGAGGGAGTGTCTCAAAGACTTCTCAGTAATCTTAAAATATTTTATGTACCACTGTAAACTGGCCAACCTGTATTTGACATTCACACAATATTTTAGCTTCAGGTATCTAGATTATGTTTAGGACATTTGCAATAGCTCAGCTCACCCTCAATAAGGTGGGCCAACATATTGTAGAATAATCAGCCTATAATGTTCCCACTGCTGGAACACAGGCCTCCTCTCTGTGAGAGGGAGTGAGCCGGAATCCACCACGCGGGCCCAGTGCGGGTTGGTAGATGTCATCGAATGTTTGGTTCTAGGACATGACGGTTTCCTCCTTCACCGTTTTAAGAGCAGTGGTGATGAAATAATTTACACAAAGTTAATCGCCTGTCAGGTTTCGAACCTAAGCTCGCCGTCCGATAAGGACCAGGCCCGGGTCGACGGCGCGTTGTGTTCCACGCGCGCCTCATTGAGATGTCAGCACCAAGTGTAGGGGTTCACTGGAGCCGATGCCTGCTGGGGTCGCGACAAAGTCCGAAAGGGATACCGTGGCCTCTGGCAACACACAGGCAACGGAAGGAACACGGGTGGGTTATAGTCAGTAGAGTCTGACACACTCTCCCGCTCCGCCCAGAGCGGGAGAAGTTATTTGATCACTTTCCACTAAAAAAAAAGGGTTCGAACCTACGAGCTTACAACTCCTAAGTCGCGGTCGTTACCAGGGCCAAAACTGCTCAGCACCTTGTATACCAAACAAAAACATGGCAGAAAAGTACATTTAAATTACTTTCACAATCCTATCACTATACTGAGGCCATTAGATGATACGAAGCATTAATTGCACGGCCTTGATCAATACAAGTGACGTTTGATCGGCGAATCGAGTAAATAAACATTGTAATGGCTTTAAACGCTTGTTTATTGACATTCGACCGTGTGTTTGTACTTGTACTACATACATGGAAAGTACTAGAACATTGTGTTATGATGTAAAGTGGAAGTGTCAGGTGACATTTTCTGGGATAGACGGGTGTCTTAAATAAACCTGTCATCCTAAGCCAACGTTGTACTGTCTATACTTCTTCTTCTTCCGTCCCTGGAGGTCTACTCCCTAACCACGAGCCCGTAGTTTCAGCCGAAGTGACGGGCGTTTCCCACTTCGTATTACCTACGGACATAAGATTCGTTTGGGGCGAACTAAGAATGAATGACAACATAACTTGACAGTTGCCCTTACTTTCGATATTATTTATTTATTAATTTGTAAAACTTACACAACTTACATATCTTTACAGGATGACCCCAATTCAATAGTGGTAACGACACACCAAATAACTTGAAAAATCAACTTACGGCTAATACTTAAAAATCTAAACTATAACAATACAAAGCAACACATACAACACCACAAACTATTAATAAACACAATCTGTAGTCATACTACAGAATTAAATGTACCTACCTATTATCAAACTAAAATATAAAATCAGACTTAACACAGAATATTAATATTTAAATATAACTAACAAAATTCAACAAACTCACAACAACACTCAGATTGCACAAAAAATGTTTCGTGTGTTTTTGCCCGTCCGAAACAGTTCATTAATCGGGGGTATGGTTCATTACTTTCGGACGGGCCCGTATCATCGTTAACGAACTTGGAGAGTAAGCTTCCAGGTCCCTTTATTTGGGGTTGGGTCTCTTCAGTTTTCTGCGCCAAGTTATTCTTTCTTGAGGTCCCTTTTTATATTTGACCAAAATTATCAAATGGTAAGTTTGCATTTGTGAGTTTGCATGTAGGAGTTATCTTCGGACTGCTGATCCGATTCGGAAAATTCTTTCACTAATGGGAAGCTACAGTATTACAGAGATTTATAATAGGATATAATTTATGATAAGATAAAACTGAAAAGTTGTGCGGAAATCGGTTGTCATGGTATGTTCATGTGATGCGGAGGAATGAGGAAAATGTCGTGAGGAAAGTCTTGAGTATGAATGTCGATGGCTATAAGAGTAAGAGAAGACCAAATAAACGATGGATGGACTGTGCGAAAGATGATATGGCTAGAAACGGGCGACTACCGAGATGGCAACTAATAGAGAAGTATGGAAGAAAGGGACATGTTGCGCCGACCACAAGTAAATTGGGATAAGGGCAGGAGAATAATGATGATGATGATGAAAACAAGAAATTTCACACGGACGAAGTTAATCTCACATAAATTGGGCAGAATAATGATGACATATAGGTACAAACGCCATGTTCCATGAAGGCAGAAACTACAGACCGCTAAGATACTAACATACTCCGAGATTTTTCTTAAAAGACCCCATAAAACTGTCTTGATTAGGGAGCCCATGCACATTGCTCCAACCACTAGACCAATTACCCCACGGGAACGTACTTCTGGGAGTAAAAGTACCTACCCTATCTATGTGTTAATCCAGATTATAAAATGTGTGTCAAATTTCATCCAAATCTGTTCAGCCGTTTTTGCGCCAATTCGGAACATACATCCAGATAAACGGACAAAAATCCTAAAGCTATATTTTCGGCGTCAGAGTCGTTCCCGCACCTCATAGCAAATACTTTACTTATACTTTTTTTTTTCAAAACTATTCAATGCACAGTTTTGACTTCTGTACTATTTTTAATATATATAGATTTCATATTAATTGCTACCGTAGACTTCAGCTAAGTTGTCATTACGTTAAAGTGCCTAATTCTCATACTGAAGTCCCACGGTTGCGTGTGAAAAACATTTAAATGTCTCACTCAGGTCAACGCAAAACCGTTGGATATAATATTAAAAATACTGTTTGGATTGTCAACATCCGGCTAAAACGGTTCATTTTAAATATGGGTTACGTTATTAATACCGTGAAATGAAAACGAATATCAACTGGAATCATTTTTGCGGTTTTCGACGAGTTGTAAGGCTTAACTCACAAGTAACGATTTCCAATGATATTGGAATATTTGTAATCCGTGAAGTAGTTTATAGTTTTCCAGACCGAATTTCAGCCACTGCGACCTATCTCAGCGGAGACTAGCCTAGCGCGGGAGATATTTAGTGCATAAGTGTGTGCGCAGACACAGGTTCACTGTCTAGGACACGGTGGAGCATACGGTGGAGGCCAGCCCGGCTTGGGCAGAGCACCGCCGTGTCCTCGTGGAGGCGATCGGCGGCAGAGATCTCTTGCATCCGGCCCTGGTTCAGGCCATGGTACGGAGCGAGAGGGCATGGGCAGCCGTTACCTCCTTCTGCGAAGCAGTAATGCTCGCGAAGGAGGATTCGGGACGGTTGAGGGAAAGGCAAATTTCGCGCCCTCTCGCCCCTAGCCGCCGCAGGAGACGCCCTGGGCGTCGGGACACCGGGCGGATTTCCGGCCACCGTAGGCGCGGGCTTGCGGAAGGTGAGCAATGGGTACCTCACCGTCCGGTAAGGACCAGACCCGGGTCGACGGGGCGTTGTATTCCACGCGCGCCTCAAAGAGGTGTCGTCAGCACAAATGTAGGGGTCCACTAGGGCCGATGCCTGCCGGGGTCGCGGGAAGGTACTAAAGGGTCATCGAGGGCCCTGGCCACACAGGCAACGGAAGGAATACGGGTGGGTTTTAGTCAGTAACAGTCACACCCTCCCGCTCCGCCCAGAGCGGGAGAAGTTATTGGAAGGTTTCCCACCCAAAAAAAAGCCTGCTAGCTTCTGACGTTCCGTAAATGCCCATGTAGATTTATGTGAAAGAAAATAACTTTATTTGGAGTCCGTCTCACAGAGAGGACGCCTGTGTACCAGCAATGGGAACGTTAAGGCGTGTACGAGCAAAGAAAACATGGTAAACACGAACACCGAACACGGAACATGTGGTTCAGATATGTGTGGACGTAAATTAGCAAAGCTGCACTCTCTCTTCCCGCATTCTCATAGTCCGATGGGACTGCAATCCAACACGACCGGAGAGAGATCAGGTGCAGGACCAACGGCTTAACGTGTTCTAAGAAATTTCTAATGGAAATCCCCACGCTCAGCACACACTGCCCAACCTGTGAATCGAGCAATGGGTAGCTCGTCGTCCGATAAGCACCAGGCCCGGGTCGACGGCGCGGTGTGTTCCACGCGCGCCTCAAGGAGATGTCAGCGCAAGTGTAGGGGTCAACTAGGGCCGATGCCTGCCGCGGGAAAGTCCGAAAGGGTCCGAGGCCCCTGGCAACACAGGCAACAGAAGGAACACGGGTGGGTTTTAGTCAGTAAGAGTCTGACACACGCTCCCGCTCCACGCAGAGCGGAAGAAGTTATTTGATAATTTCCCAACAAAAAAAAAGGACCCCACGCTTAGCAGACGCGCTTGTGACCGACCACAAGAATAACGGGGCAGTGAAGAGTTTTACTGCTCTTCAATTCTCCGGCGTCATTCATAACACTCATACTAACGTAGGACTCACGGCCGTTCGTTTCGACGGCCAGTCAGCATTGGAAGATCTTGATCATGGTTAAAAAGGCCAATGCCGTACTCGTGTGTGTAGTGTTATCTTTTTATTTATTTACCGTGGCTTTTTCTAAAATTAAAGTTAAGGTACTCCTTATAACATCAGCTATCTGCCAGTGAATGTGTCGTCGAAATCGGTCAAGCCGTTTCGGAGATTAGCTGGAACAAACGGACAGACAATTTTTTTTTTAATATAAATACCTTATACTTTCATATATATGCATTTAGTAAAAAACTGTTAATGTGACATAACAAACAGACACTTTTATTTGTATACATGTATGTATGTATGACCGAATCGATGGCCTTGTGAAGACCGCAGGAATCCGCTGGATTCGGGAAGCACAGAACCGGTCGAAGTGGTGCTTGGGGGAGGCCTCTGTCCAGAAGTGGACGTTTTTCGGTTCAAATGATGATGATGTATGTAATATGTATGTATGTACAGATTTATAAGCCCGCATTGTTCCACGGCTGAGTAAATGCCCACATCTCTCCTACCCTTTCTCTCTTTCTAGAGCTTCAAGAACCAACGTATCAATGGAGACTAGCTCATCCCCGACCCCGCCATCTCCGTCTGGGCCTGCCACGATGCAATTTTCTACTAGGAAAGTAGTAGTTTCTTAAGTGTCTATAAGAATAAAGTGGTTTTAACTTGAATAGCCATGTTTAAAAAGATCCATCATCTGTAGCATTTTGACTAGTCCCTTTAAAGATTTGTATGATAATGGGACTCCTTCGAAAATGACGTAAATAGTATACCATGGAAATACGCATATCGTCTGTCATTCTTGACGAGGGTCACAGAGGACAGACAACATAACAAGTTTCAAGGACACCAAGTAACACCTTTATTTATCTGTAAATAAACCAGTCTGACATTTTTGCGATCCCAACAAAATACATGTACCTATTGTGAAAAGGAGAAAAGACGAGAAATTCTAGTGTCATGGGACCTTGTTTTAGTCAACATGAGACTCTCTAGACGCTGTGACCATGTCTAAACAAGTTCAAGCTTTTCAGGATCTTGGTAACCTTAAAAACAGAAAAGACGCATAAGTATTCTCGTCTGTGATCAAACCCCTGCCGTTCCTCTTGTGCTTGTTCTCTCATCAGAACCCATACCCTTCAACCCGGAACATAGCAACGATGCGTGGCGGTAGAAATAGGTATGACGCTTTCCCAGAAAAGCTTGCCCATAGCTCTTCTGGAAAAGCGCCTTCTACTGCTCCATTCGCCTGCTTGCAGTCAGTGGCTCGCTGGTTAGAACGAATAAGGCAAACAGATTTCGCTAGAGTCCAATCAGCGATTGGCCTGTCATCACATAAGTACCCATTCAGTAAAAGGATACATTATGTGGTATGTAATGATCTCTATTAGCATGTAAATACAATCTATACACAACACGTAATAAGTTCGTGGATGTTACATGTGGCTGATGACGTTTCGCCATTATCATTAGACTTTAGCTGGAAATGAGTAGCCATCAGTGCTATTTACATATTTATAAAGAGGTCGTTCGGAGAAGCTGAAAAATCCACGGTTATATCGCCTATTTTGAATATACTTAAAGTAATTACTGAAAAACTGTTCCACTGCAGGGCGACGACCTCGTCTCTTATTGCTTTCTACCATCCCTCGCCATGATTTTGCAATGAGTTAGCTATATCAGACCCTTGGGTAGAGATTTCATATTTCGTAAGCTATGAGTCTTAGAATAACAACCTAGAAAGTACCTGATGAGAGATAGGATTTTTGCATGAAAAGGTACTGCGCACAGACGAAAACATAATCAATAGATACACTGACAAAAGTTCTTGATGGGTGCACCGTGCTAATGCTAACATGTCGATGTCTATTTTGCACATACATAATCATAATCAGCCTATAACGTTCCCACTGCTGGGACACAGTCCTCCTCTCGGTGAGAGGGAGTGGGCCATAATCTACCACGCGGGCCCAGTGCGGGTTGGTAGATGTCACATATCTTCGAATTTTCGGTTCTTGGACATGCCGGTTTCCTCACGATGTTTTCCTTCATCGTTTTGAGATTTTGCACATAAATATTTCTTTTTATAATTTATTTTAATCACCAAACTGCATGTAACCTCTTTTGCACATACAAGCACGATTTTGCACACACAAGTAATATTTTGCACAAACCAGGACTATTTTGCACAAAAGACCATTACAAAGTTTATATTGACTTACCGAGCTGTATAGATCCCATAATCTGCGAGGACTGTATCTTCTTGTAGGTGATCTCGCCACCCTCGCCGACTCGACGATGACCGATCTTTCTGTCTGATTTGTGCACCTTGCTGATGGCCCCCGAGGGGCCCACTGCCGGCTGTAAGGAAAAATTCCATTAGATATTTTCGAAGGGCGTTTTCGAATTGAAGAGGTGCATTTCGCCAGCAATGTTGAAGTCCCAAGCGACGAGTGTATTACTGTTACCAAGGCACTTATCCATGCCTCTGGGTAATTCTCAGTAGTAGAGAATTTCCTGGTGGAAAAGCCCAAAAACACAGCCTGACATGGGAATCGAATCTAAAGTCGAATTATTAACTCACTGGAGTTATCTGACATGTGCCAGATGTCACTTTGTGTAATAAAATGGCCATATTTATTGTATTCTAGACTTTGAGTCTTATTATTATACATTTATTTTACACTTATTTAAATCGATCAAACTAAACGATCACCCCATTTTAATAAATATGACCATTTTGGATCAAAGAGGTGTCAATTCAGGTGTTTTTTTTTTTTTCATGTACATTACATAGATTCGTTATACGCGATATTTTTTTAATGTCGTTCAGATTCCATCATTCATCCATTCGAAATGACATTCAGATTCATATTCATTTATTTGCCAACAATGTAGCTGTACAGGTATAAGATGGTACATCACTGAAGGTGCATCCACACCAATGTTTGTTACTCTTTGTAAAAATGTTACCCACATTTTGCAACATGATAACATTAAGTAACTTTCTATAACTTTTAGTAAAACTTAATAACTTTTAGTTGTCGATTGTTACCCACCAACGTTGCTCCACAAAAAATTATTTCGGTGTGCATACACCATAAGAGTTTCCGCTACATTCTACCTCACATCACGAAAATCATAAACTAAAAGCACAATTTTCGTAATAAAAATTAACTACTAATATGTAATTCTGATCTAATATAAACTCTCATCTAATATGTCATTTACAATACATTTTTTATTGTTATACAAGGTGTCGTTTTGCTTCCTCGTCAAATTTCAGGAGGCTGCTATGAAATATATTTAAAATCAAATACAATTACGATACCTACTTAATAATTAATTCATACTTGTTTTTTTAGTTATTTAAGTTTGATAGAATTTTAGAATACACCACTTTCACAGAACAGAATCACCCCGTTGCGTATGCGGTAGTATGTGTGTAAAAGGGCAGTTACAATGCGGTATCACACGGGCCGGGCGTTTTAACATGCGTGTCCCACACAAGCAGATTTCACAAGAAAATTGGAAAAAAAAACTACTTATTCTATTATTATTGATTCGTGTCGAGAATCATTAGCATAGTTACCTCCTTGAATTTGACGAGGATGCAAAACGACACCTTGTATATTTGCGTTGCATTGCGTTGTTTCCATTTTTCCTACATTGCCATATTGTCGCGATAACGCGAACTACACTTCGCGCGCTCTCTGTTGAACAGCGAGACGTCAAGCGGTGTGCGAGAAAGAGCGGGCGAAGTGTTGTATTAAAGGATTATATTGGGGTGAAACATTGTCAAAACTAGACGTTTTACGGCAACACTTAACTGCACACACATCCATTCAGCTTTTGGGGTGAATAAACTCATTAATCATTTGCACATAAAAGAGGGGCTTGTGGCCAAGTAAACAGCCGCACGGGTCGATCGACCAGGTTAAGCTACGCTTGCCGCGGTTGGTCCGTGAATGGGTGACCATCTTTACATACCAAGAACCCTTCGTGCCTCGGAAAGCACGTTAAGCCGTTGGTCCCGGCTGTTATTTGTAGATCTTTACAGTCGTTACGGGTAGTCAGAAACCCAAAAAGTCTGACAAAACAGTCTTATCAAGGGGTATCGGTTTACCCAGTAACTGGGTTGGAGAGGTCAGATGTTAATGAAGTAATAATTTTGAGTTCAGCCTCGATTGTTTGAATTTTGCATAACGAGTTATTTATTGAAAACAGTTTTGTGTTAAGAAATGGAATATGGAAGGTTTCTGCCTCATGAGAAGAAGGCATGAGTTTCTGTATGTATTTTGTGCTAATAATGAGTTCTGTAAAAATATGAGCAAGGAATTTTTTTTTGCAGTGCCCTTTTTATTATTGTGGTATACGCAGCACATCTTTAATTCTTCTCTATCAGCTCTTTTCACCTCATATTTGGCCATTTCATGTCACATGACACATGATGAGCAGTGGTGGCCCAGTGATAACGGCCGCGACTTACGAGTTGTAGGTCGTAGGTTCGAACACGGACAGGCGCTTTACTTTGTGTAAATTATTTCATCACCACTGCTCTCAAAACGGTGAAGGAAAACATCGTGAGGAAACCGGCATGTCCTAGAACCAAAAATTCGAAGACATGTGACATCTACCAACCCGCACTGGGCCCGCGTGGTGGATTACGGCTCACTCCCTCTCACAGAGAGGAGGCCTGTGTCCCAGCAGTGGGAACATTATAGGCTGATTATGTATGTCACACAATCCATTCATGCGAATGCCTCGTTGGTCTAGTCGCAAACGCTACTGCTGATCATGAGGTCCTGGGATCGATTCCCAGGTAGGGCGGTGTTATTGGGCTTTTCCATCTGGAATAGTAGCAAGCCGGAGTCTAGAATTTGCGCCCTATGGGGGCTTTACGCTCTCTCTTAAAATTAACTGGCGAATTGTCGGTGTACTATGGGTACACCGCTGCCCAACCCTTCAGGGAAACAAGGCGTGATGTTATGTTACAATCTATTCATCGGTTCTTCGGTCTTCCCCTACTCTTATAGCCATTTCATAATTTTAATGATTTTCATTAAAATTATGAAATGGCATCGATACTCCATAAAAACCGGCCACGTGTGTCGGACCACGCACAATGAAGGGTTCCGTATAATCCCAAATACGGAACCCTTCATTGTGCGTGGTCCGACACACACGTGGCCGGTGGAATCAATTTATCCCAAAAACAAACGTAACATTGTAGTTGAAAAACATGTTTTCCCATACATCGATACACATCACGGTCAATTCTCCAACTGTCATTAAGGTGCTGACAAATACCCAATTGACCAAAATAGGCTTCTCTTAAGAAAGAAAATTGACAAATCTGTATAGTTTGTGGTAGCGGAAAAAATATATGTTAATTTTGAACATATTTCCCAGAACTTGGTTGTTACCAAAACACGATTTGAATAAAAAATCTCGATACAAACTAACGTTAAACTAACCTCTTACCCTGAGTTCTAATCCAAAATATCTGTATTAAATATCAAAATACGTTACGTATTTAATTAATAACAAGAACATCTTATTTGAATGCAGAAATTGGTCGTTTTTTATTTTCGATTACTCAACTCAATTTTGAGTAAATAGAAAATTGCTTCATAGTTTGCAATAAATTACAAGCGTTGTGTCATCGCGCTTCTCTTTCTTTTCTATGCAATCTGACAGTGACAGCGGTTTAGGTGTTGTCAGCGTCTTAAAGCTTAATATTACGCAAACGGATCCTTGAATCGAAAAATGGTGTTCACAGACCCGCAATATTTTTAAACGGCCTATCCAACGATACCCCACACCATGGGATAGACGAAAAATAAATATCATCCTCACATTACGTGCAAGGGAGGTCCCTAAATAAAATATTTTTTAAAGATTTTATTTTAGCACTTTGTCGGCGTGATTAATATGTATACCTATGTCAAATTACAGCTTTCTAGTACAAAGCGTCTCTGAGCTACAGCGGGGACAGACAGACGGACATGGCGAAACTATAAAGGCTCCTACATACTGGCGCGACTTGTTGCGCGACGCGACGCGACACAAAGACACCGCGTGTAGCGCTACAAGCGGCGCCTTTGTGTCGCGACGCGTCGCACGACAAGTCGCGCCAGTATGTAGGGGCCTTAACGGTTCCTTGTTTACTACGGAACCCTAAAAAGAGATTAGTCTAGTGAGTGCACTTAATAGAATGGGTTCTCACTTTCTCAGTAAGTCATTCATTATCTACCATAATTATATATTAAAACAAAGTGGCTTTTCGTGTTTATCTGTGTGACCGCTGAAATCTTCTAAACTAAACAATGCATTTTGATGCGGTAACAACGCATATTTATGATCATCATATATAGCATTTATCCCGGAAGGATTATGTGTATAGTCCTAATTTTAATATTATAAATTCGAAAGTAACTCTGTTTGTCTGTATGTTACCGTTCCACGCCTAAACCACTGAACGAAATTCGATAACATTTGGCAAGGAGATAGATGACTTCCTGTGGCCTTCCACAGGAAGTCATCCATCTTCTTGCCAAATGTTATTGAATTCTATTATTATTAGGATGGAGGGGGATTATTTTTGAGACAAAAGGTATGTCCTTATATAGGATACCTTTTGTCTCAAAAATAATCCTAAAGGGGATGAAAGTTTGTATTAAAATGTATGCTTCTGGTAAGAAGTACTCTTTTTTTTTCTTCTTGAATCCGAGGAAATACAAAGATCAAGTATGAATGCAGGTAAACATTGCGTTATCATTTGTACAGCAATGTTATTCTTGATAAAAAAGATTTCATATTATCTCGAACAAAAACTGAAGTACCCTAGTGATATAATTATTATGTCATGCTTATAGACTTACTGAGTAAAGAGATTTGATTTTAAAACATGTCTACAAAGTTGTATGTCGTTGGTTAAGTGGTCGCAACTCGCTAGGTCAACTGCTGACCGAGCATGGGCCCGATCGATAATCATAATAATTTCAGCCGAAAGACGTCCACTAGTGGATATAGGACATATTCCCCCGAGCACCGCCACATCGACCGGTTCTGTCCTCGCATCCAATGGATTCCTGCGACCTTCACAAGATCAGAGTTAAAGGGTATTTTTAATTAGGAAATGCTCAGTTGCCAGAGTAATGATTTGAGTTAAGCGCAGCGACACCTGCTGAAAATTACGCGACGGAAATTCGACGTATTTAATTTAGAATGCAAATTAAGTAAGCAACGTAATATCGGCCTTATGTGATGTATTAAGGAACTTAAAAAGCATCCTAGACGTAACGACGCCGAATTTATGTCGCGGAATTTTCGGAAGATTTCGCTAACGCTTAGACAGCTTCCACATTTCACCAGTTATGTTTAGGTCCCGTGTTAAAGGGGGGTGGATGCTGTTGCAACTGGGCACATACACAAACTCCAGCAGACTTAGCACGAGAAACGTAGAGAAGAGTTTTGTCGACGGAAGAGTAGATAAAAATGACGTTTCCGTGTAGACAGATGACAGTTTTCTACCGATAAATGTATACAAGCGATTTCTCCAAATCTCCGAAATAGCCGCCGCCAGCCATCCGCCATGCTGGCTAGCATAGCGGCATGGCTGTTGAGTAGAAATAGAACGCGTCATGCTAAGCCGCCGCCTACGTCATGATGGCTACTATTTCGGAGATTTTATCCTATTTAAACAGCTATCCACAGTTTCCTTTCTGCATCTATTTTTAACTTTTTCCTCAAAGTCTGTCTCAATCTTTTCCTTGCATTGTAGGTAATTTTTATAAGGAAAAAATGGCGGGCTATAAATAGACAGACAGGTAATTCAATACACGGAACAGAAAGAAGAATAATATTGATGCCCTAGAACCAATCATTCGAAGACATGTGACATCCACCAACCCGCACTGGGCCCACGTGGTGAATTATAGCCCATTTTCTATATTGTTAAGCCTGTATACCTGGTACTTGTTGCCAGGCCTGCACTGTCCACCCATACCTATTAACAATGTAAAAGTCAATTATAAAGAAAAATTACTATGGAGTTTCTTGCCGGCTCTTCTCTATAGGAAACGACCAATTGGATCCTTGCACCTGCAGGCTTAACACGAGAACCGTAGAGAAGCGTTTTGTCGACGGAACAGTAGACAAAAATGCCGTTTCCGTGTAGACAAGCGATTTCTATCCTACAGTAGAGAAGAAATAGAAAGCGTCATGCCAAGCCTGCTAGCTTCCGGGTGTCACCACTGTGTGGATCGCCCGGAGGACACGTTGAAGCATACGGTGGAGGTCTGCCAGGCTTGGGCAGATCACTGCCGTGTCCTCGTGGAGGCGATCGGCGGCAGAGATCTCTCGCGTCCGGCCCTGGTTCAGGCCATGGTACGGAGCGAGAAGGCAGCCGTCACCTCCTTCTGTAAAGCAGTAATGCTCGCAAAGGAGGAGGCGGGACGGTTGAGGGAAAGGCAAATTTCGCGCTCTCTCGCCCCTAGCCGCCGCAGGAGACGCCCTAGGCGTCGGGAATCCCGGGCGGATTTCCGGCCACCGTAGGCGCGGGCTTGCGGACGGTGAGCAATGGGTAGCTCACCGTCCGGTAAGGACCAGGCCCGGGTGGACGGCGCGTTGTATTCCACACACGCCTCAAAGAGATGTCGTCAGCACAAATGTAGGGGTCCACTAGGGCCGATGCCTGCCGGGGTCGCAGGAAGGTACTAAAGGGCTACCGAGCCCCTGGCTACACAGGCAACGGAAGGACTACGGGTGGGTTTTAGTCAGTAAGAGTCTGACACACCCTCCCGCTCCGCCCAGAGCGGGAGAAGTTATTTGATGATTACCCACCCAAAAAAAAAAGCCTGCTAGCTTCTGACGTTCCGTAAATGCCCATGTAGATTTATGTGAAAGAAAATAACTTTATTTGGAGTCCGTCTCACAGAGAGGACGCCTGTGTACCAGCAATGGGAACGTTAAGGCGTGTACGAGCAAAGAAAACATGGTAAACACAAACACCGAACACGGAACATGTGGTTCAGATATGTGTGGACGTAAATTAGCAAAGCGTACACGAACACCATACACCGTACACGCAGAACAACGAAACTGGATCGCCACGAACATTTTTGACGAGCTCAGTGTTTGATGTTCATTAGTGGTACCGCACATGCGAACAAAATGTCGATGTTGACCATTGTTCGTTCGTGCGTACACGCCTTTATAGGCTAATTATGCTACAAGCCTGACGATGGTAGGGTAAATGCCATAGTAACTCGCCACTCATAACAAAAGAGGTAGAAACAAGGTCATTTCATTCATAATCAGCCTATAATGTTCCCACTGCTGGGACACAGGCCTCTCTGTGAGAGGGAGTGGGCCGTAATCCACCACACGGGCCCAGTGCAGGTTGGTAGGTGTCACATATCTTCGAATTTTTGGTTCTAGGACATGCCGGTTTCCTGGCGATGTTTTCCTTCACCGTTTTGAGAGCAGTGGTGATGAAATAATTTACACAAAGTAAAGCGCCTGTCTGGGTTCGAACTTACGATCTTCAACTCGTAAGGCGCGGCCGTTACCACTAAGCCACCACTGCTCTAATGTGAACTAAAACGAAAATACAATAGGTACATACAAGAATATTTTTTATCCTTTTCATTCATGGGCTTGCCTGCATTACTTTGTTTCTACCTCTTTCTGTTATAAGTGGCCAGTTACTCTAGCAGTTACCCTATACAAAATTGGCACAGAGTAGGGAAGCGTGACAAGTGCGAGACTGTTGACCTCGTCTTGGCAGTCTGTGACCTCTCGCTTCCGGTGGTTCAGTCCATGCAAGCAAACTGTTGTGCGGAAACGTTAGTGTGGCTACTGGACTTTCTAGGCTGTAGGTCTGTAATTTACAGAATTTACTTATGTAAATGCAGTGCAAACAATATTTAAAGTAAACTTAGATATAATTGGTGGTGCTAATTGAGAAAGACACAAGGGGTATTATTGGTCAAGATTCAGGCAGTTTTTAGTGCCTAAAGGCTTCAATAGTCAGGAGGTTGGTAGGAGTTAGCCTATTTTACGAGTTCACCCAAACTCGCGACTTCCGAGTTTATTTTAGTCTTTTGGGATTTGGGAGGACAGCCGGATTTTGTTTCGTAAATTATCAAGAATATTCAGCCATATCTGGAAGCCGAACATAACATAATCGGGAAAAGGAAAGATCTATCCTTTTTAGGCTATAAAATATTGGATAAAACGCAGAACAAACAAACAATTCCTACCATTTCTAATAAATATGTCACAAACTTTCAGACAACCGTTTTACCTCCTAACTTGGCAGGCCCGTAGCTCCCCCTACCACCTTTCTTTCACCTACATTCGGTTATTTATAGCAATCCACCCACCATCGTCGCGGTAACCACTTACAAGAACAGAACAGAAGATTCGACTTATAACAAAATGTGTAAAACAATTCTGTCTTTATAAATAATCTTGTAGGCCAGACAGGCGCGACGCGACGCAACGGTGCGACGCGATTCTGGTAAAAACAATTCCCATTAAGTTTTCATATAAATTGTTTTACTAGTCGCGTCGCGCCTTTCTGCGGGATCCTTTTTAGGGGGCCGCCCATTGTGTCACCTTAAATTACGTATGTAAAAAGTTTACATTTATATCTTTAATCCATAAGGTGTACATAATAAAGAGTATTTTATTATATTCTATACTAAAAATTGCTACATCACATAAAATATCAAGGTCTACTTTGCAGAACTAAAACGCAGGCCTACAGGATCTCAAAGAGATGTAGAGCATAACTGACGGGGTCCTCTAGGCCCGATGCTTGACGGGGTCGCGGGAAGTCCGAAAATAATACCGTGGCCTCTGGCAACACAGGCAACGGAACGAAGACGGGTGGGTTTTAGTCAGTAAGAGTCTGACACGCCCTCCCGCTCCGCCCAGAGCGGGGGAAGTTATTTGATCATTTCCCAATAACAAAAAAAACAAAAGTCCTACAGAACGGCAAATAACTACTCTTAAGATCATTTCTGGCTGGCTGGGTTGTGGAGGTCAGATAGGCAGACGGTCCATGTAAAATACTGGTATTCAGCTGCATCCGTTTACTCACATAATTGTAAAAAGATTAGGCAGATGATGACTGTGTCGTTGTTGGTTTAGTGACTACCACTTTAGTCTAATGGTAGCAAGTGCAACTGCTGAGCAGAAGTCTTCAATCGGTAGGCAAAAAGATTATTTTGTAAAGTCAATTACTTTGCATACATGAATGCATTCGTGTCTGGGTCACAGAAATTCATAAGTTTGTGTACCAAATTTTAACTTAATCGGTCCAGTAGGTAGAATCGGAGCAAATCGGCTGAGACAGACAGACAGACAGACACACGAGTCATCCAATAAGCGTTCAGTTTTGTCCTTTTGAGGTACGTAACCCTAAAAAGTGCTGGTTCTCAGCCTTATTTGAATAGATGACTTGTTTTGACACCACACCGACGATAAATCTCATAAAAACAACTGCCTGAATTGTGCACGAGTTTGTTACCGTACGTTTTAAGTGGTATTACTGCCACTGACTGTCACATGGAGTCACACCACCTAAATTGGAAAGGTCAACGGTCCCAAACAATAATGGGTTAGTCGTAATGAGACTGAGTCGTTATATTCTGAATTTCTGATACATTACAATTTTCTTTGTCTTCTAATCTGTGAAAGAAGTCATTTCATCCATACTTTTCATACTAATAGTATACAGTGTGTCCCTGGATAAAGTGCAGAAACGAAAATGGGTGAAACTAGACATCGCTAAAAAAACTGAAAAAAAAAATAATTAAAAAAATTCAAAGAAACGTATTTATTTGATGGCTGTATTTTAAGGGGTTTCTTTGTATTTACTATGCAGCATCAATCATCAGCCAACATTATTGTTGTTATTTAACGAAATTCCCTAGACTAATAAAAAGTTATTACATTTTCAATACAGGCGTCTATAATAGGCAATAAAAAAGTAAAAAAATCGATAATATTTATTATGACTTTTTTAAGATTTTTTTTCTAATTTTTTTGACGATTAATTATGGTCTAGTTTTACCCATTTTCATTTGTGCACTTTATCCAGGGACACACTGTATGTACTTAATGATAAATGATTTTATTTCTTTAAATGCGAAAGTAACTCTGTTTGTCTGTTACCTTTCTGGGGGCCTATCCCCTAAGCACTAAATCCGTAGTTTCGGCAGAAGTTACGAACGTTTCCTACTATGTATCACCTACGGACATAATATTACTTCGGAACCCGAACTGAGAATGATTGACAACACGATTTGTCCCTACCCGCAATCTGTTTTTTTTCGTTCGAAAAATTTAATTTGTCACTTGTTTTGACGGATCAACTACTTTCGGACGGGCCCGTATCTTCGTTAACGGACTTAGAGAGTCAATCAATCAAAAGTCATTTATTCAAACTAGGCTGAGAATCAACACTTTTCGAACGTCAAAGTTACATAAAGACAGTCCCCCAAAAATGCCCGCCCTTCACCACTTCCTAGTGCTTTAGCTGGGAAGAAGGAGTAGCGGCACAAACTCCCCAGCAGCACACCTGACTGTTTTGGTTATATAATCTTGATTCTATACAAATCGTATGCAAAGTAATTAACATTACGAAACACAAAACATTAAATTAAATGACTTGCCATAAGTGTAGTTAGCACACGCCAATATACCAACAAAACAATGAAAACTGTAGTCCCCCAAATCTCTTAACAGCTTAATGGATGTCGATGAAATTTTGCATGCATACTAACTAGCAGACCATGACCCTGGGTTGGGGGAAAGGATACTATTATCGCGACCTCCACGAGGGCGAAGCCATGAAAAACCTTCACGAATGACAGAACACGCAATAATCGTCTTTTGCACCCTGGGCAGCCAGCCCTGTTACCTACCTACTGACTAGCTACTTTTTACCGAACCATGTATTTGTGTTTCAGTTTTGTAGAGGCAGTGCAGCAGTGGTGGCCCAGTGGTAACGGCCGCGACTTACGAGTTTTAGGTCGTAGGTTCGAACCCAGACAAGCGCTTTACTTTGTGTAAATTATTTCATCACCACTGCTCTCAAAACGGTGAAGGAAAACATCTTGAGGAAACCGGCATGTCCTAGAACCAAAAATTCGAAGACATGTGACATCTACCAACCCGCACTGGGCCCCGCGTGGTGGATTACGGCCCACTCCCTCTCACAGAGAGGAGGCCTGTGTCCCAGCAGTGGGAACATTATAGGCTGGTTATGTTTGTAGAGGGTCTCTGTCACTCATACCTTTGACAGCCTGTTTATAAAGCCAACATTCATCATCTGACCAGCCTTTTCCCAACTACGTTGGGGTCGCCTTCCAGTCTAACTGGATGCAGTTGAATTCCAGTATTTTACATTGAGCGACTGCCTATCTGACCTCCACAACCCATTTACTGGGTAACACGAAACCCCTTGGTGAGACTGGTTGTCAGACTTTCGGGCTTCTGACGACCCGTAACAACTGTCAAAGATCTACAAATGACAGCCGGGACCAACGGTTTAACGTGCTTTCCGAGGCACGGAGGGGTCTTGGTATGTAAAGATGGTCACCCATCCACGGAACAACCGCGGCAAGCGTAGCTTAACCTGATCGATCGACCCGTGCGGCTGTTATTACTTGGCCACATGCCCCCTTATAAAGCCAACATTACATTACGAAATTAGTGGCATAAAATGACATACAAATATAGGGCGACTTTTTCTTTTTTGACAGCCCCATGGTTCACGCGGGCGATAGACTTACGCTCCCGGCAGGTGGTCCTGCCGCTTGCACACTTGTACGAAAAACTCGCCCTATAATTATATGCCAATAATTTCGTAACGTATTTTGGCTTAATTGGTCAAGGACAGCTAGTGAGACACAATTGATTTTCTATTGTTTGACACCGAATCCGTGTCGCGCGGGGCGTAACAGGTTAACATGTTGAGCCCCTCGCGACACCGATTCGGAGTCAAACTATAGAAAATAGCTTGATGTGTCCGGATACCGTATGTATGTACATACCTAAGCCAAACTTGATGGAAAGCCTAGCGAAAATGCTTCTATTATCCCTAAAAGGGTTCAGTTTACATACTAAGTTCCACTATTTCAACTAAAAGCTTTTAAGCCATATTCCGCCATAACTTGTAAGCGTAAATACAGCCTCTTTTGCCAAAACCGTACCCATATTTCAAGGATGACATAAGATCCTGAAGTTCCTAGACTGTTGTAGCCAACTAGGTACTTTATTAGGAAGACTGTCTACATCGGTAATAGTCGGTCTGTCCAGACAAAATGTAAGGCTTATTACAGACTGGATAGCAAGCCATGGTAACTTCCAGTTTTTGAAATCTAGATCACATATCTAAGTGCCTGTAAATGGTTTAATTGAAATAAATGCTTTGAGTTTTAGTGGTTTATTAAACAGCACCTGTTGTTTTATTTTTTTGACAAATATGTCGTACTAACAGGGCCCCGCGGTTTCAACAAACAAACTCACCTTCGCATTTATAATATTAGTTAGGTTTGTCATTTATATTAAACAAGCTGTGTGCCCGATGGGGCTTCCCATCAGACATCAGGCAGAAATGATAAACTTAAATTTGGTTCCTACAGGGCAAATAGATAAAAAAAAACTTCTCTTATTTATAAAAGGAACACCTGTGCAAAATGTTATGCTTCTAAATCCAGAAGAATGAAAAATTAATGAATTTAAGATTATTATTAAGTAGATAGGGGCTCAAGAGTGATCACAGCTGCGTTACCGTTCCGAAACAACATGTGCCTAATGACACCGGCGCGCATACCCTTCAACCGGAACACTGCAACGCTGCTTGGCGGCAGGAACATGCATTGTAGTAGTACTTCTCTTGACGAGCTCCTACACAATGAGGTTACTACAAAAGTACATCTCTTTAAACTATCTTCTACAAAACATCGTGGTTCCATACGCAAAGTGGTTGACTCAGAACTCACAATGGATTGTAAGGTCGGTTCCCACAGTGTATGAAGGACTAAAACACGCCATTATGTGAAGATTTTTACTTTAAAATCCTTGTAGGTATTGTAAGTTTTTGTTAATGGTTTAGGTTTTTTTTAAGGCTCCTGCATACTGAGGCGATATCGCGGGCGCGACACACGTAAAAAAAGGATCTCTTCAGCGAAGAATATCAGTATTTTCAGAAAAATTGTTTCAATCCAAGTAAATATTTTCTTAACCTAAGTAAATGTACTCAGTCCAAGAAAACCTGTTTACTCAAATTAAGAATAATAAATACTTGGTTTTTATTCTTGACTTAAGCAAATATTTTTGATTCAAGACTATATCTTAATTGAAGAAAATATAATTAATATTCTTACAATTAAACTTAATAGTTCTTCATTGAAGTATAATGTCTTCGAAATAGACAATAAAACTAAAACAAAATTATACTTCATTCAAGAATATATTGTTTTCCCCATAAATGAATCAATATTTGTCTTGACCAAAAGGATATTGTCTTAATTTAAGACATCCTTTTTTCCCGTGCAGGCAGCAATATGCCTGCCTGTCGCGCCCGCGCATCAGTCTGTAAGAGCCTTAAGTAACATACAGTTTCCTTTGAACGTTTTTAAGACAAACAGCGTAACACTTGCAATGGGTACCTCTGTGAATGCAATCTTACCGATTAAAGTCGAATTATTCATACACTGGAGTAATCTGGCATGTGCTAGCTGTCACTTATGTTATGACCATTTTATTACACAGTGAGTCAATATTTCGAATTTATGACCATATTTTTGACAGTTTCCTTCATTATGGTTGGTATATCGTGACCCAAAATGGTATCTTGTTCGCTAATAATACGTTCATAAATCATAATTTAGACGACACTGATCAAGAATCCGTTGGATCAGGATTTAAGTGATTAGGTAACATGTGGCTTTCTGTTTTTATCCTTACCACCATAAAAAGTCTTAACCCAAAAATATAATAATAATAATCATCTGAATGGCCAACCCCTTAGTAGGGTAGAACAGTTTAAATACCTTGGGCACTTGCTAACCCCGGATCTGAAAGACGATAATGACATAGAAAGGGAGCGTAGAGCGCTGTCTGTTCGTGCGAATATGATAGCACGCAGATTTGCTCGCTGTTCAAGAGACGTCAAGATCACCCTGTTCAGGGCATTTTGCACGTCCTTCTACACGAGCAGTCTGTGAGTGAAATATACGCGAAAGCAGTACAGCGCTCTACGCGTCCAATACAATAATGCATTCAGGGTGCTGTTGGGGCTGCCTCGCTTCTGTAGCGCTTCGGGGATGTTCGCCGAAGCGGGCGTGGATTGTTTTTATACAACCATGCGCAAGCGGTGCACATTCCTGGTGCGCAGGGTGCGGGTCAGCCCGAACAGTATCCTGAGCGCCTTCGCCCAGCGATTCGACTGCCAGTACATGTATCACTGTGACATGGTACATGTACGGGCTAATATGGTAATATTGTTTTAATTGTTTTGACCTGTAATTGTATTGTATGTTTTGTATTGAAATTGTAATAGTTTATTTTTATAATTGGTCCGTGTTGGCCTTTAATAAATTATTATTATTATTATAAAAAGACGTGAGTTAACCGGTGTATCATTAGCTGTCCTTAACCAATTAATGTTCCTACGTGTGATTTGGACTCTCGAGTTCGCGACTCTGGAGCTTATCAGACTCGTCGAAAAAATGCCTTAACATGTGCGCTTGATTAGTTGGCCGGTAACCGTATTCCGAGCTTGCTACGCAATTAGGCTGCTGCATTGACAAAGACAGACAAAACTGTTTTGACTTCGTCTGTGCACAGCCATAAAACCATGAAGATTATTCGCGCAGTTTCAATGGAAACGACTCTTTATTCATCACCACTGGCCGTATGCCAGCTTTGTATTGCTTTTTTCCCATAGACAATATTTATAAAGGCTGAATACTGATTTCTTAGGTTGCGTCTGCCTTGGTCTGTCTGATTATAGTACACGAATTGATGTTTCACATGGTCTTTGTAAAAAAATGCGATGAATATCACAGCAGTATTCCCGGGATGCCGGGGTCGCGGGAAGGTACTTATGGGTCACCGAGGCCCCCGCAACACAGGCAACAGGAAGGAATACGGGTGGGTTTTAGTCAGTAAGAGTCTGACACACCCTCCCGCTCCGCCCAGAGCGGGAGAAGTTATTTGAAGATTTCCCAACCTCAAAAAAAAAAAAAAAAGTATTCCCGGGATGAAGCGGTGTAGAGTACAGTACACCATATTTTCGGCAGTTAGGTTATAAGCACCATGCAATGGGAGACCAGTCTTTACCATAAATTCAACGTTACGCGGATTTCAGGAAAACTTCGGTAACAGACAGACAGACAGACAGACAGACGCAGTGTTCTTAATTCCTCGGTTATTTTTTTTAATTTGAAGGACGAAACAGTAAAAAGTTCACTAAATTCGTACTCTCCAATCCTACTTAATATTATAAATGCGAAAGTTTGTAAGGATGGATGGATGTTTGCTACTCTTTCACGCAAAAAGTACTGAACGGATTTGGATGAAATTCGGCACACAGATAGTTTATAACCAGGAATAACACATAGGATACTTTTTATACCGATATACCCACGGGGTCAAAACTTATGCGGGTGAAACCGCGGGCGCATCTAGTGATTTATAATTTGTTGGTGTTATATCAACACAGAAAAAATTGCACGAGTCGTATTTTTGCCATAGGCAGTGACATTCAAAGTTGTGAAGTGAAAATATCAACATACAAACTGGTAATTCCCAGCAATTTGCCAGTAATTTTGTCAATTATTATTGTTTTTACAATCATTAAGCACCTCTGCCTTACCTTTCAGAAAATAGGCGTGATATTATGTTTGTTGTGGTATCTAGTCCCAATTTTTCCCACGGGACTGATAAAGAGCTGTCTTATCAGTAAGGGTCATTGACCTGTGATAACAATATGCTGAGTTTTTGACTTAAAAAATCCAGTGATAATTATAGTGTTTCCTAGGGATTATAGAATAGAATCAGTTTCTTTCGGACACAAAATATCCATATAGTGTTAGTAAAATACAAAAAATAACTTATTGCCTAGTGTTAGTAAAAATCAACCTCCGCACAAACTGTTGTACAATCGGAGAGCCGAAGCTCTCGGCTACAGTTTTCAGGATGCTGTTCTGACTGCCCCTCGCTCTCCTCAGTAGCGACGCAGTTTTCTTGCGTATTGCATAGAAGCCGTCGGTGCGGGCTTGCGCAAACATTTCCGACGCGATACAATAACGAGACAGCCTCAACAACTTCCTGAAAGCATTGTTATATTGGATGTGCAGGGCATCCAGCGATCTCTTGGTATAATTGACCCATAGATTGCCCGTGTACAAACTTTGGCAATAAGCCTTGAAAAGTGTTACTTTTACTTGGTCTGTACACCGCGCAAATCTACGGGACAACATATTGCTCCGGACCGCTAGAGCCCTGCGCTCCCTCTCTATGTCTCTACAAATCGTCCCTGAGGTCAGCGGCAAGGCAATACCCTAGGTATTTAAAAATTGACACCAATAAAGTTTCTAAGTTGATTATCAATTACTAATTGAGTGAAGGAGATAGTCAAGGACTCAGGGTGCCTTCGATTAAGACGCTGACAACACCAAAACCGCGGTTACTGTCAGATTGCATTGAAAAGAAAGAGAAGCGCGATGACACAACGCTTGTAATTTATTGCAAAATATGAAGCAATTATCTATTTACTCAAAATTGAGTTGAGTAATCGAAAACAAAAAACAACCAAGTTCTGCATTCAAATAAGACGTTCTTGTTATTAATTAAATACGTAACGTATGTTGATATTTAATACAGATATTTTGGACTAGAACTCAGGGTAAGAGGTTAGTTTAACGTTAGTTTGTATCGAGTTTTTTTTTTCAAAACGTGTTTTGGTAACAACCAAGTTCTGGGAAATATGTTCAAAATTAACATATATTTTTTCCGCTACCACAAACTATACAGATTTGGAAATTTTTTTTCTTAAGACTAGCCTGTTTTGGTCAATTGGGTCTTGTCAGCGCCTTAACGTTGGTTGACGCCGCGTCGACGCTGTGCTAGTCGTCGCATAAACGTGACAATTAAATTCACGTAACATCAAGCTAGTATTCCCCAAAAAGTTGGGCAGAGGTGTATTGTAATGTAACCTCTCACTTCGCCAGTTCCCATGTTATAGGGATGTTTTTCGGCCAGGTTAGGTAGTATGTTTTTCGTCATAGGGCGCAGTTTATGCATACTTACTAAACTGTGTTATACTTATATTTTTTGGAAACAGGTAATACATTGTTCAATATTTAATCTTATTTAAAACTAATAATTACTCAAGTCTCGGTAGATAACGAAATTTTATCACTAAAGTAATTATCGTGAAACTGTAATAAAACTAAACAAGAACCTACACTGATCAGTGATCACTATGAATGGGCAAGAATGTTTTTTTCAATCATCCATACAGACATACATAAACTAACGCCATCTTCCCATGGGCGTAGGCAGAAACTATAGAACGCCACTTGCTACGCTCCTTACTTCTTTTCAATCATGAAATATCTAATGTGACACCTGTATTCCTGAAAGGGGTAGGCAGAGAAATAGTGCACCCACATTTGGCCTGCTAAGTCCTACACAATAATGAGGATATTGCTATTCAACTAATATTACAAATGAAAAAGTGAGTTTGTTTGTTTGTTACGCTTTCACGCTAAAATGGCTGAACGGATTTGGATGAAATTTGGCTCATGGGTGGATCATGACCTGGATTAGGACATATGATATTTTTTAACCCAATATTCCCACAGGATCGAGATTTAAGCGGGTGAAACCGCGGGGCGCAGCTAGTTAACCTATAAACCCAAACACCCGGCTGCTACTGAGATATTTGTCTGTTGCCCGCAGTTTCCCTAGAACCTAGACCACAGGTGCTGATAAAAAGTATCCATAATCAACATGTTAATTCAGACATCTAACAGCCATATTTTATTGAAATCCATTTTTTTACAAATACTTAAACATGATTGAGTAGGTACCAAATATCCAAACTTTGACATTATAAATATTAACAAGATAAACTTGTTCTGCTGATACAAAAAGAAGAAAGATTTACCTCAAACGTCTGCCATATTGAAATGGTTACAAAAAAAATATATATGCCAAGCATCCTTTGATGATAACAATTTAATTTGTTTGTTTGCTAATTTGGGCCATTAGTTTTAATTTTAAATACCTAAATATTAATATTATAGTAGGTAAAGGATGTTGCATCATAATAGGAAAAAATATATATATAAATATTACTAACCAAAAATTAATTATATGGAAATTAATTGCATAACGTTAGTATTCAATCAGTTTTTGTGAGAGTTCTAGTATTTACGTATATGTTTGAATATTTCTGATTTAAATGATTATTATCTTTTAATTGGAACATTTTTGAGGAATAACTGGTGTTTTGATAATCTAAATCAATCACTCTTCAGTCCATTCCAACCAACAGTTTACTCAAAAATAATAGCAATAAACCTGCTAGAAGCAGGTAGTATAATATAAGATTAGCTATGGACAAAAAAGAAGAATCTGACAAAAAACAGAATCTGACAAAAAACAGAATCTGACAAAAAAATACTACTTATTGTTGGCAATTCAAAGTAAGCTCTATTGTTGATTACAATGGGTTTTAAGTACTGGCTGCTAAGGCATTCTTTTTTTGGTTTTTAAATTATTGAATTTAGAAGGAATATTTTTCTTTTTTTGTTGCAGAGACTACAGCTATGTAACAATCTTAATTTTGGACATTGGTTATGCTCATATTTTTATTATTGCCTTAGATAAGGACATGCTTATATCCGGCATAGGGTTGTGCTAGATAGAAATGAGGTGAATATTAGCTATAGTTTGAAAGTCCATTACAAGTGGGAGAAAGAGCTTGAATAAATATCCAAATACTAGGCCTTGAATGTACAAACAATTCACTAAAACAATTTTGTGATTGTTTGTGGATGTAAAGATTAAATTAAATCTGACCATGATGTAACACACCTTATCTTTATTACATTACAATCAAAAACAAATTTGTACAGACATAAACCAAAGACTGCTTGACATATTTAGATGGGAATTTCACCATAGTATTGTTCTAGAAAAATTGGGACGGTGTTTTAGTATGTTTTTATTTGCTATAGATTTAATGTTAATGTATAACATGTCTATGTAAGTATTATGAAGATCATATTGTACGCACAATTGTGTTACTTAGTAGTTTCTCACCACATAATTGTTAATGAATCTTGAATGCTAATTACACACAATTCATTTATCCAATCTCTTCAACACTTTCTCCACATTATTTCCAGCTTTTCACTCAGTTATGAATGAAATTGTCAAAATAATAACAAATAAAACGATCACTTACATCGTACGGTACATTTTTCTCAGCGATTGAACTCTTGTCTCGATCTGAAAAGAAGAAAAAAGGGCCGTTGAGTATTGTGAAAATCGTCCCAGTTGACAACGTTATTATCTTGTTACAATGGGATTACAACAATGGAATGCGTTGTAGTATTATTAGATTTAGCAATGCACTACCATCCTCGTCAGCGCCCGAAGGTCCAGTCGCGCTATCAGACTTTTTAGAAGCCGAAGTGTCCATCACTTCGATATGATCAGTATCTCCTGAAGCCATTTTTATTTTTCTGTTACATCCCCTATTTTGAAGTCTCTCGGTTGTATATTTGCACAATATTAATTCGCATGGCTCACATCACACTTGCATCGCTTACACAATGATTCACTATAATTTAATTAGAAGAAATCAATTAGTTTACGCGAAAATGCTCGCCCGAAGCATCCGTCTGACACGACCAGTCATAGTAACTGGGTTGCCAATTAAAATATTAATGTTTTTTGCGTATAGACAATAGAGTTAAGTGGGTGGATGGGGCTGTTATCGGGACATTATTGGGGATATTGTTTGTGTTTTGAAATGGTTTTTACTTAACAAAATGTTTGTTAAAAATGTAGGAAACAAATCCTTTAGTAACAAAAACAATATTTAATCAAATATTTACAGTATGAGAAAATCCGTCGAGAGTGCCATGCTAAGCATATTCTGCATTGCTCCATGCATGCATTTATAATAAGGTAGTCAAAATAATAAAAACAATATTGTAGTGTTACTTATATTTAAAAAAAAATTGCCAGTTTTACTATGACAGAAATGTTCAATTCAATTAATAAATATTTTAGAAGACTCCACAGAATCGACTCCCTAGACTGTTACCAACTTTCTTTTTTACTAAACCTACATTAGCTATACATTCGCAGAATAAGCTGATCTCGCGTTGAATAGGATTTCCGAACGATGGGAGCTCAGCTGATAGTGGAGATGTATAGCTTGATATGTAGCCGTGTGTACATAATTATTCTATTCCTTTTCGTATTTATTTCGTCTAATATTTAAATTTTTCCCTGTACTAATTAGAACAGCAACCCGGTTTATGGCAATAGGCTCGCCCCCCAATAAAAGGGACTTAGATGCATAACTAGCAAAATGTGGATGTGCTAGATATATACCTCTGCCTAACCCTTCGGGGAATACTAGCATGATGTTGTGTAAAAATTATAATAGTTATTGTACATAATTAAGTTTTCAGTTTATTCTATCCATGTTAGAATATTCTTTGTATTTATTTTCTTAATAGTGTACACCCCGTAGTCATGTTGTAGATACTTTTTTTTTTAATTTTGACCAAATTTATTTGTTAACGACCTGCAGCATCGTTATACAATATTCTATTCTAAGTTACGTCACGACTAGCAAATACCGAAGACAGGTGCACATTTGAAGAATAATGTACACTCGATATCGTGCTGCTATTCAAAATGAGAGGGCTATAGAACAAAGTGAAGAGTGTACATACCACGCACTTTTAATAAACGAATATATACGAATATTAGTATCAATTCCACATGTTATCAATCACCGCATGATAATTCGCAAGTGTCTTTAGCATTTTCTTAAGAAAATTTGCCATAATTATGCGACCAATTCGTCCATATTTTTTTTTGCATTTGCGGTCGTGTGATTCGCGATAAAGCGACACGAAGTTAGATGTAGCCATGCATGCCATGCACAATCACAATGAAGACGAAGTTTTCAGGTATGAACAGAATATCATCGCTATGTATGGCTGTGGAACTCGAGCATAATAGTAGATTTACTTGGTAGATTTACGAATATTTTTAAATGGTAACTGTGACAAACGCCATGTTTATTTCTTTACCGTCAATTCGTTGCCGCGGTAAGAATTTTTTTAGAGGTTATTACTTATCTTGGCGTCTTTATGAATAAGCTAAATAATTACAGATTATTCGTTACAAACGCGCTGATAAACAACTAAAATTACCGGTGCAATAACGTTTCGGTTCCAGTTTCTGTGAAAAGGCAGTGAGCAGTTGGAAATTTCAAGAATACATTAGGTATTGCAGCGGCGTTCGTTGAAAATGGGCAAAAAAGTAAAGGAATATAAATCTGGTGACTTCATCTTCGCCAAAGTAAAAGGATATCCAGCATGGCCGGCCAGGGTGAGTGTGAAATATAAGTGATTCTGTTGCCATTGTGTGTTAAAATGAAAAAGCTGTACCCTTTGTGTTCTAATTGGGTGTAAGCGCGGGAAGACATGTTGTATCGCGGCCCCGACGCCTTCGCACTGCCTCAAGGCCTCAGAAAGCAAATAGAGACAATATTATCCACATAATTTACATTTTTTTATATTGACACAGCAACAGATCACTAATTTAATGATAACATTGTTCTAATAACATTATTTTAGTGATTTTAACGACTCTTTTTTATATTATGTAGCAATTTTCGCGTTCAAAGCATATTTCCCGTGCCTACATATTAAAACTATTCATAAATTGTAACAAAAAACTGAATTCTAAAGATAAAATTTTGTCACCATTTTATAGGTGAATGACACTTTTAGAATCAAACCATTTTGCTCATAATATTTCCAAGGATTTCAATTTAGATAAAATATCCAACCAAGCATGTTAGGCATTGTTATTTCTCATAGCTTTATTTTGTTGTAGTTCTAGTTACTTCTAATAATTAATGAACCTAAAAATATTGACATCAACAAACATTAGATAACCCTTATCTGTCATTTATCCTGGGTCCTGTGTGCACCTGGCCAAATAGGTGATGTGATTTCTAAAATAGACAATTTGCATTTGCTGCACCTAAATTTACCTAATTGTATTCAGAAAAAAACTACAACCAATTTTACTAAGATTATTTTTTCATACAAATATTCATTGTGATATTGATAAAGACAAGTACCAACATAATTCTAAGTAATTCAATTCTATGTTTTTCTGAGGTAAATATGATACTTTAACTACTCTGATAACATCCATTCATTTGTTAAAACATTTATGTTATGAGGAAGCACAAAATTATAATGCTACTTCTATAAAAAAATATATAATGCATGATATATAATATCATACCTGTATACCTTACGTGGTAGGCAAATATGTATAAAACAACCACAAAAAATTAAATATAAATTTAAAAAAATATATATTATTTTCATTTCATATTTGGAATTACTAGGGAAATATTAATATTACAATAAAGATTAATTTAATTCAATTAACATGCATTAGCATCTCCATGTGCCGAGCCTTTTGACAACTATGTTGGTCTCAACTTCTAATCTAACCGGATGCAGCGGAAGAACAGTATTATACAAAATGTAAATGCATGAATAATTGCATTAATTACCACAAAATAATTTGTTCTGTTTCATTATTAGATACTTTTAAAACTTAATTGTTTATTTCAGGTGCAAAAACCGAATGGAAAGAAGTATTTTGTATATTTCTATGGTACGGGAGAAACGTAAGTGTACAATTATTTGTTTGAATACATAAACTGCACCTTTATAATTTTTTCTTATAAGTTTATGTCTTTAGTTATTGTAATTGGTTTTTACCTTTTTATTTAAAGTTATTAAATAAATAGTTACTAATAATTTACTGAAAGAAAAATGTTTGGTAAAAACACATTTGCATAAAAAATCATTTTGTGATAATGTAGCAACTAAGACCTAAGCAACTTTTATTGGTGTCTGTTATGTTTAGTAAATTTTTAGTACAAAAAGTATTATTAACTTCTCACACTCTTAACCCAAATAATTCTGTAACAATTCTCCTTATTAAAATGATTAAATATACAATTTATCAATTAAAATATCTTATCAATCACAGTCAATTCCCTGTTTCAATTGTGTTAAATTGAATAAAATATATTGTAAGAATGGTTTCAAATGGATATAATTTACATAAAAAATATGTTTCAATATTTTTTTATGTAAATTATTTCCATTTGAAATCATTCTTCCAATTTTTTTTTTTAAACTTATTCTACCGGCTTAAATGTTGCTGTTGGGGCTGGCCTCCTCTCTATGCGAAGGAGCTAGCCATAATGTAAGGGCCAGTCTCTGATGGTTGAGGTCTTCGAAATTTTGTTTTCAAAACATGCAAATCATGAATGATGTTATCTTTATTCTATGTCATACATATAGTCTGTTCCAAAAGAAACAGATGAATATGTAAACAACTATAGGACTATAGTCATATTTGAAGTGAACACTTCTTTAGCCGCGTTGAGCGATTTTTGGTAGGGGCAAAACTTATGGGTTCGCGTCACCGACATGCTAACCGCGACGTGCTAATGTGACGTGTCGCGCCAAACTGGCGAGCGCCGCGGCCTGTGTACATGTATACGCATATATATGTTGTTCCAGTTTTAAGTTTTCACTTTTGTCAGCAGTTTTGACAAAATTGCCAATCCTAGGGGGATTGGCAATTTTTTCATTTTATTAATTTTATATTATTTCCAGCGCAAACCTCTCCCCGAACATGATATTTGACTATGCGGACAACAAAGACAAATTTCTTACTAAAACTGTGAAGCGACGAGACTTTAATGACGGCGTGAAGCAGATTGAACATGACTTCGCGAACAAAGTACCGCTGGAGCAAGTGATAGGGGTTTCTGTTGAGGTAAGATAAATATTTATTCCCACTTCACTCTTGTGCTGCATTTAGGAGCCTTTATGAACATTAGATACAAATAGGGTTTTTGACAGGTTATTTATATTACATTACTCAAATCCTAGGATAAAAATAAACAACAGCAAAAAAGCTAAATATTTAAAAATATGCCAAATTTGCTAACTTTGTAAAGTCTATGCTGGACAGAGATAGCACTACTGTGAACTGAAGTGAACATAAAAATACCATCCTAGCTTTGGCGCCATTCAGTACAATGATCTGTTTTGCGACAAAAGGGCCGCAGTGCAGCGTATAACAAAACTGGGTTAAAGTTTAGAAACGTGCCGCCTCGATAGGGTTCCGTAAAGCGGGGTGCGGGGAGGCACCCCGCTTCGTGGAACCCTATCAGGCACTACCTATCTAACTACCTATCAACCCTAGGAGGCAAAAATATAGCATAAAAAATCATAAAAAAAAATATTAATTTCCGGCAGGCGGAATGAGGGGGGATGGGGTTGCCTCCAATCTCAAATCCTCAGATCCATCGTCAATCATCCTCAATATGTCGACCTGAAACAGAAAATAAAAAATATCTGACATTTTGTACCTAACCTAATCCAGTCAAGTTGGACTGAGTCGGACCCCGGGTGGGCTCCCGCCAGAAACTCTCGGTCACCCCTGAGTGTCGCTAAGCCACTCAGAAGCTCCCTTGAGCATCTGGCTCCCGCCTTTATAAAAAACACTCAAGGGTGGGGACCACAAGACTACGTGTTGTCGGGGTGCTCTGTCGGTTCTGACACTAAGTCCTCTCTACGTGGTTCATAAAAAAATATTCATAACCTACACTAAAGAATTGGGGCAAATATATACCCCTATCTGTTATATTTACCTTTGCTGTACTTCCTTTTCCCAAATTTTGATTCGTCTATTTACACAATTTTGCCGACTCCTCCAATTTTGCGTTTAGTTTCACTTAATTTGCGTTTAGTTTCACGTAATTCTGATTATTTTTATATATCATCTACATATTTTTGGTGTAAATAAATCCGCTCATAACCTAAAAATTAGGATCGTTGATTTTTTTTTTTTTGAAAACTGCGTCGCCGGCAAGTAAAAAATGTTGAATACCCCTAGAAGCCCCTAATATTGTCACATTTCCTCCAGCGAGGCGGCAAGTTTCTAAACCCAAACATAGTGTGGGATAGTTAATATAAAATTTAACAAGTGATGTAAAATAGTAGATTATACAACAAGTGAAAAAAAAGGGAATTTAATTCGAGGGACTAAGTTGGATCCCGAGAGCAGCGACAACAAGGGATACAAGGACCAAGATGTATTTAGGGTTCCGTACCCAAAGGGTAAAACGGGACCCTATTACTAAGACTCCGCTGACCGACTGTCTGTCTGTCCGTCCGTCTGTCGCCAGGCGTGAACCATGAACTGTGATAGTTAGACAGTTGAAATTTTCACTGATGATGTATTTCTGTTGCCGCTAAAACACGAATAAAAAAAAAAAAACAGTAAAATAAATATTTACGGGGGCTCCCATACAACAGTCATGATTTTTTGCCTTTTATATAGATAATGGTACCATTGACAGCGAGAAAATAGATAGTAGTATAGTATTTATATTTATCACATTTATCTTGCAATAAATTATCTACTATAATTGTTGCTTTAGAACAAAATGATTCCAGTGTCAATGTCTCATTTTCGTCACTGGAAGAACTAATTTTATTATAATTATGGTAATAGATCTTCCAATGACATAAAACAACCACGATAACATTTAGAAAAAACCTAACTAAAATTGGCGGGATACTTAAAAAAAAAAAAAATTTATAGCTCTATGGAAAAACTCAAACTCAAAGCATTTATTTCAATTAAACCATTTACAGGCACTTTTGAATTGTCAAGGAGGCGGTCAGTTAGAAATATGAAGCTAGTTGCCCATTCCAAAGCGTAGTAGCCTAGTAGGTACCTAAGGAGAAGAATGGACAAGAAACTCCATGGACACTCTTTTAAATTATATTGATACATAAAGATTAATATAAATAATGTTGAATTTATAACTAAATGTGAGGACGATGTAAAAAAAATATAAACCCATTTCGCCAGCCAGTAGGTACTGTCAGCACGTTTTTTTTTTTACATAATTTGTATAATTCGTGCTTGTTCCAATTTCAAAATGTTTTTGATAACACTGAGTAAAACTTTTTTAGTCACTGAATGAGAGTTTTATTCATTGTTATTGATTAATCAAATGCCGTTTTTCGAATGGCAATGGTAAAAATGATTTTTGTAATTCGTTGCGTTGTGGCGTGGTCCGCCCAAATGTGCTTTATTAGTTTATTGCACATCTAGCCAGTATAGTTATAAAGAAATATTAATAAAGTATTGCTTATCAACAGGTACCACCAGCTGAATCTTCAACCAACGACTCCGCCAATGATTCAGCTACAAATGATACCTTGGATGACACTGGTGTTGATACTACTGTTGCTGATGAGACTATTGCTGACGATGTGAGTATACTTGTCAAACATTGCCCCAGTCTCTTTTAACTATCGTAGGGACTTTTATAAATACAATCATATGGCTTGCCACATGCTTGTGTTTATCCTTCTGTCTAGAGAGCCAGTACTAATAAAATTCGAGCGCCGAAAGTGCGTTAGATGCACAACTTCTGTCATAGACCACCTTCAAAGCCGTCAGTCTCTATGCCATTTGTGTCGTACTGAGAGCAAACGGTGACATACTTGGTTTGTATGGAAAGTTTTGACCATTCCGCCTCTATCGGTGGCTGTGGAGACATTTCCGTGCTCTGTGATCCTTATCTTCCATAATTCATAACGCTTTTTCACTATCTTTCGTTAAAACAGATAGCTTGGGCGTAGTAAAATGTGAGCGTTTTGGGGGTTGTATTTTGTAACTTGGACAATCAGAGCTGATTCTCAGCCGAATTTGTAAGTGATTTTTAGGGTTTCATACCTCAAAAAGAAAAAAATGAAACCCTTAGAGGAAGACACGTGTGTCTGTCTGTCTGTCTGTCACAGCCAGTTTTCTCTGAATCTACTGGACCAATTTAGTTGAAATTTCATATACCTACATTTATGAATTTCTGTGACTCCATCACAGACGTGTAACGTAAATAAATGAATTTGGAATATGAGGGTCACTTTCATTTAGGGGCATTTTTTTTTTAAATTTTCTAAATAAAAACAAAGATTCTAATTGTAACAGGTGACATATCAAAGGACAGGACTTGTATATTTTAAAAATATTAAAAAAAAACTAGATGGAAATTGACCATCCCCTTATCTCCGAAACTGTTGAGCCTAAAATTTAAAAAAAAGTACAGAAAATAGTTATTTACTTATAGATTACAAGAAAACCTATAAGAAGTCTATGGTTTTAAAATAACATGGTAAATCACTCAACATTTTGCGTACAAACTTACATTTGCAGTTGGAATATATGGGGAACGTGTTTTTAACTACAATACTAAGTTTGTTCTTGGGATAAATTCATCCCAACTACGCAACCCTTCATTGTGCGTAGTCCGACACACACTTGGCCGGTTTTATTTTAATTTTAAATTAATTTCTCTATTTGTCTGTAATAACTGTTAGTAGCAGAATAAAGCTTGTTTTTTTTAAATTGCCAGACTACCCTCAACGCAACTCAGAATGACACTGCAGTTGAAGATTCAGATGACACTGGAAACCTTGTCATTGATGAAGGAAAGGTATGTAGAAAATTATTTGACATTATATATTTACAATTCAATTTCAACTCGGTATTAGTGGCTTTTGTGAATGAATGAATGAATGAATATTTATTTGTTAAACACAGGTACATACATTTGGTCTTCATTAACAATTTAGTTCCCTCTACCCTCTATGTTTTGCCAGCGGTGTACAAATTTTATATATTTATATATTTTTGAAGGTTTGTGACATGATATTTATTCAGATTTGTTGCAATTGTAGTGGCAATCATGCCATTTGGTCTAAATAGGTTTTTACTATTTTATTTATTTATTTTATAGATTATTTTCTATTTTGTTAAGTACCTGGTACTTGTTGAAAGGCCTGCACTGTCCTCCCATACCTATGAACAATGTTATTTAAAAATATTGTAAAAACCAATTATTTTTAAAAGAGTAACCGTGGAGTTTCTTGCTGGCTCTTCTACACAGGAAAAAACCAATTGGAACGGTGCACCTACCTTCTCTACCTTATGAAACGTCAGAAGATGGTGCACAGATAAATAAAATTGGAGTGTCCGTTTCTAGTGTGAAATATAATATTAAAATAACCGCTTTTTACTAAATGCATATGGATGTATACACGGTAAATATACCAATATAACATTTTTTACAATTTTTGTCTGTCTGACTATCTGTTTGTTCCGGCTAATCTCAGAAACAGTTGGACCGAATTTGACGGGAACTTTCACTGGCAGATAGCTGAGGTAATAAGGAGTAACTTAGGCTATTTTTAGAAAAAGCCACGCGGGCGAAGCCGCGGGCAACAGCTAGTGTGAAATATAATATTTTGTATTCCCCTGTAGGCAGAGGTGTTTGGTACACCCACGTTACATTTATTGGCCATGTAATTAGAGGATGAGCCTATTGTCATCAACTGGACGCAAATCCAGCTTCTGACTCCTAAAATTGAGAAATTCCACATGGGAAAGCGGAAATGCCCAAAGACAATCAAGACATTGTCATTGGGCATTTCCGCTATCCCAATAATAATCTATAAAAAAGATAAATACAAACCTATTTAGACCAAATGACAAGATTGCCACTACAAATGTAACAAATCTGAATATATAATGTCCACAAACCTGCTGTAACTATAAAATTTGTATGCCGCTGGCAAAACATAAGGGTCAACTGAATTGGTATTCATTCATTCAAAAAAGCCTTTCATTTTCATTCATAAAGAGTTGAAAATTGCTTGCAAGCGATCATATCTTGCAGCGTATGTTCTCGAATGCTTTTTCAACTCTATTTCTGTTGTTTTTTTGTAATTAACTAAATCAATTTACCCTGGCCGGTAAAATAAATACTGAATAATTTATTGTTTTCATAGCAAAAACAAACCAAAAAGACTAAGAACGACATTAAAGCTAAAGAGACTCCAGTCAAACCAGTTAAAGAACCCAAGACTCCTCGGGGCAAAGGCAAGAAGGACGAGCTTGCTAAAGAAGATGATGATGACGAGGCAGGGAAGAAAGAAGAGGAAATTGTTAGCAGAAGTGGACGGAAGATACGACCAAAGAGGTTTTTAATCTATTCATATATCCATTTTACACTGTTATCGAAGTGAAAACTTCTTGCGCGTTGAGCGAGTTTTGGTAGGGAAAAACTTTTGGGTTCGCGTCACTGACATGTTAAACGCGTCACGTCACGTGTTGCGCCAGACTGGGGACGCGCAGCGGCCTGGGTATACGCATATATATGTATATGTTATTCCAAAGTTTTAAGTTGGTACTTCTGTCTGCAGCTCCCGTGACTGCCTATTTTTTAACCTATTGACCGCCACGTCAAAAAAGCAAAAACGTGCCCTCGGCGCCAAGCTACGAATTATTCCTTGAAATCTTTCAAGTAGTCGTGACCGTGGCGTGCTGGGCACATTTTGGTCTGTCATCCATACATGACTGTGGCAGTCAAAAGGTTAATCTTTATTTTAGCATACAGTACTACGATTTAAGTTATGTGCCTCGGTAGTTATGGTCTATCTTCGTAAATATGAGTGCGCGATGATGATAATCTAATAGATTTGAATAATCTATTTAATGGCACAAAAATAAGAAATATACAGAATGTTAACTAATAATCATTTGGAATCTAATATGGCTGCTATGCTCGACATTTGATAGTCAGAAACTCATTGCTGGGACCAACATTTTAATATATTCAACTAAATGGACAATATGGGAATATGTACAGCTGTATATACATACACACACTTCCAAATAATTTGAGCAAAACACAAAACTTTTGAGAAACAGATAAAGAGGTGTGACATCCAAACCATGGTAGCTTTTCGCACTAATTAGGAAACACTGTTATTGTCGATGTGCATAAGTTTAATCGTAGTGCTGCAATTATATTTTGTTTTATTTTTATATTAAAATTGGATTACTTATAGACATTTTGTAAAGTTATCAACATGTCTAAATAAAATCCATAGAAAAAAAGCGTCTCGTGCCGTAGCGTAGTTTTTGAGTTCTAAACTGAGGTAGCGATTGTGACGTACAAATATATAAAACTACGGTCGGGGAAATTAATTGTTGAGCAGATTAAAATACTACGTCAATTTGACGGGCATTCATACTACTCAAAGAGTGACAGTTGTGAGTTAATTTACATAACATAATCAGCCTATAATGTTTCCACTGCTGGGACACAGGCCTCCTCTCTGTGAGAGGGAGTGGGCCGTAATCCACCACGCGGGCCCAATACGGGTTGGTAGATGTCACATGTCTTCGAATTTCTGGTTCTAGGACATGCCGTGTTCCTCACGATGTTTTCCTTCACCGTTTTGAGAGCAGTGGTGATGAAATAATTTACACAAAGTAAAGTGCCTGCCGGGTTCGAACCTACCTTACAACTCGTCGCGATCGTTTTCACTGGGCCTCCACTGGGCTATTAAATTGCGTGGTGTAAATCCGCCATTAGAGTTATATCAATTTTCTTCTTCATCGTTTAGGCCTGTATAGAATTACAACAATCAAAAGTATTAACAACGTCACATCCCCAGGTATATGGATGAACAAACAGAAGAGAACACAACACTACCGTCACCCGCGCCGAAGAAGCGACGTGGTGGCTCCCCGACCCCTGACAAAGAGAAGGATAAGGTCGACCCCAAGGAGAAGGTGCCCGACAAAAATATTAAACAGTTTAACGCTGTTACACAGGTTAGTTACATACAGTTATTTTTAAAAATTGTAATTCTGTCACCCTTCAGTGGCAAGAACTAGGAAAACCACTCTTACGGGCGACAGAATCGCGGCGATAGTCTCGCCGTGCCATTAAATTCTCGCCGGTACCATCAAATTCTTGCTGGTGTCATCAAATTCTCGCTGGTGCCATCAAACTCTCGCCGGTGCCATCAAATTCTTGCTGGTGCTATCAAATTCTCGCTGGTGCCATCAAATTCTTGCTGGTGTCATCAAATTCTCGCTGGTGCCATCAAACTCTCGCCGATGCCATCAAATTCTTGCTGGTGCCATCTAATTCTCGCTGGTGCCATCAAATTCTCGCCGGTGCCATCAAATTCTCACGATGCGCCTTAGCTTCGGACTTACACTGTCGCCAATTACAGGTTTATGGGGGATGTGCTTAGGTAGCCTGCGAAATTCAGGTTTTCCAACTTTTTTTTTTCAATTAGCAGGTCAGTGTCAGGTTGTTTGTTGATTAAAATATGATTCGCGACCGTAACAAATATGGCTTTACAGAATTATAATCATTAGAATCAGCAATACAACTCCTTAACTTAGAATTGCTTTCTTCCAACAATCTTCTCCTAGTCTATCCTTCTCATTCTCTCAGACTTTGTTCATTCTTCCTTTCATATTCAGTCCATTCTTCTCTGGAATGCGCTTCCTCTTAAAATCAGGACGGCCACCAGTTGGTATGCATTTAAGAGCAAATTGCAGAGTTATTTACAAAACAAATAGCATAGAGTCATCTCAATTCTGTACCTCTTTTCCTTGAATTTGTATGTATGTATATAATGTAGGTATATATTGTAGTAAATATGTATGTATGTGTATTATAAGTTTGTAATCTATTTATGTACTTCTGTACCTATTTTATTAATAATCTATTATGTTATATTTTAATATATTTCATTATTATTATTTCCTCTCAGAGCACCTGCCATCTTACATCTTCACCACCCTTGGTTGACTGGTAGAGAATGCCTAAGGCATTAAGCCCGCCTTTGTACCTAGTTGTGTGCGGGAAGTTTAAATAAATAAATAAATCAAATGTCATGATTTTATGAAATAGTCATTCCATAGGGTGATGGGAACTTTATTGATGATTTTTAAGATTATAATTCTATTAATAAATGTTTGATACGGCCACGAATCATATTTAGATTAACATACAACCTGTTATTGACTAGCAAAAAAGGCTTTCGCGTTTACCAGCATTCTCATAATAGGTGTGGATAATAATGAGGTTTGTCGGTGGCGGCGGTTACAAATATAAAGTTTGGATATCCAGTAAATTATCATTTATTGAAATCAGTGTACTCACTACAATCTTGGAATTGTGATGCTATAAAAGTATTTAAATGGTAAACTACAATTATTTGAGATTATAATAAAATCAGGTAGCAGCGAGGCGATGATCAGAGAGCGAACAGAGACCACAAAAACGAATATTACCATAGATAAAACAAGTAAAGGGTTGCCACACTTTTAACAGATAACACATCAAAATAATGATCTCCAGTGGCTCTAGAATTTAGTCGTTCTGGCAAAATACGAATTAAAATGCTATTCAGCTATTTAGCCACTGTAAAGTTGAACGAGTACATGGGAATACAGTTGACTCTAGCCTGGAAAGTGTATTGTTTAGCAGATGAAATCAGCACTATGTAATTCTGTCGTGTTATCGCCATTTTATACTTAAAAAAAAAACTGGACAAGTGCGATTTGAACTCGTGTGGTGATTTTTCCGTACAATGAATATGTTATCTACCATGTTTTTTATCCCAAGAACAAACTTAACATTGTAGTTGAAAAGCATGTTCTTCCATACAATCCGACTGCAAATGTAAGTTTGTACGCACAATATTGAGAGATTTACCAAGTTATTTTAAACACCGTAGACTTATAGGTTTTCCTGTAATCTATAAGGAAATAACTATTTTCTGTATTTAAAAAAAATATAGGCTCAGTTGTTTCGAAGATAAGTGTCAATGTTTAATTTTTTGGTCGTCAATTTTCTTAAATAACTTTAAAACTATTTACTGTAAAATAATTAATAAAAAATATTTGAGACCCTCACATCAGACCCTGTCACTTGACGGTACAGTTTGCAAATCTTAAAAAAAAAAAAAACTATTTGCCTCCCACTGTTCTATGTTAGAGGGTTTGGTTTCCGCACGTAGTCCTTCAGGTGGACCATTGTGCGTGAGTTTTGAGATTTGTCTCCCAAACGACCTCATATTCAAAATTAATTTATTTACGTTACATGTTTGTGTTTGGGTTAGATTCGGAGAGGTTAAATCCGCTGTGACAGACGGACAGACAGACAGACACACGAGTGATCCTATAAGGGTTCCGTTTTTCCTTTTGAGTAACGGAACCCTAAAAATGACAAGTTGTGGTTTGAATAATGTACGGACAATTTAAGTTGACAGTCAATTCTCTCAACGTCAGTTTTGCTGACTGTACAGCTGGCTCACTATGGGCAGTCATTCCTGGGGGTCTACTCCCTAAGCACTAAATCCTTAGTTTCGGGCGTTTCTTATTCCTTATCACCTACGGATATAAGATTACTTCGGAGTCCGAACTCAGAATGAATGACGACAAAATTTGACAGTTGGACCCTACGCGCAATGTGTTTTTCTCCGTTCGAAAATTCGAATTTGTCACTTGTTTTGACGGATCAACTACTTTCGGATGGGCCAGTATCTTCGTTGACGGACTTAGAGAGTAGTCCCCTGGCACCACCTTAGTTTATTTTTTTCCGGTGTGCAAAATCCTCATGGATGTCCTCCGCCCTGTGGCGGGCGGAGGGGTCTGTCAGACTCTTACTGACTAAAAACCACCCTCTTTTTTTTGGGTGGGAAATCATCAAATAACTTCTCCCGCTCTGGGCGGAGCGGGAGGGTGTGTCAGACTCTTACTGACTAAAACCTACCCGTATTCGTTCCGTTGCCTGTGTTGCCAGGAGCCTCGGTGACCCTTTAGGACCTTCACGCGAAAACCACCCCTGTGCACAACCTTACTGGCTAGCTTCTTAGCGTGTCGATGGTAATATAAATAGAGTCAGCCCAGAAATTGGCTACGAGTTTCAACAGCAAAGGTTTTAAAATTATCATGGCATATTAGTAGCACAGCCACGATTTAAATTATCATTATGTTATTATTAACTAGAAAACAGAAAAATAATGTCTTGGGTTATTTGATTGTGAAAAAAAATTAAAAATCGTTTATTCGTGGTAAAAATCCTACATTTACAAAAAAAAAAACACTTCTGCCAAACTGCAAAGCAGTTTGTTGGCATATGTAGCTCCCCCAAACAATGTATGTATTATTTCATAGGTACTTTTCCATCAATAATATGAATACAACTAGCTTCATCTTTCTGACTGACCAACCCAACCCCTTGACAATTCAAAAGTGCCTGTAATTGGTTTATTTAAAATAAATGGTTTGAGTTTATTATAATATGAACACAAATTTAATCTATGCATCTCCATTCATGAGGCTTTGACAAAAGGTATTAAAAAAAAACATCCCCATTTTATTTTTAAAAGACAGTTTTGTGCTACAACTACTTTCTAATCGTATGTCATTAAACATTGTTTAGACTAAGCATTTTCTACATCTTTGTCCATAATAGTTAACACAAGTAGGTACTACAAATCTAATGGATTTATTCCTTTGAGGTCTTATGTGTACCGCCTTAAGGCGCTGACAAGACCCAATTGACCAAAATAGGCTTCTCTTAAGAAAGAAAATTGCCAAATCTGCATAGTTTGTGGTAGCGGAAAAAATATATGTTAATTTTGAACATATTTCCCAGAACTTGGTTGTCACCAAAACACGTTTTGAAAAAAAAATCTCGATACAAACTAACGTTAAACTAACCTCTTACCTTGAGTTCTAATCCAAAATATCTGTATTAAATATCAACATACACAACGTATTTAATTAATAACAAGTACGTCTTATTCTAATGCAGAACTTGGTTGTTTTTTATTTTCGATTACTCAATTCAATTCTGAGTAAATAGATAATTACTTCATATTTTGCAATAAATTACAAGCGTTTTGTCGTCGCGCGTCTCTTTCTTTTCTTTGCAATCTGACAGTGACCGCGGTTTAGGGGTTGTCAGCGTCTTAAGTGTTATGTATTAACAGAAACATGATTGTATTTATTGTTTCCAGTCTGAACTCGAAGATCTGAAAGAGCCGTTTAAACCAGGTAAGAAAACTAAATTTAACTTAAATATCACGCCGTATTCCACAAACGGGTAGGTAAATGTGTATAGTTCACTCATATCTCAACAGTATTTTTATAAGTCATAGGGGGCGATCCAATGGCCTTTTACCGGACACTAACTCTTACTCCCGGCTGTTTCTGAGAATTTTGATACGGATAAATCCAATAACACTGCCCGACCCGGGAATCGAACTTAAGAACATTTTATTATTTCTAAACTCATTAGTATAAGTTGATACTTGTTAGTAATTACCTATAAATATTAACCAGTATTAGAACAATTAAAAACGTAAACATAAATTGATTTTTGCTGGCCGACTAGAAGTCTATAATACTATATTTTTAACAGACTTTAAAAAAAGAGAAGGTTCTACGTTCTTGTGTATGTATATTTTTTTTAAATGTAAGTATATTCATCTATATTTTTGTCATTGGTGGACTGATTTTGTGTTGTTTTTGGCAAAAAACGAAAATACAAAACCAAAGACACCGACTTTCGAAATTAAAGTTATTTTTTACTTTATAGATTTTGTTTTGGAAATCGAACAGTTTTTTTTCCATTTTTAAAACATGTACGCGCACAAATTTATGTAGGTAGACGGAAGCAATGTAAATGAATACTTATGTAATCGAAAGAAAGAATATTTTTCAATGCTCGATCTATCGGTGCATGGCGTATTGAATAAACATAGGTGTATCGTTTTCAGGAACGACCGATACCAAGATAAGTAGGACAACTATACTCGAAGAGGTCAATGAACTCATTAAACATGTACCCGATGAAAAGTTGGAAGCAACGAGTAAACACTTAAGATTTATTCTACAAATATATTTATCGAACGACAAAAAGAACGAGTTATTTTTAAGTAAAATAAAATAGAAGAAAAATTTACGTTATATTTTATTTCACATACTTATGCGGTATAATATTGTATCTGTGATCGAAACCACTAACACTAATAGTGTCATTCTGAGTATATTCGAATCCACCCAATGCATATTCAAAACCAACAATGGCGTCAGAATTAAAACCTCATTTAACTGGCTGAACATCATGCACACCTTTGCAAAAAAAAGTAACTTCCAAAACGAATTCCAATTTCAAAAATTTTATTTTACCGCGAAAGTTAAATCGATTTCGCAACAAATTAAATGCTATTATTTTGTTTTTATTAAAATTACTTCGATAATGGACGATAATAGTAATGAAAATAGTCAAGTTAGTATCAAAGATGACATATTCAGTCAATATGACGATAATTTCGCTACGGAAGATTGTTTGAAGATCTATGAGAATAATATCGCATCACTGGACGCTAAAATGCGTGAAGGTAATTTTTACTAATAAAAACATAGTGTTGCATCAACATTCAACTTATATTTACGTTATAATTCGTATAATTACGTAAATTAATAATGAAGACATTGAAATTTCGTATATCGTAAAAAGATTAATGTTTTTTAATGTAAATTTTGAGGTTAAGTCGAGACGTCAAGATAATCAAATTCATAAAATCTTTTGTTTTGATGCAACCCGCTATGAGTGTTGCTGACTGTTATAATAAAGTTTCGATTATTCCCTAGTCTTTAATTATTGTAAATAAATCGTAAGAATTCTATTCACGTTAAGGCTCCTTCAAACAGGCGCGACACGCGACGCGACACAAAGGCACCGCGTGTAGCACTACAAGCGGTGCCTTTGTGTCGCGTCGCGTGTCTCGCTTGTTTGTAAGAGTCTTAAGTAAGTTATTTTGACCTTACAAATATATAATTTTTGAGCATAGTTATTAGGACTATGACAAGATTAGATGTCATAATACCTATATGAATACTAGCTGCGCCCGCAGTTTTACCCGCGTAAGTCTCGATCCCGTAGGAATATCGGGATGAAATATACTTTACGACATATTCTCATACCTACCAAAAATATACATAAAAAAAATCATTAAAATCTGTCGGGTCGTTTCGGAAGAGTGCGACCACCAAGACCGCGACACGAGATTTTTATATATTAGAATTTAACTTAGTAAAAGCATAGAAATAATTTTGATCTTGTGACATGTAGCCATTGTACCCTTGCGAAGCAGGATCGGGCCGATAGTTAACCATAAGTTATGTTTTATCATGACATGTTAACGAGACCATGAGTCGTCAAAATTATTCAGACACTTATTGAAATGCGACTGGTATAAACCGACTTCAAAAAAGCAACAGGTTAATATTTCACGCGTATTTTTTACCCTGTACTTTGAATTCATGTTTTATGAATATTTTTAGATTCGAACTTGAACAAAGAAAGGATAGAACCGAGTGTTTCCCAAACTAGAATAATACCGACATTCGGTAAACCCAAGAATTTGAAGAGAGATGGCAAAAAATCAGTTGTGAAAACTAAGAAATTCGTTCCACCTGTAAAAAAGATTTTAAATAATGAGCAAAATTTTACCAAGTCTAATAAAACTGGTAAAATACAAGGAAGGTTGAACCAGCATTTGCAACCAATACCCAAGACCAACCAAGCTAAGGCTAATCTGAGCCAAGATTCTGAAAGCTTAAACTTTACATCACAGTTCATGCAAAATATGGATACTGTCAATACGGGATTTTATAAAAATATGTCGCAGATTACTCAAAATTTTAATAATATTGAGACCTATCCAAATTTAATGACTGCCTTAGATTCTATAAACATAGGTAGTATGGATTTATTCAATACACATCCAGTTATTGAAAATGTTAGTAATATATTAGAAAAAATATCAAATACAGAAGGATTAACAAACTCTCAAGGGACATCACTCAAAGAAAGAAGTACGATTAACCAAAAAGTTTCACTACCAACGAGAATTAAATCAAACGTACTTGGGAGCATAATTTCAAGTTCTTTAAACATATTGGATGATGAAAATATGATTCCTACGGAAAATCTTTCTTTAGAGGCACATTCTGATCAGTCCAGCATAAACAATCTATCTCAGACTCAAGATCAATCTTTCTGTTCTGTAACCTCTTTGAGTAAAACATATAAAAACTTAGACTGTAACAGTTTTAAAAATGGCGGCCATAAAATACTAGAATTAAATGAGTTTTTGGATTTATTCAAAAATAATATCTGTGAAAAAGTTAAGCCTGTAGCTATGAGTACCGAGTTTGGTGATATAGGTTTTAATACAAAATATTCCGATTTTATGAAGGATTTTGGATTGATTGATGATCAAACTGAAGAGGAAAAAGATACTTGTTTGAAAATTATAAATATGTATCCTAAAGAAAACAGTATATTGATGAAAAAGTTGTCCAAGTAGAAATTGTAGAAATAAAATATTGTTGATTTATTTTTCTGTTTTTAATATCGTAGAATTCAGCCAAAGGTAACTCTCAGTTATTCCTTAAGGTAACTCTCAGTAGCAGCGTGGAGTCTAGTTTTGAGACCGGTCAATGGCTTGCCCCTTATTGGAACTTATAACATAAATGGCAATGTGAGTGATAGTGGCGTGATATTACATAAAATGCTTATTCACAGAAATTGAGGTAATAAAAACTACAATAATAGTTATGCAAGCCTCACCACACCATAGCAAGGCAAGTCAAGTTTTATTAAAGAAAAGTTCGGCTTTGTAGAGCAATGCAAAGCTGATCTTTTTTCTAAAAATTGATTTGGAAGAGACACTTATGAGTAAGAGACAATGCTTGGTCCAGTATCAAACCAGTGTCAGGAACTATGTAGTTGTCTGACATTTTTGCTGAACTAGGCTCTTGTGGCGCTGCCGTAAGGCACACTTTCCTGTCAATTTCTTACTTCGCACTTTACAATTTTTATTTATTTGTATGTGCTGTATATTATATATTATTGTGTGTATTTCACATAAATGTATTTTCCTTCTTTCTTTCTTATTTATCTTTGTCAGTCATACCTGCAGGCTTAGCATGACGCTTTCTATTTCTACGAAGAATAGACACAGCGTTTTCTATACAAAGTGACATTTCGTTTCTCCATTTTTGACATTGCACTGTAGAAATCTTTCCACATTAAAAAGGACCTAGACAAAGGTCGTTAGAAACGAAAGGCAAAATGACAGATTGTAGAAGGATTTCTACGGTACGATGTCAAAAATGGAGAAACGAAATGTCACTTTATATAGAAAGAGCTGTGTATATCCTTCGTACAAATAGAAAACGTCATACTAAGCCTGCTGAGTGACTAATCTCTTTCTATGACCTGAGAAAAATTCAATGTATGTACCATTTTAACATTTCTTTTTCACATTTCTATTTATTTTCCCATCACAGAGTAACAATTTATATTTACAGAAGACGCAGAGAAAGATAACATTTTAATAGCTTACCTGCCTTCCGGGCAGTATATTGGAATCAAACTGTTCCAGTCAAGACCTAATAGCTTTAAAAACGAATCTATAAGGCTACAGTGGGATAAGCAGGCTGCCTTGAATGCTGTCACACTCAAAATGCAGCTAGGTATGTACAATATTTTAGAGTTTGTTTCCTTCTAGACTTAAATTATAAATGATTTATTTTCTGTAAGTAGGTTTGTACAAACACTTTTACACGTCAAACATATTTTTAAAATAAAGCTAGATGAGGTCGGCGTTTCCTATCTGACTACTCTGAGAAGAAAGGCCGAAACAAACTCTGAGGTCACAGTCTCCTTTAAAGTCCAGACATAATCTTGGTCAGATCATGTGAAGGCCATGTAGATTGGTGTCTGAAATGGTCTTCACTTATGGGCTTAATTATTTTATTAATATGTGGACAATGGTGTGGGTTACATATTTGTTATTTTGGATTATGGATTTCTAAAATTTTCTTTAACATATATAGGTTTATTTCTAGTTCAGGTAGAATCCAAATGTTATATACCAATCTCTAGTTTAAGGCTCTATTTTGTAAGTATTTATGTGTATTAATTATTTCAATAAAACAAACAACTAATTGTTTTTTTTTTTCTAATTAATATAATAAAAATAAGGTCGGGGTGAACCGTCAGTTATGTGCTAAGGGCGGTCATAACGTGGTTATTTTCGAAAGGAATCCGAAATACCTCTGTTAGCCCTGTATGGAACTTTAAATTATTAGTAATCGAAGTTGTGTGTTGTATTGAAGTGTTATAAGCAGATAGGAAGGAGGAACTTTGTTAATGTCAGTTAAGGGCGACCGCATAATGGCCGCATGCATAATCAGCCTATAATGTTCCCACTGCTGGGACACAGGCCTCCTCTCTTCGAATTTTTGGTTCTAGGACATGGCCGGTTGATGTTCTTCTTCACCGTTTTGAGAGCAGTGGTGATGAAATTATTTACTCAAAGAAAAGTGCCTGTCTGGGTTCGAACCCACAATTCGTAAGTGGGTCACCACTGCTCTGCTACTGGCCGCATAACTCGACTAAACTGTTTGGTTGAGTAGCAGCACTGCGGTCCGTTAAATAAAACATAGCTCAAGCTCACAAGTTGCCCGCCCGTCACGAATTCGCATAAGAAGGGAAGAAGTGGCACCACTAATCATTATCGTTTCTATGTTGTTGTTTTAATTGTGTGGACTATCAACATATTTTCTTTCTGTGTCAAATTTATTTTCTTTCTTTCTTTTTTTTTTAATTGAGATATCTGTCAACAGAAAAAGGTCACATAACATCGCAGTCGGTTCTAGCACAGCTGGTGACAGATCTTAACCTCACAGACGAAGAGAAAGCGACCCTCGATAAGGAAAGAGAAACTGGTATGTTTACAGTATCTTAATCGTCAGCCTAGCCTTTTCCCAACTATGTTTGCTATATTGAATGATTCGGCATTATACAAACGGTCAGGGGGGCCAACCATCACCTCTTGAGAGGCTGACAACACCTAAAGCGCGGTCACTGTCGGACTGCATAGAAAAGAAAGAGAAGCGGTATGGCACAACATAATGAGCCTATAATGTTCCCACTGCTGAGACACAGGCCTCCTCTCTGTGAGAGGGAGTGGGCCGTAATCTACTACGCCGGCCCAGTGCGGGTTGGCACAACACTGGTAATTAATTGCAAAATATGAAGCAATTCTCTATTTACAAAAAATCGATTGATAGAATAAAAAAATTAAAACACTATTATGCTTGTAGAATAAGCTGACAAAAAATCAGAATGATTGCATGTATATTAGTATGGTTTTTAACCGTTAAAAGACATTTTTAGAGGTATCTTCGTGTTTTTTTTCTATTGTGTCAAATTGGTTGTATTATGTTTTTAACACACTATCTACCTAGCATATATCCTGAAGAATATTTTTTTTTTTTTAATTTTGTTTACTGCAGTGGATCATATACTTTTAGGCATTATAAAACTTACAAAATTTGCGTCTAGGTCTTGTAGTCCCCTTAATAGCAGTATTATTTAAATATTTCTTAAGCGTGAGAAAGAGATGGAGCTATAAGTCCTGTAAAGCTCCATCACTTTCCCACTGTGAAGTAATATTATAATACCCTCGTAAGGCCCAACGACCTAATTTAATGACAAAAAAATTTTGACACTCCGGCCCGAGACACTATTTAAAATCATTTAAATTATATATCTAATCATAAAAATATATATCGACCTAAATTTGGGTTGGGCCTTACGAGGATATTGCTCTCACCCTCTTGGTGATGGTTGCCCCCTGGTCAGGGGTCTTTGAAGTTCATAGCAATAATTCTCAGCTGCAGTCCGTCGAAAGTCAGTTTCCGTGGATGCTTTAGTATTTTTTACTTGTCGTTATAATCTCAAAATAAACTCCTTTGTTCAAGCCTTTTTCACGATGGCGTTTCAGATTCGTAAAATGTATTTAATTCCTTATAATGAAATAATGAAAATAAATAAATGTCTGATTAGCCACATATTTCTTGCCAAATACTAATAAATTACAAGTTTATTCAATTCAGAAAAAAACACGGTACAATATAAAAAACAAACTAGTAACCGATTACATAGGAGCGTTAGGTGCTAGATTTTTGGACTTCCCTAGACCCCACACCACCTGCCGGGGTCGCGGGAAGGTACTTATGGGTCACCGAGGCCCCCGCAACACAGGCAACAGGAAGGAATACGGGTGGGTTTTAGTCAGTAAGAGTCTGACACACCCTCCCGCTCCGCCCAGAGCGGGAGAAGTTATTTGATGATTTCCCACCCTCAAAAAAAAAAAAAAAAGACCCCACACCAGGAATCGCTGTCGCGGGGTCCAGTCTCTTCCCAGGTAAGTTTTCACATAAAAACGCAATACTCAACGCCATTTTAATTGTTTTGATTAGCGCCGCCAAAGGAGGTATAAAATGAAAGTAATTGTTTCAATTTGCCGCAGAATTTTGTATACGGGTGTTCGAATCGTCAATTGGGTTTTATGAACTTGTATAAATGCCGAGTGATTCTGCATTTTGCCATCGGCATTTCACGTAACAGCGAGCGTTTGCAAACTGACAACACCGTTTGTATTTTGCCGAATCATACAATCTACTGATTACACATACACCTTTGCCTACTCCTAAGTCCCATACATTTGTTTAAATGTTTATTTTTTTTTCTTTTACAGAAGAGAAAAAGTCCCGCGTACAATTTCTAAAGACTGAAATGAAGTTGATAGAACTAGACGCTAAAATTAAAACGTGCTTGTCTCTAGAAAAGGCAGATACCGATATGTGTTTGAAACTTTTGGACGATTTAATGGGTAAGTGCTTAATTAATTAATTAAACACATCACACATAAAAATTAAAACAGTTGAGAGGTGTCGTGGATTACCCGGTTGGAACGAAATTCGTTTCGCTTTTGCACACTAGGCGCCATCTCCAGAGGAGGATGCCAGGACGAGAGAATCTCGGCGACAGTCACGCTGTGCCTTCAAATGATCGCCGCGACATTTCGCCGCCTGGAGTTTGTTCATTGAATTTGATGGCACGGCGAGACTATCGCCACGATTTTCTCGCCCGAGGAGGTGGCGCCTTAGCGAATGCTAAGTAAAAGCTAGATAGAAAAACGTGTAACATTTTGACCTTAACGACACTTGTTTGTAGTGTCGTGACGGTCAGAATATTACACTTTTTGAAATGAATCTTCTTAGGTTCGATAATAGGGTCTTACACCAATTTTTGAAAAGTGTCTTAATTAAATTATATAGTGCTAATATGCCCAAAAAAAAAACACTCCCTTTTTATTCAATCGGTAAGTGCCATAAAAATGCATTTAAAATTTTACATTTTCAAATTTCGCGCGTAGGTTGACGAAAACGCTGGACGCAGTGGACGCCATGTTGCTCTGTGGTCATGACGTCACTGGGCTATGAAAACAAATGCGCTGATCTTTGTATGATAATGGACACGTTTTTGTTAACATAGCCGTATGACCTAATAACGTGGCGGCTACTATTTCATGGTGTTTTTTAACAGATTACAAAAACTGAAAACGTTGAATTGAATTTTAAAATATTTTGTTATTTTATGAACTAAAACTAAAATTTTCCGACTCCATTTTGCCTAAACTATCTCAATAATATATTTATAGATTTTTTCGCGTAGATAGTAAAATACCCTATTGTCTGAGAATTGAGAGTGAAATATCAAGGACGCATCATTTTTGGGTACATTTCGTTACATGAGAGAGAAGAAAGATATAACTCTCTCTGTCTCTATCAAAAAATCTCTCTTATTCTTTATTTTTTAAGATTTTTTTCTTCTATCACGTATTCGGTCAATTCGGTGACGCACGCGCAATGTTTAATTTTTTTTGGTTTGGACCTCATTCGCCATGTGTGCAGTGTATAACGTGCGATAAGTAACATCGTTCCAAAAGACGATATCACATCAAAGACAAACTTCCATCAACGTTTATCATAGAGATTTGGTCTTTATGATAATCGTCTACCGATTGGTGGAGAAAAAAAATACAGGACCTTATTTTCACGCATTTATTTCGGTTGGACACCATGCTGAAGGAAGCGACTTATAAAAAAAAACAGTAGAATGCTTTGTCTATGTTAAATTTCATCAATATTTTAAGTTTACTGTCTCTTCTGATCATCTTTGCTCTTTGTCGGAATTCCAGAGAGTGACACTTTATTTCTACATTGTTGTATTGGGTTCCCACTCGTAAAAACAAATGTAAATAAATAAATCTTTTCTCTTGTACCTTGAATGTAAAAATCAATGTTAGTCGATCGATTGAGCTCTATATTAATTATGTTCGACGTTACTGGACGGAAGAAAAAAGTATATTTAGCAAAATATAATTAATTTGTATTTATTTACAAAAAAAAATGTTTTAAGCTACGTTCCTAGAAGAGCGGTTCCGTCATATTATTACGACCGTCATGAAAATCTATAACTTTCACCATTAATTGTCACTATCCCTTTAAACGCTCGCCCACTGGAAGCCGTTTGCATGTAAGCGCTCAACGGTTTTCACGGTTATATTTATTTCGAGGGTATTTCTCTTATGGATCATCGCTGGTTCATTCGATATTTATGGGGTCAAGGTTTAATAAAACAGCGTTTTTGACTCCTACTACGTGGACAGCCGATAATGAGTGATCGTTCACTGCTGAAACCAGCGCTGGGGCTCTGTCTTGCATAGGGTCGCAGCATTATGCTGAGCGTTGGCCGTTATGCGTGAATATGAAGCATATTCTCCCCCAAATTGTTTCTTTTTGTATTTGTGTTCCTTCTTTGCGTCTTGTTTACCGAAAATAAACTTTTTTTTTTTTTTTGCGCTTCGTTAGTTATTATAGTAAATATATAATTCCTTACAGGTTTAGATATAAAACCGTTAATGCTGCTAAAACACCCGACATGTTTGGAGACTATCAAACGCATGCGCGCCTACGTCGGCAACACGCCGTCGTGGGAGCTCTCGGAGAGCGCGGCGCTCGTGTTCACTAAACAAGCTCACCGCATCAGGAAGCAAGCCGACTGTGTTTACAAGAAGATGAAGGTAACACTTTTTTTTTTGGTTGGGAAATTATCAAATAACTTCTCCCGCTCTGAGCGGAGCGGGAGGGTGTGTCAGAGACTCTTACTGACTAAAACCCACCCGTGTTCCTTCCGTTGCCTGTGTTGCCAGGGGCCTCGGTATGCCTTCTAGACTTCCCCACGACCCCGGCAGGTATTGGCCCTAGTTGACCCCTACACTTGTGCTGACATCTCTTTGAGGCGCTCGAGGAACACGTTGCGCCGTCGACCCGGGCCTGGTCCTCGGACGGTGAGCTACCCATTGCTCACCGTCCGCAAGCCCGCGCCTACGGTGGCCGGAAATCCGCCCGGGATTCCCGACGCCCAGGGCGTCTCCTGCGGCGGCTAGGGGCGAGAGATTTGTCTTTCCCTCAACCGTCCCGCCTCCTCCTTCGCGAGCATTACTGCTTCGCAGAAGGAGGTGACGGCTGCCCAGGCCTCTCGCTCCGTACCATGGCCTGGACCAGGGCCGACACTTGTGGAAATAGTTGTAGAACGGTCTAAAATTCTTATTTTGTTGACAAAAATCGAAAATTTAAAATACATATTTAAAATGGCGGTCAAAATAAAAAATGGCACATCATGTTTGTTCACTCGCACATTACTTGGCTTGATAATAAGTGGGGATGTATTAGCGCCGCCATCTTCAATTTTTCAATTAATTATCTTAAATGACGAGGGTTATTCGTACCCGCACCGGCGCGCGTGTATGAATAGATGTATGAACGTGATCGAATCAATAGGGGTATGTAAGAATCTTACCAGGTGGCGTTCTTTAGTCTGCCTATCCCACGGGAAAATTAGCGTGAGATTATGTGTCTAATCAAATGTATCGCTTATCCCGGCAACACGCCCTCTTGGGAGCTCACAGAGAGCGCGGCGTTCGTGTTCACTAAGTAGGCGCATCGCATCTGCAGGCTTAGCATGACGCTTTCTATTTCTACGAAGAATAGACACGGCTCTTTCTATACAAAGTGACATTTCGTTTCACCATTTTTGACATCGCACCGTAGAAATGCTTCTACACTCTGTCATTTTGTCTTTCGTTTCTAACGAGCTTTGTCTTTTCTTCGTAGATATAGAAAGCGTCATGCAAAGCCTGCAGGAATCAGCCCAACTATGTTTACAAGAAGATCAAGTTAAAACTTTCATTATTACGATAACTAGCATAAAAATAAAACGGTCGGTGATGTTGAAAAGATGAATGAAAAGCGATTAATCAAAATTGTCTATAAGACGGATGTAAGTGGAAACCCCGGGAGGTGGACGTCCTAGCTAAAAGGACAAACACTGATCTTGTTGGTTGTTGTGTGATATTCTTCAGAAAGGTCAGTTGCGTACTCGCAACTGGGCGCGCATATATGACTTTATACAATGTGGATCTGGACTTACGACATTAAATTAAAACGAGCACAGTACTAGTCCATCGAAACATTTTAAAACACGAAGATTAGGAAAATTTAAGAATTGCAATTTTCAAACAAAATTAATAGCAAAATCAACTGCATAAAATGTAAACACGCTTTATCCACGAAAAGTCACTGACCTGTTGCGCGGTGTGGTGCGGGATGCAGCGGGCGGGGTAGCGGGGCATAGGTGGACGTAGGTAGGTACTTCAGTCGGAGAAAAACAAATCCGCGGCATAAACTCACTAAGTTGCACGTTGCTAATTAACAAAAGATCACTAATTGAATAATTAATCATATATTATCACATCACAATCAGAATTTAAATCATCAATAAGTAGTCAATTTTTTTAATTTTCAAAGTGTCCACCGTTGTTCATTATGCACAAGGGACATCGTCTTATTAAATTTTCACGGACTCGTCTTAACAAGTCCCCATCTGTTAATTTAAGTTTGTCAAAGGCATTAATTATTCTAATTTTTAAATCATCCACAGTGTTCACGTCTCGTGCATACACCTCGTTTTATACGGCCCCCCACAAAAATAAATCCAGTGGTGTCAGGTCCGATGACCGTGCAGGCCATCGAATAGGCCCAAAACGGCCAATCCGTCAAACGTCCCATCAATAAACACTGGACCTATTATTTTGTTCCTATGAATTGCAGCCCAGACATTTAGTGAAAACCGGTACTGGAATGAAGACTCTGGAATTAGGCGCGGGTTTTCATGGCTCCAATATCTCAGGTTTTGTCTATTCCAAACTCCATTTCTTGTAAACGTGCTCTCATCTGTCCACATAATATTAGATATGAAGTCAGGGTCGTCTGATATTTTGTCGAAAAGCCATTGGCAAAATAACACTCTGACTGGCATATCTCTGGATAACAGTTGTTGTACTTTTCTGAACTTGTAAGTCGCCGTGCATGCCGTTTCAAATATCTATGGACAGTTCTGTGACTCACTTGAAACCGCCAGGCTGCGTTCCGGAGGCTAGAAGTCGGGTTATTTTCAAAATGTTGTAATATCCGCTCCTCGATATTTGAATTTGAAGACACGCCTTCTCCTTGAGGAACCAAAGGCCGATTCTCTCGTAACCTCTGAAGGGCCAGGGTAAAAACACGGCTGTTGGTAGGGCACGTTCGTGTGTCACCATATCTCTCCCGATATGTACGCAATGCTAAAGCCGCATTTTGGTGACATCCTCCGTACATAAGTACCATGTCAATGTACTCGGCAGCTGTGTATCTTATTTGAGGCATAATATTACCTAAACTAAAAAACTTACAAACCTAACCTAAATCCAAAAACTAACTAATAAATGCCTAACTAATAATACACTAATACTTAACAATATGTCACAATAACCTGTGCACTAATCTAACTATCATAAATCGCCTTTAACACAATAACAACTAAAACTTTTCATAAAATCACAACAATGCGCGCGCGGCTCGTCTTGTGATAACAAAAGTAGGTGTGTACTCTCATCAAAGGGCTCCGCTATGCACTGACTGACGTAGTTACCGAGTCAATAAAAGTCTTTTTGCCGAAAAAATTCCGCTCACACACTCGCAGTTTTCTATGCACCACTAATGCGTTATTTGCGTAAGTAATATTTCTTTTTCTTTCTAATTGTAGTATTTTGTGGGAGTGGGCGGGGCGCGTAAGAGTGGAATGACACCTTTCTCTGTCTTTCAAGGATATTGAGACGTAGAGAATAGAATCGTATATTTTTGCACAGGTTCCTGACCATACAATGTTTACCTATTATTACGGACTCAGATCTACATAATGTTGAAAAATAAGAAATTGAAAAATAATTTCCTGTGGCTAAAGTATTCATTGGATTTGATTGATTTTTTGTATACGGGTAAAGAACATGACACTCTTTACGTGGTTTAAAGGAATGTCAATCGTCCTGCTCCACTTTGTATATGAACGTGGTTGAAGCAAACGGGTCGTGGTTCGTGGCGTTAAGTAGTTTCTGCCTACACCACGGGAAAATAAGCGTGAGATTATGCATTAATCAAATGTGTCGCGTACGTCGGCAAAATTATTATCGTCAACGCCATCTTGGGAGCTAAAGGTAAAACTAACGTCCCCAATAACCTAGCCTTTTCCCAATAACGGTGGGGTCGACTTCCAGTCTTTCCGGATGCAGCTGAATACCAGTATTTTACATGGAGCGAGACTGCCTATCTGAACTCCACAACCCAGTTACTGTAACACGATAGGCCTTGCTAAGACTGGTTGTCAGACTTTCGGTTTTCTGAATACCCGTAATGACTGTCATAGATCTACGAATGACAGCCGGGACCGACCGCTTTACGAGCCAAGCAGCGTTTCAGTTTGAAGGGTATGAGTAATCACTCCAATACTTCAGCAAGTTTGTCTGGTATCGCAATTCATCTGCGTGGTCTCTAATATTGCAGATATCCATAGGCGACCGCGGCCACTTCCCATTGGTGGGCCGTCGACTTGTTTACCATCCAATAAACTGAAAAAGAAAGACTCTCACAAACCTTTTTCTTAAACTGTTGTATAGTACGCGTCAAAGTTAATTGCGGCTCTGATGTCCGCTACTCGCTACGCAGTACCCCATCCCTCACCCTCGCTGACACATGGAATTTGTCACTGCGCAACACTGATATACAAAAAACCCAAGATGCACAGTGTCGAATAAAAGTAACGCTCGAAAGTGTCCCCAAACACTATTTCTGTCTCTTTCTATAAACAAGCATATATTATTGCAAGTTCAACCTTACGCGAATTGTTTAAAGTTGTTATTACAACGCAGTGTACTTAAAGCAATAAAATTTTACGACCGACTGTGGTCTGTAGGACAAGGCATTGAGTGGAGTCGAACATGACTTTTTTTTTTTTCATTACACATAATTAGTCAGTATTTTAGGAGTTTGTTAAATTGTGTTTTAAACACATAAATATACTTTTATTTGTGCATAAACATGTTTTTGGGTAGCCTATGGGTATATCAAAAAAGCAAATAATAATTACTGTTAAAATTGTTTATTCAAATGTTTGGTTCAAAACGGTAATGATGAATGGTATTTATTTTGCAAAAATCAAATCAATCAAGGCATTTATTGCAAGTAGGCCAGTTACAGGCACTTTTGAATTGTCATAGACAATTAAAACATGGACACTTAATTTTGTTGTATTTTAATTGTAAATTAAAATACAACAAAATTAAGTGTCCATAGCAAATATAAAAAGACAATTCAGGAATATAAAATAAATAAATTAAAAAAACTGTGGCAGCCAAGAGATGTCCGGTCCCAACTGACAGCGCCCGTTCACGAACATGACACATGTTACGAAGACGTTTTATGCCTTTTGAAGTGACTTATCTTCCTCCAAAAAATGCTCGGAACAAACGACGCTTGAATTATTCGGCTTAAAAAAATCTTCTCGCCTTTGTTGACTGACGATTGATGTCCATTCTCCACATCGTATTGGGTCACGAGGAAAACTAAAATATTAAAATTAGAAGTTTCCATGAAGTATAATGTGACACAGACTACAGACTATGCGACACTTCTATCTTTAGCATGCCGCATGTCGCGAACTCATAAGTTGGCCCATAAATTAATCGTTATACATCATAATATTTACGAACATTAAAAGAAAATGTTAAATTGGCTACCTCCTGACCTATCCTCGTAAGGCCCAACCCAAATTTAGGTCGATATATATTTTTATGATTAGATATATAATTTAAATGATTTTAAATAGTGTCTCGGGCCGGAGTGTCAAAATTTTTTTGTCATTAAATTAGGTCGTTGGGCCTTACGAGGCTATACTTTATATAACGTAAATAAAATTGTCAAAAACTACATACAAAAAAGTTCAAAAGTACATAAATATATTTATAAAAAAATTAAACACAAATAAGAAAATCGACTCCTTATTAGAACAGGGTCATTTTTATAATGCGACTAAAATAAAAAGGAGGCTGTAATGCGTTGTTCTAACACTGAACAAGCGGCCATTGAAGCTGGCCGTATTGTACTTTGAGCGTTGCATGAAGTTTTTAGAAAAAATAAATCAACATCACACATTGCTTGCTTTAAGTAGTCATAAAAACAACAAAAACTAATCAATCAACTTTTTTACTTAGCGAAAATACGATATCCCATCCTTTTTTAACCTTTTTGACGTAATATTTTTACAATTTCTCACAGAACACTTCGGCATTTTTAACGACTGCTCCCAGACGCGAGTGACGCGAGACTATTTGAAATGAGTGCACAATTTAGAATGTTGCGCTCATTTTTTGCGGACGTTGTTTTAGACGTTGAGTGTGCATCTTAGGTTTTTTGTATAATATCAATTTTGCGCAACTCCCCTCATGTTCCGAGCGACCATAAAGTTTGAATCGGGCTGTACTATATTTGTAATGTTTTTTTACAGGACCTGTTCACTCCTTTAGAAGGGCTATCGTTCTGGGAGTACTTCACGAATAGAGTGCTCAAGTTCAAGAAAGCCACATCAACGATAAGCGCCGATGAGCTACTAGAGATGATACATGAACCACTCGGTAAGTAATGTTTGTTCTTAGAGTCATCATCATCGACCTAGCCTTTTACCAACTATGTTGGGGTCGGCTTCCAGTCTTAACGGGTTTCAGCTGAATACCAGTATTTTACATGAAGCGACTGCCTATCTGACCTCCACAACCCAGTTACTGGGTAATACAATACTCTTTGGTAAGACTGGTTGTCAGACTTTCGGCCCGTACCGACTGTCAAAGATCCACGAATGACAGCCGGGACCAACGGCTCAATGTGCTTTCCGAGGCACGAAGGGGTCTTGGTATGTAAAGATGGTCTTCCATGCACGGACCAACCGCGGCGAACGTAGCTTAACTTGATCGATCGACCCGTGCACCTGTTATCACTTAACCACAAGCCCCTCAAGCGTGTTTATGATTATGTTTCTAAATATTTCAGAGATGTCAGTCCCCACTTCGCACGATATGAAAGAGGCTGTCGCCGCTGCGAATGAAGCGGAACAGCTCGAACTGACACAGCCGGAAGGAGAAGATACAACAGAAAAAGCCAAGAAGAAATCCACGCCAGGTTATATATTATTACATATTATTATTTACAACGTGCAGTGGTGGCCCAGTGGTAACGGCCGCGACTTACGAGTTGTTGTAGGTCGTAGGTTCGAACCCGGACAGGCGCTTTACTTTGTGTAAATAATTTCATCACCATTGCTCTCAAAACGGTGAAGGAAAACATCGTGGGGAAACCGGCATGTCCAGAACCAATAATTCGAAGACGGGGGGTCTGGATGGTAATTACGTCAGCAATATTTATTTACTTTTTCTGCAACATTTAGAAGATTCTGTTTTGAACAAATATGACAACCCTACTTGTCTATGCTCGAAAGCGAAAAGCATGTTCAGGGATTTCCCATAATAATTAATATTACTAACTCGCTCTCACGCAGTGGTTTATGGTTAATTTATAGTACCGAAATAGGGATATAACTTAAATGGGCATTCAATTCTTGTATAGTCTATAGATTCCTTATTTCTAGACTCATGAATAACAATAAAGAAACCTGAACAGATGGAGGAGAGGGTTAAAAATTACAAAAAATCCTTGAATGTTAATACTTGAATGGTACTACTGGAATACTTTTTTTTTCAGTTCCATAAGGGGAACTGAAAAAAAAAGAATTAAGCATAACATTACGGCTTAGCATTTCAGTTCCTAACACAGTATATATATCTTTATTCCCCAGTATCAAACATTTTGCTAACATAAAAATCCTATCCACAGCAAAATCAAAGAAAGAAAAAAAAGAAGCGAACACCACATCCAAACCGCCAGTCAAACGGCAATCCTCTAGAAAAATACAACAAGAAGAGAAAGAAACTACAGAAGAAAACCAACCTGAGGCAACGACAGAAGAATCAGAAGTGGCGAAACCAGACGAGGAAATGCCGGAACAAGTAGACGAGAACCGAGAAAAAACACCAGAAAAATCGCCAGAGCCTGAAAAAGAGACAGAAAGTCCGCCAGAAGATAAAGAAGCAGAGAAAGAAGAGAATGGAGAAGTTGAGAAGGATGAAGAAGAGAAAGTTGTAGAGAATGAAGCAGAGAAAGTGGAAAAAGTTAAAGAAAAGGAAGATGTCGGAGAGCCGAGAGCGAAACGATCGAGAGAGGTTAGTTTTTGTCAGCTATTGTAATTTGGATGCTACTTAAACGCTTTCCTGAAATGTACATATTTTACTACAAAAAAGCACAATCATCTGTATTTTACATGGAGCGACTGCCTACCTGACCTCCACAACTCAGTTACTGGGTAACACAATACCCCTTGGTAAGACTTGGTAACGCCAACCAATAACATAATGTTCAAGTGAGCATTTCTCCTTTCTTGTAGAAAGAAAAAGGTACATTTCTGGTAAGCATTAAAATTGGTTCCTTTTAATATTGGGTACTTGACTATTTTGATTCAGAAAATAGGTAGATAGAAAGATTCTTAAACTCAAAGCATTTATTTCAATTAAACCATTTAAAGGCACTTTTGAATTGTCAAGGAGTCAGTCAGTTAGAAATATGAAGCTAGTTGCCCATTCCAAAGCATAGTAGGTACCTATGGAGAAGAATGGGCAAGAAACTACATGGACACTTAATTTTAAATTACATTGTTACATAAAGATTAGTATAAATAATGTTGAATTTATATCAAAATGTGAGGACGATGTAAATCCTATCCTATCCTATATGGCATACCTAATTAAGGAAAACAACTGCCTATGCCCTCGGAGAAAGCAGGCGTGAAGTTATGATTAAGTTTAGGATGATTAGAAATTGTACTCGGTAAAGACCCGCGGAGAGCAGTGGTTGCCCAGTGGTAACGGCCGCGACTTACGGGTTGTAGGTGGTAGGTTTGAACCCTGACAGGTGCTTTAGCTTGTGTAAATTATTTCATCTCCACTGCTCTCAAAACAGTGAAGGAAAACATCGTGAGGAAAACTGGCATGTCCTAGAACCAAAAATTCGACATCTACCAATGACGAAAACTTGTTGAGAATATTAGTGATTTTCCATGAATACTTAATTTATTTAAAAAAATCCCCCCGCCATATGCAAAATAAAGTCTTTTCAGATCACAAATAAGTTAAGGAACAAAAGTGATCAAAATCAGTCGATTTCGTGCATGGCCCCTTAGCGTGAAACCCAAAGCCACGTCATTTTGGTGAATCTGTCTTACCGTAATATCATCATCATCATCCTAATATCTTTATCCCAATTTATTTGAGGTCGGCGCAACATGTCCCTTCCTTCCATACTTCTCTATTAGTTGTCATCCATCGTTTCTTTGGTCTTCCCCTACTCTTATAGCCATCGACATTCATACTCAAAACTTTCCTAACGACAACCGATTTCCGCACAACTTTCCAGTAACCGGTGCCACTTTCAGACTTCCTCTTATATACTCATTTCTTATTCTATCCATTTGTGTCACACCACAGATCCTTCTTAGCATTCTCATCTCAGCTGCATGCAATTGCCGTTCATTCAACCCTTTTGTGGCCCAACATTCTTGATCCATACAAGACTCTTGCCGTAATATGATGAGCTAAAAAGGCGTGTTTACGGGCGTGCGTCTATGTTGATATTTTCTTTCCCTAAAACCGCGTTGTGATGCCTTTGGTATGGTGTAGGTCGGTAAGGCCCTTGGGCCATTCGGTCATCCCAATAACTTGATCTATCAGACCTAAAAAGATAAAAAAAAACGTAAAAATAAAATCCTGGTCTCCATTTCCACCTCGCAATAATTACGGTGGCCCCAATTCTGAAAGTGTAGGCCAAATTCATTATTTTTTTGCATGCATGCATGCATAATATACGCTAATCTTAGCAGTGATAGTAAAAATCTAGATTTCAAAATTGCTTAAGGCGCTAACAAGACCCAATTGACCAAAATATGCTTCTCTTAAGAAAAAAAATTGCCAAATCTGTATAATTTGTGGTAGCGGCAAAAATATATGATAGTTTTGAACATATTTCCTAGAACTTGGTTGTTACCAAAACACGTTTTGAAAAAAAATCTCGATACAAACTAACGTTAAACTAACCTCTTACCTTGAGTTCTAATCCAAAATATCTGCATTATATATCGACATACGTTACTTATTTAATTAATATCAAGAACGTCTTTTATTTGAATGCAGAACTTGGTTGTTTTTTATTTTTGATTACTCAACTCAATTTTGAGTAAATAGATAATTGCTTCATATTTTGCAATAAATTACAAGCTTTGTGTCATCGCATTTCTCTTTCTTTTCTATGCAATCTGACAGTGACCGTGGTTTAGGTGTTGTCAGCGTCTTAAGCTAGTGTACAGGGTGTTGTTTTTTTAACTGGGTTCTCTGTTAGAGCTTTGTGCCAATCGTTGCAAGGATGTGATGTTACAAATCCATCTAGAGTTTTTCAAGTGTATTAAAATTGCTTATATGGATTTATAAACATATTTTTCTATTTCAATAAAGGTTTAGGAATGCTTTTAAAAATCTAGATATAACATTTTCTAACCTATCCTTATTACTCGACTACAACGAAGCCAAAAGGGAGGGTTATAGTTTTCTTCTAACGTTTGACATAGCTTTGACAAAGATCGCTGTTACAAAATAATCCACCTATTTAGTAAAAATAAACCAAAAGCATGAAAAAAAACATAACAGCAAAAAGTTAAAAAATAATTTCATTTTTACAGATTAGAAGGAGACGAATCCATGTAATATGACGATGTTACTATAAACAAAACAATTCCATCGCGGAAAGGGTCAGAAAAGTTTTTTTAATAGATTTTCTCTATGCACGAAGTATTTTGATAGTAGTCAAGTACCCATTTTTTTAAGTAATGCATTCGCGATTTTAGTTTAGCTAATTATTTTTACTTAATATTTCTTACATGCTGCTTTTAGGATTTATGAATTACATCTTGATTTTAGTAGCTTGTTGAAAGTTCAGGCTAAACCATTCTGATAGAATAGCCTAATAAATCCTACGGTTTCCTAGAAGAGCGGTGGCCGTCATATTATAACGGCCGTCAAGAAAAATGTCATTTTCACCAGTGTTCGACATTTTGGATCATTATTGGATCCACAGTGGTAGCCCGCGAAATTCAAATTTTCTTACGTTTTTTGCAATTTGCAGGACAATGTCAGGTTGTTTCTTGATAAAAATAAGATTTGCGACCATAACAAATACGTATTTACAGAATTATGATCATTAGAATCATCTCTCTAAGTTAGGGTTTCATAAGAACTTTTCCATAATTAGATTTGTTCTCATGGAACTAATCTAACTAAAAGAATTATAATATAAATATGCATTATTTTTTTTTTTTTTCGCTATATCTATAATAGACAGGAATATAAACCCAAGAAAACTATTAAAAGTTAAACTCAACTACTGCTTGTTGCTCAAAAAAATGATAAAACCCCTACAATTTTCTACTACAGTTCAAAGGACCTTTTCTGTCGCGGGCATGATGTGATGTCATTTACCACAAAACTTCTTTGTTTAAATCTGTTTCTAGCCGCAAATCATATAAAATAAATTATTTGTTGTGCAAGCAGAAATCGCACTTACTTACTTAACTTAGTAAGATTTCAAGCGCTTTGCTAAGAATAGATTTTTATTACCATAGTTTCTTTCGTTACTTCAGGTATTATTGTCGAAGACGACGCGTTTTGAGTTTGCGTTCCGTTCCACTTAAAAAACGCAACATAAATGAATGAATTGTAAAATAAGTAATGTATTAAAAAATGTAAAATGAATAGGAATTTGTTTCTTGACTCCAACACAATGTATATTTAAATAATGGATAAGGTTTGAATTACTTGCATATACTATGTAAATACATATTTGTTATGGTCGCGGATCATTTCTGATCAGGAAACAACGTGACACTGACCTGTCTGCTTCCTTTGCTAGTTATTACTGTGAGGACTAGACCTATCAAATTTTCTTACGTTTTTTGCAATTTGCTGGTCAAGTTAGATTGTATGATTGTTGATCAAAATTTTTGATTGGCGACCGTAACAAATATGTTTTTATAGAATTATAATCATTAACAACTCCTCTAAGTGAGAATTGCCCTCTTTAAATGATTAAAGTTGTGTAAAAACATATTTGTTACGGCAGGTTGTACGTGGATCAAAATTCGATACGCTGACGCGCAAGTTGAAAACAAACACCTGAAAAAAATATGAATTTCGCGGGTTATTCTGCCGCTCTCGCCTTTGTAATAATCTGTTTCATTTGTCTGAGGCCGTATTATGCAGCCTTTTTGCCAACATTTCATCAGTGTAAGACAGAGACGGAGCTATACATGACCGATAGCAATATCTGTTTTTGGCAACAAATCATGATGATGGCCTTAATGCTTCATAAACTATATTATGAAGCATTAAGGCATCAGGGCCTATGCCCTGATCACTACACACATGAAAATTGTATTATTCAAAAGATTTTATTTTTAGATTTTTATCAATTGTTAGGGAGGATTAGTTATTTATCAATTCTTAAGGAGAATTTTATTATTTATTTTACTGTAAGATATAATTTTCAATTGACGTAAGTTAGGCTAGTGTTGCTAGCATGCACAAAAACAATGTTTTTAGTTATAAATATGTGATTATAAAAATATTTTAAAAAGACCAGGCTAAAATTAAAAATTAAAAAAAAAATGTCGTTATACATTTTAGGCAAAAATAAGCGCAGGTATTTTTATTTCAAATTCCCTGAAAATATTTACATAATTTAAAAGCTAACAGTGTTAAAATAATAATATGTACAAGTAGCCTTTTGGGCACTGGATTCTTTGGACAAAAATAGGCCAGTCCTCTGGTCACGTGAAGAATCGACCAACCGCTTGGTGATATCTAGAAAAACTAAGTGGGCACTCGGACCCCGGCCCTAGTGTTTCAACCCCAAACGGCTCGAACATACAAGTCCCAATAAGTTTGCACAGTTTGGCAATACAAAATATCATAATTAAAGAGCCTCCCTCTCTCACAGAAAGAACTGAGTCCTGACAGTGGATATATAGGCTGATTATCATATAGGCTGATTATTATTTATGTGGACAGGATAATTTGATCTCGAATAAAAAAGGGCCTTACAAAGACTAAAAGGTACTTTGAAAGTAGCACAGAGTATGAGATATTGAAAAGTAAGTATTATAAAGATCTTGGACGAATCCTTTAACGAAAACGAATGGGTAGAATTTTAAAATTAAGGTTAAAATAAAATACAAATCGAATTTGGTATAAAACCGTTTTATTTTAGGCATTTATAAAGTTGTCTTTAAGATAATATTGTGTATAAAGATTATGGCTTCAAAGATCCGTAACCGGTATGTGGCTATAGCTTACATTACACACGCTTATTAGCCCACGTTTTTTTTTTTTTTTTGAGGGTGGGAAATTATCAAATAACTTCCGCCGCTCTGGGCGGAGCGGGAGGGTGTGTCAGACTCTTACTGACTAAAACCCACCCGTATTCCTTCCTGTTGCCTGTGTTGCGGGGGCCTCGGTGACCCATAAGTACCTTCCCGCGAATTAGCCCACGTTTGCACGTGCGTAAAAATATCGCGGCGGCATTTTATCGCGCAGTGGATTTTCAACTCTCGGTGTTGAGCTGAGCATTGAGAATCCAACAGAGTAGATCCCAGCGCGTTGCATAAACACACTATTGAATTTTCAACTATCGGCGCTAGGCAGGGTGTTGAAAATACAGTGCGCGAAAAAAATCACTCGTGCCTGCCTGGGCTTACACTAGACTTACAACTGTCGAAATCAGAGTGTGTACTATACATTTTTGCACCAAAAAATAGGGGCAACACTTCGGAGATTTAGGAAACTGTCGGTCAATGTCACACAACATTGTTGCAGCAACGTGATTTTGTGTTACTGGAAACATGTATTACATAATATACTGCATGCAATGTTGTCAGTAACGTGTTGCTGCGACAATGGTGTGAAACTTTTGTTTACCCAGAATTATGGAGCTTTAGGCTATTGATAAAATACATTGATCTAGTAGTTTATAAGTAAAATAATTTAAAAAAATAATCACTAACATTTTTATGTATTGTTTCTAGTCTAAAACAAAAGTAGCGTATTATAGAAAATAGTTGCCAATAAAGATTTATATAGGCATGCAAGGATTACATGAATTTAGTATTGTACAGCCAGCAAAATAAAGGGCCGAAAAGAGTGTTTAAAATAATTAGAACTAGGAAAATTAAACAGAAAATGAGTACAGACAAGAATTGTATCCAATTGAGATTAATTTTAAGTACGTCGTTCTGATAATTTTAAACAATCTGTTCGTCCCTATATTTTTGACGCTTATGCCCATTTCAGTAACACCAGGAGACTTCTAAGTGAATGCCTAAATAAAAGCACTGTTGGAATTTCAACGCTTGGCTCTACGTTGAAAGTTTAAAATCCATCCAAGCCCACTTTTATTTTGGCATTAATTAAGGAGTCGGCTAGTTTTAGTAAAAAACGGTCATTACTGTACTAATTAACATAGTTTTGCGTATCTTTAAGCATTACTATTTAAGAATGATGAACAATATGAACACCTAACAATTTCTGCTGTTAACCCGTTAACTCATACATGTGCATATTTTTTAAAATTAAAATTAGACATATCGGTCCTTTAGACTCGGGCCCGGTTCCTGAATTAAGAATTTGAAGTTGAGAACATGTTAAACTCTACTTTGGCATTATTTAGGTAACGCCCGCGAAATTCTTTTTGTTGGTATAGTGGCGTGTGCTAGCTGATTGAAATATGGTAAATGATTTAATTTAATGTTTTGTGTTTATTTATTTATTGATTTAGGATCTCCAACAAAAGATGTACACAATACATGACACATAAATAAAGGGCAACATCAGGTATTAAGCAGGTGCACTCCTTCACTTATAGGAGACCACAGCATGCAAAATAACGTTAACATTAAGCTAACAAAGTTAAAATAGTGTTGCGTTTTGTGTAAGTTATTTTGCATACTATTGTATAGAATCAAGTTTTTCGAACTGAACAGACAGGTGTGCTGCTGGGGAGTTTGTTGCGCCACTTCTTCCCAGCTAAAGCACTAGGAAGTGGTGAAGGGTGGGCGTTTTGGGGGACTGTCTTATGTAATTTTGACGTTCGGAAAGTGCTGATTGAATTGACCTAGTTTGAATAAGCGACATGGATTTTAATTCAAAATTTCTTTGCATATTACGGTCTACATTAAAGGAATTACATGAAATAATGCTAAAGTAGGGTTTGACAAGTTCTCAAATCAGGAACCGGCTGTCAGTGTATCATCAGGGACGTCCCACACGTTCATACATGTAAGACCCGCAGCCCGGAAGGCCCTGACCCAAAACTTTGATATAAACTTAGGTAGCATTGGGTGCCCTACGGCAAACGGCAGACGACAGCCACACTGCCGTAGCGTCATTGCGACAATACTTTGAAATAGGATTTAATACAGGGTGTAAGGAACATGGTAATGAAAATTTTTGCCATATTTTCAGTACACTATTCTAAACACCCCAGATTTTAAATTAAACGACCGTTCTGAGAAAAAGCAGCATCAGCTTTTCCATACATTTACTGTTCTCAACAGCAGATTTTTTGTGTTGCTGGAAACATGTTCCTGGCAGCATGGAATGTAAGTGTTGCTGGCAACATGTAAAAGCATCGTATTCATGGTAAGCCAAGGCTTAATTTGGTGTTGCGAGAAACAAGATTTAGCAACTGTTTCTCAACTTATACAATGTTAAAATAAATTAGCTATAACGAAACTCCGCAGACGTGATGGGTATTGGATATCCAAAAACGACAAAACAAAAAAAAAACATTTCCTTAAGGCACTGACAAGACCCAATTGACCAAAATAAGCTTCTCTTAAAAATAATTGCCAAATCTGTTTAGTTTGTGGTAGCGAAAAAAATATAATATATTTTTTGTTGTTAATTAAATACGTAACGTATGTTGATATTTAATACAGATATTTTGGATTAGAACTCAAGGTAAGAGGTTAGTTTAACGTTAGTTTGTATCGAGATAACTAACGTTAAACTAACCTCTTACCTTGAGTTCTAATCCAAAATATCTGTATTAAATATCAACATACGTTACGTATTTAATTAACAACAAGTACGTCTTATTGTAATGCAGAACTTGGTTGTTTTTTATTTTTGATTACTCAACTCAATTTTGAGTAAATAGATAATTGCTTCATATTTTGCAATAAATTACAAGCGTTGTGTCATCGCGCTTCTCTTTCTTTTCTATGCAATCTGACAGTGACCGCGGTTTAGGTGTTGTCAGCGACTTAACTCATACTTCAAGTAAAACCACTACAAGCGCACGTTGCCCGTATTATCAAACTGTTTTTAATCACGTCTGCGGAGATTGGCAACCTAATTTGATTTGACCCTATACACGTTTTTACTACAAATATTAGGCTTAATTTTTCGTCGCTGTCATCTGCGCGTTGCAGGGCACCAAATGCTACCTTTATATGTTTAAATAATTTTGTACTGACTTAATTATAATTATTTACAGAGCAAGAAGACTGAACCCCCGCCGCCAAGGTCACCTGCTAAGCGAAAGTCAAAATTTTAAACAATCTTGTTTTATAAAACAAACATTGGATTTTATTTTTATACGAACGGCCGCGCGGCGCGGTCTTGTTATGTACTGTGGGTGCATTTTTATGTTGTATTAGAAAAATTATATATTTTAATAAATATTACTCCTACTACATGTAACGTAATTGGCGAAATGTGGGTGCATTCCTCTGCATACCCCTGCGGGGATTACAGGCGTTATTTTATGTTAATTTTTATTTAAATATCTACTTTGTAAGGTGGTTTAAAATCGAGCAGTAAAGGCTTCACTAAAAATTTGAATAAGAGTTTTTTTTAAAACACTACAGCGTTAAAATATGAGTGACAGAGAAGGTGATATAAAAAACATGAACTTTAAAAAAAAAACGAGTTGTGTTATTTTCGACTGGGTACTGTAGATTATTCAGCAGTTCTACTCAAAATCTTTTAATACTGTCCATAGCTTTGAAATATGCTAAATGCATGCCCCATGCATGCATTTAGCATATTTCATATTTAACTTTGTAAACTGTAAAATTGACCTAACTGTAGTTAATTGTAAGTAAAATTTTTAGTTGTTCCTCACTGCTCGATCTTATATTCTAACTTATTATTTTAAACTTTTAAACCTGCATATATGGTCCTTCTGAGTCTGACCATATTTACTTACCCCACGGTTTCTGAAAGTCTGAGGAAGTCTTAAAAGCTCTGGCCAAATTGAGGTGAATCCCGGAGAGGATGCGGGACGAAATCCGCTAGCCCTGATTGTGTCAACTAACTTGTAAGCAGGTGGTGTTCAAACTGACAGGAATAGTCGCGTGACTTCTTAATCATTAAGAAAAACGATGCGCTCAGTCGCGTCTTGCCTCCCACGCGGAAACGCCTCAGTTTGAGCTGTCCAGATTAGTAAATCTTCTGTCGAATATCATGTTTGCTGTTATGACTGGTTAACTAAAATCAGTGAGCAATAGATTTGTAAGTTAAAATGAATTGACTTTTCAGCATCTTATTCACCAATTTTTGATTTTAACCTGTTTTTTCAAATACAATATAAAAATGCATTCACAAAGAGAAAGCGGTGAATCCGCTAGTTTTTTATGTAAAAAATTTAATGTAAACCAGTTTCTATGAAATAATTGAGATAATCATAGCTTAGTATGACATGTATGAAGACGCTTTTAAAGTTTCCAAAGCGAATCTTTAAAACATATAATTTATGATACATAAGTTATGTATGCAATTTTTATAGGAGTTTTTCGTTCCCTACTTCCTTGCGTATTTTTTTAAATATGAGTAACTATGTCAGAACTATTGTGCTAAGTCTAGAACCGATTATAATATAAAAAATGTATTGTTTTTTATTCTTTCGATTGCGGAATTTCTATTCGTCGGAAAATTGATTCATATCAACATTGTTGAAAACTTATAATATCTTGGCAAAACTATTACCATGTTGTTATGCTCATATTCAAGAATAAAAGAAGATGCCTTTCGAAAAGTATTATGAACCTGCGGCCTTTTTCGAAGTAATAAATATGAGTATAAGATTTTTTATTTGCTAATTCTATCAATTTTAATGTATTGCTTAGTTTTGCAATACTAGATCTACTAGTAATATAACTTAATAACTAACCAGCACACTAATTTCGTTACACACTTTCAATCAAAATCAGTGAGGATTTGGTGATCCATTGCTTCAATCAATCTGTCCAGTCCAACCGGATGCAGTTATGACAGATCTAAACTAAAATTTATCTTCTGTCCTTTTCTTAATGAAATAGAAAGAAAAAGGCGCACTGAACTTAAATTTAGTTTAGTTTGTGAACAAGGGAATCGGGACCATTGTTGAATTTTCCAAATTAATGGCATTGGGATTGTGAGTGAGTTACGGTATTACCCCGCTATTTGTAACTAAAAGCATTCATTTTATAAAACATAATTCCTTTTTGAGAAAATTTGTTATTTGAAATTAACCTATGTAAATAAAATACTACTAGGTTGTGTAATAGCTTTTGCAAGAAATATCATGTCATTTTATGTGGAAATACTAGTTTGGTTTTATAAAAATTGAGCCTATATATAGCCTATATAGCCAAGTCAATAGTAATTCAGCACCGTTTGGGAACGTTTAAAAGCATGTAGGTGTAAGGAAGTTTTTCAACAAGTTTACTTTTGTCAACTTCATCTGTTCGAAACAATCTTTATGGTTAAAGTACATTTTTTACTGTATTAGACTTATTATAGAGATAAATGTTAGTTATAATTTACATTGTAAATACTTACAATAAACATACCTACTTATATGAATCTTTGGTTTTATTTGGCAAAAGCTGTAAAATTTTAAATTTCTTTGGAGTCCTGCGTTAGACCTGCACTATCATCTAGCCCAAATTGCCTCAACCCATCTACACGAGTCGTCCATTCCCCGTATTGGCATTGAAATTTCTGATCGCCGTTTGTTTTAAGGCTCCTACATACTGGCGCGACTTGTCGCGACACAAAGGCACTGCTTGTAGCGCTACACGCGGTGTCTGCCTTTAGTCGGCTATAAATACCTGTCCCACCGCTGACGATTAGCCATTCCGCGCTCGACACCCGCCGTGAACGGACGTGCTGCCGCTCCCGCTCGCTGCACTCGATCACTGCGCTCTCGAATTCCGGATCTCGTTACGCTGCCGTAACTCTCAGTAGTCGCCGACTACTACCGATCCACGGTCGATTAATTTTATTAATCGGCCGTATTGATCTCAAAAAGTGCCTTTTTCAAGGCAGGTATTTCTCTAACAGAAAAAGTGTCAGAGTAGCTCATAGGCCCCCTCTGGGCTAAATCCACTGTTTCGTGGTCCTCGGTGGATACCTGACGGTGCCAACGAAACCGAGTGGGGTGTTGTTGTCCCAATACACCCGCCGAACCCCTTCAGGGCTAGGCAGTTAATTGGAAGGGTCCCAGAGCTAACCGGCCTTGGGGGATCTCCTAGTCGGCTCTGGTGCACTGATTTCCTTTTCAGCTACTCACCTAGCGTCTCTAGGGTGTGTCTACACCCTTCGCGCTAGACTGGTCCAGGGCCCCTTTGCACATTAAGACTGGCAAAGGGTTACAAGCTTAGGGCTCACAATTAGGTACTCACCTCCCTGTCTGCACCCGACAGGGAGGGCGACTCATCCCCGGGCCTATCCACCCGGGGAGTTAGGTTTAGGGCCGTTAGGTCTATGTTAGGAGGAATTTAGATTCCAAGATTTCGCCCCCGTAATTCCCCTCTCCCCCGCCATGAAGGACGCCCTAATAGCGGCGTTCTTCAAAGAGGTCCTCCTCAAGGACCCAGACTTCCTCGCCAGATATGGCGCTAGGTTTGCGGCTCTTAGCCAGCCGCTATCAACCGACCCCATCGCTGATTTCAGCGATGCGCTGACCCCCGCATCGACCGCGACCGCGACCATGATCCCTCCTAGCCCCTCAGTGTCCATGGACATCGAGGAGCCCTTGTCGCAAGACAAGAGGTGCCCGACCCCTTTCTCCTACTCTGATGTAGAGTCAGTCGACTCTTCTTCTGCCCACTCTACTCCCTCTTCCGAGGACGACGGCTTCGTGGCCGTCTCCGGAAAGGGGAAAAAGAGGAAACAGAGGAAGGCGACGTCCTCGCAGGCGACTAAAATAGCCGCCACGGAGGTTCTCTCTGCCCCCACTTCCCCTGTATCTGTAGCGCCCTCCGCTGCTATCCCCACCCCGACCGCTTCGTCCGCTAAGGACACTCCGGCCACTCCGGCCCCTAAAAAGACCCCCCCTCCCCCTCCTGTAATCTTGCAGGACAAAACAAGATGGTTAGACGTATCCAAATGGTGCGTCGAACAAAAAATCGGCTTCTCTAAAGCCACCGCGACCCAACAGGGAATTAAGATTACAGTCCCTACGTCCCGCGATTACAGGGACCTAACCAGAATCCTCCGGGCGAGAGGTGTGTCATACCACACCTACTCGCTCCCCGAGGAACGACAGATCCGCGTGGTGATCCGTAGGATCCCGAAAGAAATCCCCACAGCCGACATCAAGGCCGACCTTGAATCTCAAGGCGTCCCCGTGGACGAGGTGCACCGCATGCACCGCGCCAGGGGGGGCTCGGCTTACGACATGATCCTTGTCGTATGCCCCCCGTTCGAAGGGCATCACCCTATCCACAAAGTTTCCTCTATTTGCCATCTCACGGGCCTCGTCATCGAGAAGCCCCGGAAGAGCGGCGTCGTCGGGCAATGTCACCGTTGCCAGTTATACGGGCATGCGCAGAAGAACTGCCATGCGACTCCCAGGTGCGTCAAGTGCCTGGGGGAGCATGGCACTTCGGACTGCCCCCGCCCTAAAGACCGGTCTCTGTGCACCGAGCCGCCCAGCTGCGTACTGTGCGGTGAGGCTGGACACCCGGCAAACTACCGGGGCTGTCGCATGGCCCCCAAGACGTCCTCATCCAAACTGGTGAAGCGTGCAGACGCCCGCCAGCAGAGAGAGTGCCCATCATATGGGTTCTTCCCCCCCCAATCTCAGACATTCCCTCAACTCCCCCTGAGGTTAAGCCCGCAAAGGCCTAGCCCATGGAATGCGATGAACCATCAGCAGGCGTTCCCTGCTATGGTTCAGCCCAGACCCACCCCGCCTCCCATCAGACCGCTGATGGACCCCCGCATCCGCGTTTCCGCGCCTATCCAACCCGCGAAACCCGCCCCCGCTCCCATGGCCGCTGCCGCAACCGCTGCGCCACGGCCCGTCGCCGCTTCAACCACCCCGGTGGTCGGCCCGTCCATCCCAATTGATCCATTCAGTGTGATCTCTGGGACTTTTTCGTTATTTTTCACACCCCGCGCGCGCAAAATGGCCAACGAGCTCGTTGCCGCCCGTAATTCCTGCGATCTCGCTCAGATACAGCGTATCTTCCACGCGTATCCAGAGATTACGCAAGCCCTGGAGAACTTCGCGAAACCCAAATAATGGATTTACATCCAAAAGCACGTACCAAACCCCGATCCCTAAAGTTAGGTTTCTTCAATGCCAATGGCATGATTAACCAGCGAGATGAAATCGCTGCTTTCCTCCGCGACCACCAAATTGACATTCTCCTATTACAGGAAACATTCTTAAAGCCCAGCCGTCGAAACCCGTCAATTGCCAACTATCGCATAGTTCGCAATGACAGGACTAGATGTCACAGGGGCGGCACCCTAATTTATTTCAGATCAACCCTCCACTGCATCCCAATGGACCCGCCCCCTCTCTCGCGTTTAGAAGTGTCCATATGCAAGCTAGGCATGACTGGCCATCAACCGATCACCATTGTATCGGCCTATGTTCCCCCCTGTTCCTCATCGGAGTTAGCCCTTCCCCCCCTCTCTGACGACCTTTCCATCCTACTTGGCCTGAGTGACTCCGTTATCATAGCGGGCGATCTCAACGCCAAACATCATGCTTGGAACAGCACCAGGATCTCCACCAGAGGCAGACACCTGTTTGACCTATGTCCCATCCTCAACTTCGACATCATCGCCCCGATGACTCCCACTCACTTTCCCCACGACCCTAACCAAACCCCCGACGTACTTGACATAGCGCTTCTGAAGAGTATCAACCTACGGTTGGACTCTATAGAGGCGCTTGACGAACTCTCCTCCGACCACCGTCCAGTTGTTGTAAAGCTGGCACCACGCCTAGGTCTCCATGACCCTGATAGACCCCCTCTCACCAAGTTAGTTACAGACTGGAGGAAAGTAAGCGACTGCCTGAAATCCACCACGTTAGGTCCCCGACTAGACTCCATTCCCGACCACTTCGACTCTATCGCTGACACGACAGCCGCGATTGACTCATTCACAGTGCACGTACAATCAGTCCTGAACGACTGTTCAAGGGAGGTTCCGGCGATGGACGACCATCGCTGGAAGCTCCCGGACGATGTACGCGAACTGTTGAATGAGAAGAACGCGGCTGTCCGTGCGTACAGTAACTTTCCCAACCACGCGAACAAAGCCCATATGCGCTATTTACAGAGATCTGTAAAGACACGCCTATCGGAGCTGCGTGACGCTGGATGGGACAAGATGCTGAGCGAGCTAGAGCCCACTCACCGAGCGTTCTGGGACCTTCAGAGGAAACTCAAATCCGACGAAGTCGTCTCAATGCCCCCCCTGGTGCGCCCCGACAAGACCATCGCTTTCGATGACGTCGACAAGGCAGAATGCCTAGCCGATAGTCTTGAGGCTCAATGCTCGCCTAGCTCTCAACCAGTAGACCAAGCTCACCTGTCCCAGGTCGACGCGGAAGTCGAACGTAGAGCCTCCCTCCCGCCCGTTGAAGACCCTGACTATCCTCTGCCTCCCGTCACTCCAGACGAAGTGCATGATATCATCAAGGGTCTAAAACCTCGCAAAGCCCCCGGCTCAGACGGAATCACCAATAGGGTGCTCCAACTGTTCCCCGCTCACCTCATAATGCTCATGGCCACCATCTTCAATGGAGCCCTGAGCAATAACATCTTCCCACAAGAGTGGAAGAAGGCCACCGTCATCGGCATACCGAAGCCCGGTAAGCCGAAAACGGAGCCCACCAGCTACCGGCCCATCAGTCTGCTCAATGTCTTCGGCAAAATCTATGAGAGGCTTATCTTAAAGCGCCTCAGAGATTTTGCGGAAACAAAGGGCCTCATCCCCGACCAGCAGTTCGGCTTTAGAGCCCAACATTCTTGCGTCCAACAGGTCCACCGCATCGTTGAACACATAAGCTACGGCTTTCAACGTGGTCTTACGACCGGTGCTGTATTCTTCGATATAGCGAAAGCGTTCGACAAGGTCTGGCACAACGGCTTATTATATAAGCTCTACAAACTCGGTGTGCCCGATCGTCTCGTGCTCATCTTACGAGACTTCTTGTCGAACCGCACCTTCCGCTATCGCATCGAAGGAGCGCTATCCTCCCCTCACCCTATCCGTGCAGGCGTCCCTCAGGGCTCTGTACTATCCCCTCTCATTTTCACTCTCTTCACCAGCGACATCCCGAAAAGTAGAAAGGCGCAGTTGGCTCTGTTCGCAGACGACACGGCCATCTACTACACCGGGTTAGTCCACGACCACATATCTCGCACTCTCCAGACCGAGGTCAACAAGCTTGGCGCTTGGTTTAGAAAGTGGAGAATCGAGGTCAATCCCGACAAAAGTCAGGCTGTTCTCTTCACCAAACAGCGTAAAAACCTCATCGCCCCCCGACCGCTCACCATGTTCGGCAAGCCTATCCCTTGGGAGAAGCGAGCCAAATACCTAGGCGTGACCCTTGACCACCATCTCTCGTTCTCAGAGCACATCAAGCAGGTGCGTTCGCGTGCCGCTTTCGCTCTAGGTAGACTTCACTCCGTCCTAAATGCGCGCAGCAAATTGTCCCTTAAGGGCAAATTGCGTATTTACACAGCGTGCATCCGTCCCATCATGACTTATGCCTGTGCAGTCTTCGCACACGCTAAACCCCACCACATCCACAGGATGCAGTCCCTCCAAAACCGTTTCCTCCGAAAGGCAACGGGAGCCCCCTGGTTCGTTCGAAACGAGATCCTCCATCTCGATCTTAGAATCCCCACCATCAAGCAGTTCATGAAGCGCATCACGAAGCGCTTCTTCGACTCCGCCACCACCCACCGCAACCCTCTGGTTGTGCAGGCCGCCAGTTATAGGCCCTCCACCATTAGTTCTATTCGCCGTCCAAGGCATACCCTCTCCGACCCCGATGACCCCATTACCCTCCTCCAGGAAAGCAATAGGGCAACGAGTACAGTGCACAAAACACACCGACGACCTACGTTCCGACCTCGCCGCCGAGGTCCCTCGCGTAAACCCCGACGTAATTGTCCCCCCCGACCCTTGCTCGAAGAAGTGCCAGCCCGCGCCGCAGCTGAGCCTGTAGCTTTAAATTCCCCGATTAATAATAATAATATTAACCAGATCCAGCCTGTCCCATCTTGCTGTCCTCCCCCCAGCGACGCCCTAAGCCGAGGTCCGTACCCCACAGGGGGTGCCCTTAGCGTGCAGTCGCTTAGTAATATAAGAAATTCGCCCCTGGCTGGAGGCTTTGAGTTCGCTTAAGGCAGCCACAGGAAAGTCCGGTTAAGTAGTCACGACCTCTCAAGGTCAACTACGAGATGCCACTTAAAAAAAAAAAAAAAAAAAAAAAAAAAATGACGATTAGCGAAAAGCGAGTAGCAAGCTAGCAACAAGAAACGAGGTGGCGAGATGAACTATGAGCGAACACGCGAGAGCGTCGAGTAAAAATGGCTGCCCAGTCACTTGCTGGTATGAGTATGTACCATGCGCGTCTTAGCGAGTGTTCTGCCCGCCAAGCGAGCGTCGCTGAGCGAGAATTTTCCTTGATAGCTCTTGTCGCTGCGACAAACTAGTGGAGGGAAAGTTCGCGCCGGCAGTTTGAATCAGCGATCAACTATTAATATTAATAGAAAAACATTAGAGAGATACATATATATATCTGTTTTACGTACTATCGGCCAAAGTTCCGCATGCTCACCTTAAAGGCGATAATAGCATAGCACGACTCACGACTCGATCGCACAATGCACGAGTTTTGACCAATAGGATGCACAAAGCGTATTTTAGTGGTGTTCGTATTAGTATAATCATGTATAGAATGTGTGACACTCACACTAGGAGCGTACTATGCTCACTTGTTTCTGCTAAGAGACGAGTTTTTAATGGGCACGGCCAGCGCGGCTCGGCGGCGGCGTGAGCTCTTTGTTATTGAATTGAATTGTTATTTTATTATTGACAAGAATTAATTTTAGTACTCATATCTTCTGTTTGTTTGGTTTAGAAAATGTATTATTGATATTGCAGTATTTACAAAAATAATTTGTAATAACTAATAAACTACAATTTATATGTATTAATCCACTTTAATATTTTCCTCTCTCTATCGGGTCTATAGATATAGGTTATTTATGAACACTTTCACTGCCTCTCCAATTTTCACCATATCCTATGTGATGCCGCATGCCGCAGCAACCGCACCATATTCCCTTCACAATAAGATGAGACATTGAAACGAACCGTTTTATTACAGTCCGTTCCACCGATTTTGACTTCTATTCCGTAGGCTTATGGATGGCATTTAAAGGCAAAAAAGTGGTTACAATACCAACTGTTTACTGCAGCTGCCATTTGTCATGCCACCAACACAATAGCATTCAAAATCGATTGAACGGACATTTATGGTTTGTTTACCTTTTATCTCACGGCTCCCTGAATACGTTAGGTATAGGTGCGTTGACCGGCACTGCATGAAGGTATCAAATGTTTATATTGAAACTTTTTGTGTTTAATCGACTTTATTAAAAGTAAATAACTATCTAAATTTCTATGTGTTTGTTTATACTTGGGCAATTTGGGAATACTTGAAAATTACAGTAATATTTGAACCAATACTCTGCGCAGTTCATACAATGTTATCAGAGCTTTTTGTTTGTAGCTAACGCAAGGCCGCAAGCCGCACAACTCTTGCAACTGAAATAAAAATAAGTTCATTATCTAAGACCCATTGTTATTTAGTGGGAATGTCTGGAAATTCGGTTAAACAATAGAGGACGGCTTAATACAAGGGCCATACGTTTTTTTATTACCTTAGGATTATCTCAAATGTTTTGCAGTTGTTCCTTGTATTTGGTTTAATACTTTTAACAGTAGGTAATTGTAATATTACCTTTTATTCATTAAAATAATACAGGGTGAAATTGAATTCATGGGCATCCTTTTAAGGGGTCATTGTACTCATCATTATGAACAACTTCAACTATGAGACCATACCTGAAATCGCGAAAAAAAAATCAGCTGTTCCCTACATTTATGTTTGCATAACTCGACAAAATGTAGGGAACAGCAATTTTTTTTTCTCGATTTCATATTTGTTCCCATAGTCAAAGTTGTTCATAATGACGAGTACAATGACCCATAAGAGGATACCCATGAATTAAATTTCAGCCTGTATAACGAACAAGGTATCGTTGCAATTAAAATGCCCAGGCATGCCGTGCAGGATGAGCACTTTAAAACTGGATTATAATCAAACCAACACTTTACTCTTTTATAATTCATGCTCTAGTCATAGTTTGACAATTCATGATTTTAAGCGAAATCATGCATGTCAAGTTTTTTTTTGACAAATCTAACAATGATTCAGTTCCTACGCCACTTTAAAATTCAGAAGCTTATCAAGTAATTAAACTGAACTATAATTTGTGCCTTGGCAGCAGTGAGAGTGAAAGGATTGAAATAAAATGTTGGGTACTAGTGAAATATATATTTTTAGTTTGTGTTCATTTAACATTATGCAGGATTAAAGATTTATTTAGGTTGATATTTAAATCTTATCTGTATAATAAAAGATGTATAGTACCTAAGTGCTTTTTGTATGAAACTATCGGCTGTAATCTCAGTGTGAAAAAATAAACAGTTAGTTAAAATCTACTTGAGAACAATTTTAAGGATTTGCTGTTGTAGAAAAAAAAACAATATAAGTAACTTAATTTATTTTTAATAGACTTTTTCAAAACATTAAAGATTCATCCAGAAATTAACATATTATAACAAAAAATTACACAGAAATTATCATCAAAATGCAAAATATTATAAGTGAAAAGATTCTTACTCATAATATCATTTATAAACTGTATTTATCTACACTTATATCGTAAAGTTCAAAATATGAAATCAACACAACAATGACAAACAGACAACACAACAACAACAGGCAAAAAGCCTGTCAGTAAATAAGATTAGGAGAATATTGCTCGTGCAGTTCTAATGAAATTGAAAAGTTTTAAGATTAGTACAATTTAAGAATCTTAATAATTTTTATAATTTGCAATAATTACATTACACTACAGACTAGGTTTATCAAGCAAATGAGATCAATTATTTATGAGGTGGACGGATATGATGACACTACTGAATATGTAAAATAACAAACTAACGAGATCGGGGCTTATGACAACATTGATTGTAAATAAAACAACAAATCCACCAATAAAGGCAACATGACACTAAATTGACATCAATAATTTTACAAGAAGACTTCAAAATCGTTGGCAATATTTTAAACTATGATTACGGTCTACAGTCTACCCTGTGACATTAATCAACGAAGTAATATAATACAAATTGGAATAATAAAAATAAACCTAATAAAAATAGCTATACAGGGTTATTTGCAAGCCGCCGGAGTCGCGGGTTGTTCGAAAGAGATACCATGGCCCTGGCACAGGCAACTGAAGGAACACGGGTGGGTTTTAGTCAGTAAAAGTTTGACACGACCTTCCGCTCCGCCCAGAGCGGGAGAAGTCATTTGATGATAAAACACTAATAAGCTCGTAGGACTATAATACTAACATCATAAATAACAACTTTTGTTGTATGACTTTTAATAATTCATAAAAAAATAATTTCATAATACAATTAAAAATATTTAACTCTACGCGGTACCAAAATATGTAAGTAGTTAAATAAACAAACAGTGCGTTGCGAATGCAGGGTCGCAGCGGTACTTACTACAAAATACAGATCTAAAAAGTGTTATTACAAATATTACAACAAAAACATGAAAGTTTACTTTTGGTATTCTAAAAAGTCATAGATCAAAAGTGGTTGTACTAATATAGTCCTACCAGGTGTTAGAAAAATAACCCTGTATAATGTAATTATACAGTAATGTAATTATACAGTAATGTAATTATACAGTATGTTAATTAACGAAAGGCGTTCCCGTTAACCCGCAATAGTATAGCGTAGCGTCCACATGCTACCAAAATATGAATATTCGAAAATTCACGAAAAAAAATCTGCTGTTCATTACATTTATGTTCGCATACCTAGCTTAACAAAATGTAGGGAGCAGCTGATTTTTTTTCGCGAATTTTTAAATGGTAATATTAATTGTAGCATGTTTGGACTATTGCGGGTTAACGGGAACGCCTTTCGTTAATTAACATAGTGCATGTTAAAAATTATATTAACTTAATATTTCGTCGCTGCTCCTCCCGCATCTATCACAGCATCGCAACGGCTACGCATGGACCTAGCCAGGACTTCGCACAAATTCGAACCTCTGAATGTGTCCCAAACTTGTTCGCAATGTGTGACAAGTGCTTCCTTCGTTCTTTCTGCTCTACTATCCCATCTCTGGACCATTAAACCCCACAAATTTTCAATGGGGTTTAAGTCTGGCGATCGGGAGGGCCATGGCACTGTTTTAATTTGTGGTTGCCCTCGCAACCACTCTTGAACAACCCGCGCACGGTGTATCGGGCAATTGTCCTGGAAAAAATAAAATTCTGGCACGTCCAGTTGTGGATACACCGTGCGCACTGTGGGTACCATGATGGTTTGTAGCACCTCTAAATACGTTTGGCCGTTTGCCCTCCCTGGTATAAAAGCGAGCTCGCCTGGTCCAGCAGCACTCATCCAGCCCCACATGTTCACTACAATTCTTCCCGATTCTGCATTTGGGTTCACATTTCGAGGTTCGTATCTTGTGTTATCTACACGCCATAAATTCCGACGACCTTGTTGGCTAGACCTAAAGCACTTTTCATCAGAAAATATGGCGTAAGAGAAATCGAAGTCCCTGTAGTCACGAGCGAATCGCACGCGAGCAGCTTTCTGCTCCTGCGTCAAAATATTTTTTTTTGCGGGACGTCTGTGATGGACTCCAGCTCGATGCAACTCGTTTCTAATAGTTTGCATCGAAACTTCGTATTCTTGTGCGAAACTGCGAGTGGGTGTGAACGGGTTCTCTTCATACGTGGCTATCATATTATTTAACTCGTTTTCGTTTATAGCCCGGGGTCGAGGTGCACGAACGCGTTCTGTAATTTCTCCTTCTTCATATCTTCGCACCCAGCGGCGCACCGTTGTTCTCTAACGAAAAAAAAAAAAAAAAAACAATCAGCATCGATTTTTTACATAATATAGGAACTAAGTATAATAATACGAGTACACTACAAAAGTCTTATTCAAAGGGCACAACTAGTACACTATAAATAAAAATTATAAGTATTGAAATACTTAAGGTGTGCATTTTGGTTGACTTCATGATAAATAAACTCTTAACTTTTCTATAACTAATTTAAGTAGTTATAACATTCATAACTATATTTTAAAATACAAGTTGTAAATGCAATAACTGAAAATCTCTTAAGGGGTCATTACTCATCATTATAAACAACTTTTGCTATGAGAACCAAACCTGAAATCGCAATAAAAAAGCAGCTGGTCCATACATTTTGACGAGTTACGCGAACATAAATGTAGGGAACAGCTGTTTTTTTTTCGCGATTTCAGGTTTGGTCCCGTAGTAAAAGTTGTTCATAATGATTAGTACAATGACCCCTTAAGAGGTTTTCAGATATTGCAATTTACACCTCGTATACCTATGAGTAAGAAAAATGGCATAGCGTAAATTCCAACATTGTATGAAACTGTCCCAAGCAAATTTGTGCTTTATCTCTACTATTTAAAAGTGTTTATCCCGTGCGGGCTGGCAACGTGGCATTTCTAAAGGTTTTTCGTGGTTAAATACCAACGATCTAGTGCTTGGCCGAAAAAATAGTAAGTACTTGCTATTTTATCGGCCAGCCAAGCACTAAATCGTTAGTATTTAAAACTATGTGTGCAATTTTTTTTAAGTTTTTTTGGTAAGTATTTACGAGCACTACTAACAAAAATTTACATTATTGTCAATTACTTTCCATCTGCAGTATTATGATAAAATAAATGTTAAAAATAATTATAAAAAACAATTATCTTGTGCTTGGGCGAAAAAAAAATGTAGTTTGAAATATAATGATCAAGCCTCTAGAAATGCGACGAATGCGCTCTGGTTTTTCTAATTAAAATGCGGCAACGACGCTGTGAGATAAGGCACCATTGTTTAGGTTGTTTTGGTTTAGGATTTATTATCGGGTCATAAAAGGCTCCAACAACGTCTTTGAAAGCAAAAATAAATAAAAAGAACAATCTTATTTGAATGCATTACTATAAGTACCTAGGTAATATCTTATGAGACTTTTAAAAAGAATCCATCTGAAAGTTATAATAATTTTATTATTTTTATATATAAATCTGCCTAGCCTTTTCCCAACTATGTTGGGGTCGGCTTCCAGTCTAACCGGATGCAGCTGAATACCAATATTTTTCATGGAATTTGTTTTTAAATTGCAATATAAGGAAAAATGCAAACTATGAAATAATAATATTACTATCACTTTATTTATTTCTATATCTCTCCCTCTATCTGAATACAAAAACATAACTTACTTGCATGTTCAACTCCACTGCTATTTGGGATATATTTAACCCTTGTCTATGCAAAACAATAATTTGATTCCTTTCTTCCTGAATCAGGTTTCGGGTCGTCATGGTTGCACCACGTTAGTCACAGCCCACACACAATACACACACAGTCCAGGATACAAGCTAGGGTCAAGAAGAGGCTTTCGATCACAGTCCGGTATACAAGCAGAGGTCACAGTTAGGCAGGCAATCAGTCCGATAGAAATAAACAGGTCGTAAAATGAAATGGCGATAGGAATTTAAGGGAAGCGTCAACAATTAGCGAGAGCAAATTGGCACTGCCGCGCTCTAGCTAATGTTTGTTATTTTATGTTACTCGCTCATTACTCACACAAATGCATATTGTCTCTAATTGGGAGAAACTAGGAAGGGGTGTGGTTTTTCACTAGCTGCGCTCTCGCAGGAATATTTTCTTAAGTGAGCATGCTTAACTTGGGCCGATAGTACACAGAATCTACATCTGATTTACGTTCCTTGAGCGAGAAATTAATCGATAGCTAGTCGCGTCCTCGTCGGCACCGGCGGTAGGATAGGTGCCAGAGGATAGGAAAGAAACTGCTGGTTTGTTTCAAGGGATGGCCTATTGACACACACAGGTGTGTACCAATTTTTATTAATAGACATCAATGAGCAATACGGCAGTGTGCGTTACCCCAGCAAAATGATGTCGAAAATAGTCATTTAAATCTTACAGATAATTAGTTGCCCAGCTTCTGTAATTGTTGCGCACATTTTTAAATTTGTTGCACTTATAATAGTTTTTTAGTTATTTCACAAAAACATTTCCTGCTGGGGTAACGTTTATAACGTTACTGCAGCCAGACATTTATTTTTAATGGGAATGTTGAAACAAATATTAGCTATATAATTAGTTGTCTAGACGAGGTAAATGTTGCACCTTATTTAGTATTTGTTCTTTCTTTGGCTGCGAAGTTATTCGAGATCCTGCTGGAGTAACGTTTGTGATTTTGCTGGATCTCTGAAACGGTTTTTACATAACTTCTTACAAATTAGTTGTGCAATAAAAAAACCAAAATAATGCACCGTTTAAAGGATATTAATTTAAACTTAAAAACACTTCAATAGGTCCTAACACTCTAAATAAGAGCTCTAAAGACTTACTTTAAACATTATTTTGTAGCTTTTAACTGCTTTCAAATGTATGTAAAGTTTCATGTAAGTAACTAACAAATTATGATGATATTCAGTTCTCCACGTTCACGGTCAAAATGCGCGCGGAGTTATTTGTCCACCGATAAACCTGTATGTGGATAAATAAACTGAATTTTATATCAATAATTAGTTGCTTAGTTCAGTTTTATACCTGTAAAATTTCAGCGTAGTACATACAATAATTAACGAGATAATAAAATAAAAGTCATTAGGAAGTGCAAGACCGTGATAACCCGACCAAGTTTAGGTGGTTAGAAAAAAGCGAATGCGTGCATTATGCTATCTTCTAAAATGTTTAGTATAATACAGCTTACAAGTTCGGTACAGACGCGTACACGCGTACCTAAACGTTACCCCAGCAGGAAATGTTTTTGTGAAATAACTAAAAAACTATAAGTGCAACAAATTGAAAAATGTGCGCAACAATTACAGAAGCTGGGCAACTAATTATCTGTAAGATTTTAATGACTATTTTCGACATTATTTTGCTGGGGTGACGCACACAATACGGCAAGGCTTGGTCTATTTTTTTTTTTCGGAAAAAGCTGACTCACATAGTACCTAATGTTTACCTGATGTCAACTTTAAGACGTTTGGCATCCAAAATTGCGGTGAGACATATCAAATCTAAATTACAGTCTGTTTCCGAACCTATACAATTAGGATTTGGCACGAAAGGTGGGTGTGAGGCAGCCGTCCAGGCCTTAAGAACCTACCTTTCGTATGATGATTGCGAAATTGTATTCAAAATTGACGTCAAAAATGCTTTCAATTCAGTAAACAGGGATGCCATTCTGACAGAAGTTAAGAACAAAATTCCGGAACTGTTTCAATACCTGCTTACCTGCTACGCAGAACCTTTAAAATTAATTTACCGTTCCCATGAACTTTCTTCGGAGGTCGGCTGTCAGCAGGGCGATCCCGTCGGGCCAGCAATTTTTAGCTTGGCTATAAATCCGATTATTCAAAATTTAAAATCGAAATTTAACGTTACGGTATTTGGATGACGGAACCCTGGGAGGCGATGTGGACACTGTGTTATCTGACTTATCAGATATTAAAACACATTTCGAAAAGATTGGTTTAGAATTAAATTTTAGCAAATGTGAACTCTTTATTCAAAAAACTTCTTACGGTTTGGATAATTTAAAATCCAAATTAAATTTTCTGGCACCCAATAGGTATCAAAATAGTAGACAGAAAGATACTTTGCCTCCTGGGTTCTCCCATCTTTGAAGAATCTTTTGATTATATTACTAACAATATTTCTAAATTCCAAAGTCACGCAAATTGTTTACTCGAAATCAGTCCTCATTATGCTCTTATAATTCTAAAGTTTTGCCTTTTTGTCCCTTATGTGCTTCGCTGTAGCCCTTTTTGGAAACATCCAAATTTGCTTTCACCAATAGACGATTTAGTCAAAACTAGTTTAGAAATGATTTTAAATATTCAGCTCAATGAACCATCTTGGTTACAAGCATCCCTCCCTATTCGGTTTGGCGGTTTAGGAATCCGCAAAATTTCGAGTGTTGCTTCCCCAGCCTTTTTGTCATCCACCCATAGCACGTCACGTCTTATAGGTAATGTTCTAAGGGCTTTGCCCACAAACTATGAGACTGCAGGCTTGGAGGATGCCAAGAATGCTTTTCAAATTGCTTGAGAATTTCCAGACAACCTAAAATCTCAAAGGAGCTGGAACGATATTTATTGCGATTTAACATACAATTCAATTCTGAGCCGCAGTTCAGGTCTGGATCGCGCAAGACTTTTGGCGGTCGGAGCCAGAGAGGCCGGTCATTGGCTACATGACCATCCTTCTCCATATACCGGTACCTTCCTGGATCCGACCTTGCTTCGTCTAGCGACTGGTCTGCGGCTTGGGGTCACGGTATGCACTCCACACTCTTGCCAGCATCAATGTGCCTGCTCTTCTTGAGCCGACTGGCATTGTCAGAGATGATGGCAAAAGACCAGGGCCTCAAGTCTGCTATTACAATAGTTTCAGAATGGTCTGTTCCGATCCTTATTAATGACGTCATTATATTAGTAGATTACCAAACTTGTCAAAATCAACAATTATAAAATCAATGATAGACCATTCTGACACTATTGTAATAGCAGACTTGAGGCCCTGATGGTGTGTCTTTGGTCCCGTGGAGTTTGGGACGGATGCTTGTGTGGGACGCTATCTGTGTAGCTGTAGACACACTGGCACCGTCCCACCTCCAACGGACTACTTCTAAAGCGGGTGCAGCGGCAGAAAATGCCGAAAATCTGAAAGTTATTAAATATGGAGGCCTTGGCAGAGAGTACAACTTTGTGCCCTTTGGCGTCGAGACCCTCGGTCCGTGGGCATAAGTTATTTGCGAAAATCGCGAAACGTCTAGTTGATGTAACTGGTGACCGAAAAGCTGGCGGCTTTCTCGCGCAACGCATCAACATTGCAATTCAGCGAGGAAATGCCGCCAGCATCCTCGGTACAATGCCCCGAGGGCCTTTTTTAGGCTTAACTTAGTTTTAATTTAATTTAGTTAATGTTAATAATCATCTTGTAATTTGGTTATGTAAATTAATATCATGTTAAGCCTATAATACCTACTACAGTTGGATAAAGGACAAGGTAAGTTGCAGAACTAAATAAAATACGAAATTATATAAACCTATAATTTACTTATTACCTAAACATAAAAGTAGCATAAAAAGTCTATAAATCTCGTCGCCTTCTCTTTCTGTTTTCTCCAGGATACATGTTGAGGATCTTTTTGGCAGACTCATTTGCTTCATCTTCGACTAAAAAATAAGAAAATAACATATCTCTAGGAAACTCACAAGAAACTGTTATTGTATTTGCGACTTCCGACGTTCTGAGAAAAAATCATATATCGTTTATTGGCGCACCAAATCTCGGTTTGAACCTTACTTTGAACAGGTGAAATGATAAAAAATGGCTCTTGCTGAGCCAGGAATTGAACCCGACCTTTTTTCCAAACCTCGTTACCAAAAGAAAGGAAGCCTATAAGTATGTGTAATCTCATTATTATTATTTTGTGGTAAAATAAATAAATTATTATAATTATTTTATCACCGTAGTCACTCAGCATCAAAAACAAACACCAATAAAACTCACATTCATCTTCAGAGCTATCCGGCTGATGTCTCCTCAACGCCAGCTGTTTATCAAACCCAATACCATCGTACTGGCTAGTCATCGCCGAAGCTCTAACTGACTTATTTTCCAAAAAATATATCTCCGACATAGGCAGCTGTGGGTTGTATATCCCTTGAAACAACCTCAAATAATCGTTCTCTACAGGAATATGATGATCATTTCTGTAACTCCTGTCTTCAAATTCATGTCTTGGTCTATTTTGTCTACTGGGACCTTCGCCTGGATCAGACGCTTCTTTTTCTTCCTCATCATCAAAATATTGTCCAGAAGAACAAATTAATGGTTCGGAACTAGCTTGAGATAAATTCTGGTATTCAAGACCGTAATTAATTACAAATCCAGCCATGTTTGCCTCAGTTTCTGATATGAATTCGAAATCTGATGAGTTGTAGCCATCATCAGAATCTGGTTCATAAGAAACAGAATGACTTAAAATTGTATCTTTTGTTTCTTCTGATTGACTTTTCTCGTCTTCAGTTGATGAGTTTATTGAAATAATATCGATGTTTTCATTTATATTCGGATTTGTTATTTTATTATCTTTGCAATAAGTTGCATTCTCATTATTCGTAACAGAACCGGTTATAGAAACCAAATCTTCATTTCCAGCGTCCAGTTCATCAAATATTTCCATAAAATCGTCTAAATTGATTAACTGCGTTCCAAAATCAGTTTTATCTATATTATTTAAAGCTTCTTCAAATTCTTTAAGGTTTTCAATTGTTTTATCATCTATAGCATTGTTGAATGTATCGGTTTCAGTATTATAAGTGGCGTCATTTGAAATCGTAGCTTGAATTTGTGTGACATAATTATTGCTCTGGTTTATGTCAGGTTTATCCTCTATAACATTAACAATTAAACTAACATCAGTAGCAATATTTAAAATGCTATAATTTTCAGATCCAACATCATTACTTAAATTTATTTCAATATCCATAGGTTCTTTGTAAGTATTATCATTAGGACTGATTTCAATAGGAGCAACATTTTCTAGATTGTGAAAAATCTTAGTAACACCGAATTCATCAATGCTAACATCAGAAGAATCGTTGTTTGTAGTATTATCTTCATTATTGATTATCGTAACATTATATTCAGTTTCAGGTTTCTTTGAATTATTGTCATTTATTTGTGAATGACATTGATCAATATATGTTTCTCTGGTTCTCGTTATATTGTTACTCGCCTGCGTGTCTGAGGCCACATTGTTTTTACGAGTTTGTAGAAATAATTCGAAAATTCGAAAGAAGTTCATTGTATGCTGGAATATCAAGAGTTTATTTTATCTATGCATCTATGGCTAAAATTCGAAAGAAGTTCATTGTATGCTGGAATATCAAGAGTTTATTTTATCTATGCATCTATGGCTAAAGGCTACCCTATGCAAAATACGAGCATGGACGTGGAGTTGCGGACACCAGCCCGTTATACTATAATAAGGGCATTCCTACAGGCCTACCGTTTAAATAAGACTTATAGTAGGTAGGTACAGTATTTTTATATCACGAAGTGACGACGCGCGCTTTACTTGTGGTAACCAAGTGTACAAACACGCTGTGGTTGTGTGCGTGAAGACGAGTAGCGTCAGCACACACACACACACTTCCAACTTCGCCTGTCTCGGACGGTACCGAAAGCTCCTGCGCTTCACACAGGACTGTCACATAGGTTTTACCGAACTTTTTGTAATCGATACAATGTGCCATATTGCGTAACATAGCTAGTTACTGAGCAGAGTGCAAACATATCACTGACCTGCATACTGATAATGCCTATTATTGACACATTGATTCAGAAATTAGGTAAGTATTCAATTCTGATTGTTGTTGTTTTGGATCCACACTAGGGCCGTATTACAGAACCTTACTCAAGACAAGACTCAAGCATTATTTGATAGTATCAACCAATCAAATGTCTTTAAATGAGTTCTAAGTAATACTTGAGTTTTAAGTCAGGTTCTGTAATACGGGGCTAAGTCTTATCCTTGCATAACTTAACTTTTATTAAAGTAGGTAGGTAGGTACTCACTTTGTCCAAGAAAGTATCCAGCCTTAAAAGATATGAAATTTTCCTTATTTTGCTGAAATATAGGTGCTACCTATTTCATTTTACTAAAACAACGTCCAACAACTTAAAATCGTGATTGTATTCGTAAACTGCATTTGGTACCTAAGAGATGAAATGTCAATTTCGAAAAGGCGGGAAATAAGCATGCAGGTAAAGGTCAAAATTCATACAGCCGAATAAATAACAACTAAAACCTAGTTATCAAATGCTTTTTTATTTATAAAAAATGCATGTTACAAGTTTGGTATGTATGTTAGAAACGTTTATATGGGCCAAATTATGGCATTACGACGATGTCCAGTAACGATAATTACATGATAGTAGTGAACAACCATGGTTTATGCTGTATTCATCAAATAAAAACAACAAAGATCTTTTAATAATTCTTACATTAGAATTTATAGCCTATAATTAAATTACAAAGTTAGTTGTGTCACTTTTTTCCTGACTTCTTGATGCCACCACTTGCCAAAGGACCTTTTTGTGAGGCCTTTGCTTTCGCCTCCTGATAAATAAAAGAATACCCTGTTACACGTCATTGTTTATAACAAAAGCATAATGAATGATGACATTCTCGCTAGGTCATCATGCAGCTTACATATTTTATTTAAACGGGATTTTCTAATTAAAGTGGATCCGCAGTGGTAGTAGCCCGCGAAATTAAAAATTTCTTAAACAGTGTCAGGTTGTATCTTGATTAAAATATGATTCGCGATCAGAACAAATATGTATTTGCGGAATGATAATCAATAATACATGTTTCTTAGTTAGATTTGTTCTTTATAATTCTGTAAATACATTTGTATAAAGGTTGCAAATCATATTTTGATCAAGATACAACCTGACACTGATCTGCAAATAGGGTCTTACACACATTTTTGAAAAGTGTATTAATTAAATTATATAATATGCCCCAAAATTACAAAATTTTTATTGAATCGATAAGTGCCATAAAAATGCATTTAAATTTTACATTTTCAAATTTCGCGCGTAGTTTGACGAAAACGCTGGACGCAGTGGACGCCATGTTGCTCCGTGGTCATGACGTCACTTGACTATGCGCTGATCTATTATTTAATTATCATTTGACAGTTGAAACGTTTAAGTTTACTAGCGGAATGACGTAATAACATGGTGGCTACTATTTCATGGTGTTTTTTTAACAGATTAGAAAAACTGGAAACGTTGAATTGAATTTTAAAATTTATTTTGTTATTTTATGAACTAAAAGTAACATTTTCCGACTCCTTTTCAATAATTTATTTATAGGTTTTTTTTCTCGTATATAGTAAAATACCCTATTACAAAAAACGTAAGAAAAATTTAATTTCGCGGTCTACGGATTCTTAATGGATGACCACCTTCAAATATTTATGAGAGAAAAATAATGGCTGGTTAGTGGTACTGGTGTTTTTAGTAGGTTAAACAAAAATTTGTTAAAAAATGCTTTAGGTACACACCTGTAATGCCTTTTGTTGTTCCTTTAACTTTTGTTTGTGAGCTAGGTCATCCTCGTCGAGGTCCTTGGAGTCTTTCTTAGGCGCCTTCAGCGGCTTTTTCTTACCACCTTCACGGCCTGACATCTGAAAATATCATAATTTAAAATATTATTTAAAACAATGGTTTCATTGAAGCAAACATAAATTCATAACAGAGTACAATTGTATTGACACCCCACATCCCACATCATCCCGGTTATACAATTAATTTTCTTCCAGCAAAGATCATTTTCTACTAGAGCAATTTATCTATTAGATATTTTACTTGAACACACATGTAGGTAATACATATAATATACAACCTAATATTATAGAAAAAGAATTACATGAAGAAGTCTTTCCCACGTGACCTACTACAATGGATGTCACGGCTAATATTGACCAATTTACGATACACGGTTCCAAACATGTGACTCACAAATGAGTATATTAAAAGGATATTCTTCATTTAATAGCAACCTGACCTGACCTTCATTTGATCGTGATGTTCTTCAGAAAGGTCTGGTGCATATTACTCGCAAATGACGTGCGAGTGTGACCAGATGTCACAACTCATCTAGTTTTAAAAAATATGATTGACGTGTAAAAGTGTTTGTACAAACCTACTTACAGAAATAAAATCATTTATCAATTATCATAATTATTTATGGGTCTTCCTGTATACAGAAGGCAGAGAACTGAGCATTCTGGTACAATTTGAGATACACTGTGTTAAGACTAATTTTATTGAAAATAATTGTGACCTGAACATATATTTATACAAAATCCATACATTAAAACACTGTTAATAACGTCTTCCTGAGAGGCCCACATGTACTATTTATTAAACATGTTTAATTTTCACAAATTATTCTTTAAATAATCAATAGGACTCAAGTGAAAATCAATTTAATATAGCACCCAGCTTTAAACGAAGGACAATGCTTGTAATCCATCGCTCTGAATGAGTGCTTTAAGATAATTTTGTTACATTAAGGCCTGTCATATAAATGCCTGTGGCGTTTGTGGCCTGTTATTTGAAGGGTAGACAGACGACCTAGAACAACCTTATTGATGATATTCTTCAGAAAGGTCAGGTACATAGTACTTGCAACCACTGAGCATGTATGATCAGATGTATGAACGTAAACAAAGCAAAAGGAGTATGTAAGGATCATGGCAGGTGGTGTTCTGTAGTTTTTGCCTACAGCCATGGTATGAAGGTGTGAATTTATTTGTATGTAAACAGATTTTCAAGGTAAATAGTTTTACCAACAATTTCACATTGACACAGCTTTTATTTTGTAGCAGCAGCAGGGGTTACTCTATTTTTGTAGTTCAGAGAGGCATTAACCATATATCTTAAGAATGGTTTCATCACAGTATCAATTTGTATGAAATCTGACTTCATTTTGAAAGGTTTCAAATACTAGAAATGGCCTTCAGATGTTACTCTTGACTGACTGACAGACAGACAGACAGCCTGACAGACGGACAACAAAGTGATCCTATAAGGGTATCGTTTTTTCTTTTTGCAGAACAGAAGTCTAAAAACTGTGTTTTATTGAAACTTATTAGTTATTTATTAAAAAAAAATAGAGTCTTACACTGGGATCCCGGTATTGGAAATTTTCTATACAATATTAATACCAGTATTTTTAAAAATCGGGTACTCGAAACACGTAGTTACTACTGATGTATTTTTCTTTTTGCGGAACGGAACCCAAAAAACGGTGTTTTATTGAAACTTTTAGTTATTTAATATAAAAAATAGTAATCTCTTAAATGTCGCGTGATATACCATTAGTACATAAGAACTTAGGAATCCAGATTCTGGTGTTTAACGGGTGGTAAAAAAAATAGTCTAACACCAGGATCCCAGTATTGGAAATTTTCTATACAATATTAATACCAGTATTTAAAAAAATCAGTTACTCAAAACCCCTAGTTACTACTGATGTATAGTTGACCATTCAGCAATTTATTTATAGCCGTTATTGATTTAATTTATTTATTTAATATAATGTAACTTCACAGCTGACAGTGAGTACTATAACATTATTATTATTCTAAACATTATGCCAATTACGAAGTATATGACATAATTCTAATATTTCTCGTGTGTACGTGCGTGTATCTGGGTGCTGTAAATATGTGTATGTTGATGTAAGAATGACTAAACTGGCACTACTGAGTTAGCCGAGTTTCTGGAGTTTGATGAAGGATTTGGATAATCTCTTTTTTGAATCTGTTCCATGTGCTATTGAAGGGGCTCAATGTTGAGAATTTAATAATGCAGGTAGATGCAGGGATGGTCACATCTTAGGTAATCTAAACAGCTAAAGTTTTCCTAGTGCAGACACCAGTCTCTCACAAACTTTATCACATAGTTTTTAAGCTTGTTTTATATATTTGTTATGTCATTGTTTGTGAAGAGTAAATAAATTATTTGAATTTAGTAATTATTGATTTATGAATTTGTGATTGTAATGGCTTTAGTATTGGAAGCCTCTCACCATGGGTTTCCTGAAATACCGAATATGTATGTTCAGCGATTATTTATAGTTTAGGAGAAAACTAAGCTAAAAGGAAAAGGTTTTGTTGTAAATTTTTATGCAAAATAGGTACCTACATTCTACGCAAATAAATAAATTGATTTGATCATTTTACAGAACAAATTACTAGTAATTGTGCCTTTATTCTATGACTTTCAACTATGACAATCGAACTTTGTAGAGGAAAAACATTTTATGAACGAGACGAACTGAAATGTTCAAAACGCTCCTAAGACGTAGTTTATCCGAACAAAAAATGAAATCAATCATAAGCTAACTAATAAACAGTTTTTTATTATTTTGTAAAAGGAAAAGAAAACAATTCCTATTTATAATTTAACGCGTCGTTGGCACACATTTTTTTCTATTTGTAATAACCTCAACGCCCCATTATGCACAACTATGAAAAACTTCACATTCTTATTTACTCACCAAGGCTTTGAAAGGTCATAACATGAAATATACTTACATTTAGAAGTGGTAGTAGAGATGTAATACGTATGAATTCAACTTAATCTATGAAATACACGCTTTTTTGCAAATTAAAATGATGAATTGATTGACGTTTTGACAATTTTGGAAAACTTGTCTACCTGACAGAAAGTGAACTGTGTTGCTAGCAGCAGCTAACCGTTGGCAATATATTAGTCTATGCCGTTGGCTCGTTCGCTCGGATGTGATTAACCCCCGACGCAAAAACGACGGGGTGTTATAAGTTTGACGTGTCTGCCTGCGTGTGTGTGTCTGTCTGTGGTATAGTAGCTCTCGAATGCATGGACCGATTTTGATTTTGTTTTTTTTGTTTGAAAGGTGACTTAATCGAGAGTGTTCTTAGCTATGGTTCAAGAAAATCAGTTCAGTCGTTTGAAGATTCTCAGCTCTTTTCTAGTTGATATTTAACTCGCTCACCAACTTACAGCGCAGGTATCGTGTTTGGGCTCATTGTAGGTACAGGTCTCAATAAATAGGTTATAGCTAGATGGTGATCAGGGTCTGATGATGGAGAAGGAAAGATAAATGAGGGCAAACTAGTAAGTACCTTCACTTTGGAAAAAAATAACTACAGGGGCGTAGATTTCGGCGAGATACGTACCGATGGCAGCGTGTCTGATCTACTGGTAATATATTTATAAAGTTTAAAAAGTAGGTAATAAAAGTTAAATTTAAAATTTAAAAACCTCCGACACTAACAAAAACATCTAAAACGTAAAAAAATAACACTTATTGGGCCCTTTCAGTTTAATATAAATTTAGATAATATTTTGAGCTCAGCGTCGTCTAGTCGGGGGACGGCTAAAGAAAACGTCAAACAGACGAGGCTAGTTCCTAGCAATAATGAATGTAGGCTATTGTAGAAAGAATAGCCGCTGTTAACTTGCTATTTTCATTAGCCGTCCCCCGACTCGACGACGCTTGGCTCAAAATATGACCTAAATTTATATTAAATTGAAAGGGCCCAATACGTATTATTTTGTTACGTTTTCGATGTTTTTGTTAGTGTCGGGGGTTTTTTAAATTTTAAATTTAACTTTTTCTTGTAATGCATCTAAAGTCCAAAAAGGTGCCAACAGTCTAGCTTGAGAAGTTGAGATGCATGCAAATAGCATTCATTCTAAGTAAATTTGCTCCTAGAGAAAATATATTTTGCGTCATGCACGCAAAATATATTTTGGCAATCATCATCACAGGACGTGAATGTAAAATATTGTAAAAACCACAGAGTACATTGTAATAAACCAGAGGTAAAAAACCGCATCATGTGTAACCAGGCAGAGGTGCAGCTACGCTATCAGCCGCATTTATGGTGAGGGGCTACCGAACAAAAATTCGTAAAATGTTATCCACCCTCATATTGTTATTGATAAAAGGCACGGAATTAATGAATACTTAGTAAAAATAAATAACAAAATTTGTTTATGGGTACAAAGGTTTCAGGCGCGCATTCCTCTTGCATTCATTTACCCTACGGCTACACTGTCGCGATAAAGCGAACTACATTTCGCGGGAGCTTTTTAAATTTTAAATTAAACTTTTTCTTGTAATGCATCTAAAGTCCAAAAAGGTGCCAACAGTATAGCTTGAGAAGTTGAGATGCATGCAAATAGCATTCATTCTAACTAAATTTGCTCCTAGACAAAATATATTTTGCGTCAAGCACGCAAAAATATATTTTGGCAATCATCATCACAGGACGTTAATGTAAAATATTGTAAAAACCACAGAGTACATTGTAATAAACCAGAGGTAAAAAACCGCATCATGTGTAACCAGGCAGAGGTGCAGCTACGCTATCAGCCGCATTTATGGTGAGGGGCTACCGTACAAAAATTCGTAAAATGTTATCCACCCTCATATTGTTATTGATAAAAGGCACGGAATTAATGAATACTTAGTAAAAATAAATAACAAAATTTGTTTATGGGTACAAAGGTTTCAGGCGCGCATTCCTCTTGCATTCATTTACCCTACGGCTACACTGTCGCGATTATAGTTGCAAAACTTCTGAAAAATTCTGAATAATTCCGGAATACTTCTGGGAAAGTTTCTTTAAATCAGAATTATTCAAAATGAATTTTATTGAAATTTTTATTTTTTTTGCTGAAATATCGTATTTTGCATCGATACTAGCATACAGATGCCTCATCCCATACAAAGAAATGTCCCGACGTAAAGAGCAGAATTCATCTAGCAATTCTAGCTATTTTTGTACATCAATCGCGTTCGTTCCCAATAGATGGTGTTAGTAGCGACTTTGAAGGAAGGGTTACACTATACTTTTATTCCGAATAGATGACGTTAAAAGCACACTGTACTTTTGTACTGCTGCTACGTACTCCTTACTCCTATTATCAGTGATATTATTAAACAAAACAAAATTTAAAAAATCGAGATGTTAACCTTTGAAATTTAATACAGCGCCATCTACTGGTATAAATATTAATTGTGCATTCCAATCATCTTTGAAATTTGTACTAAGAGCTTATTGTTACATAATTTGGTGTGATTATGATTATTATTTGTTGATTATGTATGAATAAACCTTATAAAAGTCAACAAAAACTTTGAAATTACACTTCAATCATAGATCAATAAATGTCGTGCCATTTAGTGACATTTATTTGAAACTCTTTGTTAGCGGTGATGCAGGCGATGGCGGTGCGGGGTGCGGTAAGAGGGGAGATGCTCCCCGGAAGTTTTCGCCCCCGGAGAAAGATTCATACCCCGCAATCGAATGTTTCCGCGGAATATTTCGACCGAATTATTCAGGAATACCTAAACGTGTTTATTTTGTTGTGTGGTGGGTGAATTTATTTTTCAGTGGCACATAAGTAAGTAAAATATAAATGTTTATTTTATTATAAATATGATTGATTAAGTATAATATATTATGTTGATATTTTTATAGGTAAATATGTTATCCTGCGATTAACAGGATTTTTATTTCTTTGTGCTATTTTTGCAAATGCTCTTTTTCTAAATGTTAGGTACTTAGTTGTGGAATAAAAAACCACCGAGCATATTTGATTTGTTTTTTGAAAAAGGGATACCTATGTTTTTGATTAGTTTGTATACAATAGCTCTTCTGTTCGCATCCCGAGTATTCGCGAGTCACATAGATATGTATTAATCATTACCTACTTATCTACATATCGCGTATAAAAGTCAATAAAAACAAATAAAGGCAAACCTTGCAAGCAAACACGTTTTGATGCGGTTTTCTGAAAAGTACCTATTTGCTATACTTAGGAGTAGGTTTTGATATATATTAACTGACTTCAATAAAAAGGAGGTTATGAGTTTGAACCGTATGTAGGTGTGTATGTTTGTCCGCGATTATCTCGCGTTAAACCGCTTTTGATGCAGTTTTTAGAACAATATTACTAGGGTGCGTCTAATGAAAGCGCGACATGGAGTTTTTTTTTTAAACTTAATTGGCAACATTATTCAGCCGCAATTGTAGGAAACAAAAAAAATTTAAGTGTCAAGAAATAATTCTCCTACTAGTTAGTAATACCACATACAAAATTTTTGTTTTTAACCTCTTTTTCTCAGGTCGCGCTTTCATAAGACGGACTATAGTCACTATATGTATACGTGACATAAACAAATGTTGAGATAAAAATATTTAAGTAAAAAGATAGAACCAACTTCAATGAAGCCGGAGCACCTCAAACCAACCTCTTCAATAAAATCTTAGAACATAGAACCAACTTCAATAAAGACGGAACTTTATTGAAATCCGTTCTGTTTTTATTACTGTTAACCCATTAAAGTATGTTGTACTCAATTGAGTACAGCCTTATCCCGAAGTGTAAATTACAGATCTTGTAAATTTTAAGTGATACACCTTATTATTTTACTTCGTTACGCTGTACTCAATCGAGTACAGTGACTTTTAATAGGTTAATACAATTTTCCCGGTTTTTTTTGACAATTGAAATATTCCCAAAGTTTCAGAATATTTCGGAATACTTCCGAAGTATTCGACGGGAATGATTCGGAATTTTTCCCGCCAGCATCTATAGTACAGACAGACAGACGGACATGGCTAAACTATAAGGGTTGCTTTTTACTACGGAACCCTAAAAACGGGGGTCCAAAAGCAACTTCTAGGCATGTTGTGTGTGTGGTCTGGGTAATTGCTGGACGTGGATTCTCACTATGGGCGGCGCGCATGTGCCGTTGTATTCGATTTCGTTTAAGGTGACATTAGGTAACGGCGACCTTGTGCGAATGGGAGGAGCCAAGCGTCACCCCCCGCGACCCCGCAACTGTACAGTTGCGGGGTCGCGGGGGGTGACGCATGGCTCGTAATGGCACGTAATTTCGGTTGTCTGTAAAAGATCGTTTTTAGCGATAAGACCGCCCATTGTGTCACCCCTTGTAAAATTTCAACATTTGTATTTGTAATTTTTATGGTGTACATAATAAAGAGTATTCTATTCTATTTCGTAGGGTAACCATACGTTTCAGATGGTGAGGACTATCTTGTCTGATTTTAGCTAGGCGGGTAGGTAGGTAGGTAGGGTAGGGTAGGTATGATGAGTCATAACTATCGAAACGAGCCCAAACTCGGCACACCTAGTTCTATTCATCGAGGAGTTCCAGTAGCAGTCACCGAAGTACACCTTCAGGTCACACCATCAAGTCCGGAGGTAAGGTCTCATCACAACTATCAAAATGAGCCCAAACTCGGCACACCTAGTCCTACTCGTCGACCAGTTCCAGTACCAGTCACCGAAGTACACCTTCAGGTCACTTCATCAAGTCCGAAGGTAAGGTCTCATCATAACTAATAAAACTTGCCTAAAGTCCACAGCCCACATCTCTCTACTAGTAGAGGGTTTCCAGTGCCTAGGAGTCACTGAAGTATTTGTATCTAAGAATTATTTAGTAAAATTATAAAGAGCATACGAAATATTTTTTGTAAGTACCTACGAATTATAACGAAATAAGAAAAAAAATACTCAAAGTATCCAAATTAGTACACTTGACTACTGCGAGTATTCCCGTAGCTATAATATTATACCCTGCGTACACTTGTGTGTGTGACCCGTGTCAATGTAGTAGTTTACCTATACATTTTACAAATGCGTCCTTAAAAACGAATAAAATCGTGTTATGGTGGCTCAGAGCGCCGAGCGTTAGCGTCTACCCGTGACAGTGGTCAGCGATGCACTGCCGCCTGCCGCCCGTCGCCCGCAAGAGCCCCCGCTTCAACGCGCACCAAGTTTATTCGAAAAAACAACCCACCCTGATTAATCAAACACAAAACAAATAGAATACTTATACTAAAATTTGAGTAGTTAAATTGTCTTTTAGATGGTGAAAGTTTCATGAAAATACGCCCGTTTTTATTTGCGTAATAGTCGTGTTTTTGTCCGCGTTAGACATTACTTTACAAATAAATTGCACTATATTATAAACATATTATTTCAAATATTTATATATCAAATTACGAAGACAATATAGTCTAGTATAAAATATATATTTTTTTTCAAAGTAATAAGACTAGTCATTTAGACGTGAAGTACAATTTAAAATCATTAGAAGTCGTCTAACTGCGCCTTAAAGGTTCTAGGAGAATGAGGACACTGCATGGTATTTGATTAGTTTTCACTTTAATTTGACGAATTTTGGCCTTGGATATTCATTTTTGATTTATTTAAATACAAAATAAATTAAATAATAAATAATTAAAAATAAATAAATAATTAAATACTTAAATAAAATAAATAAATTAATTTTAATTTTAAATTTATTATATAATATAATATAGAAATAATATGAAATAGGCACGTAAGGCTCAATGTACAATGCACTGAACAAAGTGACATGCTGCAGTCCGACCCAGATGTACTATCGGAAAAGCATGCTCAGTTTAGAAAATATTTCTGTGGCAAGCGCAGCTGGTGACAAACCACACCCCTTACTGGTTTCGCCCAATTAGTGACAATATGCATTTGTGTGAGTACAGGGCGTGTAACAAAAAATAACACAAAAATATTTTTTCTCGAACGTATTTTATGGCCCTTCTATTAAGCTGTCCTATTATTTGACCGGAGTTTCAGACGTTTCAACTAAATAATCATAGTACTTACATTTATTTGCAGTTGCAAAATTTGCGACAAGTAACAAAAAAGCTCTGATAGCATTGTATGAATTGCGCCAAGTATTGGTTCAAGTAGTACTGTAATTGTACTATTTCAATCGTAACAAGAAGGTAAGGTATAAAAGAAAAGGTAGAGCAATAAAGAAAAAGATACCAAATGTTGTAAATTTCTAACAAAATTACGTAACTTCCTTCTTTTTTTATATATTCCCAAGTTTAAAGACATTGAAATGCAGTTATTTACTTTAACAAGTCCAAGCACGGCACAAGTAACAAGTCCCTCTCACGCCGATAAAACACAAGAAATGACAATATAAACATTTCATAACTTTATGCAGTGTCGGTCCACGCGCCTAGCGCGTTCGCTGCGGTTTGTGTGGCGGTATCGTATAGGACATCGTGAAAATTGTGGAGGCAGTAAAAGTGTTACTAAATAGGTAACTACATTTATAGACAGAGTATAGCCATATGTCGAAGAGAGGAACATATTCAAGTGGATTGAATAGATATAAATAGGGAATATGCAAGTAATTTAAAACTTATTAATAATTTAAATATACATTGTGTAGGAGTCAAGAAACTAATTTCTATTCTTTTTACATTTTTAACGCATTAGGTACTTATTTTACAATTAATTCATTTATGTTGCGTTTTTTTGGTGGAACGGAACACACTCTCAAAACGCGTCGTCTTCGACAATGCTGGAAGTGATGAAAGAAACTATGTGAATAAAAATCTATTCTTAGCAAAGTGCTTGAAATCTCACTAAGGTAAGTAAGTAAGTGCGATTTCTGCTCGAATAAAGCACAACCGATAATTTAATTTATTTGATTTGGGGCTACAAACAGATGTTAACAAAGAAGTTTCGTGGTAAATGACGTCACGTCATGCCCGCGACAGAAACGGTCGTTTGAACCTCCTGTTGTAGCAAATTGTTGGAGTTTCATAATTTTTTGAGCAACAAGCAGTAGTTGAATTTAACTTTTAATACTTTTCTTGGGTTTATATATATTACTCTCTATTATAGATAAAAAAAAAAATACATGCATATTGTTGTTTGACATTTCTTATTCCAAATTATTATATTTTTGTGGAAAGTTGATACTAATTTAATAAAGTAATACCAATAGTACATTTTCTAAACCAAACAGAAGAACGAAATTACTTCTTGTCAACAATAATAATTCATTAAGAGCTCACGCTGGCCGTGCCCATTAAAAAAAATCATCTCACAAACAAATGAGCATAGCACGCGCCTAGTGTGAGTGTCACACTTCTATACATCATTATTATTAATATGAACATGACTAAAATACGCTTCGTGCATCCTAATGGTCAAAACGCATTCATCAGCGATCGAATCGTGAGTCGTTCGTGAGCCGTGCTATTACCTATCGCCTTAAAAGGTGAGCATACGGAAATTTGGCCGATAGTACAGTCGCCAGCACATCATGTTACTACAGTCTTTCTGTGATGATTTTAATAAGACGTAACTTTTATTAAAAATTCATGATCACCCAAATGTGCATTTAACTGAAAAACTTAAAAGTAGTTGTATTATATTCCTATCTAATTATGAATACACACAAAAACTTAAAAAATCCTGGTTGAGTTTTTTCTAAAAAAACTAGTTGAATGCGCTTGGGCCAGAACTTAAACTCAAACTCAAACTCAAACTCAAAGCATTTATTTCAATTAAACCATTTACAGGCACTTTTGAACTGTCAAGGAGTCGGTCAGTTAGAAATATGAAGCTAGTTGCCCATTCCAAAGCGTAGTAGGTACCTATGGAGAAGAACGGGCAAGAAACTCCATGGACACTCTTTTAAATTAAATTGATACATAAAGATTAGTACAAAAATAATGTTGAAATTATAACTAAGTGTGAGGACGATGTAAAATAAAAAAACGCGCCCATAGTAGAAAGAGAAACAAAAACAATTTCTAAATAAAATAATTACAAATAAGCCGAGGACGCTAAGAGGTGACCAGTCCCAACTAACGGCGCCCGTTCACAGCATGACGCATGGATTAGCACCATTCAGCTCAACCATTTTGAAGGGAGCTAAATGATCTAACACACGCGCCACCATCAGCGAGACATCTGAGTGAGCATGACATGCTCTCAGCCGCCAGGGCACATTCAAGTCAATTACATAACCGGTAAATGGTAGCTCTATTATACATAGTACTCACACATGTGCAATGCAATTATATTTTTATGCCTATTCGTTTTATTATTGATAATTTTCCAAACTGTCTTTATTTTATTGTCTGCTGATTTAACTTTGTTGCTAATGTACAAGGCTTTAGCTGCCTTACAAGTGTTCTTAAATATTATAGAGTAAGTAGCAACATACCTATTAAAAGTTTCAGTGTGTATGTAAGGCTTAAGGCATACAGCTCGAAAAGTCTTTCCCTACTTTTCCTGAGTCCTCTAGTGGCCCAGTCACTAAATAAAAACCTAGGGCCTGATAGTTTTAGTGTTCTTCTTAAAATAATTATTGAACTCGGTCTTGATATAGATGCTGGCGGGAAAAATTCCGAATCATTCCCGTCGAATACTTCGGAAGTATTCCGAAATATTCTGAAACTTTGGGAATATTTCAATTGTCAAAAAAAAAACCGGGAAAATTGTATTAACCTATTAAAAGTCACTGTACTCGATTGAGTACAGCGTAACGAAGTAAAATTTAATAAGGTGTATCACTTAAAATTTACAAGATCTGTAATTTACACTTCGGGATAAGGCTGTACTCAATTGAGTACAACATACTTTAATGGGTTAACAGTAATAAAAACAGAACGGATTTCAATAAAGTTCCGTCTTTATTGAAGTTGGTTCTATGTTCTAAGATTTTATTGAAGAGGTTGGTTTGAGGTGCTCCGGCTTCATTGAAGTTGGTTCTATCTTTTTACTTAAATATTTTTATCTCAACATTTGTTTATGTCACGTATACATATAGTGACTATAGTCCGTCTTATGAAAGCGCGACCTGAGAAAAAGAGGTTAAAAACAAAAATTTTGTATGTGGTATTACTAACTAGTAGGAGAATTATTTCTTGACACTTAATTTTTTTTTGTTTCCTACAATTGCGGCTGAATAATGTTGCCAATTAAATTTAAAAAAAAACTCCATGTCGCGCTTTCATTAGACGCACCCTAGTAATATTGTTCTAAAAACTGCATCAAAAGCGGTTTAACGCGAGATAATCGCGGACAAACATACACACCCACATACGGTTCAAACTCATAACCTCCTTTTTATTGAAGTCAGTTAATATATATCAAAACCTACTCCTAAGTATAGCAAATAGGTACTTTTCTGAAAACCGCATCAAAACGTGTTTGCTTGCAAGGTTTGCCTTTATTTGTTTTTATTGACTTTTATACGCGATATGTAGATAAGTAGGTAATGATTAATACATATCTATGTGACTCGCGAATACTCGGGATGCGAACAGAAGAGCTATATACAAACTAATCAAAAACATAGGTATCCCTTTTTCAAAAAACAAATCAAATATGCTCGGTGGTTTTTTATTCCACAACTAAGTACCTAACATTTAGAAAAAGAGCATTTGCAAAAATAGCACAAAGAAATAAAAATCCTGTTAATCGCAGGATAACATATTTACCTATAAAAATATCAACATAATATATTATACTTAATCAATCATATTTATAATAAAATAAACATTTATATTTTACTTACTTATGTGCCACTGAAAAATAAATTCACCCACCACACAACAAAATAAACACGTTTAGGTATTCCTGAATAATTCGGTCGAAATATTCCGCGGAAACATTCGATTGCGGGGTATGAATCTTTCTCCGGGGGCGAAAACTTCCGGGGAGAATCTCCCCTCTTACCGCACCCCGCACCGCCATCGCCTGCATCACCGCTAACAAAGAGTTTCAAATAAATGTCACTAGATGGCACGACATTTATTGATCTATGATTGAAGTGTAATTTCAAAGTTTTTGTTGACTTTTATAAGGTTTATTCATACATAATCAACAAATAATAATCATAATCACACCAAATTATGTAACAATAAGCTCTTAGTACAAATTTCAAAGATGATTGGAATGCACAATTAATATTTATACCAGTAGATGGCGCTGTATTAAATTTCAAAGGTTAACATCTCGATTTTTTAAATTTTGTTTAATAATATCACTGATAATAGGAGTAAGGAGTACGTAGCAGCAGTACAAAAGTACAGTGTGCTTTTAACGTCATCTATTCGGAATAAAAGTATAATGTAACCCTTCTTGCAAAGTCGCTACTAACACCATCTATTGGGAACGAACGCGATTGATGTACAAAAATAGCTAGAATTGCCAGATGAAATCTGCTCTTTACGTCGGGACATTTCTTTGTATGGGATGAGGCATCTGTATGCTAGTATCGATGCAAAATACGATATTTCAGCAAAAAAAATAAAAATTTCAATAAAATTCATTTTGAATAATTCTGATTTAAAGAAACTTTCCCAGAAGGATTCCGGAATTATTCAGAATTTTTCAGAAGTTTTGCAACTATAGTCTTGACTACCGAAAAAAAAGAACCATGTTCGACGTTATTGTTCACTGTATTGTACTTTAGGCGTTTAACTTACCTTGCGAAATTAAGCTTGGGCCTTACGTGGATACAGTAGGTAATATTATTTAGAAAATTGACAAGAAAGATTTTGTTGTTGACGTCTTGTGGCTAGGCAACCATCAAATTACATTGGGATGCCACCTAAGTTAAATTACATTGTATTGTATTGTAATGCAATATTTCGCCACCTAAGCTAAATTACATTGTGATCCAATATTTTGCCACCTAAGTTAAACTACTTAAGTAAATTGTATTGTAACACAAGTAGCGACAGGACGTGTTTGGAGCCACATTTATGTTAAACTGATTTTAAAAACAGCAAGCGATGTTTTTGTCTTAAAACATCTTTTGAAAGTGCCTACCAAAGAAAATAACATCAGGTTCACATAGTATCAAAGACAATATAAAATAGTTATTTATGATACTAGTGCGGCAAGTTGGTTTTTACAAACGAGTAGATATAATGTAAGCCCGAGACGAAGCGAAGTCGATGGCTTACCATAATCGCGAGTTTGTAAATACCAATTTCCGCACATGTGTCATACAACGTTTTTCAACACATTTGCGAGAAAACAGTAGGTACAATAGGTAATGAAACAAACTTTTTCATTAAACTATCTTTAATAGCAAATAAGAAATTATACAGATACGTCACTACTCTTGGAAATTATTAGTAAAATTTGAACAATTATTGATATTGGCGGCAAGATACCATTTTCTGCAATTCGCGCCTCATTGAAGATATCAGGTGAGTAGATTCCATATTAATATCGGATTCCTCGCTTGAACTCATATAAATAAAAACAAAATAATATTGTTTTTAAATATCAGTCGGAAAGTCGCAACAATTCTACCTATTTATAATTCTATTTTATAATTAAATTTGCAAATGGCGCCACGTGCACGTGGTGAAATTTAGAACTAAATCTTTCGTCTCATTTTCTCTAATACCTACCTATTAAAGTGAGACCAAACTATTGAGCAACAGCGCTTCCAAGGAGGTTCGATCATTCAGCTTATTTATTCTCGTAATGTGTAACTCCTTGATGGAATTCTTATATACCTACATTTTTTATGGATATAAAAAAACCTGTAAAGGATACTCACGGCGCTATACAACGGATGCGGTAAAACAGGTACTTAGGTGAGAGTACCTATTTGACCGCACATTCCGTTGTATAGTGCATAATTTTTAACTTTCGAACAATGTATACAGGCTTCATACATGAGCATTTTTTTGAAAAGTACTTATTTCTATAAACTCATGTCTTATCCCTGTTATTCAGTGAGTTTTTTTCACGGCCACGTTGTTTTCTTTAAAGATGTTGAACTATTATTCATAGCTCAACATCGGTACATTTCTTGTATACAGGTCTTGTAAAGTTTCACTAGTTACTCAGTACACAGCGGTATCTCGGATAGGCAGACTTACAATTGACGCAAGATTCGACGGCAAGTCGGCAACCGATTTTTTCGTCATTATTTAGTTTTCAATAGTGTGTGTCCAGATACAAACTACCGTACCTTTTCTAGCAGGACTGCAGTCCCCAGGGTTTGTATCCACTGGGGGTTGCAGGCCTTGGTAAAACAAGACGAACTCTTGTATTCCTAAAAATAAATATATTGTTTTCTTATTCTTCTCATTCATATTGAATATGTCATTCCCAAGGTATAATGATGAGTTTTTGTCTGAAAAACTGTCATCATCTTGGTTAGCGTCATAGCTCCACGTAATGGGATATAATACAAGGTGCCTTATACTAGGCACGTTACTATCAACGCTTTTATTCAAAGTTGAATACATTGATAGAGTTATAAGATTCTTTTTGTTGTCACTGAACCATTCATGACTGTCGACAAAGAATCTATTTGTTCTATCAGATAGCAATTTATTTATTAAGTTACTTTTTTCTACGACACTATTGAGTGAGACGTCCATTTTTAATTTTGTGTTAAAAATATCGAAAATATTCTTACCACAATTAACAAACATAACATTTAATATGAAGTTCCACAACTTTTCTTGTACTTCTTCGATATCATTTTTTAGTAGATCGCAAATATATTCGACTGCGCAGTATTCTGCGAAGGACCGATGTACGAACTGAGGTATATTGTTCACTACGGTGCTTATGAGACCAGTTTTCTCTCGTCCATCACTCAGTTCAGCAATCATATCCTTTATTTCTTTCAACACGGTTTCTTCAAAGACGTCTAAGTGTGGGTAGAATATAGCGTAAGCGCCTAGCTTCTTATGTTTAGTCACACTGTCAGTGCGTTCTTTCTCAAAAGCCATTTTATTTGCCGGCCTAAAGACGTCAATCTTGTTTTTCTCTTGAAAACAGATCTTTTTTATTTTAGTTTCAAAATAATATTCGTAAAATATGTAGCCAGTGACATCCATGTCCCAGTTCTTATCTCCTTTCTGTATGTCTTTAATCTTATTGTGGAAAAATTCGGCTAATAAGTATATATGCAGTGGTGGTGCAGTTAAGTCGGTTGCGTCACATTCTGTGTTAACGCACTTGCGAATGTCAAATCTCATCAAAAAATGATTATAATTATCAGCACAATCAATGCCAGTAGCTATAGACTCCAATTTCAAAAAATCCAAAAAGTTCAAATAAACTCTAAAGTATGGGTTTAGTCCCAATAAACTGAAGCCACAATGCCTCTTATTTGGTAAGAGAACTTGCATGAAATGTAGGAAGTCATTGACATTATGTATTTGTTCATTATTCAGATTCTTCAATTGTATCTTGGACTTCCAAAATGTGTTGAAATATATATCCTGTTCAACGCAAGTAAAGTATTCTATTTCGTACGATAGTCCGAACTGTTGTTCTAAAATAGATTTTATGTGGTTGAATGATCTGCTTGTGATCCAGGCTTTATGCTTTCGAGAATAACTTCCGACAGACTTCAGTAATGATAACGCTGCTCTTTCATAGTGCGGAAGGATTTCATCAAAGCCATCAAAAAGAAATATTAGTTTTCCTCTATTGTAAAAATCAAGAAATATTTTCAACTGAAAGTTTGTTGAATTACCACCAGAACATTTGTGTAAGGAAACAGTTCCATTTGCTGATTCTTCCAGCACAATTAACATTTCATCTTCTTTGGTAGATTCATCGGATTCCTCTCTGAGTGCAGCTTGACACATGAACTTTAAACTTTCCAAAGTATTGATGACCGCCTTGTCGTCCTGCCACTTACTGAATATTCCTGCGTGTTCTAATAGGTTTATTCTTACAATCCAAACTTTAGGATCAAGTTCTTTAGTTTTTAGTGATAAGTGTGAGAGTAGTGTTGACTTACCCATCCCCGGTAATGCTGTTATAAGTACAACGTCTTCTTCTAAGTCGTACAATGTTTTTACACCATCAAAGTTATCGTGTTCCTGTTTTTTGGTACGACTAACCCGTCTGTCAACATAATACCTGCATAATGCGTTGTATTGCGTTGCATAATACCTGCATAATACCTACATAATGCCTTGTTGTAATTATAATCAACAACCGTTTTACCAATTACTATAGTTCCATTGTTCATAATCTGATTCATTACATCTTTGTTGATCAGTTTTGCAGACTCATTGTCTACGATTGTATCTAAAGTTAAATCATCATCTTGAAATTTTAGTTTAGCAGTCGCTAAAACCTTCTTCTGCGATTCAGCACTCAAGTCGGTGAAAACACTTCTTTCATCGTTCAATACATTACTTGCTTGTGAGAAATATTCAGTCATAATATCAACTAAAATCTTGTTCGTAATGATTATTATTTGCTGGCCATCAACAGCTTTCGCGATATTTTCAAGCCTTTTACAAGAATTTCTAGAATCTTGAAAATTATTGCAAACAATAATAAGTATCTTTTCCTTAGTTGTGTTCGTCAATTCTTTACATAAAGTGCTGTGGATCTTCAAGGGCAGTTTGAAAATATACTCCAAGTCTAACACAACATTGTCTTTATTTCCTAGATATTGTTCCACCTTGGCAACTGTTAACTCACAATTTCCTGTAGCAATAACAGTTCCAAGAATCTGGCCATGCAACTTGAATGGTTTTATAGCGTTTTCATTAAATGTGTAGTTTTTGTTCTTAATCTTATGCATTATGTTTAAAACACCCATTAATGTCTCACTCATGGCATTTGTTACTGCTTTGTCATATATGTTGCTTTTCTTCGTAAGATATGATCCCACTTTAGGCACCATCCACAGTTTTTGTATTTCATCATGATATTTTAGAAATATCACGTCAGATCGAACTCTAAAGTTGTTTACGTCGCTACACGGGTGATCTTCTATTTCTCCTCTCAAAATTTTCTCTACACCATTTTGATCAGCTTGGTTAGTGTAAAACAGTAATTTATCATAGAAATCTCTCACCAAACTCACGTCGTATTCTCCGCGTTCAAATGAAAGTTTTGGAATTTTTTTAACTTTGACATCCAATTTATAGTCGTGCAAATTTTCGATTTTACTCTTCAATAATTCATACCATGTTTTGGCAAGATTGCTTAGAGATTCACAGTTATCTGTAAACTTCAACAGTTTTGAACTTTCATCAAAAACGAGTATGTTGCCGACAGCAGAAGCTATTCCTCCATTTAACTGAAGAAATCCCTCTCCTAGAGACTCATCTATAGTGATAATGTTATTGGAATTCGATTTTTGTGATATTATTTCTATGATTTTTATTGTTAGGAAGTTTAATCTCTTTTCAATTTTCTCATGTTTGCCTCTTATTGCTAAATCTTTGTTGCCAAAAAAAGCTGGGACTTTAAGCTTCAGAGATAGTAAATACTCTTTAGCAGCCAGTTCTGCTGCTTCATAGACAGTCGATTGAGATACATTTGCTTGGTGGAGCTGTCGCTTTAGATTGTCTGTCATCGATTTACTAACAAACTCAAGCTTGCTGTTTTTATAAGTAAGAAAACTTCCTATCAATTTACTCAGTGTCGTTACTTCAGAAGGTTTGCTAAGAAACTCCAACAATAAACTCTGTACATCGGTTTCTTCCATCGGCTTTCGGTTTTTGAGAATTTCTAAGCACAATATGTTTTTGAACAGCACAAGAAATTCTTCATTGGTTGTAAAGAAGTCTCGTCTGAAACAGGCAATTCGATGGCCTTCAGGCTGGATTTCAGAAACGTGTATAACTTTGACTGCCAGAAGAACATGATAGCGCAACATCAGATCATTATTCATCGACATTTCGCTATCAGATTCATCACAAATAAACTTCGCTAACTGTCCAGCTAGTGTTGTGATTTCTTCTTTCATAACTATTTTACATAAAAAGTCCAAGTCTTCCTCTCTGTATGATGGTTGTGTGCAACAACCTTCCGTTCCTATAAGTTCCTCCAAACAGTCAGCAAAACTGCCTTCATATATTTTGTTATTGGGATCGTCCTTTGCTGTTGTATACATAACGAAAAAGCATTCAGTTTCATCAAATTTTCCTCCAAAAATCATGTCTTTACTGATGGGTTGAAAAGCGCGTCTAATTTCCAAGTAACTATCAAAATATTTGATCAAATCCGTTTTACTAGTGAACGTTAGAAGTTTATCGTTCTCTCTATGCTTGGCTTGAATGAACACTGTGACTGATTTATCAAACCCCTTTATTTTTGCTTTAAAACAAATGTCATCGAAGGCACCTACGTCATCTCTATTGGTGGCCAAACTAAACTGATCAACACTATCGTTATGTATCATTCTAAAAAATATTAAACTAATTAACTTAGTCTCATAGAGCTGTCCCTGGATGCCCGACGTGCCAGCACGCTTTTTATACTCTTTACTGTTCATAGTTTGATGGTAATTTATCGCCACACAAAGGACAGAAATCAAGATGTGAAAACAATTAAGGAATAAAAGTTTAAAAGAAATAATTAATTCAGAGAACACAGTTTTCTTTCTCTTATTAGTCGTTTAGCAAGTGCACCCCATGAAGCGTCAAAATCCTTCAATGTCAGGCCGTCACACCTTCGAACCTTCTTGTAAGGAGCTGATTTCGTGTTCGTTCCGTGATGACAATATTACTGATCTGCAAAAAAAAGTTTACACAATAAATCTACCTAGCCTTTTCCCAACTCTGTTTGAGTCGGCTTCCAGTCTAAATCATATTTTGCATGGACCGACTGCCGATCCGAACTCCACAACCCATTACCCCTTGGGAAGACTGGTTGTCAGTTAAAGCTATTTGGGCGTTTAACTACTCGTAACGACTGTCAAAGATCTACGAATCAGCAACATCATCATTATTAGCAACATTATTCTAGTCCAAATAAATGTCACATTTTTTCATTCCAAATAAATGTCATAATATACCAGTCGAAATAAATGTCACAAGTCAAAGGGCTTACCATACCCTCTTAAATCAGTCTGGGTAATACGTTACGATACTCTTTGTGCATATATATTATGTGTCTTTGTGTAAGACTGGTTGTCAGACTATTTACTCGTAACGACTGTCAAAGATCTACGAATGACAGCCGGGACCGGCTTAACCTGCTTTCCGAGGCACGGAGGGGTCTCGTTCTCGATATGTAATGGACGTGTGCGTTACCCCAGCAAAATAATGTCGAAAAAGTTTAGGCATCTCATCATAATAGCCATTTAACCGAATCGTAGCGCAAACAGATGAATCCTTTGAGAATAGCAGTGGTAACCAGGTTTTGAAGATGTCCGTAAATAAAAATAGCAATGGTCGATAAAAATAGAACACAATGTTTACGGTGGTAAACAACGAACGCATAAACACAACGTGGGTCGGGAACTGCAATGAAACCTGACGTGACGCCAAGACCGAATATGTAAATAGGGATGTGAATGGCAATCTGAGAACGATAAATCGATAATAGAATTTTTCTCGAACGTTATCACACTAAAATCGAAATCAGTTACTTTTACTAGCTAAGAACTCAACCGAAGAACCATATTTTCACTCAATTATCCTACGTATGGAATGACATTAGGGCAGTGTAAGGGCAAAAATCCCTCATTCTTACAACAAAAACAACAAAATGTCGACTGTTTAATTCAAAATAAATACTCACTTTGATACAACTATAATAAAGCTATACTTAATATTAATTAAACACAGTTCAAACCGGTAAAATAAAATATAAATTCAAAAATCTATTTGATTTTTCACGCTTTCACTCGAATCAATTGAATTATCGATTTTATGAAAAAGATTGTATCCCCATTGAACCCTACACAGGCGTGCTCCACTAATGTCAGATGCTTTGTCAAAGAAATAACACTCCTTTATAGGCAGCGATTATTTAAAAAGTTAGGGCGTTTTATCTTAGAATTACATACACGCGTCAATAAAAACGTGATCTCACCTGCATGTCGATTCTGTAAAAACCTTACCGTGAAAACACGCGTGGAGTGGGCTGTCAGTGTCATCCCACTGATGCTAGGGATTGGCCAAGCATTACATTTATAATCATAATCGAGATTTTAATAATATTTTTATGCTAATTCTATTGATCATCTTATATTATTTCAAAGCTAGTATTTAAGTGTTGTAACGTTACTATTTAGGTTTTTTTTTAAAATAAAACAGTAAAACAGAAATTCAGTCAGAAACACAATTTTGTATTTTTTATTCCAAAAGATTTGGTAATTTTCGCAGCCGCCATCTTGTTTTTTAGATTTGACCCCACTATCGACTTTAACACCCCCGAAAGCCATGAAAACGGCACCCATGATGTAAAATCTGTACATTCTCGCAGCCGCCATCTGCCCGATCGTCTCGTGCTCATCTTACGAGACTTCTTGTCAAACCGCACCTTCCGCTATCGCATCGAAGGAGCGCTATCCTCCCCTCACCCTATCCGTGCAGGCGTCCCTCAGGGCTCTGTACTATCCCCTCTCATTTTTACTCTCTTCACCAGCGACATCCCGAAAAGTAGAAAGGCGCAGTTGGCTCTGTTCGCAGACGACACGGCCATCTACTACACCGGGTTAGTCCACGACCACATATCTCGCACTCTCCAGACCGAGGTCAACAAGCTTGGCGCTTGGTTTAGAAAGTGGAGAATCGAGGTCAATCCCGACAAAAGTCAGGCTGTTCTCTTCACCAAACAGCGTAGAAACCTCATCGCCCCCCGACCGCTCACCATGTTCGGCAAGCCTATCCCTTGGGAGAAGCGAGCCAAATACCTAGGCGTGACCCTTGACCACCATCTCTCGTTCTCAGAGCACATCAAGCAGGTGCGTTCGCGTGCCGCTTTCGCTCTCGGTAGACTTCACTCCGTCCTAAATGCGCGCAGTAAATTGTCCCTTAAGGGCAAATTGCGTATTTACACAGCGTGCATCCGTCCCATCATGACTTATGCCTGTGCAGTCTTCGCACATGCTAAACCCCACCACATCCACAGGATGCAGTCCCTCCAAAACCGTTTCCTCCGAAAGGCAACGAGAGCCCCCTGGTTCGTTCGAAACGAGATCCTCCATCTCGATCTTAGAATCCCCACCATCAAACAGTTCATGAAGCGCATCACGAAGCGCTTCTTCGACTCCGCCACCACCCACCGCAACCCTCTGGTTGTGCAGGCCGCCAGTTATAGGCCCTCCACCATTAGTTCTATTCGCCGTCCAAGGCATACCCTCTCCCACCCCGATGACCCCATTACCCTCCTCCAGGAAAGCAATAGGGCAACGAGTACAGTGCACAAATCACACCGACCTACGTTCCGACCTCGCCGCCGAGGTCCCTCGCGTAAACCCCGACGTAATTGTCCCCCCCGACCCTTGCTCGACGAAGTGCCAGCCCGCGCCGCAGCTGAGCCTGTAGCTTTAAATTCCCCGATTAATAATAATAATATTAACCAGATCCAGCCTGTCCCATCTTGCTGTCCTCCCCCCAGCGACGCCCTAAGCCGAGGTCCGTACCCCACAGGGGGTGCCCTTAGCGTGCAGTCGCTTAGTACTATAAGAAATTCGCCCCTGGCTGGAGGCTTTGAGTTCGCTTAAGGCAGCCACAGGAAAGTCCGGTTAAGTAGTCACGACCTCTCAAGGTCAACTACGAGATGCCATACCTAAAAAAAAAAAAAAAAGCCGCCATCTTGCTTTTTAGATTTGACCACAGAATCGGCTGTAACACCCTCAAAAACCATGAAAACGACACCCATGATGAAAAATGTTTGTAGCCGCCATTTTGGATTTTGATATAAAGGTGGTAAAACCAAATTTTTGTTTGTCGCGCATCGAAAATAAAAAAAACGGCAAATTTTATTAAAATACTCAACTTGGCCTCACGCACAAGCGCGGCGCGTGATCTTATCACTTCACCCGATTCTCGTAACCATAGTAACCACCCGCGCCGAAGTGAATCGGCTAGGTGAAGTGAGTCGGTAAGCGCGACGCGCGAGTGTCGTGATCTTATCACTTCACTCGATTCTGGTTGCCATAGCAACACCACTTCACTTGGGCTGGATGAAGTGAGCTTAGCCGCCCGCCGGCCGGGGCGCACGGTGCGCGAGTGTCAGTTGAACTGTTGAATTTTGACGGTGATATTATGAATATTATTTTATTATTGGCAACGAGAAAATAAAATATTAGAAATGTACATAACCCGCACGTTTTTTATTCAAATGGCTTATGTACACAGACTCACACATCGTTTAGTTAGGTTTCTACATAGTTTGTGAGGGGATAAATTCTATGAACCGTCAGCCAGGCACACTTGTAGCACTCGATCAGTTGACACACTCGGTTACTTCTTCTTATTAAATAGATTTGGGTTAATAACAACGCTGAATAACGTCGCACAGTCTTTACTCGACGCAATCCACTATCGCTTCTTCAAAACACATCGCGGTTGGGTCATGAGATTGCGTTTATTTAATCACTTAACTGATTATGAACAATAGAATTACCATAAATATATTAAAAAATCTCGATTATGATTGTAAATGTAATCCTTGGTCCATCCCTAGTATCAGGTGAGATGACACTGTTCAGCCGTCCCCCGACTAGACGACGCTTGGCTCAAAATATTACCTAAACTATAAGATTTCAATTAGATAAGTGTAATTGTTGCGCACATTTTTAAAGGTCAACGGCAGATTTCATACAGCTTACTTTTTTGTTGTTTTGTTATAGAATTTGTACCACATATTTAGGGAACTAAGCCATTTATTTTCATGTAAGTGTACTATTTTTAGAAGTTCGGATTAATTAATAATATTTAAAAAAAGATTTTAATAACTACACGTAATTTAGTCGTAAACAAAACGCAGTTATGTTGGTATTTAAGCAATGCTCGCCATGAGGGTATTATCCGACCTGCCCCTTCTTAGATGAAGTAATTGACGAATTAATTAATTATAAATAAAATAAATGTACTTAAAAAAAAAAACTATTAACTGTATTGTTTTATTTACCTACACTCAAAACCCCATCAGGACTTCATCATTATCAAACTGTTGCAGTCAGCTGCTGGACATAGGTATCTCCTAATGCACTCCGCTGAGTAGGTACCATCGTCATCTCAATTTACCTACTTGATAGTAAGTAAAACACTACAAAAAAAGCGACAAGCAATCTAGAACATATACTTTATTACCGAAACAATGTTTATGTGCCTATAAGTAACAATCTACATTGGTACACTAGTACTCGTAGGTACTTAACCATAAAAAATTAAACTGGTTATAACTCTTACGTCGCGTCCCAAGTTCGAAAAATCCAAGAATTTAAAAAAAGGCTTGTCTATCGTATTAACTACCAATTAAAACAAAAAAATATCCCAAAACACGAAATTTTATTAGCTGTACGAAAGTCCCATACAAGCCTGCCGTTCGCCTTTGTTGTACTTATAAAAAATGGGCATATTGAAACAAATATTAGCTATATAATTAGTTGTCTAGACGAGGTAAATGTTGCACCTTATTTTGTATTTGTTCTATCTACGGCTTTTTTTTTTGGGTGGGAAATTATCAAATAACTTTTCCCGCTCTGCGCGGAGCGGGAGGGTGTGTCAGACTCTTACTGACTAAAACCCACCGGCATTCCTTCAGTTGCCCGTGTTGCCAGGGGCCTCGGTAACCCTTTGGCACCTTCCCACGCGCGACCCCGGCAGGTCTTTCTTTGGCTGCGTAGTTATTCAGGATCTCGAATAACTTCGCAGCCAAAGAAAGACCTGCCGGGGTCGCGTGCGGGAAGGTACCAAGGGCTTACCGAGGCCCCTGGCAACACGGGCAGCTGGAGTAACTTTTGTGGTTTTGCTGGATCTCTGAAACGGTTAAGCGGATTCTTATCATCTTTTGTACATAACTTCTTAGGAATTCGTTGTAATTAGTTGTTCAATATTGCACCGTTTAAAAATTCATTGTGGACTTTTTTGTTGTTAACATACATTTAAAGTATGAGTTACGGATTACGCAGCTCACGCCAGTAAAGCTCCTAGTCGGTATGATTTTTTCTGACATCTTCAACAATAATCGTCATATGTCAGCCAATTTACACAAAACTTTCATGAATTATACACATAAACCTTCCTCATGAAACACTCCGTCCATTGGTGAAAACAGTTTGAAAATCCGTTCAGTATAGTTTTTGAGTTTATCGCGTTCCGACAGACAGACAGACGCGGCGCGGGCGGTGGGACTTTCTTTTATAATAAATGGAAGGATGTGTATAAATAATAAGATCACAATTAATTTCGAATCAGGTTAAGATGTCTCTTGCCATGCATAATTTATTCCTCAGACGTGCTAATTCTTTTCATCACAAGTCGCAGACATTAAGGAAAACCGGTATATTTAAAAAACAAACTTATGCTTTTAGGTATGTACAAAGTCATGATGACGAATGGAGGAGATATTTATAACTGCAAGTTTGTTTGGTAGGTATATGTATTTCCTTATATTTAAATACATATTTATTCCACAATTTTCGTTATTGCACCTGCCACTATTTGTCTCTGCATCATCCAAAGGTTGACTGGCAGAAAATGCTTATGGCATTACGTAAGTCCGCCTCTGTACAATTTGTGTGCCTATAGTATTAAATAAATAAATGAACTCTATCGTACGGTAGGTCGCTCGTCACCCGTCGTTGACACTACGAAAAACATAACATTAAATAAATTATTAACTTTATATGTGCTTAGATCACTAATTATTGACTGAAACAACTTTATATGAGTATTCTAACAATATAATCACTTTAAACAATTTAATAAAAACAATGGTTATATTTAAAATAAGAAACGACTGCCTCTTACAAAGGTCTCAGAAAAGTCCACTCATATCATATAGTCTTATTATAACAATGGTCGCAACGCTGCTCTTGTTTGTGTTCCCATGCTGAATTTTGACCCTTCTTATCGATGTTTACATCCGCCTCGGGAAACAGCAGCGCATGCACCTCGCGTCGACGCGGGCCACCATGCCGCTCCGGTGATGTCACTCTTAACTTTGTCAAGAGAGCGCGGCAATCGCCAACAAAAATTACTTGCCATATGTTAGCTAGGAGACACCAATACACCAACAAAACAATGAATACTTTACTCAAGCAGAAATAAAAATCACAACATAAAAACGTAAACAGAACTTAATACCTAAATAAAAACTTAATGCCTAAATAAACTATGCGTGCCCTTTATGCCTGGAGGAATCGTCGTATTCAAGCCATTATAATGTTTATTTGATAAGGTTCTGTTCGTTGTCGATTGTTTAAGCTATGTCGATCGCTAGCCAAGGTCGATCCGCGAACGGGTCACTGTCCATTTCATACCGAGACCCCTACGTCACATAGCACAGCTGTAATGTTGGTTCAGACTGTCATTCGTATCTGTTACCCAGTAACTGGGTTGTGGAGGTCAGATAGGCAGTTGCTACACCTAAAATACTGGTATTCAGCTGCATCCGGTTAGACTTGATAGTTGGGGAAAGGCCTGGCAGGTGAGACATTTTAGAGATGCCTATTAAGTTTGGGACAGAATGCAGAAAAGTAGCCTGAGTTCTTGCAATTCCCGAAACAGTTTGACCCCGTAAAAAAGTAATTAAACTTACGTGTAATACAGTCGTCAAACTACTGAGCTCATTTAAAATAACAATTATTTTATAAACATAACGGCACAATTATGAAATAATTATAAACAAAAAATTAACATTATAATAATTATGTATGAAATAGTTGCAAATTTAGCACAGCAGACTAAGTAATACTAAATTTAGACTATAACTAGAAGATCCATGAATCAACGAAATAGTTGCCATGCTAAAAAAATGGCTGAGTATTTTATTTTAATATATTTATTTATTTGAACTAACGAGATCACTATGGAATTTAATATAATAGAATAAAATATCTTTATTTGCACAATAATGGTCTTTAAATATAAAAACATAGTACATACTTTGCTTACTTTTTTCAGCATGCAAAAACACCTTAAAATGAAATTATGAACAAAAACACTTATTAGGTACTACTGAAATCATGTGATCAAAAAATACCTTAAAAATTAAGTTATTTATTAGTAGTGTGATCATGTGTATGATAATTTGTATATCGACAACACCTAAACCGCGGTCACTGTCAGACTGCATGGAAAAGAAAGAGAAGCGCAATCAGTGTGACCATATGTGGCAGTTTCCTGCCTTTTTGGCAGGATTTGCCTTCTATTTGAGCCTCCGGCATGTTTAGTTAACGTTTTATAAAATTGGCAGTTTTTGGTAGTATTCAATGTAGAAAATAAATACATACTGACATCTCAAATTGTCGAAAATGGCAACCCTAAAAATAGATCATAAGGGACATTCTCTATGAAGTCTGTGCAAAGGTGTTATGTTTGTATCTCATTCAACTTAAATCATTAACAGTAGTAGTTATACAGTTGACAATCGTAAAACGGGTATTCTCTATACGTCATTTTATGATTGTTATGTTATTTCATTCAATCAGTTATAGACGTAATTACTTAAATAATAAACAAAGAAATGTTAAATCGTATGAATAAACCCATGCATAAAGAGATAGAAAATAAAGAATATGAGGCTAATTGCAATATTTAATTTACATTTGACCTAATTAATAATAAAAATATGATATGTAAAACAAAGTGTTTTTATTTTTTTACTACTACTATTACGCTAAACAAACTCGGCAGTTTTTTGGCATTTTTTACTCGAGTCTTTGGCAGAATTTGGCAGGTTTCAGACCAAACTATGGCAGTATCGATAATTTTAAGATGGTTACACTGAGCGCGATGTCACAACGCTTGTAATTTATTGTAAAATATGAACCAATTATCTATTTACTCTAAATTGAGTTGAGTAATCGAAAATAAAAAACAACCAAGATCTGCATTCAAATAAGAAGTTCTTGTTAATAATTAAATACGTAACGTGTGTTGATATTTAATACAGATATTTTGGATTAGAACTCAAGGTAAGAGGTTAGTTTGACATTTTTTTTCAAAACGTGTTTTGGTAACAACCAAGTTCTGGGAAATAATAATATTTTCAAAATTAACATATATTTTTTCCGCTACCACAAACTATACGGATTTGGCAATTTTTTTTCCTTTCCTATTTTGGTTAATTGGGTCTCGTCAGCGCCTTAATCTAGCTGCCCAACGAGAGCCTCAATAGGTGTTGGTCGAGGCTCTTGGCAATTAAGCCATTGGGGGATACGACTATCGGCACAATGATCACTGAATCCACATCCCACTAGTCGATAACCTCACGAGCCAAATCAAGATACTTGATTTGTTCATCTTTCTCGGCTTTCACGAGGTTCCCGTCATGAGGGACCGTTATGTCAATAATCGTTGCGCGCCGCTGTATTCGATCCACCACCGTTATATCAGGCTTATTGGCAACAATAGTCTTGTCAGTGATGATGGATCGATCCCAGTACAATGTGATATTACCAGTTTCGAGAACTGGGTCGGGCACATACCTATAGTACGGCGTTACCGATTTCACAAGGCTGTATTTCGGGGCAAGTTCATCATTCCCCTGTCCTTATCCCAATTTATTTGAATACATAACAACAGTCGGCGTAACATGTCTTTTTCTGCCATACTTCTCTATTAATTGTCATCTCGGTAGTCACCCCCTTTCTAGCCATATCGTTTTTCACACAGTCCATCCTTCGTTTCTTTGGTCTTCCCCTATTCGTATAGCCATCCACATGCATACTGAAAACTTTTCTGGCGACATTTCCCTCATTCCTCTGCATCACATGCCCTGACAACCGTTTTCCAATTCTTTCAAGGCGGCCTACGCGTTGAGGTTGCAGTTCGTCAGGATCGACTTGTTGTTTGAACCATCTACACCTACACTTGACTATTATAGTTATTAGTATTTTCAAGGTTAGCATTTTAATATCAGTTGATCTTGAATAGAATCTGTTTTAGGTTCGAAAAAAAATATCATCTGATGTACTTACCTGAAGTTTTGTCGTAAATCTCTTTTCATTTAGGCCAAATTACCTGTTCCGCAACTGTTTTAATGATATATCTCTTTTAAATATTAATTAATTATTATAGGTATGCGTTAAAGTGGTGAATTTTCACTATTATTTCACTACAATATGTATGCAAAATATCAGCTCAATTGGAAACCAGGAAGTGGGTCAAATTTAACACACAAGACTTGATTACAGACACCGGGTCAGATGAAAGTAAATAAAACCTTGTAAAAAAACAAACACGACTGCACTGAAACAACTAGTAATCAGTTATCAATATGACGGCGCAGCAAGTGGCGCCACCCCGTTTTGTGTTACCAATTTACTGAAATCACCGAAAAGGTCGGATAAGAGTGACACTTGCCGGTGACAGTCACTCTAGCAGGGCCTCGCACCGATGATTGTGTGGCGGCTGTCTTCTAGTGACAGAAGATGATGTCAGGGAAGCCGCTGTCATACCACGTCCACGACGAACTGCTATATTCCGGCACAAACCTGATGATATTGAAGCTGCTGAACCACTAAGGCTGAACTTCTTTCACCAATTAAACTAAACGCGATCATTGTCATCATTGGTGTGAAATGTTGACACTGACAGATCTTGAAAGCAGTCTAAATCATCGAGCCAGGAAAAACATATATTATATGTATATACACATATATTTATATGTCTATGGTCTAAATGTGTTGATCGCATTTAGTTTCATTGGTGAAATTTACACTTATACTCGCCATTAAATATATTGCAATAATTCTAGCGGCGTGTTGTGTAGAGGAAGAATAATATTAAATAGGTACCTACTAATAATTCTGTAAGTCCTGATCAAGCTAATTAGGCACGGAAATTATAGTCTTCAACATTGTAGCTACTTCTAAATGAGCTCGTCCAGGAAAGTACTATCTACCACAGTGAATATCTCTGCCGCCATGCAGCGTTGCTGTGTTTCGGTTTGAAGAGTATGGGTGTTATTATTAGCCAGAAACACTGAACGGATAACCTCACCCATGACCACCTCGCCGTTGGGACCTTTCATAAGATCGTCCTCCCAGGTCTTGTTAGTGACAGTGTCTACAATTTCCACTGCAACAGAAGACATACAATTTCATTATTCCCAGTGAACGGAAAAAACATGGAAGCATTACTTCAAGGGAACTAAGCGCGCATCTTGACACAAAATCCCAAACAAACTCACACATCGAAAACCCGTCGCTGATTCGCGAAAATACACAAACAATAAACTACTCTGGATGCACAGTTAAAAAAGAACCTTATTTCGTGATTGTTTGGGTTTAAATTAACATGTAACGTATAGGCCGCTAACGACATTTCTACGACGCCGCTTCGCCCACCATTCGTCGCCCGGGATGTTTTATGTAATAAGGTGCAACGCAAATAATTAATCGTGATATTGATGGTATTAAAATATAGGATTATGATAAAACATGTTTTATGAACTGGTTATGAGGTCTGTAAATAGATCAGTGTTTAGGAAGTAATAGGTAGGTGTATGCTAAAATTTATTATAAAGTAAATAAAAAAATGTGTGGTCTATTTTTTATTTATTTACAATTTAGGTATCTATACATTAACATTATATCACTACTTATTATTTGCTCAGTGTTACATACATACATAAACTCACGCCTCCTTTTCATAGGAGTAGACAGGAACTACAGACATTGTTATTGCTCAGTGTTATCATGAACACAATGAACGTGAATCCCAATGTTATTACCGTCTTTGACATTTGACTATTACCTAAGTTACGAGCCTCGGAAAATTGTGAGTTTAACGAATTTTAAGGAATTCTTGAATAATACTTTTGATAAATGGTATGTCGTGGGATGGGATATGAGTAGAGTACTTTAAAAAAAAGTTTAATGTTTCTTTGATTTTACAGTCAGGTTATGCTCGCTGGTTAAACATTTAACACGGTTTCATAATATTTCGTAGGATACACTCAGAACGGTAACATACTTTAAAAAAAGCTACTGAGGGATACGCCAATCCACCAAAGTCTTTAAGACATATTAATTGGTGAAAATAAACATTTTGCATAATGCCGTTCCCCATAGAAAAAAAAGGTTATGTCTAATAAAATTTGTCATTATTGTCAGGTAAAAAAGTAAATTGTTTGGTTGGCATAACATCATCCCCACAGATTTCGTGTCATAATTCAAACGAACTAAATTTTTAATAGAAATATAATAAATAGCGATGTATTTACACGTGAAAACTAATTCCAGCATTATTTTTATGCAAATGTTATTTATTTATACACCACTTCACTGCACGAGAAAGGCATTTTTAAATATTTAACACGCAAAACCGGTAAATAATAGTCGACCACCGCTGTTGCCTACTGCGGACGAACTAAACAGTGTGACCAGATTAAATTTTACGAAAATACCGAGGCACCTCAAAAAAATACTGAAATATACCGACTTACATAGGACAGATATACCAATGAAAATACTGATTTTCTTAACACGTTTTATTTATTCATACTCACAATAAATGTTGGAGTTATATTTTAACATCCTTTTCGAAGGATTAAAATTTACACAACCTCCTTTATCCTTAACACCTTGCTTTGTTTTTATAATAGCTGACACATTTTTGTTTATAAATCTGTTTCTTTGGTCCGTTTTTATTAAATTTATCTGTGAAAATACGCGCTCATAGAAGAGACTTACTAAAACTAGTTATATTTTTGTATTTTAATATGCCATCACTGTTAGAAATTTTCCCAACTTCCACCCAAAATTGTTCACACGAGATGGGTGAGCCAGTGCTGGAAGATTGTAACAAATCACATACTTCGCGATCAAACTTTAGGGTTCTATATTCTTCGTCAATTAACTGCATTTGTTCTGGCTGTACTTCGCATGGGAAAGTTTCTATCACATTTCGTAAACCGCGAAATTCTTTATGCACGGCAGTGTGTGGGTCAAGAAATTTCAGTTCTCGAAAAACTGGATTTTCAAAAGGCAAACGTGATTTCAATTGCGTGCTCAACTCAATTAAAAATGATTGGCACCTTCTGAAAAACTCAGCAATCTGTTCTTTCATGTTAACATTTTCCTTGTGTTTGATTAATTCTTGGCCTACTTGAATACCTAAGTACATATCTTTCAATGGCAAATAATTTGCATTAGAATTTGGGTCTAACGTAAATTACATTGTCCGTACGTTTGATGTAATTAGCTTTCATGAAGCAACCCAAAATCGACAAGTAAGTACATACTAGATGTATCATCAATTCATCATACAGTCTATCAATGCACGGATAGTCGCCTTGAAAAATTATGTTAAATTTGTTTACAATCGGCAAAATGTAGTCGAAAAAGTAAAAGTACAATTGGTTTATATCAGTGGTAAAAGAATTAAATAAAAATTCTGATTACATATTGCGATCACTCAAGTATTGGTCTTGAAAGAACAATTGCAATGCCCTCCACTGCTCAATTATTCTACTAATACAGGCATGAAGTGAAAGCCACCTTATGTCGTAATGACGCAAAATTCTGTGATTTTCAGTGTCTGTGAAATTTTGGAACTCAGCAAATTCTCTTTGACGCTTGCTGCTTTGAGAAAAATATCCATATACTTCTTTTACTATTTGTTCTAAATTTCTGGGCAGTATTTTACAGGCGTGGCTAACACTTAATGCTGCAGAGTGACAAACACATTTTATGAAAAAGCACTTTGGGTTTACTTCTTTAATTTTTGCAACAATGCCAGAATGTTGACCAAACATCACATTCGTGGTATCAGTAGCGAATCCTATTACGTCTTTTATTTCTAAACCTAATTCGGATAATTTTGATGACAACGAATTAAATAAATGACCTGCGGTCTCACCACTTAAATCAACTAAATCAAGGAATTTGGTTTGTACAGTACATTTAGTTTCAAAGAAGTATTTAATTACTATTGACAATACTTTGACTGTTGCAACATCTGTACTCTCATCGATTATAATTGAATATACTGGTTTACCTGAAGGAGATGCAGTACCAAGTATGTCTTCAATCATATCTTTTTCGAAATTGGGTCCATTATAGCGGCTGCTTTGGTTCTCTTGCAGGAAAATTCTTTCGCAATATCGGAATCGGTAGCTCTAAATGGGATGTTGTGTTCCGACAGAAAACTGCATAAACGCAGCTCAGCTTTCTTGACTTCGTCTTTCAGTGGGGCCTTTTTGAAAAATGTATCAACCTGAAAATTTAAAATATACTTGGTTGCTTAGTTTTTTTTATAACAGCGCCGCATTTCATAGCTGTTACCTAACTGATTTTGAGAAACAAAACTAGGATGATTAACTTTAAATTAAAATATATCCAAACTCCTTGAACTAGGTAAGTAAAGCGAGTTATGCTTACCTTTGACTGTCCTTTATATTTTATCAAGTTCGATTTATGCTTTTCAGTATTTGCATGCTGTTTTATAGATGCTAATCTACTTTGCAGTTTCGCATTGCATGCTTTGCAAAATGCGGTGAACTCGTCATCTTTATAACGTGAAAGCCACGAAGAAAATTCTGGAATTTGTTCCTACTTAGCTAAATAACTTTGCTGAAAACTAGACATGCTGTCCGGATGAATGCAACTAAGTAAATAAAAACAACGAAAATCGCGTTCTATTTATATGATGACAAAAACATCTCCTATTTTGGGGAAATTCCCGAATTATCGAAAGAAAGTCCTCAAAGATTAAGTCGAATGCAGAAGAGACAATCATTTCACTTGAACCGTATTAGACGATTTGATACTAGTAATAAAGTATCTTTTAAGTTTAAGTACTACCTATTCATGTAACTGAAAACTTAAAAACTAGACGTTGTTTTGAAAATTAGACATGCTGTCCGGATGAATGCAACTAAGTAAATAAAAACAACGAAAATCGCGTTCTATTTATATGATGACAAAAACATCTCCTATTTTGGAGAAATTCCCGAATTATCGAAAGAAAGTCCTCAAAGATTAAGTCGAATGCAGAAGAGACAATCATTTCACTTGAACCGTATTAGACGATTTGATACTAGTAATAAAGTATCTTTTAAGTTTAAGTACTACCTATTCATGTAACTGAAAACTTAAAAACTAGACGTTGTTTTGAAAATTATAGATAAACTAGCGGTCCGTCCCGAATTCGTCCGGGTAGACTGATATTCATGAAACACAACTAATTTTAATTCTAATAATGTAATAATGTATAATAATGCAAACCGCATTAAAATCGGTCCAGCAGTTGTAAAGTTTTAGGCGAACATACATTCTGCAAGTCTGATTAATACTATGTATTGATTGATAATTGTATATGTAGTATTACAATACTACAACGCCGGCAACGGCCGTCTTTCTTATCATATCTGTAACTTACTCATCTTTGCTCATAGATAACATGTATAAGTGTATAAATTAAATCCGGGAAAGTCCCCAATGTTCGCGTTCCGGGGAATTCCGCAAACATTTTCGCAAAGACGATCACTCACTACGGTGTTGCCATAACTTCAACCAAATATACCCAAAAATACTGACTGCCAGCAAGATACCTGAAAATATACTGATGTTCGGAAAAATCGATGAAATATACTGAAAAAGTATTAAAATACTGAATCTGGTCACACTGGAACTAAAAGCGTGAGCGGCGCAATCGGTAAGCCCCGCCCACCGCGGCGCAATCTGCTTTGGGTCATTTTTTAAAGCTAGGAATGCTTTTATGTTTTTTCCGGTCACTGCAGAAACTGCACTTCTGTACAATAGATTAAATAAAAAATTAAGTATCTATAAATTAATTTACTATAGCTGTAAGAACATTATACTTAAGTATTTACTAACCATCAATTATGCCCAGACAGAAGATTTACTTGTTGTCTGCAAATAGAACTGCTAACATGCTATTTTACTTTTATTTACCTAAGTTTTATTTTTCGTTGTAACTCTATATTCATTGTTAATTTATTACATTATGTTTTTCTGCACTTTCTAGCCTGAAGCACAGGTCCAACCTAGTTCAGGCAAATTAGCAACTGTGCTCTACTTTAATTGTTAAGGTATTTATTGTAAATGTGCCCCTCTTATAAATAAACGATTTTATTATTATTATTATTATTATATACCTACATATCTGCGCTGTCCACGAATCTGGGATGCCTCTATTGCCTCCTATTGGGCAAAGTATCATTCTTAGTGGCAGCCCAGAGGCCGGATTTGTTCAGATTTGTAATAATAAATGAAGGAAACGATTTAGAAAAATAAAAAAAACCCGACTGCTAAAACACATAACTAAAACTAAAAGAGAAAAACTAGCATTATAATCTATAGGATTTTGGTATTGCAGGCGGGACAAACCGATAAGGCTCCTACATACTGGCGCGACTTGTCGCGCGACGCGACGCGATATAAAGACACCGCGTGTAGCGCTACAAGCGGTGCTTTTGTGTCGCGACAAGTCGCGCCAGTATGTAGGGGCCTATAACCTGGATTATGGTGTAACTTTTGTTTGTCCCGCCTGCAATACCAACATTGTATAGATTATAATACTAGTTTTTCTCTTTTCAGTCATGTGTTTTATTTAGCAGTTCAGTTTTTTGTTTTTTTAAATAATTTGACGAAATGTGGGTGTACTACAGGTACACCTCTGCCCAACCCTTCGGGGAAAAAAGGCGTAATATTATGTTTATGTGTTAAATAATTTGCTTTAAGTCGAGCTTTTTAGTTTTATTAATACATATATTTGGAATTGACTCATTACTAGCTTTTATTTGACATCAATATTGTTGTAGATTATTTAAAAAAAAACCTTCCCCTCCCTTTTATTGTATTTGCTGATGTAAATACTAGATAGCCTATGTCACTCCCACAATTAAGACTAATCTAACAACACCTCATATGTTAAAATCCATGAAGCCGTTCAGGCTACAGACTGTGCCAAAGAAATAGACATACATACTCTCGAAAACCATTACCCTCCTACTGGGGCAGTCGGGTAAAAAAGCAGCAATAGGTGTACCCTCGAAATATTTGTGTCGACCCGGGGAATACAGGCGTTATGCTATGTGTTAAAAAACAATCCAATACTTATATAACTATTGTAAAATGATTTGTTTTATTAAATTTTATTTACAGTTTTCTATATAACCCCATAATTTTTGTAGTTGCATTGAATCTGATTGCGTTGGGGGATACTTAAGCAGAATTGCATCGATCTGGCTTATGTAGAACTGGTACATCATCTTGCTACATTCACCAAGAAGACCAGCAACTGAAAAGTAAAAGTATTGAAATTAGCTACCTACCTACTAAGTGTAAGTACTATTAATTATTGCAGTTTTTTAAATGTTCTCTAATTAGCCTATAATGTTCCCACTGCTGGGACACAGGTCTACTCTCTGTGAGAGGGAGTGGGCCGTAATCCACTACGCGGGCCCAGTGCGGGTTGGTAGATGTCACAAATGCCTTCGACGTTTTGTTCTAGGACATGCCGGTTTCCTCACAATGTTTTTCTTCACCGTTTAAAGAGCAGTAGCGATGAAGTAATTTACATAAAGTAAACTGCCTGGGTTCGAACCAACGACCTACAACTCGTAAGTTGCGGTCGTTTCCACTGGGCTACCACTGCTCTGTTAGTTTTAAATGTTAGCGTGTATTTATTTTATTTTATTTGACGTTTATTGTTATTTCCTTTATTACACTTATTTAAATATGGGTCGATCGATCAGTTTAAGCTACGCTTGCCGTGGTTGGTCCTTGGGTGGGTGACCATCTTTACATAACAATTCCACTCAGTGTCTCGGAAAGCACGTTAGGCCGTTGGTCCCGGCTGTCATTCGTGGATCTTTGACAGTCGTTACGGGTCGTCAGTATCCCGAAAATCTGACAGTCAGTCTTACCAAGGGGTATCGTATTACCCAGTAGCTGAGTTCAGACCTAATACGCAGTGGCTCCATGTAAAATATTGGTATTCAGCTGCATCCAGTTAGACTGGAACCAAACCCAAATAGTTAGAAAAAGGCGGCAGATGATGACATTTATGTATAATAAGAAATAGAGATATGTACCAGTGGCGAAGGGTAATTTATAAGAGAGGTAAGCCGAAACCCAAAAAAAAATCGTTTCTATACAAAATAAACTCACTTCATTCGTCGTGACGTCACTTTGGACTTTCATAGTAGCCGCGAAAAGCTACTTCCTAACAAAATAACGGTGTCAATCAACCGTTTCATTAAATTCCTATTTCGATCGACCTTTCTATTATGAGCTTTATGCGAATTAGCGAAAAAATATTCTATCCTTCCAGACCCGAACTTATGTAAATCTAAAAAGCTCCGAATATGTTTTCCAGTCTAGACATGTTTTTCTGATGACTTCGTCAGATCACTAACTGTAAAACTGCATTGAAGCGGCTCCTGCCCAATCTAGGGGTCCAAACGCCTCCTGCCGGAGGCTCTACGCGGGGGCGTGCGGTCCATGGCCCTCTACGGGGCTCCTGTATGGGCGCGCTCTCTGGCGCTGCGGCCAGCCCGCCGGTTGAGCGCGGCCCAAAGGGTCATGGCCATCCGGATGGTCCGGGGATACCGCACGGTCTCCTGTGAGGCAGCGAGCCTCCTTGCCGGATTGCCGCCATGGGATCTGGAGGCAAAAGTCCTCGCGCACGTATGGGAGTGGCGCGAGGAGGTGAAACGCCGGGGCGTAAGTCCGCTGCCGCGAGAAATCGCGGCACAGCGGACGGAACTCCGGCGGGATCTCATGGCGTCATGGAAAGTACGGTTGTCGCAACCCAGTGCTGGGCACGCCACGATTGCGGCGATAAGTCCCTCTTTGAGGAGTGGCTGGGGAGGTGCCACGGCGTCCTCACCTTCCGCCTGACGCAGGTCCTCACCGGACACGGCAGTTTCGGGAGGTTCCTGTGTCGGATAAGGCGGGAGGAAACGTCCGGGTGTCACGACTGTGTGGATCGCCCGGAGGACACGGTGGAGCATACGGTGGAGGTCTGCCCGGCTTGGGCAGAGCACCGCCGTGTCCTCGTGGAGGTGATCAGCGGCAGAGACCTCTCGTTTCCGGCCCTGGTTCAGGCCATGGTATGGAGCGAGAGGGCATGGGCAGCCGTCACCTCCTTCTGCGAAGCAGTAATGCTCGCGAAGGAGGAGGCGGGATGTTTGAGGGAAAGGCAAGTTTCGCCCAGGGCGTCGGGAATCCCGGGCGGATTTCCGGCCACCATAGGCGCGGGCTTGCGGACGGTGAGCAATGGGTAGCTTACAGTCTGGTAAGGACCAGGCCCCGGTCGACGGCGCGTTGTATTCCACGCGCGCCTCAAAGAGATGTCGTCAGCACATAGGTAGGGGTCCACTAGGGCCGATGCCTGCCGGGGTCGCGGGAAGGTACTTATGGGTCACCGAGGCCCCCGCAACACAGGCAACAGGAAGGAATACGGGTGGGTTTTAGTCAGTAAGAGCCTGACACACCCTCGGGAGCTCCGCCCAGAGCGGGAGAAGTTATTCGATGATTTACCACCCTCAAAATAAAAAAGACCCGAACTTATGTAAATCTAAAAAGCTCCGAATATGTTTTACAGTCTAGAGATGTTTTACTGATGAATTCGTCAGATCACTAACTGTAAAACCCCGTTTATTCCATAAACTACTACTAGGATCTGGAAAAGTAAACATGGGAAATAAAACAATACATTTTATTTTAAATTCAAACTCAAAACATTTATTTAAAATAAACGAAATACAGGCATTTTGAATTCTCGAGGGTACGGTCTGTTAGAAAGATGAAGCTAGTTGCCCATTCCAAATTGTAGTAGGTTCCTATGGAGAACAACGGGCAAGAAACTCCATGGACACTCTTTTAAATTAAAATACCTATTGTTTAATAAACAACTGCTAGTCAGCCATTGATATTAATTTATCGTAAAAGGATATCATCGGGATTATGTGAAAATGTGGTATATTCACATACCTGTTCCTGATGATATCCTTGGTATAGGATATCGGATCTCGACTACGCCGTTGGCACCGATATCATATCGGATGATGTTAAAACGCTCCTCAATCGATTTGTCTTAATCTTGTGAGTCAGTAACGACATAACAATAATCAGAATTCAATATGGCAACAACCAGACGCCATATGCAAAAACGTGCCCTCGGCGCCAAGCTACGAACTTTTCTTTAAAATCTGTCATGTAGTCGTGACCGTGGCGTGCTGGGCACATTTTGGTTTGTCATCTATACATGACTGTGGCGGTCAAAAGGTTAGTAAAACTTTCCTGTGTACTACAAAATGTTCTCCCATACATCGATGTACGTCACGGTCAATTCTCCAACTGCAAATATAGTCGTAAGTAAAAAATAAATTATTTAAAAAACATAAAGCCCGACTGAAAAAACACATAACTGAAAAGGGAAAAACAAGCATTATAATCTATATAATTTTGGTTTCAGGTCATTCGACTGTCCCCGCTTGCAAGAGCAAAATTATATAGATTATAATGCTTGTTTTTCCCTTTTCAGTTATGTGTTTTTGCAGTCGGGCTTTTTGTTTTTTAAATTATTTATTTTATTTCAAGCTTTTAGTTTTATTAATATATATAGGTATTTGAAAATTACACATTACTAGCTTTTATTTGATACCAATATTGTTGCAATTAATTAAAAAAAAAACTTCCCCTCCTTTTTTTTTGTATTTTCAGATGCAATATAATATTATATAGCCTATGTCACTCCCACAATTAAGACGAATCGAAAGACACCTCATATGTTAAAATCCATCAAGCCGTTTAGGCCACAGAGCGTGCCAAAGAAATAGACATACTACCCGTGCGCGATAAGTTGGGACCTGAGCGCGGTGACGTCATATCGGCGTGTTTGTACCGCCCGCAAAAAAGCGAACATAACAAGCAGCCGCCCGCGGCTTCGTCTTTGTTTTTTTAACCTAATTTATTATGTTACTCAGGGAGGACGGCTTTTTATCTAATCTTTTTTACACTATTTGAATAAAATAGGACACTAGGTATTTAATTATGTATCACCGAAAGTGTTGACTATAGTTTTGTAAAGAATAAAAATACAATGTTTAAGTTTATACATTTATTTTATCTATTATTTACATTATCTCATCTTCGTCACTACTTAGTGGATTTATGCCTTCTAGAGGTTGTTATTCGTCCTCAGTCTCACTATAATCACTTGACGAAGAGGTGTCCGATAAATTTACAATTAATTGCGATTCATTCGTCTCTTGTAAGAGGTCATCATCCCAATACTTTTGTCGAAGCCTGTCCACATGGTTGACTTCTTTTTTCCAGTCACTCTCACTTATGCTGGTAATTGCATCTCTCGTTAATTTAACCCTAGTAAAAAAATGCGAACGGTACAATACGGGCGCCATCGGGGAAGTGCAGGGGAAGCGGGCGGGGATTCGCATTCCTAGCAGGTCCCAACTTATCGCGCACGAGTTATACATACATACATACATACATACTCTCGAAAAACATTACCCTCCTGAGGCAGTCGGGTAAAAAGATGTGCTCGCGAAGGAGGAGGCGGGACGGTTGAAGGAATGGCAAATTTCGCGCCCTCTCGCCCCTAGCCGCCGCAGGAGACGCCCGGGGCGTCGAGAATCCCATGCGGATTTTCGGCCACCGTGCACCGTAGGCACGGGGTTGCGGACGGTGAGTAATGGGTAGCCCGCCTTCGTATAATTTCCCACCCAAAAAAAAAGTAAAGAAATATGATAAAAATACAAATTAACGATTTTCGGACGTTTTTCCTAATACTTGTGCTATGAGACCTTGCTTCTTGCCAAATTTCATGATTCTAGGTCAACGGGAAGTATCGTATAGGTTTTGATTTATTTGCAAGTATCAAAATTTATGTCGCATGGCCGTAATTTTTTATTGCATTTGACTATCGGGAAAATCACTAGAAAATCAAATTTATATTTGATTTTTTAGAGCTTTAAGGGATCGTAACCCTAAGTATATGGTATTAATTTCAACTTGATACCTCCATTCGTTCCAGAGAAAAAGGCTCTTGACAGACAGACAGACGGACATACAAAAACTTTCGTTAACGATAACTTACGTTTTGTGTAGATTGGATGAAATATAAACCTTCCTCATGAATCACTCCGTCCATTGGTGAAAACCGTTTGAAAATCCGTTCAGTAGTTTTTGAAATTATCGCGTTCAGACAGACGGACAGAAAAAACAGACGCGGCGGGGGGAATCTATTGACATTTTCTCTCAATGACCGCGCCACCCTGAAGTTTCAAGAAATACTGGATTTAAACTGTTGAGTCAACTTGTAATTTGTTCTTTGTTTATACAGTTGCTTGAGAATTGTCTCTTTTTAACGAATATATATATACTAAGAAATGAATTAAATACTTTCTATAGTTATCGAGTATATACAGCTGTTCTTAATAATTCATTTATTTATTTAATACTTTACGCACACAAATGTACAGAGGCGGACTTAATGCCATAGGCATTTTCTACCAGTCAACCTTTGGGTGATGCAGAGACAGACAGCGGTAGGTGCAATAACGAAAACTGTGGAATAAATATTTATTAAATATAAGTATATATATACATATACTATATACATACTATCCCGCTCCGCCCAGAGCGGGAGAAGTTATTTGATGATTTCCCACCCTCAAAAAAAAAAAATACATACATATACCTATTAAAAACATTATATATAATACATACACCTAATTATACATAAATATAAGACCAAATAAATACACGAATATACTAAACAGTAAGACAAACAATGGGAAAACATTACCGTTGTGATGATACTGCCAGCTTCTTACGAATGTGCTCGCGAACTTTAACTTTAAAGGATAATCGGTTGGTTGCCATCCTGATTTCCTGGGGGAGCGCATTCCACAGAGAGATAGACTGAACGAAGAAGGAAGAGTGAATAAAGTCAGTGCGATGAGTGGGACATTGAAGAAGACGATTGTGTGATGAACGTAGATTTTTACTATGGTTCGCGCAAATGTACTGAAAGTGGGGGGCGAGATAACTAGGGGAAGAGGGAGAGTCAAGAAATGAAAACAAGGTGGTCAGCGCCCTTTGCTCTTAATGACTGACACATAACGTCAAAGTATCAGTGGTTTTGGGCAGGGCCGGATTAGTAGATTATTTACTAAGGGGATAAAACTAAATAATAAGCTAAATGTTCTGGGACATAATATTAACGACGCAAATAAATTGTATGAGAATTTCTTTTCAGTAGTGTACACTGAATTCAATAAAACTTCTGAAAAGAAAACAAAAAATGTTTGCCCTAATTTTATATTTAGTGACTGGGCAATTAGAGGTATTAGGATAAGTAGAGAAAAACTTCGAGAAACTTTCAGTAAGTATGTTGCTACATATTCCGAATTTTTTACCCGACTGCCTCATTAGACATACCTGTAAGATAGCTAAAGCCCTGTACATTAGCAACAAGATCAAATCGGCAGAAAATAAAATAAAAGCAGTTTGTAAAGTTATAAATCATTAAACTAATACGAAAAAAATAAGAAACACTGATTACACATTGGAGACTGCACGTGGTACCATAAGCTCTAACTTAGAAGTAGCTCAGGAATTTGTTCATTTCTTTACTAATATACCGTGTATAACGACGGAAGCTTTAAATTCCTCACACAATGCCAATTGATTTATTAAGACGCTGACAACACCTAAACCGCGGTCACTGTTAGATTTCATAGAAAAGAAAGAGAAGCGCGATGACACAACGCATGTAATTTATTGCAAAATATGAAGCAATTATGTATTTACTCAAAATTGGGTTGAGTAATCGAAAATAAAAAACAAACCAAGTTCTGCATTCAAATAAGACGTTCTTGTTATTAATTAAATGTGTAACGTATGTTGATATTTAATACAGATATTTTGGATTAGAACTCAAGGTAAGAGGTTAGTTTAACGTTAGTTTGTATCGAGATTTTTTTTCAAAACGTGTTTTGGTAACAACCATGTTCTGGGAAATATGTTCAAAATTAACATATATTTTTTCCGCTATCACAAACTATACAGATTTGGCAATTTTTTTTCTTAAGAGAAGCCTATTTTGGTCAATTGGGTGTTGTCAGCGCCTTAAGAGCGAACGTTCGAAGCTCCCCGGTTGAATTTCAATTTGTTTAAATTCAAATTTAATTTGCCGAAAAGCTATCATAGGGTTTATATGTTTATATAAACCCTATGATAGCTTTTCGGCAAATTAAAATCAAACTGACCTGTGGGGGTGTCTATCAAAGTTTTCACATCCGTAATCGAGACTGTAGCACCATACTTAGCTTTAATACTTAGTTTGCGTCGCTCTTCGTAAAAAAATACGCGGCAAATAGTAGCGTGTGTGTACACAAGACACACGCACGCACAGTTGTCGGAAGTCACAAATTGAATTTATACAAGGTTTATATGTACTAAAATTGTAGATTTCTTACTCCCGATTTCTTGCACGTGTTTTGTTTATTGTGTCGCTTATTATTATTTATTTTTATGTCCTTACATATCTCGGGGCCATGGGGTCCCGGACCTTTGGAAGGCATACGAGGGGCCGAAACCAACTCGCAGAGGCCCATTAGACGTTTTGAATGAAATGAGGCACCAATCGACGATTATCTCTGTATGCAGTATGCAAGTGCATCCAAGGTCAACCCCCGGTTGATGCTGGACTATTGCAGAACATGGGAACAAAACATATTGGGCTATGGGTTTGGGTGGCTATAGTGAATTGGTAACCTAAAACTATGGAAGGACTATGTCCCCTGCCTGATCAATGTTATGTAATACACGGATAAAATAGCAGGGGGTGACTTGCACACTCAACAATGGGCCCCCGAAAACGGTCGCTAGTACATAGTGACGTAGTGACAAGGGGGCAACGCTTCCTGAGGTGCTTGAGGAGTGGAGAGGTATTCCACGGCTATCAGGACAATCCCGGAAGTACGGTCAAGATCCCTACCAGCATCTTACTGGAATACTTCCTTCCTCCGAGCACGTTTGCTCTTGCGAATCTCCACTCAAGCCGGCCAATAAAGGCAAGAATGAGGTGGGAGCTCTGTTCGTTGTCAGTGTTTACTCCAGCCAGTCAATAAAGGCAAGCCAGAGATGAGGAACAAGACTTCTCCCGGGAGATAGGGTCCGTGGGGTCACTACTGCCCAACAGCTCGCCACATGCTGCCCTGCGGGTTTCTGTATCTCTCTTAGTTTGGCTCCTGTTCCGGCAAAGTAAACTCTACCGGCACAGACCTGGTGTTTAGAGCGCGCAAGCCCCACCACGGCGTCAACGTAGAAACGTCCCTTATTATTATTATTATTATTACAAGCTTGCTTCGTTCGAAGGGAGGTATGTCTCTTTCCGGATCTTTAATTTTGTAATAGTCAATAATATATCACTACATTTTGTCATAGTTTTTTTTTTATTTTACATTATTTTAATTTTTGGAGTTCATGCCTTTGGTATGGAAATCATATGAATAGTGAAAATGCAATTTGGCTAATGCTTCTCCTTATAAATGTTTCGCATGATGTTTAATCATTTATACATTTTAGAGTTCCGTAGTCAACAACGAACCCTTATAGTTTCGCCATGTCCGTCTGTGTCTGTCCGCGGCTTAGCTCAGAGACTTAGTACTAGAAAGCTGTAATTTGGCATGGTATAAAACATATTAATAGAGCAGTGGTGGCCCAGTGGTAACGACCACGACTTACGAGTTGTAGGTCGTAGGTTCTAACCCAGACAGGCGCTTTACTTTGTGTAAATTATTTCATCACCACTGCTCTCAAAACGGTGAAGGAAAACGTCGTGAGGAAACCGGCATGTCCTAGAACCAAAAATTCGAAGACATGTGTCATCTACCAACCCGCACTGGGCCCACGTGGTGGATTACGGCCCACTCGCTCTCACCGAGAGGGCTGTGTGTCCCAGCAGTGGGACATTATAGACTGATTATACATATTAATTAATCACACTGACAAAGTGGTAAAATCTTGAAAAAAAAGGTCCCAGTGCGCCAGTCGGGGCTAACACCGCACGAGGTTCGCGCGTTACGGCTTTTCGGCACCGCTAATGAATGAAAAATTTGTGATAATCGCAGGAGAACGTATTGCTGTGTGTTTGGGTGTCTTAAGAATTCATCGATTCCAGAATTGTCTCTGTTCAGATTACCTATTGAACAGGAAAGGTAAGCAAGTCACTTATTCTAGCATATCATTTTTACTTGATGATGAGATACCTACTTACTTATTTTTTGTTGTATTAGTTTTCTATCAGACAGAGGAAGTAGGTAGGCCTACTTTCCCACTAGAATGTATTAGGTGTTTTTGATCTGTCAATTGATTTGCCGCTATTGCTTTATTTAAGTTTAGTCATGCCGATTACTCAGTATTGTAGGTATAGTAACTAAGTACCTACTTACAGTTATAAAATCGTAATTAAAAATAAGTAATTAACTAATTGTGAATCAGATAAATAGAGCAAGTTCGAATCATAACAACAGAACAAAAATTTCATTATGGTCTAAGAGGCAGGCGTTAGTTTTTTTATGTTGTTTTACGATGTTTTTTTTAATCATCGTTTAGGTAAAACCGACCTCACAAACCCTGTACCCAGACAACACAAGTAAAAAATACAACTTCCCGACCCTTGCCAATTTATAGGCACTGAATTAAAATTTTGCTTAAAGTGACAACCCTGAGACAGTAGGTAATTACATCGCGGATTGGGCCGGAGATAGCCTACTTCCCCTCTTTATACTATGTCAAAATGGTACCATTAAACTGATCTGATGATGAAGCCGGAAGGTAGGCCTCGGAACTCCGTGTTTGATCCAATAATACTTATCTATGTTAGAGGGTTTGGTGGGTTTGGTGTCCTTCAGGTAGACCATTGTGCGTGGGTCATGGCGGCCGTTTTTTGGTGGTTATTCCAACCAGCCCAACACCCTCCAGAAGTTGATAACATCTCCTGGTCTGTTTAGAATCAATAATACTTATATATTTAATCCTCTCGGTTTATATAGATGACGTTATAAAACTTCCAGTGTTGTACAAAAGTTCGTATACCACTATTTGTGTGGGGTAGGTACCACAACTAAAAAGTAAAAATTAAAAGATGTCGGTTGTTTTTTTGTATTTCTTTTTTTATAGTCAAGTGTCCCCCCCTCCACCCCCCCTACCCCCCTACCAGCTAAATGGTTGTTTTCGGATATGTGAAAAAATTAATTGCACTAGTATGTTCATATACCTATCGAAATTAAAAGGAAAACTATCACAGTTAGATTATTTTTATAAAGTTCACATTTGTACTATATCATTTTATATGAAATTTTCCAAATCAGTCACAAAGGATCATGACAGTGTTGTTTTGCATATTTTTTATTGAACAACTTACCTAAAAATATTATTGCACTGCCATTCGAAGTAGATGTGAATCATTCTGTGATGTTACGGCTACATTGTCGCGATAACATGAACTAAACCTCGCGTAGTCTCTCTCGCACACTGTTCGACGTCTCGTTGTACAACAGAGAGCGCGCCAAGTGAAGTTCGCGTTATCGCGACAATGTAGCCGTAGCATTACCAACGAGTACAGTATTTTATAAAGTTAACAAGTGTGTCAAATAATTTACAGGCACGTATTTACCGAGGTTCTTTAAACCTACAGGAGTTTGTAAGGTAGCAGGTGGCATTGTCTAGTTTCTGCCTACCCCCTTGGGATGAAGGATGAACGAAACCAAAGACATCACATCATACTCATCGGAATATAGACATAATAAACATGGCGTTCCCCAAGGTAGCGTACTAGGCCCAATATTATTCCTTTTATATATAAATGATATCATAAAAATAAGTAGTCATAAATGCATTTTATTCGCTGACGATATATCCATAATTGTGACATCTGAAAAAAACAAAATACCGTTATAGATCACGAGACTGACATTAATAATACTATTGAATACTACACTGGCTTGACATACACCATTTGAAAATAAATTTAGACAAATCAGTATACATACAATTTAATCAATCTAATAATAATAAAAATAACATCAAACTTAATATAAATAAAATTAAACAAGTACCACATACAAAGTTTTTAGGAGTAATAATTGATCAAGATATAAACTGGAAGGAACACGTAAATAACGTCAGTGGTAGAATTAATCAATTCGTATGCGCCTTGAAGCAAGTCAAAAATGTAACAAACATTAAAACTGCTATTATATCTTACCATGCATATAATATGTTGAATCGTTACTACGCTATTGTCTTATAATGTGGGGAAATAGCACTGATCTAAATAGAGCGTTCATCGCTCAAAAGAAGTGCCTAAGATCAATTTATGGACTTCAGCCGGATGATACATGTCGGCCAATATTTCAAAAACTTGGGTTGTTACCGCTTCCATCTCTGTATATTTACGAAATATGTGTGTTTGGGACCAAGAATAAACAATTATTCAAGACAGCAAGCGATGTATGTCCTCGAGGCAGACGTGATCCTTATGGACTGGTGTTAAATGACTTACCAAAGCTAACCAAATATAATAAAAGCTGTCTAGCAATGTTTGTGCGTATCTATAATTAAATACCGAACAATCTCAAACTATTAAATGTAAGATTATTTAAAAAATATATATACAAATGGCTAAATGAATGTAGCTTTAATAGTTTGAAAGAATTCATGGATAAAAAATATTGACATTACCTATATTCTAACAATAATGTACTTAATTAATTATAATTAACCTGTAACATCAAATTATTGCATGCTATGTTTTACCTTAGCTAAACATGTTTGTGCCACTCTGACCTATGGTTAACACCATTGTATACCATGTTTTACGCAAATAAATTATTTTATTGTTATTATTTATTATAAGGCGTGAGTTTGACCACGATCTCACCAGCCTGATAGTAAGCGATGATGTGACCGACGATGATACAGACTTGTCTAGACGTAATTACCTAACCTATTCATTAGTAGCTATTAGTGACCAAAAAAAGAAAACAGAATAGTAATAGAATAGAATAGTAGAATTTATAGTAGAATTTAGGCTGCCTTAATACATCCCTGTAATGCAAACAATTTTCTTTAATATAAATAGTAAGTAAATAGTAAGTAACTTAATTTTTTTTGTTCATAACTAAGAAGTATTGTTGTGTCTAAAACGTTGTTTGGACGACTACGTATTTCAGAATGAAACTATTTTGGTTTTTTTCAATTTTATTTGTGGGTGTTGTGTACGCTGCTGTTGGTAAGATTCAATAGACTTAAGGCGCTGACAATACCTAATTGACCAAAATAGGCTAGACTTTCCCACGACCCCGACAGGCAACTTCTTAAACAAACAATTAAGGTACATTGGGGTAAATTCGCGATTCAGATGTGAATAAAAACATTGCAAAATTCGTCGGGACTTTGATTCGTACGGTCTGATCCCAGTGCCGTGCCTCACCTCAACATGCTCTATCGGTCAAATAAATTGACGAAATGTAGGTGTACCATACACCTCTGCCTACCACTACGTGAAATACCTACTAGCGTGATGTTTATAGTTCTGTGATAGTTTTTTAACGTACTAGAGTGTGGTTTCGTCACTTTCGCTGAGTTCGTTGAGTTTGTAGCGTTCGTTGATTACGTTATCACCGTCACCGTCTTCATTGGTATCCAGGCTTTCGTCCCCGCAGTCCCCATCGTCGATTGGCAGCCCACAAACGTCTGGATCGAATTTTAAATCAAACCCAGTAACATCATCAACTGGTTGAAACGCACCTAAAAAGACATGATTACAATATTATACTATTAGATATTATTATATTATATTATCAAGTCAACGATGATCAAACCTTGAAACTGGTTGATAGGTAGGTGAAGTACCTATAATATATGTTAAAGTAAATTAAACTTGTCAACTTCACAGACTTGATAGGGAATATTGATATATAATAATAGGATGGACGGCGCCACCGAGGCGGGCCCAGTAAGAGAAGGCGAAGGAGGCGTACCGTGAGGGCTGGTTTGATGTGGTGCGGGAAAAAAGAGTTTGAACTGGAAGGTCTTGGGGGAGACCTTTTTCTAGCAGTTGGACAGCATAGGCATAGCATAGGCAAAAAAAAAGGTAATAAACGTCAAAAAATACTATATTGTAGCTCATAATTTCTGCTGACTACAGCTGATCGCGGTGTCAACGGCCACTGGCAATCTGTAACACAGACTGGAACGTCTGCATCGTAACCTATCTTGCTGACTGGCTAATCAATTATAATTATAAATAATTTTCGGGACCAAAACTAACTAAAATGAGGGTGGGACATGGAATATTTGTGTGGGTTGAATGCGGAACAAATCAGTATTTTTACCACATGTCACATATTATTATCGATATGACAGATTATTATAATAATTATTAATTTACTTACCATTATTGCTGGAATCATCTGTTTTACACGTGGTTATTTTAAAAATTAATAATATAACCATTATTGTTACCAAGTTAATCATTATTGTATGTTGCTTGTTCTCATTGGTTCACAAAAAAACAAAAAACAAATCACCATAATCTCTTAATTAAACAATTATTTGATAGTTCATCGAAACGAAATAATTATAGCAATCCAATTTAACTGCATGTGTTGTACTCATGGTAGGTTAATCAATTCTATTTCGTTTTTTTTTTTATGGCGCGTACAATTTCCTTTCCCTATACAGCAGGCTATTTTAGTAAAACGTTTCGAAAATGTTTAAGTTGCTGTCAAAAGCATAATTCGAAAATGCTGTAAACGCCAAATCTATCGTCCGTAACGTTTCTGTCAAAAACGTCATCCGAAAATGATGCTATTAAAAACGTCAACCGAGTTGTTTTTCTGTCAAAAAGCGTCAATATACTCGACTGTGTCGTCTTGATGCTGCTTTTTTGTCAACCAACTAGAATAGCAATTAGTTTTTTTGCACGTTTTCTCTTTTCACATCTGACATTGGCAAAAATGTCGATATCGGTATCATTTTCATAGGGCAAAATAAAATAGAAATAGGTGTTGAGCGAGATGCACTTAATTTGAAAAAGATTTAACAAATATAGGTCTGTGTCTTTATTTATTTTAATTGTAGCTATCATAATCAGCCTATAATGTTCCCATCGCTGGGACACATAGTCCGGTCAAATTAGACCAAAAAATAGGAGTGAAGGTAGAAACATTCGCACCCAGCTCAAAGTTGGTAGGATTGCTCAAAACACCATCATAAATTAAATCTAAAAGTCGATCGATCCAATACCTGGAAAAAAAATTACTCGGGGTCAAATGTCACAAAAACGGGTTTTTCACGATTTTCAGCAAAACGTAATTTATATCATAAAATTAGTTCAGACAAAAATTGTAGATCAGATAATTATCTATAAAATATATCGAAATACTTTTTTCCTAAGAGCAACCGTTTCTGAGATAAGATAATAATAGATAATAACCGATTCAAAAAGTTGGAACGGTTGTAATCGTCATAATATGTATAAGTACACCACGTATATACATCACTGAATCTGTAATACAAGTAAAAATATTATGCTATCGGTCAGTGTAACTTACACATATAAAATATTATAAATATGAGAAAGTCAGGTAAAAAGAAACCCAGTCCCTCATTTTATACGCCAGTGTAACCTTGAGCAACATCTGTCTCCTATTCAATTGTCTGCGTGGCTAGGGTCGTATTCCTGTTTTATCTTAGATTGCCCAATACATGCTCTGATACTTAGACTCAGAAGCAACTAAATCGTATTCGAATTCGATTCGAGCAAGGACAGTTTTGCCATAACATCAGAACGAGGTCGAGCTGTTTGCAGAATCGAATCTTTAAATGAAAGTGTACTTACTTGTTTAATTTTACGTTGGTAGATGTCACATGTCTTCGAAGTTTTGGTTCTAGTTGTTGGTTTTGGTTTCGCTATCTAATTTAGTTTGACCTTGTAGTGACACCTCATCTAGAAACTGTCGATGATAATAATATACCTTACAGTTCGGCCGTCGAGAGAATGCGTTCTTGACACCGGCAGGTTTAGCATGACGCTTTCTATTTCTACTCTACTGTAGAATAGAAACCGCTCGTCTACATTTCTCGGTAGAAAACTGTCAACTGTTTACACAGAAACGTCATTTTTGTCTACTCTTCCGTCGACAACGCGCTCTACGGTTCTCGTGTTATGCCTGTTGTGAGTTTCATATTAACGAATATGTGTTTTGCGAACTTGATCCTTATTACTACTAGAAATTGTCCAACTGACAGGTGACTGGGACGCATTCTCTCGACGACGGCCGGACTGTACCTACCTATAACAAAGTAGAAATTTGAATCTGCAGCATGAGATGATGTAGGGATGCAAGAAGTGCCAAAAAGTATCGTTATATATCGGTTCGATATAAAAAAAAAAATATTGGTATAATTTCGATATATCGAAAAAAAATATATATACAATGTGTCTGTAGAGGGTGTGGTACAGACCGTCAAACTGAACCACTTTCTCCCGGGGACCAACATCGGAATCGCGTAAAAATTATGAGTCGTCTCATACATTTGGTCGAGTAAGTATTGAAGTTTTGTATGGGTTTTTTTTCACTATTACGATCTTGGTCCCATGGAAAATGTTGCTTAGTTTGATGGTCTGCACCACCACACCCTTAATTTTCGGCACACCGTATACAGACACATTGTATATCGATATAACGTGGAGATTAAAAAAAAAAAGATGCCTTATGAAATCCTATATGTATGTTTTACATTTATATAATACCAAACTAGGAACATCATTTCTGATGTAACAATCTTAAATGAAATAAAAAATAAATGAATAAAACATTGATAAAAATAAGTCTACTTTTTTACGGCTTTGAATTCCAGCGGTTTTCGTCAGTGAGGACAACGGTGTTGCTTTAAGAAATATATCGTATTTGATACGTTTTCGATACTTGATATTTTAAATCGAAATAATAGATATCGATAAAAATATCGATATGTCGAACAAAAAATACTATATATCGAATTTTTTTCTACAAGCCTAAGATGATGTCGCGTCAAAATGTTTTTTCCGATAATGGTAGTGTGGTATGTTTCTTGCGCCCTGTATGCAATGTTTAGATTTCCATTGTTAGATTTTACCACTTATGTTTGTTTAACAATTACTGAAACACGCGTTAGTTCATTCATATCCGCCCGGAAACTTCCACGTAACATCCGGTTATCGATAATCAGCCAATAATGGTCCCACTGCTGGAACAGAGGCCTGCTCTGTTAGAGCAAGTGGGCCATAATCTCTCATCGGGCGAGCGAGTACAGCTAGCAACTAAAAACCAGTCAAATCCGTGTCTGACTACGCACAATGAAGAATTCCGTAGTCGGGATCAATTTATCCCAAAAAACATGTTCTCTCATACATCGACACGCTCAATTTTCAAACTGCAAATGTAAGCTGGTGGTCTATTACTCGTTAACTTGTAAGCCTGCTTAGCTGTAATAGTTTTCCTTTTAACTTCGTTATGATTTTTTTCACATATTCAAAAACTGCCATTTAGCTGGCAGATGACAATTGACTTAACAAAAATTAGCACTTTAAAGCTTAATATTACACAAACGGATCCCTGAATCGAAAAATGGTGTTCACAGATCCACAATATTTTTGAACGGCCTAGCCCACACCATAGAATAGACGAGAAAAAAAAAATATCCCCACCTTACGTGCAAGGTTTTTGCAATTTTTTTTTCAAGATTTTATTTTACCACTTAAGATAAAATCACGCAAAATAAAAACTTGAAAAAAATAAATATTTTTACCAAAAGAACTTTCTAGTACTAAGCGTCCCTGAGCTAAAGCGGGGACAGACAGAGAGACAGACGGACATGGAGAAACCATAAGGGTTCCTTGTTGACTACGGAACCGTAAAAACGAGTTGGCGAGCAACGAGCAGCGAGTGCGCGACGGCAGCTAGTGATTACTCGCTGGTATGCGTATGTACCGAGCGTGAGTCTCTCGGCGAGTTATCTGCCCGCTAAGCGAGCGTCGCTGAGCGAGTACTCTCTTTGATAGCTGTTATCGCTGCGACAAACGAGTTCTCGCCGGCGGTGTGAACAGTCAGCGTTAAACTATTAATTAATTCATTATTTATTTCAGACATAATTCTAGTCCATATGTTTACAAAAATACATTTAAATTAGACTACTTTAAAAAACAGTTAAAAAACCGAAACAAAATTATGACAAATTAAACTTAAATATTACAAAATGTCCAAATAAAATAAAATATAAATGCATATAAAAAAATATAATATATGCATCTCTATAACTCACACGGATCTATTGTACGTTTCTTGAGCGAAAAAATCTTTGATAGCTTGTCGCTTCCTCGTGGATGGTGGAACAGGTGCCCTATGATTAGCAGGTAAATAAAAACAAAACATTACACAACCAAACTATTTATAGTGCTCTGACCAGTCAATACATATCCAACTAAATTAATAAAGTCGTTGAAAGACAGTTGTTGAGATGAGAAGCAAGTTGTCAGACATTGATTGTATGTGGTGAATCGGTTGGAGTTACCGCCGCAGCCGGAGTACGAGAACTGGATACAGCGCGCGCTAGTTCTGTCGTAGCCATACCTGAAAATGAGAACACGACGCAGTTTAAGATCCAGCCGAAAAATCGTGAAGAAACCTGGACTTTATATCCTTTAAAAAATAATTGGCTTTTACAAAGTTTTCAAATTACAGTGTTAATAGGTAAGGGATGACAGTGTAGGCCTGTCGAGAAGTTCCATCAGTTGCCCCATCCCCGTCCTATTGAACGTCGCGCTCCCCCCGCGACGTCCACCTTACACCTCGCTCCCCTCGTGGGCTGAGGTGGCCCGCAAATGCGGACGTCGCACAAGATCCCATAATCCCCGGTGCAAGTGTGGGAGGGGAACACCGGGGTGGATTTTAGTCAGTAAGAGCCTGAAAGACCCCTCCGCCCGCCCCAGGGCGTAGGGCGTCCATGAGGATTATCCACTCCGGAATAAAAAACAAAGGCCGGGCGCTCTCAATCGACATGGAAGTATATAGAGTTGTACTCTTTTTACTTATTATGTAATTTATTTAAAAACTGGGAGGACAGCTGCTAAAGTCGGCATGACAGATAGCCGAGAGACATTAAGAAAACAGAAGCACATTACTCATGTTTGCAAACCAATAAATGATTTGATTTGATTTAACTTACCTTATAGTACGAGTAGATAGAACAGATAGCACGCCACAGTTGCCGGGATCGATTGGCAATTGACAAGTGGCACCTGAAAACAAGACTTGAAATTTACTAAGTCAGTGTACTGTCTGGTGATGGAATGTCGCAGTGCCTAGATCCAGAAGATTAAGTACCCAAGTATGGGCCCTGGGCTCTGGGCAGGTCTCATTGTTCGCAGAAACCTCAGGCCAAAGAATTCTGAAGTAATGACTGCTTGCTCGAAAGCACAGCGGTCCCTTAGAAGGTGGACCTACGACAAGGCGAGGCGTGCCGCTGTCTTAGGTCTGTCTGTTCGGGCCATGGAATCCTGAAGTTTACCGTCCGCAGACCGCTCTCTATGGAGGCTTGAGATAATTATAAGACCAATGTTTTGTGTCCTTCACCACACAATCCTGACCTTTGAAAACGTTTGAAAATCAATTTTGCATGGAAGTTTAAGGCGCTGACAAGACCCAATTGATAAAAATAGGCTTCTCTTAAGAAAAAAAATTGCCAAATCTGTATAGTTTGTGGTAGTGGAAAAAATATATGTTAATTTTGATCATATTTCCCAGAACTTGGTTGTTACCAAAACACGTTTTGAAAACAAAATCTCGATACAAACTAACGTTAAACTAACCTCTTACTTTGAGTTGTAATCCAAAATATCTGTATCAAATATCAACATACGTTACGTATTTAATTAATAACAAGAACGTCTTATTTTAATGCAGAACTTGGTTGTTTTTTATTTTCGATTACTCAACTCAATTTTGAGTAAATAGATAATTACTTCATATTTTGCAATAAATTACAAGCGTTGTGTGATCGCGCTTCTCTTTCTTATCTATGCAATCTGACAGGGACCGCGGTTTAGGTGTTGTCAGCGTCTTAACATACTGTTATATAGTAACCCAGGTCGAAATTATCATGGCTGGAGACGACTATTTTTTGACACCAAATTCGAATTACAAAAACTTAAGCGTTCCGCGGTAATCAGGTGAGGATTGTGGCGAGAAAGGCTCACGACGTAATCCTCACCAAGACACCTTTTATATTTCTTACTATTTTCGAGATTTGGCATAACGTTACGACAATTTTTTTATAATTTTTCGGAATTGAAACCAAGTTGATGCTGCCAGCCGTTTGCGGAGGTGAGGATTGTGTGGAGAGGTTCACCCCACAATCCTCACTAACTTACAGCTATAACTTCGGAATCATAATGCGACAATTTTTTTTTAACCTGACCTGACTATTTATGACTAATTCTTGAAAATTTTTTGGCGTTCTCAAAATTGATTTTCATGAAGTGTGGTGAAGGACACACTGTTTTCAGTGCAAGGCCTCTTTTGCAAGATTATAAGGGTTGCTACACACATGTTCGGGTTCGGCGGTATTTGTCATCAAAGGCGACACGAATCAATTACTGCATATCCGATCGGCAAACTCCGTTCTGCTATCGTCGTTACATCATGTTCGGGTTGCTGGTGTACTTGGAATCATTCGAGCTAATCCGAACGGCATTTCCCGTACCCACATATTATTTTCATAATTAGGTATATTCGACTAGCTTTTTCTCGAGGCTTCGCCCTCGAGGAGGTCGGAAGTTATGCCACGGGAACGTACTAGCGGCAAAAAGTATTCTGTCGGAAAGAAGTATGTCCCAACTCAGGTCATGGTCTATCCATGTGCCAAATTTCAACCAAATCTGTTCAGCTGTTTCAGCGTGAAGGCGTAACAAACAAACTCACTTTCACAATTTCAACTCTTTATAATATTAGTTAGGATTATGCCGTCCAGCCGTCAAAGTCAAAACACCAGCAGGGCAATTGCGTACACATACAATGACAATTGATCGCAATGGTTTTCATTTTGACAGTTCACCCACGTCATCTGCCTGCCTTTTCCTAACTACGTTGGGGTCGGCTACCAGTCCAACCGGATGCAGCTGAATACCAGTATTTTACATGGAGCGACTGCCTATCTGATCTCCACAACCCAGTTACTGGGTAACACGATACCCCTTGGTAAGACTGGTTGTCAGACTTTCGGGCTTCTGACGACCCGTAACGACTGTCAAAGATCCTCGAATGACGGCCGGGACCAACGGCTTAACGTGCTTTCCGAGACACGGAGGAGTCTTGGTATGTAAAGATGGTCATCCAGCCACGGACTAACCGCGGCAAGCGTAGCTTAACCTCGATTGACCCGTGTGGCTGTTATTATTTAGCCACAAGCCCCTCACCCACGTTATTTACATTGTTGAGCAGACGATTTTTTCAAACCTATGAGTAATGAATAAGCAATATCCTTTAAAACTCGCGGATTGTGATTCAAAATGTGTTCCGCACGATGAACTGTGTTTTTGAAGATCCGCCCAGCTGTCGAACCGTACAAGAGTGTAGCACCCTAAAGTGCTGCTGTTTGGGCAAGCGTTAACTTGTTGTGTGTGTGACGGTGAACAATGGGTAGCTCACCGTCCAGTAAGGACCAGGCCCGGGTCGACGGCGCGTTGTGTTCCACGCGCGCCTCAAAGAGATGTCGTCAGCCCAAGTGTAGGGGTCCACTCGGGCCTGCCAGGGTCGCGGGAAGGTACAAATGGGTTACCGAGGCCCCCGCAACACAGGCAACTGAAGGGACACGGGTGGGTTTTAGTCAGTAAGAGTCTGACACACCCTCCCGCTCCGCCCAGAGCTAGAGAAATTATTTGATAATTTACCACCCAAAAAAAAAAGCGTTAACGTGTACTGTGCTTTAATTATAGGCCCACACTGTATCAAATTGCGTTTCAGTAAATTATTATTATACATACCATTTATTTGCTGTGTATTCGCCAAATTGATGACAGCAAGAAAAGCACAAAAGCTCCAAAACGTTGCCATGCTTTTCATTATAAAAAATAAACAAAATTAAATTATGTATTTGGCAGTAAAAAAACAAAACAAAAAAGCTAAATTTTGCTTAATTCAATGATGATATTTTGCAGCCATTTTCATTCGTTAACGAATGACCAATTTCGATAAGAATTTCACCAACTCTTAATAATATGTTTCTAAGAATTGAAAATAATTGAATAGTTCTTCAAAGAAGACTAGTTGATAGCAAAGTCTAGACTTCTATAAATACCAATTGTTTTATGTAGTTATCTTGGTAAAACTGTCAGAAGGTCACTGAAACGTTGTCACCAATTTACACGGAGTAATAAGTAAATGGAGAACTACTGACAGAATATGCAAGCTCAAGCGGCAATGGGCAGAGCTATATTAGAGCTATAAACTACATTGAATATCTGTAATTGTTATGGTGTACATGATAAAGACTGCAGCCCATTGTATGTTTTGTAGTGTTTGATTTATTTTTTGTTATAAAAAAAAACATTTATTTCAGGTACCACGTAAACCATATTAGAGAATATCTTTAAATTATTAAATAATAAATACAAAATTACACATAAATGAATACAAACGAATAAACACAATATAAATACAACATCAACACAAATTAGATAATTTAAATTCAAATAAAAATTCATTATAGTAGTCTCTTACGTTCGACATATTAATGTAACTTGCCTGTCACAGTAGTGTCGCACATAAGGACAGTCCAACCTATTTGCTATTATGTTCAGAACGGTATTGGAGCTGGCTCGCACTCTGCGCACAAGAGACGCGCAGCGCTTTCGCATGGCCGCATGTAAACAGTCCATGCGCACCCATGCGAACATACCCGAAGCGCTGCAGTAGCGAGCCAGACCCAAAGTCACTCTGAAAGCGTTGTTAAATTTAATGCGGAGATTTTCTGCAATTAGCCCACAGGTATTTTTGTGGTGTACAATAAAGTATAAATAAATAAATAAATAAAGACTATTCTATCTGTGTATATTAGCCGTAGAATCGATGACCATTGGGGTAGAAGTGTTATTGGGTGGAGACAGCGACTCCGCAAATGTAAGGTAAGATGCTTTCAGGCTTGATGTTGCTAAGATCTTCGCAGGTTTGCTGGTAGCAGCTGGGTCAGAGTAGCTGAGGATTGGAGAGGTCTATGTCCAGGAGTGGCCTACTATAGAATGATGATGAGATATTGATGTGGGCCTGAATTGTGTCATGACCGACTTGCATAAGGAAGAGACAGCTGTATTGACTGGAGGGAAGGGTGCCATGTTGTCTCTCCTGCCACTCTTTCACGACGGGTCTTACCAAGGTGTTCCTGATATTTGCTTATAATTATCAATTCCGAAAGTTTTTTATGTATACCGAATACCCAGTATTTTTGTACAAACTTCACCTTGTTGCATACCAATAAACTTCCTTATGAGCTTTGGTAAAGTATGCGAGGTAGCACTCCATTTTATGTTGAATCATGCCTCTTGAGGTCGACCCGCAAACCATTATTCATTTATAATATACTTAATTGTCATTTAATCGCCCTATTAAGTATAATTAGTAAAAAAAATGGCAACGGATTAAGGAAATTTATGAATAAGGATAAAGAAAACAAACCATTAATTATTGAGGAAAATAAACAATAGCTCATTTATTTTGGAACATAATTAGCCAAGAATGGCGCAATTAAAACAATCCTTGTTCCAGATTTGTGGTTTGTTAGTATACAAGGTGTTGTTTTGGACCTGCAAAACATTTTAGGAGGTACTTAATTATGTTAGTGATTCTCGAACCGAATCAACAAAAAAAAAAAAAAGAAAAAAAAAAAAAAGAAAAGATAAAATTTAAAAATCTAAAATAAAAAGAATTATTGATTATTGACTTGGTATCGTATTGTTATACGATTATTTACGAGTTTCATAACAACCTCCTGAAATGTTTTGCAGGTTCAAAACAACACCTTGTATAGATACGGGATCATTGAGACGGGGCGCGCTCCCTCCCGACCCTTGCTCAGCGAAGTGCCAGCCCGCGCCGTAACTGAGCCCGTAACTTAAATTCCCCTGATAATAATAATTATCCAGTTATGATCCAGCCTGTCCCACCGTGCTATCCTCGCCCCCAGCGACACCCTTTTTTTTTTTTTGGATGGGAAATCATCAAATATTATAACTTCTCCCGCTCTGGGCGAAGCGGGAGGGTGTGTCAGACTCTTACTGACTAAAACCCACCCGTATTCCTTCCTGTGTCACCACTAATGGGTCACCGAGGCCCCTGGCAACACAGGCAGTCTTGCCAGGGGCCTCGGTGACCCATTAGTACCTTCCCGCGACCCCGGCAGGCATCGGCCCTAGTGGACCCCTACATTTGTGCTGACGACATCTCTTTGAGGCGCGCGTGGAATACAACGCGCCGTCGACCCGGGCCTGGTCCTTACCGGACGGTGAGCTACCCATTGCTCACCGGATTCCCGACGCCCAGGGCGTCTCCTGCGGCGGCCAGGGGCGAGAGGGCGCGAAATTTGCCTTTCCGTCAACCGTCCCGCCTCCTCCTTCGCGAGCATTACTGCTTCGCAGAAGGAGGTGACGGCTGCCCATGCTCTCTCGCTCCGTACCATGGCCTGAACCAGGGCCGGACGCGAGAGATCTCTGCCGCCGATCGCCTCCACGAGGACACGGCGGTGCTCTGCCCAAGCCGGGCAGACCTCCACCGTATGCTCCACCGTGTCCTCCGGGCGATCCACACAGTGGTGACACCCGGGCGTTTCCTCCCGCCTTATCCGACACAGGAACCTCCCGAAGCTGCCGTGTCCGGTGATGACCTGCGTCAGGCGGAAAGTGAGGACGCCGTGGTGCCTCTCTAGCCACTCCTCAAAGAGGGGACTTATCGCCGCAATCGTGGCGTGCCCAGCACTGGGTTGCGACAACCGTACTCTCCATGTCGCCATGAGATCCCGCCGGAGCTCCGTCCGCTGTGCCGCGATTTCTCGCGGCAGCGGAGTTAAGCCCCGGTGTTTCGCCTCCTCGCGCCACTCCCATACGTGCGCGAGAACTTTTGCCTCCAGATCTCATTGCGGTAATCCGGCAAGGTGGCTCGCTGCCTCACAGGAGACCGTGCGGTATCCCCGGACCATCCGGATGGCCATGACCCTTTGGGCCGCGCTCAACCATACAGGAGCCCCGTAGAGGGCCATGTACCGCACGACCCCCGCGTAGAGCCTCCGGTAGGAGGCGTTTGGACCCCTAGATTGGGCAGGAGCCGCTTCAATGCAGCGCCTGCCCGCTCCAGTTTGGGAGCCAAACGTCGCCCCAGCGACACCCTTAGTCGAGATTCGTACAAAAATCAAAATCTAAAGTCATTTATTCAAATCAGGCTGAGAATCAGCACTTTTCGAACGTCAAAATTACATAAGACAGTGCCCCAAAAACCCCGCCCTTCACCACTTCCTAGTACTTTAGCTAGGAAGAAGAAGTGGCGCAACAAACTCCTCAGCAGCACAGCTGTCTGTTCAACTATATACAATAGTATGCAAAAATAATTTACACAACGCTAAAACATTAAATTATTTGGCATATGTCAGCTAGCACACCACTATAACAACAACAAAAAACCCCACAGGGGGTGCCCTTAGCGTGCAGTCGCTTAGTAATTTAAGAAATTCGCCCCTCTCGAGGTCAACTACGAGGTGCCATACGAGGCGCGTCTTAGAGCATTTAAAACAACAAAAAACAATGTATTTATTTGTAAAAAGATAAAAACTTTTTTATTCTTTTTTTTCAAATAATTTATATCTATCACAACGATCCGTGTTGTAGTAGGTATACGACGTCTTGTTGTAGTGCCTGGTAGCCTCAGCTGGCTTAGCATGACGCTTACTACTTCTAATTTACACTGTAGAAAAGTAATCGCTTGTCTACATTTCTGGGTAGAAAACTGTCAACTGTCTACACGGAAACGTCATTTTTTCTACTCTTCCGTCGACTAAACGCTTCTCTACTGTTCTCGTGCTAAGCCTGCTGGTATGTAGCTTGAATCATCCTTGCGGTCTATGTACCATGCTTGCGGTCATATGGATCGGGATGCGAACCTACAAAAAGTTGAACTAAAATAAACAAGGTGTTGTTGACATAACTGAAAACCTCTTAGGGGTCATTGTTCTGATCATCAATCAATCTGCCTAGCCTGTTTGATGAAAATATAGTACGAGGGCAACAGTGAAAGTTTTTAGAACTGGCCACTTGTAAACGATATAATAAAAAAAAACAGTTCAAATTTTGAAAATGGAACTCTTTGCCAATAATATTGTGTACTAGATGCGCCCCGCGGTTTCACCCGCATAAGTTTTGACCCCGTGGGTATATCGGGATAAAAAGTATCATATGTGTTATTCCTGGTTATAAACTATGTGTGTGCCAAATTTCATCCAAATCCGTTCAGTACTTTTTGCGTGAAAGAGTAAAAAACATCCATCCATCCTTACAAACTTTCGCATTTATAATATTAGTAGGATGTAGGTATTTTATTCATTTGTCATTTGTTTACGATTTGGCGGCAAATTGAAAATTGTCTGTGTCACGTCAGCATGAATTTAACGCGAGAATTTTTTTTTACAATGATTTTTTATGACTTTCGATGTCATTTAAGTCAACAAGAAAGTTATGATAGACTTCGATTGGCCTTTCACGATGAAGCCCCATCTCGTGCCACTGTTTACAACTGGTTTAATGAGTTTAAACGTGGTCGCACTAATCTCACCGATGATCTGCGAGAGGGACGACCTTTTACGGCGACGACTGAAGATAAAATCAGTGTTGTGCGGCGTACGATAGAGACTGACAAAAGAGTGACTTATCAGCCCTTGGTGGAGTCACGGTCGTCTTGTGTGGACCTTTAATCTTCTTCAAGATATGTTGGAGTAAGAAAAATAGAATTAAGGACATTAAAAGAGCCAGGTATATAAATATTGTTTATTATATACTTACATGTATTTGATTGTAAAAAGTTTTTATTTTCTAATTTTAAAATCATGTTAAAACAACGACTTGTTTTTAAGTATTAAAAATATTAAGGAATATCGTAACTAAAGCTAGACTCATACCGAGTCGAAGCACCGCTGTCTGTTTGAACCTTTAGACAGTAACAAAATGGTAAAATTAAATTCACTAGTACAAATTCACAGACGTTATGGGTAATAATAACTACATTATCAGCGAACCATGACTATAGAAAGGTTTTTTTTTTTAGGCTAGCTTTGCATCCTTGCATATCGGTACGCATCACGTCTGAGAAGTTTTGCCAGATAGTTTAAGGGAAATATTCAACTGAACTTCTAAAACATATTGAACATATTGAATGATGCACACTTTTTTTAATAATTGAGCCTATTTTTACTTTCTGGCCTTTTCTCACATTTGGTCGCAGTAATTATGCTAGGGTATCTCGACTAAACGGGTTAGGTTAACCTAGAACTGAGGACAAACGCGCGCGAGCCGAGCGAGCGTAGCAAGCGGTGCCGCGGCAGCGGCCGGCGAGCGTTACATCCAAGCTGGTCGGAGTTACTTCGCTATTTAGTATTTTTAGGACACTTAAATATGAATTATTTGAGGTTCGATTAGGATTAGGTGAGTTACAAACTACTTACTCTAACTACAAGGTCAAATTAAATTAAATTAAGGCATAAATTTAATCGAATTTAGGTAGGTAGGTCAATGAAATTAATTAAAATTTGATAAACAATTAATTTCATTGACCTACCCTAACTATAGGCGTATCTACTCGCGAGAGGATTTCCATATGCATTCATCTGCGCACTCTCCTATGGTGTTAAATTTATTGTCGTTCCCCTCGCAGCCTCCATAGATAAACTCCACACACTCGCGTTTAGACGCATCGTAGGCGTACCTGAAAAACAAACCGCCATTTTAAACTTCTAAGCATCTTTTTCTGTGGGCCGTGGCCGGGACGCGGACAGACCGTGCTCCGTCAGGGGCTCAAAAAAATATCGGTGTGTACATTTTATAATGAACTCGTCCACACAAGACATGTCCGTGTCCGGGTCCGCGGGCAACGGAGCGTCAGTGTCTGCCCTGTGTGTGTCACGGCACTTTTTTCTGTAACGGACTGCCTTTCAAAGCTTTCAGTTACTATAAGTCATTTGAGAAAAGTAACACGCTTGGCTTTGATTATTTGTATGTCTAGATAGTGTCGCGCTGCCAAAGAAAATTAAAAGTTACGTCCAGCAGGCCGCACGCTTGTGGTAACAAAACCAGTATAAGATAGCTCTGATTCAATTGAGAGGCTGACAACACCTAAAGCGTGGTCACTGTCGGACTGCATAGAAAAGAAAGAGAAGCGCGATGACAGAACGCTGGTAATTTATTGCAAAATATGAAGCAATTATCGATTTACAAAAAAGCTATAGATTGTATAAAAAAAATAAAACACTAATATGCTAATATGTTACTTGTAGACATCTGACAAAAAATCAGAATGATTGCATGTACATATATTAGTATGGTTTTTAATCGTTAAAAGACATTTTTAGAGGTATCTTCGTGATTTTTTTCTATCGTATCAAATTAGTTGTATTATGTTTTCAACACACTATCTACCTAGCGTATATCCTGAATAATAATAATAATATCATATATTTTTCTGATTTTGTTTACTGCAGTGGATCTTATACTTTTAGGCATTATAAAACTTACAAAATTTGCGTTTAGGTCCTGTAGTCCCCTTAAAACTACTATGCTAGGCCAGCTCCCGCTCAAAGCATTACCTACCATGAACGTGCGGTCGATTGTACTGTACCTATAAAATGTTCTCGAAGAACTTAAATGAAATCAAAAATATTTATTTGCCAGAATATGGTACAATAGATAATATCGACGGTTAAAAGGTAATAAGGCATAAGCGACATTTTGGTAGAAAATGAGTTTATTTTATTTTTATTTTATTTTATTAGGGACAACAAACAGCAGTATATTAAACATTACACACGATTGGAGTACTAAAATAATAGAATTAACAAATACACTACTCACGACGTTATCCACAGATTACCATATAAAATACTTAGCATAGGTACTGTTAATGATAACAATAAGGGCAGGCTAAAAAGTACTCAATACAAAGTTTAAATTATTACTCGGTTTGTTATTGAAATGTATCTCGGAGAACATAAAATAAAGTGAAAAAATAAAATCTGCATCTTAATACTAGGGACAAATTTAAAGGGGAAAAAAAAGGACAAACTTAAAGCTTAAATACATGAGCTGAAATACTTGAATACATGAGGTGTAGGAATCAGAATTAAGTAACATCAAAAATTATGGCTGTTCCTTAAAGTGGACATAATTTGATTTTTGAACCTATTCTTATTCAGAAATATAATATCACAATTGATATTATACTTCTGAATAATAAGGAAAGTTTGGATCAATATCCAAACTTTTTATTATAAGTGTCGACCAATCGGTGCAGCGGTGAGCGTGCGCCTGAGTTATTATGACAGAGATTAGTGGCAAACAAACATCGTGAACGTACTTCTCTACTCTGTACTGTGCGAGGGACCAGGTAGCACAAACTTTTCACAAGATCAGAACAGTCAACCTTGTTGCAGCATATACTGAACAGGGTCATTATTTCTAGGAGTGTGCGTCTAGATTGTAGGGTCAGGATATTATATTTTTCGAGCAATGATTGGTAGGAAACCTTTTTGCGAAAGCATCTATAGTGCACAGAGCGAAGGTATTTACGTTGAACTAACTCCAATATTTCTATATATATTTTTGTAAAAAGGATTCCAAATAGGGACTGCGTACTCTCGGATTAACGACTTGACGAAATGCAAATAAATGGAAGGGCGGTAGAATTCTCTAGATGCGCGCATAACAAAGTCAAACATTTGATAAGCTTTATTGACTATATTATTCACATGCGAGTTATGAATGCCATCCATCTTAATCTCTATTTTTAAGTAGGATGGCATTCATAACTCATTTTCGACCAAAATGTCGCTTAGACCTATTACGTTTTAACCGTCGATATGGTAATTTTGGCTTCAGAATATCCCGCCATAAGGCGTGCAAATACATTTCATGTCAGTGACAAAGTCATTAAAATTATTATTATTACAAATTTACATTAGGTATAGGTTCTACCGATTTATCCTATAAATATTCCTTAAGGTGGATCCGCAGTGGTAAGCCCGCGAAATTTAAATTTTCTTACGTTCTCTAAGTAAGATTTGATCCTCAAGAGGCTGACAACACCTAAAGCGCGGTTACTGTCGGACGGCATAGAAAAGAAAGAGAAGCGCTATGACACAACGCTGGTAATTGTTTGCAAAATATGTAGCATTTCTCTAATTACAAAAAATCTATTGATTGGATGAAAAAAATAAAACACTATTATGCATGCATTAATATGTTGCTTGTAGAATAATCTGACAAAAAAACAGAATGATTGCATGTATATTAGTATGGTTTTTAATCGTTAAAAGACATTTTTAGAGGTATCTTCGTGATTTTTTTCTATCGTATCAATTTAGTTGTATTATGTTTTCAATACAGTATCTACCTAGCATATATCCTGAAAAATATCACATATTTTTTTGATTTTGTTTACTGCAGTGGATCATAAACTTTTAGGCATTATAAAACTTACAAAATTTGCGTTTAGGTCCTGTAGTCCCCGTATGAGAGATGAATTAATGATTCTAGTAATTATAATTCTGTAAATACATATTTGGGCGCGAATCATATTTTGATCAAGATACAACTTGACACTGACCTGTAAATTGCAAAAAAACGTAAGAAAATTTCAATTTCGCGGGCTACCACTGCGGATAGTGTAGGTAATATTTTTTATATAGTAAAAGTTAAAATAGTATTTTTTGAACAATGTCAATGTTAAATCTTGAAGTGAATTTGCTAAATGGTTGTTTAGTATAAATAGGCATGCAGTAGACATTCTTCTTACATGGGGAAATACGCCAAACACTGTCCTTTATCTATTTGCAGCAAGCACTTGTTGTCCTTGGTACCTGAAATAAAACAACAAAAAATAAATAAACGTTCTTTTGTCTTCATCTTCCTGTCCTTGTCCCCGTTACTTGTGGTCGGCGCAACACGTTGCCTTCTTGCATTCTCCCCTGTCAACCGTCACGCTATTTTGGTGTGGCGTGGTTTTAAATAAAACTACTCAAGATTCTACTATCTATTATTACTGATAAATACAATATTTTTGATAGGTATCTTTAGGCATGGTCTGTTACTATTTACAAAATATTTATAATTTTCAAGTAAGTAATCGCGCTTTTTTGAAAACCCAAAAAAAAATCGCATCGCCTAAATTACGTAACTCTGCTGCGGACGGAGCTCCAGCGGGATCTCATGGCGACATGGAGAGTGCGATTGTCGCAACCGAGTGCTGGGCACGCCACAATTTTGTTGTGGCGATAAGTCCCCTCTTTGAGGAGTGGCTGGAGAGGTGCCACGGCATCCTCACCTGACGCAGGTCCACACCGGACACGGCAGCTTTGGGAGGTTCCTGTGTCGGATAAGGCGGGAGGAAATGCCTGGGTGCCACCACTGTGTGGATCGCCCGGAGGACAGGATGGAGGTCTGAACACCGCCGTGTCCTCGTGGAGGCGATCGGCGGCGGCGATCTCTCGCGTCTAGTCCTGGTTCAAGCCATGGCACGGAGCGAGAGGGCATGGGCAGCCGTCACCTCCTTCTGCGAAGCAGTAATGCTCGCAAAGGTGGAGGCGGGACGGTTGAGGGAAAGGCAAATTAGCCGCCACAGGAGACGTCCTGGGCATCGGGAATCCCGGGTGGATTTATGGCCACCGTAGGCGCGGGCTTGCGGACGGTGAGCAATGGGTAGCTCGCCGTCCGACAAGGACCCGGCCCGGGTCGACGGCACGTTGTGTTCCACGCGCGCCTCAAAGAGATGTCGTCAGCACAAGTGTAGGGGTCCACTAGGGCCGATGCCTGCCGGGGTCGTGGGAAAGTCCGAAAAGGATACCGAAGCCCCTGGCAAAACAGGCAACAGAAGGAACACGGGTGGGTTTTAGTCAGTAAGAGTCTGACACTCTTCCGCTCCGCCCAGAGCGTTGGAGAACTTATTTTGATGATTTCCCACCCAAAAAAAGGCTCCAATTTATGTTAGAATAATACAACTTCTGTTGTAATAAAATATAATATAATAATAATAAAAGGGTTCCGTAGTAAACAAGGAACCCTTATTGTTTCGCCACGTCCGTCTGTCTGTCTGTCCCCGCTGCACGCTGTAGCTCAGAGACGCTTAGTACTAGAAATCTGTAATTTGGCATAGCTATACTTATTAATAACGCCGACAAAGTGCAAAAATCTTGAATTTTTTTTTTATGCTACTTCCCTTGCACGTAATGTGGGGATGATTTTTTTCGACTATCCCATGGTGTGGGGTATCTTTGGGTAGGCCGTTCAAAAATATTGTGGGTCTGTGAACACCACTTTTCGATTTATGGATCCGCTTGCGTAATATTAAGCATTAAAGTGCAAATTTTGGTTAAAGTCATGTGTCTGCTAAATGGTTGCCTTATAATGACGTCCAGACGTCCGTGGCGGTCAAAAGGTTATTGTCTGGTGGTCGCAAGCGCTACTGCTGAGTATGAGGTAGATTCCTGGGTCGGGCAGTGTTATTGGGTTTTGGTATCTGGAATTACTCAGTAGCAGCCGGGAGTCTGGATTTGTGCCCGGTTGATGGCAATAGGCTTGTCCCCTATTACATGGGACTTAAAAACACTTGGCGAAATGAGGGTGTACTACAGGTACACCTCTGTCCAACCCTTCGGGGAAACAAGGCGTGATTTTATGTTATGTAATAGTTAGAGTTGACTAATTTCCTTGGTAGTTTAAACAGTTTGCTTGGTGCTTTAAGTCAATTTAAAACTGTAGCCATTATTGGTGACGTTAACCTGAACATTACACCTGGGAGCACCGACCGACATACTGATGAATACCTCAATCTTACTGCTTCCCATGCAATGCTGCCAGCCTACACTCTCGAACTGTCTTGACCATGTGATACTCCGCACTCAAATCTCTGCTACTACTCTAATCATTGATTCTCTCATCACTGACCACTCTCCTATTATTATTTTCTGCAACCTCAATGTAAAAACTAAAACTCCCCACCTCACCAGATTAAAAATGGATTTGCCTCAGGTTGTAGAGCAAATTAACAGCACAGACTTTTCTTTAATCTTTCAGTGTCACAACCCGAATGAAGCATCTGAATCTCTTGTCTCAATTATGTCCCTAGCCATCAAATCGCACTCACGTATTTCACTAATTCCCAGTAGAAAGCGGATCATTAAGCCATGGATTACTCCCGGCCTCCTGAGGTGCATTCGTCACAGGGATAAGTTGCATCGTAAATTTAAAAACACCCAGAGGTCGAGACACACAAATTGGTTTTCCGTCGCTATCGCACCTTCTGCAACAATCTCTTAAAAAAAGTCAAGCGTGAATATGAACGTTCTGAATTTCGGCAGGCTAGACATAATCCAAAAGATACATGGAAACTTATCAAACGGGTAGCAAACTTAGGCCAGAGCAGCAAACTTAAGCAGAGACTCGGCCTCTGAACTACTAAACTGCAGTGCCGAACCGTCGCAGTCTGTGGACAAAGTCAACATTTACTTTGCGAATGTTGGTGGAATCTTGGCTGATATCGAACATTCTCCTCTATAAATATCTCTCGGATAGTCGACCCGACCTTGAGTTCCCGATTAGTTCCATGCCGTCCGCACCACAATCAATGGCCCTTCACAGCGTGGATAGTGCTGAACTGGAAAATATCATCCTTAGCCTTAAAGACAATTGTGCTGTTGGAGTTGACGGTACATCCCCCGCAATCGTGAAGGCGACTCGTCACATTCTTATTCCGATCTTCAAACAAGGCGTGATTTTATGTTATGTAATAGTTAGAGTTGACTAATTTCCTTGGTAGTTTAAACAGTTTGCTTGGTGCTTTAAGTCAATTTAAAACTGTAGCCATTATTGGTGACGTTAACCTGAACATTACACCTGGGAGCACCGACCGACATACTGATGAATACCTCAATCTTACTGCTTCCCATGCAATGCTGCCAGCCTACACTCTCGAACTGTCTTGACCATGTGATACTCCGCACTCGAATCTCTGCTACTACTCTAATCATTGATTCTCTCATCACTGACCACTCTCCTATTATTATTTTCTGCAACCTCAATGTAAAAACTAAAACTCCCCACCTCACCAGATTAAAAATGGATTTGCCTCAGGTTGTAGAGCAAATTAACAGCACAGACTTTTCCTTAATCTTTCAGTGTCACAACCCGAATGAAGCATCTGAATCTCTTGTCTCAATTATGTCCCTAGCCATCAAATCGCACTCACGTATTTCACTAATTCCCAGTAGAAAGCGGATCATTAAGCCATGGATTACTCCCGGCCTCCTGAGGTGCATTCGTCACAGGGATAAGTTGCATCGTAAATTTAAAAACACCCAGAGGTCGAGACACACAAATTGGTTTTCCGTCGCTATCGCACCTTCTGCAACAATCTCTTAAAAAAAGTCAAGCGTGAATATGAACGTTCTGAATTTTGGCAGGCTAGACATAATCCAAAAGATACATGGAAACTTATCAAACGGGTAGCAAACTTAGGCCAGAGCAGCAAACTTAAGCAGAGACTCGGCCTCTGAACTACTAAACTGCAGTGCCGAACCGTCGCAGTCTGTGGACAAAGTCAACAATTACTTTGCGAATGTTGGTGGAATCTTGGCTGATATCGAACATTCTCCTCTATAAATATCTCTCGGATAGTCGACCCGACCTTGAGTTCCCGATTAGTTCCATGCCGTCCGCACCACAATCAATGGCCCTTCACAGCGTGGATAGTGCTGAACTGGAAAATATCATCCTTAGCCTTAAAGACAATTGTGCTGTTGGAGTTGACGGTACATCCCCCGCAATCGTGAAGGCGACTCGTCACATTCTTATTCCGATCTTTGTTTACATCTTCAATCCCTGCTTTTCAACAGGAACGTTTCCTGATGTTTTCAAAACTGCAGTTCTCCACCCTATCTATAAGTCGGGAGATAAGGACAATGTCGCTAATTACAGACCCATTTCAGTGTTGAGTACCCTCTCAAAGATATTCGAAAAAGTTTTAACCATAGACTCACCAAATACCTAAATAAATTTAACCTTCATACTACTAATCAGTATGGCTTTAGGACTGGAAAACCCACCGAAGATGCTATACTGGAACTTACAGATAAGATTATTGGCCATTGGGAAAATAAATATAAAACTCTTGCCATCTTTTTAGACTTATCCAAAGCCTTCGACACTGTCTCAATTCCCATACTTCTTTCGAAGCTAGGGCATCTTGGTATTCGCGGGACGGCCCATGATCTCTTCAGGAGTTATCTTACAGCAGGCTTAGCATGACACTCTCTATTTCTTCGAAGAATAGACACGGCTTTTTCCATACAAAGTGACATTTCCTTACTCCTTTTTTGACATCCCACCGTAGAAATCCTTCTACAAAAAAAAGGACCTAGACAAAGTTCGTTAGAAACGAAAGAGAAGATGACAGATTGTAAGGATTTCTACGGTGAGATGTCAAAAACTGAGAAACGAAATGTCACTTTGTATAGAAAGAGCCGTGTCTATTCTTCGAAGAAATAGAGTGTCATGCTAAGCTTGCAGGTCGTAAACGAATATCAAAACTTCAAAACTACCTCAGCAACCAGGAGATGATTACTTTTGGTGTCCCCCAGGGCAGTATCCTGGGGCCCCCTTTTTCTCATATACGTGAATGAGCTGTGTCAGTTATCCTTACCCAACTGCAAAATTATAGCTTATGCCGATGACACAGCACTCATTGTTCATGGCCGGGACTGGACTGAAACTCGCTTCAACTCGGAGTTTGCCTTGAGCACTGTCATGAGGTGGCTGACCATAAATCTTCTCACTCTAAATGTCAATAAAAACAAATTTATCACATTCTCTACTATGAAGTCAAGTCAGCCCCCTATACCGATTGAAATTCGTGCGCACACCTGCCCAAACTTACACCCAAACCTCCACACAAACTGTGGCTGTCAACAATTAGAAAATACCCCTATTATTAAATATCTTGGAGTCACTCTTGACAGCAACCTGAAATGGAAGCAACATATTGCTTCAACTGTAGCTCGTGTGAGAAAACTCATATATATTTTTAAAAAGCTCAGAGGCGCGGCCGATTTTAGCTCTTTATTAACCGTCTACCTTGCGCTCGCTCAGTCTGTTCTGGGGTATTGCCGAACGGTCTGGGGTGGTGCTGGTAGAACAGTGATGCTTCGAGTCGAACGTGCGCAGAGAGCTGTCATGAAGGTGCTGGCAAGGAAACCGATCCGATATTCGACATCCTCTATAGATACCCATTGCCAGGTCTTCACCGTCAGACAGCTATTTATCCAAACCATTCTTCGCAAACACAGCCAACTTTCTTTTGATCCTAACTGCTGTTCTACACGCCGCTCAAATAGGGTTTGTTACACTGAGTCTCGCAGAACCGTAGCTGCCAGTCGTCATTATAAACACATACGTTCAAAAATTTATAATAAATTGAACAAACGGTTACACATCTACCCATTAACCAAGAGCAAATGCAAAATGAAACTTGACTCCTGGTTAAAATCACAAAATTATGATGAAACAGAGAAACTCGTGGATGGGTAAAATACTCATCACTACCTCGTGTGCGTTACCCTAGCAAAATAATGTCGAAAATAGTCATTCAAATCTTACAGATAATTAGTTGCACAGCTTCTGTAATTGTTGCGCACGTTTTTAAATTTGTTGCACCTATAGTTTTTTAGTTATTTCACAAAAACATTTCCTGCTGGGGTAACGTTTATAACGTTACCGCAGCCACACATTTTTTTTAAATGGGAATATTGAAACAAATATTAGCTATTATATAATTAGTTGTCTAGACGAGGTAAATGTTGCACCTTATTTTGTAAGTATTAGTTCTTTCTTTGGCTTTTTTTTTTGGATGGGAAGTCATCAAATAACTTCTCCCGCTCTGGGCGGAGCGGGAGGGTGTGTCAGACTCTTACTGACTAAAACCCATCCGTATTCCTCCCGTTGCCTGTGTTGCGGGGGCCTCGGTGACCCATAAGTACCTTCCCGCGATCTCGGCAGGTTCTTTCTTTGGCTGCGAAGTTATTCGAGATCCTGCTGGAGTAACGTTTGTGGTTTTGCTGGATTTCTGAAACGGTTTAGCGGATTCTTATCATATTTTTTACATAACTTCTTAAGAATTAGTTGTGCAATAAAAAAACCAAAATAATGCACCGTTTAAAGGTTATTTAATTAAATATAAAAACACTTCAATAGGTCCTAACACTCTAAATAAAAGCTCTAAAGACTTACTTTAAACGTTATTTTGTAGCTTGTAACTGCCTTCAAATGTATGTGAAGTTTCATTAGTATCCTGTAAGTAACTAACAAATTATGATGATATTTAGTTCTCCACGTTCACGGTCACAATGCGCGCGGAGTTATTTGGCCACCGATAAACCTGTATGTGGATATATAAACTGAATTTTATATCAATAATTAGTTGCTTAGTTCAGTTTTATACCTGTAAAATTTCAGCGTAGTACCTACATACAATAATTAACGAGATAATAAAATAAAAGGCATTAGGAAGTGCAAGACCGTGATAACCCGAGCAAGTTTAGGTGGTTACAAAAAAGCGACCGCGTAGTACCTACATTATACTATCTTTTAAAATATGTAGGATAGTGTTACAAGTTTAGTACAGATGTGTACACAAGTGTTAAAAAACACTACATCTTTCTTAGATAATATTTATTTACAGGTAAAATAATAATTTCTAATTAACTTTAACTGTAACTGGGTTGTGGAGGTCAGATAGGCAGTCGCTATATGTAAAATACTGGTTTTCAGCTGTATCTGGTAATAATGGAAGCCGACCCCAACATAGTTGGGAAAAGGCTAGGCAGATAATGATATCGCTTAAAAATCATAGATCAATGGTAATATTAAATAATATCACAATGTGGTTAAATGCTTACAGTAAGTCCTGCTGTTTAGTAGTTGTTAGTAGTAAAGATATGTGTTTAGTAGTACATATAGTTGTATTCTAAAGTTAACAATTAATTAAAAGTCACAGATCTAAAATAATAAAACGAAGTATATTAAACTGTAGTCAAATAATTATGTCAGTTTTACTTTTAACTGATCCACCTTAAATCGTACCTAACATCTAAGCGAGTGTCACAACAAGATAATTATGAATTTCTTATAGACAGAGTTACTTAATCCAAGGAGTTTGTGGTAATAAATACCTGGTAATAACTAGGTACGCAAGTTGAGGTAAAATCATGTTAACCTATTGACCGCCACGTCAAAAAAGCCAAAACGTGCCCTCGGCGCCAAGCTACGAATTATTCCTTAAAATCTGTTATGTTGTCGTGACCGTGGCGTGCTGGGCACATTTTGGTCTGTCATCTATACATGACTGTGGCGGTCAAAAGGTTAAATGTTTGATTTTAAATACTAAGTAAGTAGGTATGTACGTGAATTCATCAAGCCACATACACAATAATTATGGTCCTCAAGAGGAGCAGTCCACATTAATTATTAAAGTAATTAGGTACACACTTATTGATTAACTCGCACGCACTCGTTATTTATTTACAAAAATAGAAAGCGGAATTGCGGAAGCGCACACGCACTCTACAGGACGAATTATGCGACTAATGGTCAAGTTTAGTGCACTATGCAAACAATGAAGTATCTACCTCTTCTGCGTCCCACCGGGACGTGCTATCGTCGATTCTTGATAAGTATGTGCAATTGTGCACATAATAATAGATAAGTATCCTATCTAATAAGTAGCCGAAAGATAATAATAATAATGTTTTCATAGTACCTTCAGATATTATAATATTCTTATGTGTTTATTTATTAACTAAGTGATTTTTTAGTGTGGGAAATCATCATATAACTTCTCCCGCTCTGGGCGGAGCGGGAGGGTGTGTCAGACTCTTACTGACTAAAACCCACCCGTATTCCTTCCTGTTGCCTGTGTTGCGGGGGCCTCGGTGACCCATAAGTACCTTCCGGCGACCCCGGCAGGAACTAACAGTGTACGCGTTTAATTATTAACAGTGTACGCGTCTGTACCGAACTTGTAAGGTGTATTATACTAAACATTTTAGAAGATAGCATAATGTACTACGCGGTCGCTTTTTTGTAACCACCTAAACTTGGTCGGGCTACCACGGTCTTTATTTTATTATCTGTTTAATTATTGTATGTACTACGCTGAAATTTTACAGGTATAAAACTGAACTAAGCAACTAATTATTGATATAAAACTTGGTTTATATATCCACATACAGGTTTATCGGTGGCCAAATAACTCCGCGCGCATTGTGACCGTAAAAGTGGAGAACCGAATATCATCATAATTTGTTAGTTACTTACAGGATACTAATGAAACTTCACATGTATTTGAAGGCAGTTACAAGCTACAAAATAATGATTAAAGCAAGTCTTTAGAGCTTTTATTTAGAGTGTTAGGACCTAATGAAGTGTTTTTATATTTAATGAAATAACCTTTAAACGGTGCATTATGTTGGTTTTTTTATTGTACAACTAATAACAACTAATTCCTAAGAAGTTATGTAAAAAAGATGATAAGAATCCGCTAAAGCGTTTCAGAGATCCAGCAAAACCACAAACGTTACTCCAGCAGGATCTCGAATAACTTCGCAGCCGAAAAAAGAACAAATACAAAAGAAGGTGCAACATTTACCTCGTCTAGACAACTAATTATATAGCTAATATTTGTTTCAATATTCCCATTAAAAAAAAAAATGTCTGGCTGCGGTAACGTTATACACGTTACCCCAGCAGGAAATGTTTTTGTGAAATAACTAAAAAACTATAAGTGCAACAAATTTTAAAATGTGCGCAACAATTACAGAAGCTGGGCAACTAATTATCTGTAAGATTTAAATGACTATTTTCGACATTATTTTGCTGGGGTAACGCACACCACTACCTCACACACCCGAACAAAACCACACAACACACATGCCACAAACACCACTCGCGCATCTCATGACACTCACCCACACACCCATTGACCCTACACTCACAACATGAACTCAACGTCAAGATACATCGCAAATCATAAATTGTCCTGTAGGTACTGTTTATTTTTTATTATTAATTATTTCAATCTAAATTAAAATTTAACATAATTACGCACTTTTTGCATGGAACATCACTCCATTCTGTATCTGGGGAAGGGCGTTGTTAGCTGCGCTACATTTTATACTTTTGCAGCTACTCGTATCATCGTTTTATATGTTTTACCTAGTCTTGTGTTATTGTTCCGAAATATTTTTTTTATTATTGTTTGATTATAAATAACTTCAAAGAAAACTACTTAAATATACATAATAAACATTTATTACAGCTAAAACTTTGTATTTGTAGTAATAAAAATTATCCTAGATTCAGTTTACATGCGCTAACGGCTAAATTATGTTTTTGTTTTTTACCCACGCTTTTCCCTTTGGTCGTGGGTAACTCCGGCTGGAGGACCGGCCGTTTGGCGTGACGGTCGTTAATTATGACGGCTCTTTTCGCCGCCTGCAGTAAAGCCGTCACTCGAGTTCCGCGACCCGCACCGCCGCTGCTTCCTCCGGGCCCACTGATGCCTTCGGCGCCGCTTCCCCCGGGCCCACTGATGCCTTCGGCGCCGCTTTCCCCGGGCCCACTGATGCCTTCGGCGCCGCTTCCCCCGGGCCCACTGATGCCTTTGGCGCCGCTTCTTCCGGCCCGCCAGCGTAGCCCGTAGTCAGCGGCAGTCGAAGGCAGGGACTCCGACGGGACCCAATCACTAGGATTTGTATCCTCGTCTTTCCTAACAAAAAGTTATAAATATGTAATAGGACCTGTTGGTTCGATAATTATATACAGTAATAATAACTTCAAAAACTTTGAAAAGCTGTCTTTTTAGTTTACAGCCATTCAGTATCAGGCTAAAGTCATTGGACCATACTGCCTAGTTCTACATGAATTGTTTCATTTGAAAATAATATTAATATCATATAAATTTCAATGAAAAATGTAATATTTTGTAAAATAATAAGATCACATTCGTAACAGAATTATTAGTTCGACGCTTTACCGTTTTAATTCTCTGTCTACATCTGCCGTACTACGCGATAGCGACGTTAACGGCAAAACGATTCGAGATATAATATATTCGACGATAAACGAATCGAGATTCGATCCATACTGGAAAATTGTTAGTACAACACTAACAATTTTCAATTATGGATTGAATCTAATCTGTATAAGTACGAAATGTTTGGCACAGGCCTCTGTAGCCATGCCAGAAATATATATAAAAAAAAACAGCCTAACTCCTAGGTACACACCTCCACCAACAAATAAGATCCTTCTTTGTTATAGTACAATGAAGTCTAGTACCAAACAATGGGGTGAATCAGGACGAAACATTAAAATGGATTTCAGCTTTGAAATGATAAAGTTTGTTGGCAAAAAAGAAAGAAGTTGTTAATTATTATACAGTAAACACAGAGTCCTTTTTAGCAACAAACTTTATTATTTCAACTTTAAAATCCATTTTAAAGGTTCTTCCCTATTCACCCCGTTTCAAAGTACCTATCTAGTTCATACTAACCTATTATCAGCCTTACCTGTTGCAAGTCTTCACTTCATGTTGGTGTGTTTGATGGAAATTAGATACAAAGGGTAATGACAATGAGTTTATTGGGGGAGCCCCGATAAGTTGTTTGTACGAGAAAGATCACCAGGGCTCCCCATAATCAACACACTCTTGGAGCCAGATCAGCAACACGCTGCGAGTCGGTGATTCTGGCGGCTGTGCTGCTGGTGCAAGCGGGGGTCAGTTCCTGCAAAATAGAAAAATATGATTTGATTAGATTAAAATAAGGAAACCTCTGAATATGAACCTACATTTGGTATATTACCAAAGAACAGGCACCTTTTGAAGTGTTGAGTCCCAAAAAAAAAAGAAGTTTGGTAGTTCACATATGTGCAGTTGAGCAAGTCAGTACTTACTCACATCATGTCCATGTACTCGCCGTCTTCCGGCCTGTACACCAGCAGCGGGTGCAAGTGCAGCTCCAACCGCCGCATGTGATCCTGCACGTCGACGATTGCAACTAACAACCGCCGAATCTGTCAAAGTAAAACAATAAAATCATATTCGTTTCGAGTGACCATAAAAATGTGGCAATTATTATTATTCCGTTATTAACTTTAACCTAATTCTCTTACTATTAAATTATTAGCAAAAGTGGCACTAAACAATCAACAACGGTATATACCTCGTCCACCGACTCCACCACTAACTGTACCGCGCTCGCCGCGTCGTAGGCCTGGTGCAGCTCCTCCAAATTCTGTTATACTGGTCTGAAATGAAGAAACAATTAAAATAATTCTAATCAATACAATATTGCTTACATGAAATATTCATTCAGATGTTGATACGTACTCACTGGTGGAAGTTTCTGGTGAGGCCCACAAGATACGACACGGCGAATGGCCTGGCCCCAATAGCTCATTATCTGGCTCACAATTTTCTCCGGATCTCCAAACACACTCGCGTCGCGCGCGGTAAAAAGTGAAATGTGTCAGTGTCAAATTTAAATCGTAGCTCAAAATTTGGAACGGCTGAATGAATGACAAAGCAAAACAATGTTACCATATAATTATTTTTTGATAATATATTTGTTATATCTTTGTTTGTAATTCAAATTAAGAAAATGTGTGATTTTCATTTGTTTTTCGTACTGTCAAGATGAGTGAATCTAATGAAGAAATTCGATAAATTTTAAAATTTTACTACAAAAAAAGGTAAAAATGCAACGCAAGCCGCGAAAAAAATTTGCGATGTTTATGGACCTAGTGCAGTGTCTGTGAGAGTGGTTTTTCATCATGATAACGCTAGACCTCACACATCTTTAGCCACTCAGCAAAAAATAAGAGAGTTTGGCTGGGAGGTGTTAATGCATCCGCCGTATAGTCCTGACCTTGCACCTTCAGATTTCCACCTGTTTCGGTCTCTTCAAAATTCTCTAGGCAGTGTCAGGTTAACATCACGAGAGGACTGCCAAAACCACTTGTCGCGGTATTTTGATCAGAAGTCCCAAAATTTCTATAGCAATGGGATCATGTTCCTACCTACAAGATGGCAAAAAGTTATCGAACAAAATGGTACCTACATACTTTAGTTAAATGTAAATAAACTATATTTAAAAAATATTTTTATTTATATTTTCTTAAAAAATGCGAAGAAACTTTTTCCCCAACCTATTATGTTATGTATGGAGAAATTAGTTTCAATAGTTGAATAGTGGCGCCGATTACCTTGTTCACAAACTAATCTAAATTTAAGTTCAGTGCATCTTTTTCTTTCTATTTCATTAAGAAGAGGACAGAAGATAGATTTTAGTTTAGTCCTGTCAAATTAACCACCACCACCGTCAATTTACGTCAAGCGCTGATTAATTTGACAGAACTAAGCTAAATTGATCTTTTGTCCTTTTCTTAATGAAATAGAAAGAAAAGGATGCACTGAACTTAAACTTAGTTTAGTTTGTGAACAAGGGAATCGGCACCATTGCATTGTTTTGTCCAAGGATGGTGAGACTTTTTACTCATATCTTCTACAACAAACCTTTATATTAGATAGGTAATGTAAAATTAGATGATAAGAGAATGATTCGATGGAAACGATGCATTATCATTATTTTGTGTTGATTTATTATTCAGATAGAAAGACAAAAGGGTGTCAATAAACAGACAGACGTGCTGCTGGGGAGTTTGTTCCACCACTTCTTCCCAGCTAAAGCACTAGGAAGTGGTGAAGTGCGGGAATTTTTGGGGGACTGTCTTATGTAACCTTGACGTTCGAAAAGTGCTGATTTTCAGCCTAGTTTGAATAAATGACTTTTGTTTTTTTTTTGTCAGAACATTTCTTTTGTCTTAGGATTGAACTTAACATTTTGAACACAATAGATTTATGGACTATTGTACTAGCTATTGCACAATTCTATTATACTGATGCTAGGTGTCGAGCCGGAACCCTTCTGTTTAAAATGTCTTATAAGTTTATTGGACTACTAATCTAGGCCGATTGTTTTAAAGATTCTTTTGAAACAATCATGAAGTATTTTTACGTCACTTCTGTTTTGCTTTCGTGGTGCTTAGGGCCTGAGCACACCACGTTCTTTAAACGCACCGTTGACGCGCGTTTTCGAAACGTGCGTCGACGGCGCGCTTTTATCAGGCATACAGGCTGCGTCTGACTCGCGTGCGTATCACTTTTGTATCGCTATAAACGCGCGTCAACGGCGCGTTTAAAAAACGTGGTTTGCACAGGCCCTTAGACGTATTAGAAAGGTTCTGTCGGCGCATCGTTCGCCATTGAAACGTTCTATCGGTGAAAAAATGAATAGTGAATCGTTCTGTCGGTGAATCGTTCAACGGCGAAACCAATGTCGGAGAAATGTTTCAGAATCGTTATTTTATTTGACTACTTATTTTATTATTATGCGGCACAAAATGAACGATTTATCGTAAAAACAATGTTTTAACATTGTTTTTAGATGGTACGTAATTATGAAGATGTTATACCTACGTGATCTGAACGAAATCTCCGGAGAAGATTTTACCGATGACATTGAGTCCAACGGTTCTGACAGCAAAAGCGTCTCTACCAACACGTCAGACAGGTTATAGGGAACCCAAGAATTAATATATTAAAAAAATATGTACTTTTATGAAACCACGATGCAAGTGAAACTTTAGTGAAGCTGATGTGAGCCATGGGCGCCGCCATATAGGCCTTGGCTGCTCTGCCGAGCGCCTTTCACTCCCTTGCACCCCTACTTCGCGGCCGGCTGTAATGCGACATGCGATAGATGGACGAGAAAAATTGAGGCGATGGATTAAAAGTTTCACTTTAATATTATAACCATAGGTATTCGTAAAGTTTCATGGGGGCGCCAAATCCTTGAGACAAGAATTCGAAATATCGAACAAATGAAGCCTCTTTTCCTAAAATCTCATAGGTTTTTATCAAGTAATCGAATCTTAATATAATATGTTTGAAAAACAAACTTTACTATTTTCATACGCCCAGTTAGTTTTTGAACACATACTAAGTGATTTATGAACGCATCTTAACAGATCAAGTACATTTTTGAACGCATGCGCGTGCGCGTCCCCTAACTTTCTGCCAGGGGAATCCCCGTCACATCTACACGAGCCGAGCCGAACAAATTCAAACAGTCGAACGTCAAGTGACAACACTGGATCCGGCAATTGGGACTCGAGGTGGCTCTGCACAAGGGCCTTCACAAGGGGTTTCGAGGGCCATGTGTTTTCATGGCCCTCGAGTGTGTGGCGCGAGGACGCGAAACGCCGGGACGTAACTCTGCTGCCGCGAGAAATCGCGGCACAGCGGACGGAGCTCCGGCGGGATGTCATGGCGACATGGAGAGTACGGTTGTCGCAACCCAGTGCTGGGCACGCCACAATTGCGTTGATAAGTCCCCTCTTTGAGGAGTGGCTAGAGAGGCGCCACGGGAGCCTCCAGAGCGGGAGAAGTTATTTGGTGATTTCCAACCCAAAAAAAAAAAAACAAAAAAAAAGTGACGACACTGTTTGTTTATGTAGTTGATTGCGTTTGCGAGTAATCAGCGTTAATATAATAAGTAATTTATTAGTGAAATCATATATTATCGTAGAGGAAATCAGCAATATGCGAGAATTACAGGTAAGAAATAATTACATATTAGAGGTATATTTTTTATGGGTACTTTTGTAAGTACCTACTTTATAAATATCGTCGTTGAAGCGTGTAACAAGAAAAATCTTCCGCCCGCGCCGATGCAAAATTGAACTTTTGTTATTATCTATTTACTATAAATATTTAGTAGCTAAAGTACAATATAACCAGAAGTTCCGACCTCGGTTATATTGTACTTTAGCTTTATATATACCACACAGCGCATTCTATAAAAACTAGAAGCTGATGGTTTGGATGTGCAAAAATGTCGTGGACAATCTTACGACCACGGATCCAATATGGCCGGCATATACAAAGGATTCCAATCCAGGGTTATGCAAATGAACGAGCTGGCAGGGTTTGTACCGTGTCTAGCGCACTCTTTAAATCTTGTTGGCGTGCATGCAGCTTCAACATGCACAAGCAGTTAGCCTATTTGGGCTTGTACAAAAACTTTATTGTTTCTTTGTCGGATCCATCACGCGGTGGAAAATAATGCAAAAGTGTACAAAAACAAACTTAAAAGGAAGTAGTCAAACCAGATGGTCGGCTAAACATTAAGCTGTACTGCTCTATTAAATAATTTACCGGGAGTTGTCAAAGCTCTGGAAGAAATTGAAGAATTCTCTCTAGCCACAGAATCTAAGTACGAAGCTGGTCATTTGCTACATGCGGTAATGGATTTTAAATGTATCTTCAACTTGACAATTTGGGATAATATTCTTCGAGAGATTAATAGAGTGAACGTTGAAATACAAAAACAGGATATTATCATTTCGCGTGGGGACAATGCAAGGCCTTGGTAAGATCTTGCAAGAAATGAGAGAAAAACCTATAGAATATTGCATCAAAGAAGCTACACCTGTATCAGAAAAGTTGGAAATTGAGCCGGTTCTTAAAAACAAACGAATTTCCAAACAGAAAAAGCAACACGATGAAATCTGTGAAGACGAAACAAGAATGCTAGATCCGACTAGGCTATTTTCCAAAGATATAAAAGAAGTGTTTGACAAAATTGAGATAAGAGTGACAGAAATTGAGATCAGAGTAGAGAGTGCAAAGAGTCTACATGAAAAATTCGTCTTCCTCAGTGGCCACGCCTTTTTAAATATTTGGACAGAAGATCTGCAAAAAAATGAAGCCGATCTAGCTTTAAAATATTCAAAAGACTTGAATGCAGTTGGTTTTTGCCAGGAACTTGCCGTATTTAAAGAGCTAGTACATGAAATTAATGAAAAATCAAGTGTCTTCGACCTGTTACAACCTGTACAAGCATGACTTGCAAGAAGCGTTTCCCAATGTTAGTATAGCTTTAAGAATTTATTGCACATTACCAATAACATCTGCAAGCTGTTAGCGAAGCTTCAGCAAACTGAAAATAATTAAAACTTATCTACGTTCTACAATGAGTCTGGATCGTCTATCTGGCTTCGAATCTAATAGATTCTTTCGGAGAAAAGAAAGCACGCCGTGTAAAGTTGTAGTCTTTCCTGGTTATATATTTTTTCTGTGTTTCTGTTTTATGTCACAAATGAAAGTTATTAGATATTAAAAAGTTTAAATTTATTAAAGTATTATTATTTTAACAAATGGTCACAAAAATGCTACTCATTGGCAGTTTTAACAGTTTTTCTCAAACACTGAAGGGAGGGGGTGCCACTATCAAGGTTTTGCCCCGGTTCGAAAAAATCGTAGATCCGGGGCTGATTCGTATTAATTGTAGTGTTTGTTTTAAGCATTGAACGGTTGTCTTTTTTAAATAGATATTTTTTCACCTTTATAGCTTAAGCGTTTCCTCCGTTAACTTGTCTCCGGATGGAGAGTGGATTGAGGAGACAGCTATAGAAAATAATTTTCCATTTACTGGGTCCTAACTGGCAATGACTGATGTCCTTATGCATGCCCAAATGTTGATGTCCAGGCCACTGAAGCCTAATAGCCGCCTAACAAAGTGGAAAAACACAAATCAGACTGAATTGTGGACGAAGCTTAAAAGCCTTAAAAGGGGCAAATGTGTCAGGTGCTGGGCAAAGAAAAAAAAAGGAAAGAAACAAAAATAATTTGCCCAGATTGTGATGTCGGACTTTGTCTTTCTCGCTACGGCCCACACCATGACGACAATCCGTCATCATTCTCCTGCCCTTATCCCAATTTATTTGGGGTCGGCGCAATATGTCGCTTTCTTCCATACTTCTCTATTAGTTGTCATCTCGGTAGTCACCCCCTTTCTAGCCATATCATCTTTCACACAGTCCATCCATCGTTTCTTTGGTCTTCCTCTACTCTTATATCCATCGACATTCATACTCAAGACTTTCCTCACGACATTTTCCTCATTCCTCCGCATCACATGCCCATACCGATTTCCGCACAACATTTCATTCACCGGTGCTACTTTCAGATTTCCTCTAATGTATTCATTTCTTATTCTATCCATTCGTGTCACACCACACATCGCTCTTAGCAAGTAAACTCTACCCGCACGGACCTAGAGTTCAGAGCTCAGCTCCACCACAACGTCAACGTAGAGATACGGCGGTGGGGCTATTATTAAAGTAAAATAATAGATCATAACAGCCTATGTCCATATGCATATTTATAGTTCACATGTAGTTAGCGAGTGGAAAAGTTAAAATAAAACAATGACACAAACATCTTTAAACGTACAATTATCTTAAAGACAAAAGCTATAAGAATACTGCACCTCGTAATCAAATCACAATCAGTGCTATAATATTGAAAGGCTACATTTACCGAATCCTCTAAAAAACCCGATGATACGACTGATGGGCTAGACGAGATTTTAACTTCGGATATGTCTCGTTTTCATTGCTATCTAATACACAGATGCGGATGTTATAGGACAGGTTATTTATATAGTTAGCTTCATGTACATAATATGTAACTTGATGGGTTTTTTTTTTCTGATCACATTCTACAGGGTGTTTGGTGCATCGTGTGCCAAATTGAAATAGTCGACTGAAGGAGTCATCCGCTAGCCTTTCAGACCCTTTAACACCCTCATGCTCTGTGGATTTTTTTTTATCGACTTTTTATTGTTTTCCAAAAAAAAGACCCAAATTTTACATTCAAATACAGATTAAAAAAAAAATATAAGGCGTAGACTCTGAATTTTAATTTTATTCCGATGTGTATTGTTTAAGAATACTTTTGAATACAAAATTAGTGATATTAGTCACCTAGTTCTTTTTTAATTCACTCGCAAAGGTAAAACTTAAATTAAAGCTGTACATGTTACAGCTGTTTATAAGGCTACAAAAAAAAAAAATCAAAAGCGACCGGGATCTTCCAACTCCCTCATTAATTCTCCAGTCTATCCTCTTTCTAATGATGTGCCACATGCCATAAAAGTATTTTAACAACTTTGTGAATTCGCTAGAATTGTGAATCGAGTCACCTAACATTAGCCATATTCAAAATTATGATTTAAAAAAAATCTCTTAAATGATACCTGTCAAACCTATAAATCTGCTATCTAATTCTTATGGTTAGGTAAATTCGTGTCTCATACTGTATCTTTCGTGGGATTTACTTGAAATAAAAAAACAAAATTGCATTTTTAACATTTATTTAATCATTGTTACAAATCTTGCTCAAATTGTTGGCCTCTGTTGCGAATGCAGGCCCGACACCTGTTTCGTATTTCAACAGTTGTTGTACGAAGTCGTATTTCCTCCTTAATAGTATTGAATGCCGCTTCTATGCGTTGGACTAATACCTCCCTAGTTGGAACCTCCGTGGCATATACCAACTCTTTGGCACGTCCCCAGACATAAAAGTCTAATGGAGTTAGATTTGGGGAACGTGGCGGCCATGGAATAGGGCCATCGCGTCCAATCCATATTGGGGAACACATTGTCGAGATATTCCCTCACAGTCAATCGCCAATGCGCGGGACAGCCGTCATTTTGAAATACAATGGGCACACGTTCATTAAATACGGGCACATCGGTCACTAATTCGGGCAGGTCATTTTGTAGGAATTCCAGGTAGTGTTCGCCATTGAGATTATCGGGCAGGTAATGCGGTCCAATTACCTGATTCCCAATCACTCCTGCCCAAACGTTTACACTAAACCTTCTTTGAGAAGATTTCTGTCTTTTAACACGTGGGTTTTGCGTTTTCGTTGTCCAGTGGTGCAAATTGTGTAAATTGAGGATCCCATCCTTGGTAAATTTGGATTCATCCGTCCACAGTATTCTTTTTAAAAACTCAGGATCATCCACATCCGTGTGTAAAAGAAACCGACAAAAAGCCACTCGTCTCTCAAAGTCGCCACCCTCAAGACCTGCAACAAACAAAAAACTCTTTTAAATTTCTCTTGGGCAATAAGTAATTGCACAAGAAAGGACCCGCTGTTCGTGCTAATAGATTCACTACCTGGAAGTGACGCCATACCATACCCATTACCTGCTAAACAAAGGCAAGGTCAAACAAAGCTTGCACGGGTTTAAAGTTAGTTTAAAATTACGTACCTTGCACCGGAGTGTAGTGGAATGGATGCTTTTTGTTTCGACGAAGTACTTTCCACACTTTCCATATTGAAATATCAAGATGTGATGCCACATTTCTAATGCTTCTTGTAGGGTCTTCCTCAAAAAGTGCCAGTATTCTCTCGTCTACTTCAACATTATGTCGCACAATATGGCCCCTTGGTTCATTAAAAGTAACACTGCCAGTCTCGCGTATGCGTCGGTATGTGTCTTGGAAGACTCTGCGGCCAGGTAATCGTCTACCAGGAAAGCGTTCCTGGTAAAGTCGTTGCGCTGCACGAGCGACGCCATTAGCGGCTCCGTAAGCCATCATGATGTCCGCATATTCTTCGTTAGGGAATGTCGCCATTGCAATAACAAAAAACTCAAAGTTTAACAATAACAACAAAAATTAAACAAATGTAACAAGAACCAACAAAACTTAACGATAACAAAGTAATAAAAGAATCGCGGAGTATGGTGAACTAGCACACACGTTAGGTAGCAGAGGCAGTGATGTCTCGACTAAAAAAATGGCGGGTCGGGCGGCGCGATTTGTTCAAACCGATTTAACGTATGCAAGAAAGAGATAGAAGATAGATTTTACTGTGAAAGAGTGAGAAAACAAATTTTACCTCTTTCTCAAGTAACAGTTCCGCAATAAATATTATTTCATTAGAATTTGGAATGTAGTTTTATGTGACTTGATTCACAATTCTAGCGAACTCACAAAGTTGTTAAAATACTTTTATGGCATGTGGCACATCATTAGAAAGAGGATAGACTGGAGAATTAATGAGGGAGTTGGAAGATCCCGGTCGCTTTTGGTTTTTTTTTTGTAGCCTTATAAATAGCTGTAACATGTACAGCTTTAATTTAAGTTTTACCTTTGCGAGTGAATTAAAAAAAAAACTAGGTGACTAATATCACTAATTTTGTATTTAAAAGTATTCTTAAACAATCCACATCGAAATAAAATTAAAATTCAGAGTCTACGCCTTATATTTTTTTTAAATCTGTATTTGAATGTAAAATTTAGGTTTTTTTTTTGGAAAACAATAGTCGATAAAAAAAAATCCACAGAGCATGAGGGGTGTTAAGGGGTCTGAAAGGCTAGCGGATGACCCCTTCAGTCGACCATTTCAATTTGGCACACGATGCACCAAACACCCTGTATAATCAAGAAGACAGACTCTCTGTCAAAGCTGCTGGGAAACAACACGCAGGTTGCACTTGCAAAACGCAGAACCGACACAACCTACAGAACAACCTGAAGCTGAGCCTGCAGTAGGAGGGCTTCCATTTAATTTTGCTGATTACACAAGACGACGAAACGATGACACGATTTTCAACCTGACTGAAATATATTTTAAATAATTCCAGAAAGGTTGAAAATCGTTTTTTTACAAGCCACAACTACTATGTTCCTCAGAGTGCACGAATGTGTGAGGAACATTTACGTGATAATAGGAAGAGTTATTCAACGCCCCCAACCGATGCCATGACTTCAATCATGCTCAAACTCTGGTAATATTTGATTTATTTAAAAAAGTGTTCGTTTTAGAGTACTACTAGACTTTGACAACTTAGAAGAAGCTGACGAACTTGAACTTCATTACTAGATTGGGAAGACTCCAGAAGAGTTCAATCGCATTCTAGAAGATACTCCTTCTTTAAGCGAACGGTGCAGGAACCCTAAAAAAGCATTAGATTTTTACTTTTACTCAGGAGTGGAGAATCTGATGAGAGATTGTTAACATTTTTTCGCACGAGCAGGACCAATTTTGAACGGCTGATAAAACTAGCGAGAGAGGGTATGTCTCATGATTTCGTACCAAGATATATAGGGCTTGATCACATGACTAGAGAAGAAGTAGCAGCACGTAACCTTCTAGTCCCCAATGCTCTTTATGGAAATCCAAATGCCACTGCAGAAGAGAGATCAGCTATTGCCATATGCGACGGCACCTATGTTTAAGTGCAAAAGAGCTCCAATTTTTTATTTCAGAATCAGCCATACAGCTTTCATAAGTTCTACAATCAGCTCAAGCCCTTTTTAATGGTTGATTGCGACGCACATATTTTGGACGTAACTGGGCCGTATGCTGCCACAAAGTCGGACGCTAGGATAGTCAACGAAATAACCACAATGAAAACAGTTTGTTTTACTGGAGGCGCCACGGCGTCCTCACCTTCCACCTGACGCAGGTCCTCACCGGACACGGCAACTTGGGAGGTTCCTGTGTTGGATAAGGCGGGAGGAAAAGCCTGGTGTTACCACTGTGTGCATCGCCCGGAGGCAGGCACGTATACAGAGGGGGGGATAGTTGGGATTTATCCCCCCCCGAAATCTGACTGAAAAAAAAAAACGTTTTAAGCCATCTGTTTATTTATTCGCTTGCGTGTTCTTTCAATAAGTAGGTAAAATAAAAATATAGATAGATCTTGATCTGATTATGTAAGCGACGTTACTAGTAGCGCCATCTAACCTATTTAGAGAGAAACCGAGAACGAAAACAGTAATGAACGACATCTATCGTCGAGTAGAAAAACTAATAGTAGAAAGATCGTCGCGTTGAGTAGCGAAATATCGAGAAGCTTCCATAACTTTCTGCTACCAGATAGTAGATGGCGCAATATTCCACAGTGTTCCAGAATACGAAAATGTAGTATAAATACGGCGGGGGCGGGAGTCCGGGAACCTGCATGTCAGTTTATTTCGAGAGCGATTCAAGTGAGAATCGAGAGCGACAAGCGAGAAGAAAAGTGAAATACCTCTGCAATAGTGACAGTATAGTGCAATAGACCAGTTTATTTTGATATTGGTTTCAGTTTCATAGAGAGTAGAGTAAATTCCTTCCGACTTGGTTCACCTGATACTTTGCCCGTGCCGTGAAATAAAGGAAAAAAACTTTAAAACCACTGTTTTCATTGGATTCGCCAAATCGCCAGTCCGTTACGTACGTGAGATAGTGTTGGACAATTTTGGACCTGCAGACGTCATAATTTGTTGGACCGTTCGCCCTATCCATCACAGATTACTTAAATAAAGTAAAGTAATGTGTGAAATGTGAGTGCTTCTTGATTTGTGCTTGTTTGAACGTATATAAATTGCTGCTGCTAAAATGAAGAGAATTGACAACTTTTTCAAGCCAGTGGCAAAAAAAATTGTTACTACTAGCGAGGAAAAAACTACTCCAAGCATGGCTTCTGCTGTTGATAGTAGACAACCAGAAACAACTTCGTCAAAATTTACAGAAAAAAATGTGATTTCAGCCGAACCGGCTGGAAGATGTAGAGATGAAGGAGAATGTTCAACTTCAAAAACGTGCAGTTTAGATACAATGATTATAAGTGAAACTTTTCCTGATATCGGCGTGGTTTCTAATGCCATATATAACACACAGTATCCTCCTCTTGTACTCACAGATGAACAGAAAAAAAATATTATTACACAGCCGTTTGTCCCAGATGCGTCATTTTCGTTTCCGGCTAGTAGCTTTGGAAAGAGGAAACTTAGATTTCGAAGAGAATGGATGGGATCATGGGAATGGTTAACATATTCGCCGAGGAGGAATGGTGTATTCTGCAAATATTGCGTTGTCTTTTCATCAGGCACCGCTGGAAAAGGTTCGGGAACCAAACACTTGGAAGTTTTGTCAGCAAACCATTTGATAATTGGAAAGATGCAACAGAGAGATTTCGCGAACATTCTGCTGCTAAATATCACCAGTTTTCTAAGTTATGCGCAGAAAATTACTTACGCGTAATGGATTCAGCAGCTATAGACGTTGCATCGCTGCTTAATGATCAAAGGCTCAAAGAAAAGGAAAGAAATAGAACAGCACTAAAACCTATAATCGAAACTATCATCTTCTGTGGAGAGCAAGAGTTGCCGCTTCGTGGAGACAAAGACAGTGGACCATTGACTTTAGAAAAGCCACTTGGTAAAGATGGAAAATTCAGGGCTCTGCTACGATACCGAGCAAGCTATGATAATATCCTGAAAGATCATATCATTACAACCCCTAAAAATGCAACGTATTTTAGCCCTATTATTCAAAATGAAATAATAGATACTTGCGGAAAGATAATTCAGAAAAAAGTTGTGACACAAATAAATAGTTCAGAGTGTTTCGCGATTCTTGGCGATGAAACTTTAGATGTGAGTGGAACTGAGCAATTGTCTTTATGTGCGAGATACGTTTATAAAGGTATTTTGAGGGAGGACTTTCTCAGTTTCATTGAAATACACGACCTAAGTGCCGAAAATATAAGTGCAGAAATTTTAAAGAAATGTCATGAGATTGGTTTGAATCTCGATAAACTAGTTGGTCAGGGGTATGACGGAGCTGCTACCATGGGAGGACACATCAGTGGTGTGCAGACGAGAATCAGAAAAGAATTTCCTAAGGCCACATACGTACATTGCTCAGCACATCGTCTGAACCTAGTTCTTTCAAAAGCTCTTTCAGTTCCCGAGGTGAGAAATTCAATAGGCGTTGTGAAGGAAGTCTGCAATTTACTTCGCAACAATGCAATGGCCGGGAAACAGTTCAAGGAAAATGTGGAAAAGCTCACACCAGAAAGTAAGAAAAAAAGACTGGTCGGCATGTGTGACACTAGATTTATAGAACGTCACGACTCTATAAATGTATTTGGTGAGTTACTCGAACCTATTGTCATTACATTAAGAGAACTATCCTACACAAACAGAACTGTCGCCCAAACTGCCTCTACACTCATAGCTGCGATGGAAAAGAGTAGTTTCTTGATTTCTCTAAAAACCTGTGAAAGATTTTTCAGTTATACTCTCCCACTGTCAGCATATTTGCAGAACCCTACACACGACCTGGCCTCTGCTATGAAATTTTCCGATGACATTATCGGAAAACTAAAAGAGATACGTGACGATGTTAACCCGGTATTCTCAGAAATATATAACGCATGCTGCAAAATAGCGGAAGATGTCTTGCAAATAGAAATTCAGCGTCCTCGAGTTACTGCCCACCAAACTGCACGAAGCAACCCTCCCAGCGATACTGCTGAAGAATACTTCAGTAGAACTATTTTTATACCGTGCTTGGACGATTTGATATCTGGCATGAATGATAGATTTGCGAATCAAAGAGAGCTGCTTTCTTCTTTAGAAATTATTCTTCCGAAAAATGTGGACGATAGGAAAATAAGTGAATTAGAAAATATGAAAATTTATTGGGAAGAAAGTGTTGGCGAATCACTAATAAAAGCAGAGTACAGTATGTGGTGTGCCAAGTGGAAAAACACAGATAAGAAACCAGTCGAAATTATGGAAATTTTAGACACGTGTGACAAAGTTTTCTTTCCTACCATTAACAGGCTAATACATATTCTGGCCACCCTTCCGGTTTCAACGGCATCTGTGGAGCGGTCATTTTCATGCCTAAAGAGAATAAAATCCTTCCTAAGGAATAGAATGGCGGGCGAGAGGCTTACTGGTCTCGCTCTATTGTCTATTCATTCCGCTTTGGCGCCAGATCCTGATATGGTACTAGACGTAATGGCTGCCAGCGGAAACAGAAAAATACTTATATAATTATAGTATAGTACAGTGAAAATTATAGTACAGTGATTACAGCGATTTTCACACAGTTCACATGGTTGTTTCAATGTTTGTCCCCCCCCGAATCAAAAGTCTGGATACGTGCCTGCCCGGAGGACATGGTGGAGCATACGGTGGAGGTCTGCCCGGCTTGGGCAGAGCACCACCGTCTCCTTGTGGAGGCGATCGGCGGTGGAGGTCTCTCGCGTCCGGCCCTGGTGCAAGCCATGGTATGGAGCTAGAGGGCATGGGAAGCCGTTACCTCTTTCTGCGAAGCATACTCGCAAAGGAGGATGTGAGACGGGTGAGGGAGAGACAAATTTCGCGTCCTCACGCCCCTATCCATCACAGGAGACGCCATAGGCGTCGGCCACCGTAGCTCCGGGATTGCGGATGGTATGCAATGAGTAGTTCGCCGTCCGGTAAGGATCAGGGCCGGGTCGACGGCGGGTTGTGTTCCACGCGCGCCTCAAAAAGATGTCAGCTCAAGTGTAGGGGTCCAGTCCACTAGGGCCAATGCCTGCCGGGGTCGCGGTAAAGTCCAAAAGGGTTACCGAGGCCCCTGGGACACCAAAAAAAAAGAGGTTGACATAAATGAAAACTGATTTTGGGGGTCGACGAGGTCTTAAGATCGACCTCACACCAGTTCTTATTTGAAACTTTCAAGATACTGTATAAGTTGTGTTACGTGTACCAACTTGTTACAAGAATGACTAATATTTTAGTAGGAAGTATCATTGTTGTACTTTTCATAAACTCAACAAGTCGATGAGACCTTGTCCAGAAGAAGCGAATTCTTCGCGAAACGTTTCACGCGAATTCATTCGCGCGCTATTGAGATACTAGGCACGAATACATCGCGTCCACAAGCATCGCGCGAATTCAAAATACGCGCGTAAATCGCGTGCATAATGCCAGACCCTCGACTCGCGCGTGATTCTCCCTTTCTGGACAAGCCCTAAGTGTGCACAAGTTCGTACAAGATGAAAAAATTGGTCTGGGTTTTGGAAAAGGGGTCTCTTGCCCAAAATAGTTTGGGAATCCCTGCTATAAGGGTTCCGTTTTTTCATTCGGACGTACGGAACCCTTAAAACCCTAGTATAATAATAATATTAGAACTACTTCAGAAGACTGATTAGCTAAGTTTTCAAAGCTTCCTCTCTCGTAGTATCTACATTTTTCTGTGCCCGACAGGCTCCGCAATGATCCTTCTAATATTGTAAGATGTATGTTCTTAGTTTATTACGCAAGCACGCAAAAACGGCTAAACAGGTTTAGATAAAATGTAGCATACAGCTAGTTTATATCCTAGATTAACACATATGATAATTTTTATTCCGATATTACCCCGAGACCGAGACTTACGCGGGTGAATCATACAATTTTTAATTACTACCTAAAGTCGAATTATTATTAATTCACTGGTAATCTGACATGTGCAATCATTGTAATGGTGCATGGTAGTTTAGTTTAATCAATTTATATAAGGTTAAAATAAAAGTATAATAATAATTGCAAAAAGTCTAGAATACAATAAATATAATAAATATGACCATTTCATTACACAGACCATTTTATTATATGTACAATATTATATTCGGCAGTCGCTTCATGTAAAATACTGATATTCAGCTGCATCCGGTTAGACTGGAAGCCGACCCCAACATAGTTGGGAAAAGGCAGGCAGATGATGATGATGCTGACCATTTTATTACACAAAGTGACAGTGTTGAATGTAATAATAAACTATTGAGTAATAACTTTTTTTTTCATTAGTACCTACTAAATAATATTTTAGAAATATATTTACCATCAACATTACAGATAAATCCAATCACAACACATATAACAACACATAAAATCTTCATCTTTATTTGCAACTTTTTGAACACTGACCTTTGATAGAATATTATGCAGACTGCCGAGGACGTGTGACCTTGCACGGTCGGTCGTTAGAAATAATTACTCATCGAGCTAAAAAAATTGCTTATGTAGGTAGGGTTACCATCTGTCCGGATTTATCTAACTTTTTGGCCCCTAGTCCAGCCTTGTTATTTATCCGGCTTTTTCGACAAAAGGGGATAACAAAAAAAAAAAAAGATTTCTGAAAAAATTAATATGAAAAAGTAAAATGTCCCGCAAATGACCGGCTTTATTTCAGAACATTTTAAATTTTGAAATAGTAACCTTAATAGGGAATATTAAGGTTACTATTTAGGTTATTTTTTTTTATTAAAAAAAAAATTAAAAAAATAGGGAATATTACGCAAAGCTGGGACATCAGATGACGCTACGTTGACACGAGGTAAACAAAGCAAATTATCAAAGGAGCGCGGCAATTATTTTTTTACCACTACTTGCTATGTACCTAAACTACTCGTACCAAAACAAACTTAATAAAATTCATATTGGACCACCACTCGAGCTTCTTTTTCCAAATGAAAAAAGATTTTTTTAAATCGGTCCACAATTGATGAAAATATCGATCAACACACAAAACCAAGTTTTTATTTATTTTTTGCCTCAATGGCTCGGTTGCTGTGATCTTAATAAGTGTTAATAACAAATATACAGGGTGTCCAAGAACCTGGCGTCCAACTGGATTCCCACGATGCCCCAAGTTCTAACAGTACTCAGAAAAATATTTTAAAAAATCCACCCCATGTACTTACAGAATTATACTGATTTCAAAAAAAAAGGGGAAATGAGCACCCTGTGACATACTTTTGAATGCTGTGACTGCTAATGCTGATAATTTCGATATTTCTTGGAGGTTTTGTAATCTAGGGTATTGCTGTGTCTAAATAGAATGTAAAAATAATGTACTTATTGTACCATTTTAAAATAAAATATTATTTTAACTAAAGGTGATATGGAAAACTATTGAATTTCGCAACTTTGACCGACTGTAGTGTAAAAAAAATGTACCAAAATAGTATGGCAAGTGACGTCAAATTTTGACGCGTTTATTCCTCTTTTTAAAAAGGTATAATACTTACACATTAATTTGAAAAAAAAAATTTTGATAATATTTTTACTCAACAACCCAATTTTTACGAAGTGCCTACCTACTAACGGTAACTGTCGGACCCTTTCTTATCTTAGAAACTGTTATGTTACTACTATTATTTACTTCGGTTCCAAGAGTGAGCAAGAAGGAAATACACACAGGTAGATGGGTTCCCAGTAGAATAAAAGCAAAGAATGTTAGTTTAAAGATATTTTATTACAATAAATGTTCAAAATGTTGACCACCCGCGGCAATACAAGCTCTCACTCTCCTTAAAAAGGACCGCTTTATGTTTCGCGAGTAACTTTTTTGACGTATCACCTGCACTGCTTGTGTTATCTTCTCACGAAGGTCAGCGATGTCATTAATGGGCTTCGCATAAACGAGCTCCTTCATAGTTCCCCAGAAAAAAAATCCAGCGGATTTAAGTCAGGTGAGCGGGCTGGCCACGGGATTGTTCCTGATCGCCCAATCCACCTGTTCGGGTATTGCTCGTCCAAAAACTCTCTAACGGATACGCGAAAATGTGCTGGACAGCCGTCGTGTTGGAACCACATATCTGGTGGGGTCTCTTCTAGTAAGTTTGGCAAATCATTTTGAAGAAAATTTAAATATGATTCGCCAGTCAAATTCTCGGGCATCTCAAATGGACCAATAATATTCCCACAGAGAATACCGGTCCACATGTTCACTTTGAACCGGTACTGGGATCTATCTTCTCGCATCAAGTGCGGATTTTCCACATGCCACTCGTGCAAGTTGTGTAGGTTCATGTAGCCATCCTTCTTAAATGTTGATTCATCTGACCACAAAATTTTGTCGATAAAGTTTTCGTCTTCTCGATGTTTTTGCAGGATTGTTTCACAAAACGCGACTCGGCTCGGATAGTCTCGAGGTAAAAGACTTTGCACTCGCTGTACGTGGTACGGATGATATTCTTCTTTTTGGAGAATACTGTGTGCTGTGCTCTTCGGTATCCCCGTATCAGCTTCTATTCCTCGCACAGAGATGCTTGGATTTGCCGACACCGCCTCTAAAACTTCATCGCGTATGAAGTCATTTACGGGTCGTCCTTCACCAGCTACTTGATTGGGGAACCGCCCGTCACATAGTGATCTGTGCACATTAATGAAAACTCGATGGTCGGGATATCGCGTAGCCCTCGGATACCTTTCTCTGTAAAGTCTCGCTGCAGCTCGTCCATTACCTCTACATTCTCCATAAATGTAGTGCATATTTGCGTATTCTTGCGGAGTGTAGGTCGCCATGGTAGCACACACAAAACACAAACTGTCCAAACACAGGCAAAGGTCGTCGTAAAGAGTTCGTTTCAAAGTCCAGAGCACAAAGAGTAATCGAGTCCAATAAACAAAGCTTTAAATCGTAGTACGTGATCAATGGTAACAATAAGAGAGAGGTGCGTAGTAACGGCAGGAGGCAGTGACGCGTACTGACCGTACTGTTATCCTAAATAGCACGATCCCAGATAGCGTCACTATCTATCTCACTCGCACCTCTAACCTTTTTCTCCCTCACTCTTACCTGAATAATGGGGTACCATAAAGAAGAACCAGCAAATCGCAAAGATAGTTTCTGTCTTGCTCCCTCCTGTTGTAATAACGAATCACTATGGTGAGATGCATGCACATACCGTCCCTTACGGTCTAACCTGTTTTTTTAGAGGCCTGTTGTTATTTTTATGAGCATACAATAGTAATTCTTTAGAGGTTAGATTCAATTCGTCGTAAATTTTTCTTTCTAAGAATTCTGTAAGACATCGTAAAAATTGGGTTGTTGAGTAAAAATATTATCAAAAATTTTTTTTTTCAAATTAATGTGTAAGTATTATACCTTTTTAAAAAGAGGAATAAACGCGTCAAAATTTGACATCACTTGCCATACTATTTTGGTACATTTTTTTTACACTACAGTCGGTCAAAGTTGCGAAATTCAATAGTTTTCCATATCACCTTTAGTTAAAATAATATTTTATTTTAAAATGGTACAATAAGTACTTTATTTTTACATTCTATTTAGACACAGCAATACCCTAGATTACAAAACCTCCAAGAAATATCGAAATTATCAGCATTAGCAGTCACAGCATTCAAAAGTATGTCACAGGGTGCTCATTTCCCCTTTTTTTTTTGAAATCAGTATAATTCTGTAAGTACATGGAGTGGATATTTTAAAATATTTTTCTGAGTACTGTTAGAACTTGGGGCATCGTGGGAATCCAGTTGGACGCCAGGTTCTTGGACACCCTGTATAATCTAAAATTAAATTATATGGTAACATTGTTTTCTTTTGTCATTCATTCTCGTTCAAATTTTTATTTGACACTGACACCACAGACTACAAATACTACAATCTAATAGGAAAACCAGTGTGACCAGATTCAGCATTTTAATACTTTTTCAGTATATTTCATCGATTTTTCCGAACATCAGTATATTTTCAGGTATGCTGGCAGTTAGTATTTTTGGGTACATTTTGGTTGAAGTTATGGCAACACCGTAGTGAGTGATCGTCTTTGCGACAATGTTTGCGGAATTCCCCGGAACGCGAACATTAGGGACTTTCCCGGATTTAGTTTATACTTATACATGTTATCTATGAGCAAAGATGTGTAAGTTACAGATATGACAAGAAAGACGGCCGTTGCCGGCGTTGTAGTATTGTAATACTACATATACAATTATCAATCAATACATAGTAGCAGACTTGCAGAATGTATGTTCGCCTAAAACTTTACAACTGCTGGACCGATTTTAATGCGGTTTGCACTATTAGATAGAGCGTAATTTCCAGATTGCATACATTCAAATTCGTTGTGTTTCATGAATATCAGTCTACCCGGACGAATTCGGGACGGACCGCTAGTTTATCTATAATTTTCAAAACAACGTCTAGTTTTTAAGTTTTCAGTTGCATGAATAGGTAGTAGTTAAACTTAAAAGATACTTTATTACTAGTATCAAATCGTCTAATACGGTTCAAGTGAAATGATTGTCTCTTCTGCATTCGACTTAATCTTTGAGGACTTTCTTTCGATAATTCGGGAATTTCCCCAAAATAGGAGATGTTTTTGTTATCATATCGCGATTTTCGTTGTTTTTATTTACTTAGTTGCATTCATCCGGACAGCATGTCTAGTTTTCAGCAAAGTTATTTAGCTAAGTGGGAACAAATTCCGGAATTTTCTTCGTGGCTTTCACGTTATAAAGATGAGGAGTTTACAGCATTTTGCAAAGCATGCAATGCGAAACTGCAAAGTAGATTAGCATCTACAAAACAGCATGCAAATACTGAAAAGCATAAATCGAACTTGATAAAATATAAAGGACAGTCAAAGGTAAGCATAACTCGCTTTACTTACCTAGTTCAAGGAGTTTGGATATATTTTAATTTAAAGTTAATCATCCTAGTTTTGTTTCTCAAAATCAGTTAGGTAACAGCTATGAAATGCGGCGCTGTTATAAAAAAACTAAGCAACCAAGTATTTTTTAAATTTTCAGGTTGATACATTTTTCAAAAAGGCCCCACTGAAAGACGAAGTCAAGAAAGCTGAGCTGCATTTATGCAGTTTTCTGTCGGAACACAACATCCCATTTAGAGCTATGGACCATCTTAGTGATGTTCTAGTGAAGTGTTTTACCGATTCCGATATTGCGAAAGAATTTTCCTGCAAGAGAACCAAAGCAGCTGCTATAACTTATAATGTTTTAGGACCCAATTTCGAAAAATATATGATTGAAGACATACTTGGTACTGCATCTCCTTCAGGTAAACCAGTATATTCAATTATAATCGGTGAGAGTACAGATGTTGCAACAGTCAAAGTATTTGCAATACTAATTAAATACTTCTCTGAAACTAAATGTACTGTACAAACCAAATTTCTTGATTTAGTTGATTTAAGTGGTGAGACCGCAGGTCATTTATGTAATTCGTTGTCATCAAAATTATCCGATTTAGGTTTAAAAATAAAAGACGTAATAGGATTCGCTGCTGATACTACGAATGTAATGTTTGGTCAACATTCTGGCATTGTTGCAAAAATTAAAGAAGTAAACCCAAAGTGCTTTTTCATAAAATGTGTTTGTCACTCTGCAGCATTAAGTGTTAGCCACGCCTGTAAAATACTGCCTAGAAATTTAGAACAAATAGTAAAAGAAGTATATGGATATTTTTCTCAAAGCAGCAAGCGTCAAAGAGAATTTGCTGAGTTCCAAAATTTCACAGACACTGAAAATCACAGAATTTTGCGTCATTACGACATAAGGTGGCTTTCACTTCATGCCTGTATTAGTAGAATAATTGAGCAGTGGAGGGCATTGCAATTGTTCTTTCAAGACCAATACTTGAGTGATCGCAATATATCATCAGAATTTTTATTTAATTCTTTTACCACTGATATAAACAAATTGTACTTTTACTTTTTGGACTACATTTTGCCGATTGTAAACAAATTTAAATAATTTTTCAAGGCGACTATCCGTGCATTGAGACTGTATGATGATGCATCTAGTATGTACTTGTCGATTTTGGGTTGCTTTATGAAAGCTAATTACATCAAACGTACGGACAATGTATTTACGTTAGACACAAAGTCTAATGTAAATTATTTGCGATTGAAAGATATGTACTTAGGTATTCAAGTAGGCCAAGAGTTAATCAAACACAGGGAAAATGTAAACATGAAAGAACAGATTGCTGAGTTTTTCAGAAGGTACCAATCATTTTTAATTGAGTTGAGCACGCAATTGAAATCACGTTTGCCTTTTGAAAATCTAGTTTTTCGAGAACTGAAATTTCTTGACCCACACACTGCCGTGCATAAAGAATTTCGCAGTTTACGAAATGTGATAGAAACTTTCCCATGCAAAGTACAGCCAGAACAAATGCAGTTAATTGACGAAGAATATAGAACCCTAAAGTTTGATCGCGATGTAAGTGATTTGTTACAATCTTCCAGCACTGGGTCACCCATCTCGTGTGAACAATTTTGGGTGGAAGTTGGGAAAATTTCTAACAGTGATTGGCATGTTAAAATACAAAAATATAACTAGTTTTAGTAAATCTCTTCTATGTATACCGGTGTCGAATGCTGCATGCGAGCGCATATTTTCACAGATAAATTTAATAAAAACGGACCAAAGAAACAGATTTATAAACAAAAATGTGTCAGCTATTTTAAAAACAAAGCAAGGTGTTAAGGCTGAAGGAGGTTGTGTAAATTTTAATCCTTCGAAAAGGATGTTAAAATATAACTCTAACATTTATTGTGAGTATGAATAAATAAAACGTGTTAAGAAAATCAGTATTTTTATTGGTATATCTGTCCTATGTAAGTCGGTATATTTCAGTATTTTTTCGAGGTGCCTCGGTATTTTTGTAAAATTTAATCTGGTCACACTGACTGGAACCCATTTCGCCAATCGCGCTTGCGACCTCTAGCTAGACCAACGAAGCATATTCACACTTGAATTATTTACTCAAAAATCTACTTAAAATGTAAAAATAATTAAAACCTATATTACTTTCTTCTGAATATTCTTCACAAAAAAATGTAGAAAAAACCACAACCAGAAGCACTATTGTGTATTTCATCTTGAAATTACAGTACTTCTTTGACTTAGCTTTAGTAAATGGCGAAAGATTTATCCGTTTTGAAGGGAAACCAGAGATACCCCAAACACGCTGAGTAGGTACAAGCGACCCAACCAAACTGCGGACTTTCTTCATTTTGAAACAGTTCTTGTGTCATTGAGTTAATATTTAATTTTCATAGTTTTTTAGATCGTTTTGAACAGTCTGTTCGTTTATTATTAAATGACAATATGAGTGGCCATTTTAGTTATGAGTTATTGGATCTCTGCACGCGCGCTTATTTTGATACATTTTAAAACATTTCTGCATAAATAAAAACAATTATGAGTTCCTGTTCAATTAAATGGTGTGGGAAATCGTCTAGAAAATCCATTTATAAAAAATATGCCATAACATTTCATCGGTAAGTTAATTAGATTTATAGTTATGAATAATTGCAGGGCTCAAGCTAAACTGGTTGTAGACGTAAAATGTCACAAAAATATACGCCACGTTGATGTCTTTTTGGAAAGTCTCTTTCTCTCACTAGGGTATTGTCAATATGTCTTTCCCTTTCCACCTGTACTAATGCTGTAGTGTTGTGACAACTTCAAAACGAAGTCGACATTGACTATAAAAATATGTTTTCTAATGGTCCTCGTAAAAAAAGTAATATTACTTAATGTTTACATTTTAGTGTTCCAAATATTCCGGAACTGAAAGAAAAGTGGATTAATGCAGTTCACAGGGAAAATTGATTTCTAATAAAATATAGCGTTATTTGTTCAAGGCAATGCCTTGACCTTACCTACTTAAGTCTTGGCTACCTTAGGATAATGCAGAGATAACGTACTCGTATAATATGAACCAATTAACTTCTGTACTTTGATCAGACAGTGACCCCCGAGTTTGTTTTGACATTCCGTATCAGAGTAGTCAGTTAGGAAATGTCGACTCCAGCTAGCTTGTTAAATAATTACGTCTAAAAGTGATTTTTATATTGCACAATAAATTATATGAGTTTGAATTTCATTTATGTGAATTTATTGTTCTTTCCGACAGGGATTGACATTGCTATTATTTTTATTGGGCATACTTTCAGGCGATTACATTAGCTGTGATTGATTTAATTGAATAAAGTTAAATTTGAAGTATAATACTTCAAAAACTTTATTCATTTAAATCAAATAAAACAATGACGTAACGTCGGTGTTTTATTTGCACCCTGTTAACACCCTATCAGTATAGTTTAAAAAAAATGTAGAATTAATAGACGTCGATTTTATCGATATCGATGTTATTGTTGCAAAACTGACTTGTGCGTCACTATGTTTGGAACATTCATCCTGACATTTTTACATCGACCAATCACAACTGTCGTATTTTCTTCCTCCCCCGGCCCGCAGTGGTGAGTCGTGTGCCTTGATCAAATCCGTCTATCAGCTCTCGAAGTGGTTTAACTCTCTTTGGTGTTCACCGAGGGCAGAAAGTGACCGTTTACTAATGCTACGGCTAGATTGTCGCGATAACGCGAGCACATCACTCGACGACTCACTATAGAACAGAGACCGCGCGAATTGTAGTTCGCGTTATCGCGACGTAGCTGCAGTATAACGAGGCCGGAGGGTGCAGTTTCCCGTAGCACAGCCGAAGGCCTCGGTACACACGAGTTAGGAATCGCACTTTCTTCCAAGTGATACATAGTGCTTTATACTTACTCGTACTATACCTACGAGGACAACAAAAGAGATTATTTTTGTGAAGTTGATAATAAGGCGCTGACAACAACTAAACCGCGGTCACTGTCAGACTGCATAGAAGAGAAAGAGAAGCGCGATGACATATCATCGCGCTTCTCTTTCTCGCTTGTAATTTATTTAAAAATATGAAGTAATTATCTATTTACTCAAAAGCCGCGGTGGGTCGCACCCGCAAAGCAGTAATTGTTTCAGACAGATTCACATTTCGAATTTGAACTGCTTCTACTCCAGTACAATGAGGCTCGCACAGGCGGGCTCCATCGCGACGCAAAACTGTGGCCGCAAAAACGCCTGGCGAAAGATCCGTCATCATTGCGTCGCGCTGCGTGTTTGATGGTTCATTTAAAATTTTCTAAAGTGATGCAGAAGGATTTTCGCTATGCGTTGCGATGCGGCGCGGCCCGTCTAAATATGCGCCGGCTTTTACGGCCCACTCCCTCTCACAGAGAGGAGGCCTTTCTCCCAGCAGTAGCAATGTTATAGGCTGATTATGCAGACGGATCTGAAGCTTTGTCCACATATGGTAGCCTCAAGATGGGAGGGGACTATTGTTTACTGGGATAGAAGTGATTCGCGAATGTTTCTCAGTAAAAGGTCAAACGTCGTTTATTATCGAATGTAAGGCCAGGTTAGCTGATATGTATTGACCTCCGCGATATTAATTACAGGACCGTATTTGATAAATAATAAAACAAATGAGCCCCAACTAAGTAATTGGAAAAGGCTACGTACTCGTAGATCAAGTTTTTATGAGCTGAATAACATGATGGCATAGAATCCTGTTGATCCCGTATTTAAGCTGATTATATCTTAACACTGGCTCATCACCACACCAAGCCTTTCGTGCAGGCACGCTTCACTTTCCACTTTTACCCGCCATTCGTGGTCATTGACAGTTGACATTAGTGACAGCAACCTCACTACTCAAGACGAAAGCGTCACGCTAGCCCGCGAAATTCAAATTTTCTCACGTTTTTGCAATTTGCAGGTCAGTATCAGATTGTATGCTGATTTAAATATGAGTCGCGGCCGTATCAAATATTTATTTATTTATAGAATTATTTTCACGAAAATCATCAATACAACTTTCTTAGTTCATATTACCCTATTGAATGACTATTCTGTAAAGTCATATATTTGTTACGGTCGCCAATCATACTTTAATCAACATACAACCTGATACTGGCTACCACTGTGGATCATAAACCTAATAATTATAGGCCTGTGTCAATTCTGCTAGTTCTCAGTAAGGTTTTTGGAAAGTTGATGCTCAATCAAATGTTACGCCACTTTAATAAAAATTCCATCTTTCATGAACTATAGTACGGTTTCAACAAACCACCGATGCCGGTGTCACCCTAATTAAGAACAATTTTACCGCATGGGAAGAAGCACAAGATGCCATTGGAATCTGTTGCGACCTCTCTAAGGCGTTCGATTGCGTAAATTATGAGACACTTCTGCTGAAACTAGAGCACTATGGGCTTAGGAATAGAGCTCTTGATTTACTAAGATCACACCTGAAAGATTGAAATGTTAAAGTTCAATTAAACGGCGTAAACTTATTGGGGTCTGAAATGGCAATGGGTGTTCCTCGAGGTTCGATATTGGGTCCATTCCTCTTTTTAGTTTACATTTATGATATACCCCAATTACTTCAAAATCTACCGAAGATGGTGTTATTTGCAAATGACTCATTGATCTTTAAAATAGACCGACGGTCACAAAATCTTGACGACGTGAATAACAACAACATACCTTGTCATTATATTGCAAAGAAATGAAAGAAAATTTAAAACTCATATTAAAAGTACACTTTGTAAACAAGCATATTACAAATTAGACAAAATCAAACTGGTCGCTATTGTAATTGCATAATTTATTATTTGATAAAAATAATATATCAATGTTGATTTTACATTCTGTGATTCTGATTACCGTAACTCACACACTGCCCTATTACTTTATTTTATTTTTTGGAAAACGTGTACTTTTGCATTGTGTTTAAATATATGAGATGGTGCTCACATATTTTCAAATATCTATAACATAATTAATATATCTGTCATTGCTTAATTTTAAATTATTTTTAACTATTGTTGTATTTTTATTTTTGGTGCATCGTCTTCACATATATTATAATTATATTATTAATGTAAACAAAATATTGTAAAACATTTTAAAAGAGTAAGCCTGCGAAATTCAAAATTTCTTACATTTTTTGCAATTTGTAGTTAGCAACAAATCTCTTATGGAAAGGCATGTATTTAACGCGGCGACAAATTAATCTGAATTTGGGATTAACAAATAATTAAAGGCGGTAGCAAATATAGTAGGTTGGCAGCCACAGCGAAGGATCATTTTAAGTAAAAAGTAGCAACTTGTTAGCTTTGTTTTAATTTAAACTGCCATCGAGTTTTTGTTTTGGTAACTGAGATACAACAACCCAAATGATTAATAATAAAATAATCCTTCGCTGTAGCTGCCAACCTACTATATTTGCTACCGCCTTTAATTATTTTTTAATCCCAAATTCAGACTAATTTGTCGCCGCGTTAAATACATGCCTAATAATATTTAATCGCTGCCAGGTTATTTTTTTAATAGCAAATAGTTTGTCGCCCTTTAAGTTGTTAGTCGCCTGGAAAATAACTAGCCTTATGGATATGTTCTTATGGAACAAATCTAACTTAGAGAGATGTATTAATGATTTAATTCTGTTAATACATATTTGTTATGGTCGAAGATCATATTTTGATCAAGATACAACCTGACATTCACCTGCAAATTGCAAAAAACGTAAGAGAATTTGAATTCCGCGGACCCATTGTATTACACAAAGTAACAGCTAGCACATGGCAGATTCCTCCAGTGAATTAAGCATTCGACTAACCGAATGCGTCCCTGCTATAAAAACAATTGCTGAATATTTAAATAGCAATGTAATATTAAAATTAATCAGCGCAAACATTGTTTCGAAGTGAACGAGTCAACTTTAGTTAATTACAATGAAATTATTTTATTTTATTGTCCTAGTGTTTTTGGCTATTGCCCTATGTGAAGCTAGGGGTAAGTTTTAAAAATCATTTTATATTGTGTTTGACACAGAAAAAAATATTTAAATCAGTGATAGCCTTGTTCGCCTTTCCGAATACGCTGCAATTAGGTTATTTGGCAGATAATGGTGCCGATTCCCTTGTTCACAAACTACCTAAACTCATTTTAAATTCAGTGCATCTTTTTCTTTCTATTTCATTAAGAAAAGGACAGAAGATAAATTTTAGTTTAGTCCTGTCAAATTAATCAGCGCTTGACGTAAATTGACGTAATTTTAGTAGACAAGTTTTTAATCATGTCTTAACTTGTATGGAGTAGTGACAGGCGCTGATTAATTTGACAGGACTGAAACTGAAATTTATCTTCTGTCCTTTTCTACTTCCAATGTTACAAAAATTCTGTTCAATTTTCAAATTAATCGTGTAGATAACGAGTATACGGATATTGTAAAATACCCTGTTATCATCTGCCTAGCCTTTTCCCAACTATATTGGGGTCGGCATCCAGTCTTACCGGATGTAGCTGAATACCAGTATTTTACATGTAGCGACTGCCTATCTGACCTCTACAACCCAGTTACTGGGTAACACGATACCCCTTAGGTAAGACTGGTTGTCAGACTTTCGGGTTTCGGGCTAACCTTAACGACATTTTTAAATACCATTAGACCTATTAAATCAAGTAGCTGAATACCAGTATTTTACATGCAGCGACTGCCTATCTGACCTATACAACCCAGTTAGGTAACACGATACCCCTTAGTAAGACTGGTTGTCAGACTTTCGGGTTTCGGGCTAACCTTAACGACATTGTTAAATACCATTAGACCTATTAAATCAATAAAAAGAAAAATCCGTGTAAGTAGGTATCGAATTAATAAATAATAATATAATAAAATCATTTAATTCGGACAACTAAAAGATCCAAAAAATGTTAGTAACAGGTTTGCCCTTAAAATACTATTGTTAGTAACTTAAAATAAAGACGAATTAGTGAGAAGACCACCCAACAACTAGACACAACGAGAAATGGGAAAACTATGGTATAAGTCTTCGCACAAATTGCCTTATAATGGCGGAGGAAGTATCTGCCGCCACAGCCTTCAGAATGCTATTGTGACTGCATCTAATTCTGTTCAGGAGTGAGGCGTTTTTTTGCAGATAATGGCATGAAATCCATTGGTATGGGTTACCGCGAACATTTCTGAGGCACTGCAATAACGAGGCAGTCGCAACAGCATCCTATAAACATTATTGTATTGGATGCGTAAGACGTCCAGCGACCTGAATTGAAGTAGATAAATTATTTGACTTTTTTTTTTAATCCGCAGCCGGGTTGAGGTTTTTCAGTTTTATCTTGACATGTTATCACGACAGTTTAATAAAATAGACCACTTGTTTTCAGATCCTAAATGTCTTCAAATTAGCGATGGAGGGATTTGCTATGGATACCAACCGATGTATGTATTTGAATATTATGTAAAAGGTCAAATTCAAAACAAATAGCGTAGAGTCATCTCAATTATGCACATCTTTTCCTTGAATTTGTATGTATATATATATACAGGGTGAAATTGAAAACATGCGACAAATCTAAATGGGCGATTGCACTCATCATTATGAAAAACTTTTACTAAGGGACCACACCTGAAATCGCGGAAAAAAAAACAGCTGTTCCCTACATTTATGTCCGCATAACTCGACAAAATGTAGGAAACAGCTGATTTTATTTTCGCGAATGCAGCTTTGCTCCCTTAGTAAAAGTTGTTCATAATTATGAGTACAATCTCCCATTTCAGTTTGTCTCATGTTTTCAATTTCAATCTGTATATGTATATAAATGTAGGTATATACTTATTGTAGTAAATATTACAGTATGTGTATTATAAGTTTGTAACCTATTTAAGTTCTTCTGTACCTATTCTATTTATAATCTATTATGTTATCTTATGCGGAAGGTGGAGGACAGGGTGTTGTGGCGCAGCCTGGGAGAGGCCTATGTCCAGCAGTGGACTGTTATAGGCTTAGTTGATTGATTGATTTGATGTTATCTTTTAATATTTTCCATTAATATTATTTACTCTCAGAACACCATCTTATCTCTTCACCACCCTTGGTTGACTGGTACAGAATGCCTAAGGCATTAAGTCCACCTTTGTACCTAATTGTGTGCGAGAAGTTTAAATAAATAAATTAATCAAATTAGTCAGCGAAACTCCGCAGACGATATACAAACACGATAAAACAAAAAAAAACAACAATATTAATTATTTTTTGGGGTCAACGATCCCTGTTTGTGTAGTTACTTGAATTAAAAAAAACGGTTTCTATGGTTCCGTACCCGAAGGGTGTCAAACGGAACCCTATTACTAAGCCTCCGCTGTCCGTCCGTCCGTCTGTCTGTCAGCCGACTGTATCTCATGAACTGATGAACCGTAATAGGTGGACAGTTGAGATTTTCTCAGAGAGTGTATTTCTATAACAATCCTACTAATATTATAAATGCGAAAGTTTGTAAGAATGGATGGATGGATGTTTGTTACTCTTTCACGCAAAAAGTACTAAACGGATTTGAATGAAATTTGGCACACAGATAGATTATAACCAGGAATAACACATAGAATACTTTTCATCCCGATATACCCACGGGGTCAAAACTTATGCGGGTGAAACCGCGGGGCGCATCTAGTAAACAATAAAAATAAAATAAAGTACAAAATTAAAGAAACAAGAACCGTGTTGTTTTCGGCGTTATTTGATAAATTTTGCACTGACCACCGTATTTTGAGCGATTTTTTGAAGGAGAAAAACTTATGGGTTCGAGTCACCGACATGCTAACGACGACATGCTTATATGACCGTGTTGCGCAAGACTAGCGACGCGCAGCGGCCTGTGTACATGTAGGTACACGCATTTATATATTATGTTATTCCAAAGTTTTAAGTTTTCACTTCTGTCAGCAGTCCCCATGACTGCCATTTTGTTTTTGTTGTTTCGTGTTCAGATATCAATAACCATTACGTCAGTGAAGTTTACATGAAAAACTGATTTTATTTAACTAATATTTTAAGAGCAGCGTCGTTGACCCAAAAAAAAAACATCTATAGTTCGTTTTTTAATCCCAGAGACTAATGTGACATTTCAAATGATTGTTGTTCGTTTTTTCAATTTGGAGTTTGACATTTGCATGTGTCAATTTAGTCTCCGAGATTAAAAAACAGACTAGTCATTTCATTTTTTGTTTCATCATGTTTGATAACGATTATTAATCTAACTTGACCTTGTATATACATTATGTGTATTTTTGTGTCCGTCTGTGTGACCACGTTTTTCTTCTTAACTACACAACGAATTTTCATATGGTTTTCAACATCTTTTAGAGAATTTCTTCCGAAAGGTTTGTGTTTAAGACATTAATATTGAACTTAAATATAATTTGAGAGATCTGGATGTTTTGTCAAGTCGAAAAAATCGTGCGTAGCTGGGACGGGTCGCAGGGTTTCGCCCCACGGTTTCACCCGCATAAGTCACAATCCCATGTGAATATCAGGATAAAAAGTATTCTATGGCTTAAACCAAGCCATGGTCCACTCATGTGCCAAATTTCTTCCAAATCCGTTCAGCCGTTTTAGCGCGAAAGCGTAACAAACAAACAAACTTACTTTCGCGTTTATAATATTAGTCAGGATCACATAAGTCTGTTTATTATTTCAGGTTCACATTCGATAATGTAGCTGAACGGTGTGTGAATTTCGTCTATGGAGGTTGCATGGGTAACGACAACCGTTTTGGTACCTTAGAAGCCTGTCAAGCGGCTTGTGAGATGTAATTAAATTTAATTAATTCTAAATGCAGTTTTATTTCTCAAAACAGTTTTAGCTTTAGAGACTGCCACGCGGGTATGTCCAGTGTTGCCAACCCTACCAAACTAAAAAACCGGCCATGCATGTCGGCATGTCGGACCAAGCACAATGAAGGGTCCCGTAGTTGGTATTGGGATGCATTTATCCCAAAAATAAACTTAATTTTGTAGTTGAAAAACATGTTCTTCTTCATCGATATACGTCACAATTCTCCAACTGCAAATTTAAGTTGGCCGACTATTACTCGATAACTTGTAAAGCCCACTTAGCTGTAATAGTTTTTCTTTTAATTTCATTATGTACTACTGCCATGATTTTTTCTCATCTCCATAGAAAAACCATTTAGCTGGCAGGGGGGGAGGACACTTGACTCTAACAAAAATTTGCACTATTAAGCTTAATATTACTCAAACGGATCCTTGTATCGAGAAATGGTGTTCACAGACCCACAATATTTTTGAACGGCCTATCCAACGATACCCCACACCATGGGATAGACGAGAAAAATAAATATCATCCCTACATTACGTGCAAGGAAGGAGCTTTAAAAAAATTTTTTTTTCAAGATTTTTGTTTACCATTTTGTCGGTGTGATTATTATGTATAACTATGCCAAATTACAGCTTTCTAGTACTGAGTGTCTCTGAGCTACAGCGGGGACAGACAGACAGACAGACGGACATGGCGGAACTATAGGGTTCCTTGTTTGCTACGGAGCCCGAACCAAAAAACCATAAAAAAACCGTAGAAAACAGTAAATGGTAGTTTCAGGACAGTAGTTCTACTTTTTACCCGACTGCCCCAGAAGGAGGGTAATGTTTTTATAAAATAAAGAATAAAGTTTTAAAATCCGAAAATGCATACATTCAGCACTTACTTTCTCTTTTTACCCGACTGCCTCAGGTGGGTAATGTTTTTCGAGAGTATGTATGTATGTATGTATGTATGTATGCGATGAAAAAGTGAAGGGATGACCCCTTCACTTTTTCATCGCATGAAAACATTATATAATATAAACAGCATAGTATTGAAATCAGCGCCATCTATAGATCTATATGGAAATCATTTGCAAGAGGACTGTTCTTTGTTTCGAAATAGTTTTACATTCCGTCGATAGATGTCACAGTGCGTTTTAAAATTCGTAGATGGGTGGTTAGAAATATAACTAAAATTGCACTAGGGGCAATGCTTAACAATACCTGCCTGCAATTGTTATCCCTGTGTAGGGCAAAGGCTTTTTTCATACAGAGAAACAACGAGTACTGATCACCACGCTTGCCCAATATTGGCGATTACAGACTATTTCTGTAAGTAATGTCAAAGATAGTTTTCTGGTATTTACATGGCTTATCTTACCTAATAATTAGCATGTCTAGGTTAAAGAATAATAATTTTAAAAAATGCTACAAACCGAGCATGATAAGAATACATAATGTGATGTATAGTCCGAATTAATATAATTTTAAGGTTCCGTAGTCAAACGGTGCTAAACCTTTTTTTTTTGGGTGGGAAGTTCTCAAATAACTTGTCTCGCCCTGGGCGGAGCAGGAGGGTGTGTCAGACCCTTAGTGACTAAAACCCACCCGTGTTTCTTCCGTTGCTAAGCCTACGCCCGCTGTCTGTCTATCTGTCTGTTGGTCTCCGTTTTGCATCCTTTGAATCATCATCACCTGTCTAACCTTTTCGCAAATGTGTTGAGGTCAGCTTCCAGTCAAACCGGATGCATCAAACAGCAGGCTTTGCATGACGCCTTTTATTTCTACTTTACTGTAGACTAGATATCGCTTGTCTACATTTCTCGGTATAAAACTGTCAACTGTCTACTCGGAAACATCATCTTTAGGGTTCCGTACCCAAAGGGTAAAACGGACCCTGTTACTAAGACTGCGCTATCTGTCTGTCTGTCCGTCTGTCACCAGGCTGTATCTCATGAACTCTGATAGTTAGACAGTTGAAATTTTCACAGATGATGTATTTCTGTTGCCGCTATAACAACAAATACTAAAAAAAACAATTAAAATAAATATTTAAGGGGGGTCCTATACAACAGACATGATTTTTTGCCGGTTTTATAGATAATGGTACGGAACACTTCGTGCGCGAGTCTGACACGCACTTGGCCGGTTTTTGTCTACTCTTCCGTCGACAAAACGCTTTTCTACGGTTCTTGTGCTAAGCCTGCAGCTGTAGGTATACCAGTATTTCACATGAAGGAACTGTCTATCTAACCTGTGGAGGTCCCCAGTTACAGGGTATCACAATATTCCTTGGTAAGACTAAGGTTGTTAGACTTTTTGGCTTTTTACTATTCATAACGACGGTTAAATATCTACGAATGCCACGCATTTTTACGGTTTACTCGTTGGGGTGCAGAACCGGTGCGAACGGAGCCTCGTTACGGTGAGGAACCCTAAAAGTGCTGAAGAACAAACATGATAAGAATTTTTGGTAGGTACACGTGACCGGTGGCTTCACTATTTTAAATTTTATTTTTTAATTGGAAGTAGTGAGAGCAGTGGTGGTCCAGTGGTTACGGCCGCGACTTACGAGTTGTAGTCGTAGGTTCGAACCCAGACATGCGCTTTACTTTGGGTAAATAATTTCATCAGCACTTCTCTCAAAACGGTGAAGGAAAACATCGTAAGCGGCATGTCCTAGAAAAATTCGAAGACATGTGACATCTACCAATCCGCACTGGGCCCGCGTGGTGGAATACGGCCCACTCCCTCTCACAGAGAGGAGGCCTGTGTCCCAGCAGTGGGAACATTATAGGCTGATAACGTATGTACACGAAAAGGATACAATCCACAAAATACCAAAATTGAGTTAAGTACCTATACCAAAAATACCGTAAAACCTTTAAGGTCTTTTTCTGTAACTACGTCCAATTTATCTTGGATTCTCATAAAGTTATTGCTCAATTTATCTTGGTTTACGGCAGAACACGATACTAAATTGCAATTTTTCATTAAGGTAGCCAAGCTGAAATTTTTTTTATGAAAAACTGGTTTAACACTAAAATTAACATGTAATTGGCATATTTCTACAGTGGCTTTATGCTAATACAACTATTTAATTGTACCCAATTAATTTCCATAGCTATCGCGTATAGACAGTTGCAATGTTCTTGTTGATTACCATTGATGTCAGCTGGAATTAAGCAGGGCTGTATTAGAATATAAACATAGGTTTACGGCCCCGTTTACGGTCTCGGGCGATTGCGACTCGCGCGCGCGTTTCACCTGTTTCCGTTGCTTCGCTCTCCAAGACGCGTCGTTCCCCAAGACGCGTCATTCCCCAAGACGCGTCGTTCCCCAAGACGCGTCGTTCCCCAAGACGCGTTGTTCCCCAAGACGCGTCGTTCCCCAAGACGCGTCGTTCCCCAAGACGCGTCGTTCCCCAAGACGCGTCGTTCCCCAAGACGCGTCGTTCCCCAAGACGCGTCGTTCCCCAAGACGCGTCGTTCCCCAAGACGCGTCGTTCCCCAAGACGCGTCGTTCCCCAAGACGCGTCGCGGTGATTTGTCTTGCCTGGTTGTATTCTCCGTAGTCATTGCGCAGGGCGTTGTCTGTGAGGAGCAATATGCTTGCCCGCAGGTTCAATCGTTGTACTGCAGATTCAAAGTAACCTTTTTTAAGGCGTTCTGTCAATCCTTCACACGAGTTGCCTGTTGGTATCATACACGCGCCGAGCCTACAACGTCGTGGATGCTACTACAAGGATGCTGTTGGGACTGCCATGGCGTTGTAGCGCTTCAGGAATGTTCGCGGAGGCTCGCACAAATGGTTTCCATACCATCATGCGGAGGAAAGCGGCCTCCTTACTACAGCGCTTGCATAGCAGTGAAAACTGAATCCCAAAAATGATAGCTGCCAAACCGGACTGTCCCTTTCAGGGTCACTAGCTGGGGACAGCCATAGGTCAACATTAATACATAAATTGTGAAAACTTACAATACTAAACTACTTATTTAAGCATCTTTGTTACTAACATCAAAATATAACAAAATTATGGAACTTATAGTCTGAAATAAAGTTTTACTTCACTTAATTTAATTGTCGCAAGACGCATGTTGCTTGAGTGTGTCGTTCGTGGTTTAAGCTTTTAAGAAAGCGGTGAACGCTTACAAAATAACGGGTGTCCAAATACAGAGCGATTTTTAACACCTTAATATCAGATACTGGTGGAACTGATAGATTTTCCTGACAGCCGTTAGACTATCGTTATGATCCGCTCTTTTAGAAAGCCCGTAGCCCTAATCCTTAATCCCGAAAGGGATGATAATTTGCCCTTGAAACCAAAAAAGCAGTGTTGCTTGGCGGCACAAATAGGGCATCACGTGCCTAGTCTTTTCCCAACTATGTTGAAATTGGCTTCCAGTATAGGTAACCACCTGCTGGGGTCGCGGGAAGGTACTTATGGGTCACCGAGGCCCCCGCAACACAGGCAACAGGAAGGAATACGGGTGTGTTTTAGTCAGTAAGAGTCTGACACACCCACCCTCCCACTCCGCCCAGAGCGGGAGAAGTTATTTGATGACTTCCCAACCTCAAAAAAAAAAAAGTATAGGTAACCAGATGAAGCTGAATACCAGTATTTTACATAACCGCCTATCTGATCTCCACAACCCAGTTACCGTATAACACGATGCCCCAGTGTTAAGATCTGCAATTTGATGAGGTAAAATAGCCATTTTAAAAAGAGCTCTTGAACATAGAACTTGGGCAGCCTTAATACATCCCTGACATTCAAACGATTCTTTAATATAAATGTCAGGAAAATATTGGGTTTTTGTTTGTAAGTTTATCAACTAGGTGGTATTGCGGTGTCTGTAACCTTGTCTTGAAAATAATTAAGGTTATTCAAAATGAAACTATTTTGTTTTATCATAATTTCATCCGTGGCGATTGTCTACGCAGATCATGTAGATAATATAGGTAAGTTTTTTATTTATTTATCAATCGTATGATAATACTGTTACTGAGGTGTAATGTGAAGTATCAACCGATTTTGAACCTTTATTCTGTGCAACTATTGCTGATTGCTGTCAAGTCGTCTTGAGCGTTCTGCAAACGGTTATGGAATGGACCCTTTTTTTGGGTCGGAAATTATCAAATAACTTCTCCCGCTCTGGGCGGAGCGGGAGGGTGTGTCTCTTACTGACTAAACCCACCCGTTTTCCTTCCGTTGCCTTTGTTGCCAGAGGCCACGGTATCCCTTTCGGACTTTCCCGCGACCCCGGCAGACATCGGCCCTAGCGGACCCCTAAACTTGTGCTGCAATGACAACGCGTCATGGAATGGACCCTGTATTTGGTTCTGAGTATCATCTTCTACATTTTATTTGACCTAATTTTTAGTATCAGCACCTCTAAAACCCATGACGAACATTGGCACAGATTGTAGTTTATTTCTTCTGTATCTATCCGTGACATCACAGCGGGTCCTATCAGAATACCAGCGCTGCGATACTTATTTTTAAATGTCGCAGCATCATGCTGAGATAGGAGCCTTTTGGCGTCCTAGAGGATTCTCTGTTTTTATTTAATTTTACTTTGTTTTTATTTATTTATTGGATCTCCAACAGAGGCTACACAATTACACGCAGTTTACATAAAATAAGGATAAGTAGCAATTTTAGGAGACCACATCATGTACATATAATCTAGGTACAGTAAGTTTGACAAGGTAAAAATATTAAATAAATCAAAATACTTAACACGAGAATCATACAAAGGAAACATAGTGAATTACATAACCAATAAAGTGTATTTATTTACATAACCAAATTACAAGATGATTATTAACATTAACTAAATTAAATTAAAACTAAGTTAAGCCTAAACAAGGCCCTCGGGGCATTGTACCGAGGATGCTGGCGGCATTTTCTCGCTGAATTGCAATGCTGATGCGCTGCGCGAGCTTTTCAGTCACCAGTTACATCAACTAGACGTTTTGCGATTTCCGCAAATAACTTAAGCGCACTGGGACCCCACGGACCGAGGGTCTCGACGCCAAAGGGCACAAAGTTGTACTTTCTGCCAAAGCCTCCATATTTAATAACTTTCAGATTTTCGCCATTTTCTTCCGCTGCACCCGCTTTAGAAGTAGTCCATTGGAGGTGGAAATTTATAATAATAATACAAAGGAATAAGAAAAAAAGAATATAACCATAAAATAAAGCAGACAAAGTATTACGACTTGGATACAATGATGTTTCTTATGTCTTTCTTGAACTTTAATAATTTGCATGTAATATCCAGCTGTTCATTATGCTTCGATATTTCGTTATACTGCCTACAGAGCCTTGGCAAAAAGGCGAAGTGTCCGAGGTTTGTTTTGGATCCCGGCACATAAAAAAGGTTATAGTTACATACAGTAAAAGGGTAAAAGTTACAGTTACAAAGGTTTTTGTTGACTATGAGTTGTAATATGAGTGTGTTTTAGTTTAGTTTGTGATCTCCTGTGTGATTCCCAATAAATACTTTTTCTTTCTTTCTTTAACATAAACATAACATCACGCCTTGTTTCCCCGAAGGGTTGGGCAGAGTTGTACCTGTTTTTCCATTCCGATCAATTGAACGAATCAACCAGTTGATCAAAGTGGAAGTCGATTCAGGCATATGTTCCTATCGAATCAACTAGTTGATGCAATACATTTTTTACTAGAGTTTCTTTCCTTTTTGTTCCTATCTAATCAATTTTTATTTTAAAATAATAAAACCAAGTTAAACTTTTTGGCTGAATTCGTCTCATCCATTTTATTTTTTAACTGTCAAATGTCAAAAAGAAAAAGGCACATTGAAAAAATAAGCCTATAATAACGAGGACATCACAGAGTAGGTGCTTAAGTGCATTATCTTAATTTTTCGAGAGCGTGTCCAATAGTGATCTCTTGAGATAAATGTTGAATGGTCTGTCTAATGTAGTCATCTCGAATAATATATTTTTGCTTTCGCTGTTTTGGAATCTGAATGTCGATGAATGTCTCATTATCAACAATTACATTTAATAGACGTAACAATGTTACGTTGTTTTTATTTATACATTTATTAAGACGAGTGGAATGATTCCAAGACATTGTTAGTTCGGTGACGTTGCCCAAAGGCGCTGATTCTATCAAGACGTTTTTTAAGTAACTTTTGAACATATGCCATAAATTCACACATTTTCAAATTAATAGCTTCATATTCTGATTGTATGTATTGCCACCCATCTAACATTGATTCTTTAGGAAGAAGTGGCAAAACTGCACACAGTCCTATAATACGTTTTTTATCCTTGCTGTTGTGTTTTTGTTTTTTTCCCATGCGCCACATGTTCCGGGTCCAGTGATAATAGCAACCTATTATTTGTGCGTTTGGGCAAAATTTTAGTAAACCATTCCATAAGGCAATCTCGAAGTCGCAATGCATCGTTTTAATTTCTAAGTCGGGTAATGTTTTTTTAATCAAGCGGAATAATACCTTGATGTAAGTTGTCTGTTTTTTATTGGGCATCAAAACATAAATTAATGGTCTTGTATTAGTCGTAAATTTTTATTGGGCATCAAAACATAAATTAATGGTCTTGTATTAGTCGTAAATTTTTATTGGGCATCAAAACATAAATTAATGGTCTTGTATTAGTCGTAATTTTTTATTGGGCATCAAAACATAAATTAATGGTCTTGTATTAGTCGTAAATTTTTATTGGGCATCAAAACATAAATTAATGGTCTTGTATTAGTCGTAAATTTTTATTGGGCATCAAAACATAAATTAATGGTCTTGTATTAGTCGTAAATTTTTATTGGGCATCAAAACATAAATTAATGGTCTTGTATTAGTCGTAAATTTTTATTGGGCATCAAAACATAAATTAATGGTCTTGTATTAGTCGTAAATTTTTATTGGGCATCAAAACATAAATTAATGGTCTTGTATTAGTCGTAAATTTTTATTGGGCATCAAAACATAAATTAATGGTCTTGTATTAGTCGTAAATTTTTATTGGGCATCAAAACATAAATTAATGGTCTTGTATTAGTCGTAAATTTTTATTGGGCATCAAAACATAAATTAATGGTCTTGTATTAGTCGTAAATTTTTATTGGGCATCAAAACATAAATTAATGGTCTTGTATTAGTCGTAAATTCAGTAATGCCGAAGTCACCATGAATGCTCAATAGCTGATAAAAAGGGTTAGGACAACTGTAAAAAGTGACATCCACAAAAAATTATTTTGTTGTCTTTAGAAGTCCTCTCGGCTCTTTTGAGCAAAAATAAACAATACAAATTTCCTCATCAACGTATTCGCACAATAAAAAATCAGTAAACTTTTTGGTATTTCAACGTCTTGGAAATTCTTAAAAACAGTTTTTTTAACACCAGCTGCTTTGTTTCTAGCTTTGTAAAGTCCACTTTTTAAACTAGAGAAACTCGGTATATTAGAAACAAAGTTAAGACCTTGATTTTTCATATCAATTTTTGTTCTTTTGTAAATGGTTGGAATTGGAATATCAGTTTCTGTCGCTTTTCGTTTGAGAGCACTTTTTTCTTTTAGTAGAATATTTATAGAGGTATCCAATTAACATGTATGACCTTTCTTGGCTATAACGTTGTTATCCTGTAAGTAAAAAGTCCGCTTATCAGTTTTCTATTGCAATTCTGTAACACTTGGAATCAAATAGGAGTAGCCGCATTGGCGGAAAAAATTCGTGCGGTAAAATCTGTGATTTGATTTTCCCTATCTCTGCTAACAAAACCAGCAGTCTAGATATTACATTATAATGGTGTAAATTTTATTTACTTTCTCAATCAATCAATCAATCAATCAGTTTATTTGCATAATATGGGTTTAGAAAGATGTTACACAGGTACGGTTTCACCATATTCAGCTTGTTAGCATGCAAATTATAATATAGTATCATAATATGTAAACAATTAGATCATATCCTTAAAAATATAAATTATACGTTGATAGTCAATCCATTACAAATAGTCATAATGATATTAAAATAAAAGGTCAAATTCAGTAAGAGTAAAATTACTTAGATTAATTTAAGAATTATGCTGGGTATATTACAATTATTTCAAGCGACAATTAAATTTTGGATTACTATTGATTAATTATTAACAATGATTGCATTACATTTTATCTTCTAAGTACTCCTTAACTGAATAATAAGCCTTATCTATAAGTAAAGCTTGAAGTTTCTCAGTAATGCTTCCGTTACACTTCGGGTTCTTTTTATGGTTTATACATCTTAAAAAAGTAGCACCACTTTTATACATTCGGACTTTCGTATATTGATAATTTTCGTACAGAAAGACTTTGCCACCATTTTTTTCAATGACCTCCATGGCAATACGTAATAATTAAACGTTTAAGAATTATGAATTCAGCGGACAATTATTGTTATACCATGGATCAGAATAGAACATTTTATCTATCATTCACAAGTGGACAGTTCTTAAGAATAATACTCATAGAAAAGGTTTTACCTATATCACTCGATTAAGTTGTTTAGATAGGAACAAACAAGGAGAATAGGAAATGTTCCTATCGGATCAACTAAATGGTTGATTCGTTGGGAACAAAAAATAGTAGATCCGTTTCAGTTGATCGGTTTAGTTGATCGGAGTGGAAAACTCGAGTTGTACCTGTAGTAGGTAACACCCACATTTCACCAGTTATGTTTTTAAGTCCCATGTAATAGGGGCGAGCCTATTGCCATCAACCGGCACAAATCCAGACTCCGGGCTGCTACTGAGAAATTCCAGGTAGAAAAACCCAATAACACTTTGCCCGACTTTGTTTTTGTCTTTCTTTCTTTCTAGATTGTAATGCCCGTATTTTGTTTTCTTTTCCAGATCCTATCTGTTTGAAACCCTCTGTAACAGGACTGTGTCGTGGTTATTTCCCTAGGTATGCTTCCATTTAATTTAACTTGACTACGGTAAAGCCTTCTGCTTCGTTGCCTGTGGTCGGAAGGTCGACTGTAGTACCTGATCCTGGGTTCGATCCCCGCGTTGGGCAAAGTGTAAGTCAAATGACGTCGAGCGTCTCCTCAAAATAATGTCAATAAGTTTCAAAATAATTATATCATGATCGATCGAGCGCGGTAGCATTTATTGGTATTTATATTAATACACGACTTTCGAGATGTGGGCCGTAGGTTCGAACCCTGACAGGCGCTTTACTCTGCATACATTATTTCATCACCACTGCTCTTAAAAGGATGAAGGAAAACATCGTGAGGTCATAGGCATGTCCTAGAACCAAAAATTCGAAGACATGTGACATCTACCTACCCGCACTGGGCCCGCGTGTTAGATTACAGACCATTCCCTCTCGAAAAGAGGAGGCCTGTGTCCCAACAGTGGAAAGATTATAGGCTGATTATGATGTACCGGAATCAATTGGAACCGAATTCCGGCGTACCATAAGACCTAGCGTTACAAGGCCTTACGTGGTAAAGGCCGCAGGAATCCGCTGGATGCAAAAGCATAGGACCGGTCGAAGAGGCGGTCGGTGCTTGGAGGAGGCTTATGCCCAGCAGTGGACGTCTTTCGGTTGAAATAATGTGATGGTGATATTAATCATTCACAGTATCAACTTGGTGACTGGATAATATATTCCCGGTTGGTGATAATAGACTCGCTTTCTATTTCATACATATATACATAAACTCACGCCTTCTTAACATTGGGGTAGACAGAAACTATAGAACGCCACCTGCTCTGCTCCTTACATACTCCTTTTGCTTCATTTACGTTCATACATCTGGTCATACACGCACGCCGGTTGCGAGTACTACGCACCTGACCTTTCTTAAGAGTATTACCAATGTGGTCACTATATGTCAAAAATCAAAATCAAAAGTAACTTTTTGAACGTCAAAATTACATGAGACAGTCCCCCAAAACGCCCACCCTTCACCACTTCCTAGTGCTTTAGCTGGGAAGAAGAAGTGGCCAACAAACTCCCCAGCACCACAGCTGTCTGTTCAGTTAGAGAGAAAAAAAAGGATTCTATACAACAGTATGCAAAACAATTTACATTACTTGCAACACAAAACATTAAATTATTAGCCATTTGTCAGCTAGCACACCACTATTCCAACAAAAAAAAAAGAAAAGAAAAACACCGAAAACTATAACTTCTCAAGCAGAGATAAAAACGTAAACAGAACTTAATACCCAAATAAAAGCCTCCAAGCATAAAGGGCGTGCCCGCTTACATATAGCTATAGCTGTAACAATCCCGAATGATGAACTAGGACCATCAAAGTAAAATAAATAAACAGTTAATTACTAATAACAAAACAAAACAATGGTCAGCAAGACGACCTGTCTTTTTAGGGCGTCCCGTCCCGGCGTTTCCACTCACCTCTGCTTCGTAAATATCTTTTGCTAGTCGCCTTTCATTCATCCTCTCAACATGACCAAACCATCTAAGCATACTCTATTCAATTTTTGTCACTACATCTTCTTTTAAACTGCACCCTTGCCTTATCTCATCACTTGTTTCACATCGCTTTTTGTTACACGCGAATCATACAGGATAGTCCATTTACAGTTGTCTAAACTTATTTTTAGAAGCCTACCTCCAAGGGCTTTGTGAAACACCCCCATGTTTGTTCAGCGATTATACAGGGTCATATTAAATTAGGTAGAGTAACTTCGCAGATATTATGGGTATCAATATCTAGGAGGAGGGGCTTGTGGCTAAGTAATAACAGCCGCACGGGTCGATCGATCAGGTTAAGCTACGTTTGCCGCGGTTGGTCCGTGGATGGGTGACCATCTTTACATACCAAGACCCCTCCGTGCCTCGGAAAGCACGTTAAGCCGTTGGTCCCGGCTGTTATTTGTAGATCTTTGACAGTCGTTACGAGTCGTCAGAAGCTCGAAAGTCTGACAACCAGTCATGTAAAATACTGGTATTCAACTGTATTCGATAAGACTGGAAGCCGACCCAAACATAGTTGGAAAAAGGCTAGGCAGATGATGATGATGATGATGGATGTCTGAACATGATAAAAGATAAAAAAAAATAATAAATGGCTGGTTTCTTTTGTGGGGTCGTGAACTGCAGTTAGTGTAGTCATTTGAAATATCAGCCAGTCTATTCTCAACATAACCGTCTAATAGCTTAATAGTCATTTCTCAAACACATACACAAATACCCACACCCCCACGCACATACATATAAACCCGCACTCACGAACTATACGCAACACGTAGCACTATTTTTAAGAGCTTTATCTAGGGAGGCAAACTGTATGTAGACCCAATTGACCAAAATAGGCTTCTCTTAAGAAAGAAAATTGCCAAATCTGTATAGTTTGTGGTAGCAGAAAAAATATATGTTAATTTTGAACATATTTCCCAGAAGTTGGTTGTCACCAAAACAAGTTTTGAAAAAAAAAATCTCGATACAAACTAACGTTAAACTAACCTCTTACCTTGAGTTCTAATCCAAAATATCTGTATTAAATATCAACATAAATTACGTATTTAATTAATAACAAGTACGTCTTATTCTAATGCAGAACTTGGTTGTTTTTTATTTTCGATTACTCAACTCAATTTTGAGTAAATAGATAATTACTTCATATTTTGCAATAAATTACAAGCGTTTTGTCGTCGCGCTTCTCTTTCTTTTCTATGCAATCTGACAGTGACCGCGGTTTAGGTGTTGTCAGCGTCTTAATACAGGTAGCTCTGCTACCTAGCTAGGAGAACAGTATTTCACCCCTACAGATATTTGTTAGTTTTACTAATACGCTTACATAGGTAATTACTAAACTCTGATAAGTACGTACTACAAATACCTTATTATGTAATAAATAAATATTATTATTATTTTATTCTGTAAAAATCTCACCGTAAAAACACAAGTGAAGTGACCTGTCTTTTTATTGATGCTAGGGATTGAACTTTACTGTTATTCTGTAATAATAACACCGTGAAAACTTAAGTGAAGTGATCTTAAAGAGAGCTGTCAATAGTGTCATCCCTAGCACAAGGTGGAATTAGAGCTCACTTCACGCTCATTTCACCTAAGGTTTCACGGTGAGATTTGTACTGAATAGACCGGACTATGTGTCGCTCACTTCAAGCTCACTTCACCTAAGTTATCACGGTGAGATATTTACAGGATAACACTGCAGTTTAAAAAATGAGTTTTTTTTTGTGTATACTTCATTAACGTGATTGGTTTTGATATCTAAAAACGATAAAACAAAAGAAAACAAATTTTCTCAACTCATACTTCAAGTAACTGACGGTGAGCAATGGGTAGCTCGCTGTCCGATAAGGACCAGGCCCGGGTCAACGGCGCGATGTGTTCCACGCGCGCCTCAAAGAGATGTCGTCAGCACAAGTGTAGGGGTCCACTAATGCCGATGCCTGCCGGGGTTTTGGGATTTCTGAAAGGGTTACCGAGGCCTCTGGCAACACAGGCAACGGAAGGAACACGGTTGGGTTTTAGTCAGTAAGAGCCTAACACACTCCCGCTCCAGCTAGAGCGGGAGAAGTTATTTGATAATATAACAAACAAAAAAAAAAAACCTAACAAAGCTATCATTGTTCATTGATCCATCCAATCCTTTTTCTATTTTATTTTATCGTGTTTAGATGTCGACCTATTACGTCTGCAGAGTTTATATAGCTAATTAAATCTGACCCTGTATATAGTTTAGGAGCTAGATTTTTATAAATATTTAACATAGCATAAGCATAATCAGCCTTTAATATCCGCACTGCTGGGACACAGGCCTCCTCTCTGTGAGAGGGAGTGGGCCGTAAACCACCACGCGGCCCCAGTGCGAGTTGGTAGATGTCACATGTCATCGATTTTTGGTTCTCGGACATGCCGGTTTCCTCACGATGTTTTCCTTCACCGTTTTGAGAGCAGTGGTGATGAAATAATTTACACAAAGTAAAGCACCTGCCTGGGTTCGAACCCACGACCAAGTCGGGGCCGTTACCACTGGCCACCAGTGCTGGCCAAATATTTAACATAGCTGATAATATTTAGGTGTAACTACCAATTCGTAAGGTAGGAATCCTCAGGCTAGGTGGAGCGACACTCTTCGTAGTGTGGCTGGTAGAAGCTGGATGAGAGTTGCCGAGAATCGAGCTGAATAGCGTGCAATTGGAGAGGCCTATGTCCAACACTGGACTGCTGTAGGCAGATGATGATGATGAATCACCTGTACGATTTCGTCCTGATAGGGCTTTTTTTTTTGTGGGTGGGAAATTTTCAAATAACTTCTCCCGCTCTGGGCGGAGCGTGAGGGTGTGTCAGACTCTTACTGACTAAAACCCACCCGTATTCCTTCCTGTTGCCTGTGTTGCGGGGGCCTCGGTGACCCATAAGTACCTTCCCGCGACCCCGGCAGGCATCGGCCCTAGTGGACCCCTACCTGTGTGCTGACGACATCTCTTTGAGGCGCGCGTGGAATACAACGCGCCGTCGACCCGGGCCTGGTCCTTACCGGACGGTGAGCTACCCATTGCTCACCGTCCGCAAGCCCGCGCCTACGGTGGCCGGAAATCCGCCCGGGATTCCCGACGCCCAGGCCGTCTCCTGCGGCGGCTAGGGGCGAGAGGGCGCGAAATTTGCCTTTTCCTCAACCATCCCGCCTCCTCCTTCGCGAGCATTACTGCTTCGCAGAAGGAGGTGACGGCTGCCCATGCCCTCTCGCTCCGTACCATGGCCTGAACGAGGGCCGGACGCGAGAGATCTCTGCCGCCGATCGCCTCCACGAGGACACGGCGGTGCTCTGTCCAAGCCGGGCAGACCTCCACCGTATGCTCCACCGTGTCCTCAGGGTGATCCACACAGTGGTGACACCCGGGTCTTGGTAGGGCTAAGGATCTTTTGGCGAATAGAGACATGATTTTTTTATGTTTTTTTCAGATATGCATACAACTGTAGTAGTGGCCAATGTGAACAGTTCATCTATGGTGGATGCGGTGGCAATGAGAACAATTTTTTGACTGCGCTGGAGTGTTGTAAAGCTTGTCAAGCTTAAAGGAGCACTGAAGGCCTAGTGGGAATAATTTTGACGTATCCTAACGTTAACTAATATAAGTGATTTTATAATATGAATCATTTGTTTGATTAATAAGTATCTAACCTTGTCAGGGACGTCACTTAAAAAACAAAAACACGACTGCAAAAAAAACATACCTAACTGAAAAGAGAAAAACAAGCATTATAAGCTGTAGAAATTTGGTATCACAGGCGGAGACAAACAAAAGTTACACCATATTTCAGGTTATTGGTTTATCCCCGCCTGCGATACCTATAGCTTATAATGCTTGTTTTTCTCTTTTAAGTTTTTTTGCAGTCGGGTTTTTTGTTTTTTTTTATAATTTGTTTTATTTCAAGCTTTTTAGTTAATATATTTATGGAATTGAGTCATTACTAGCTTTTATTTGATATCAATATTAATGAAATTGATTTAAAAAAAAACGGTTCCCTCCCTTTTTTTTTTTATTTGCAGATGCAATATATAAATATTATATGTAGGAGTGACATAGGGTCACTCCTACAATGAAGACGAATCTAACGACACAACTCTTTTGTTAAAATCCATCAAGCCGTTTAGGCTACAGAGCGTGCCAAAGAAATAGACATACATACATATATACCTACATACATACTCTCGAACTCGTATTAAGACGCTGACAACACCTAAACCGCGGTCACTGTCAGATTGCATAGAAAAGAAAGAGAAGCGCGACGACAAAACGCTTGTAATTTATTGCAAAATATGAAGTAATTATCTATTTACTCAAAACATTACCCTCCTTCTGGGGCAGTCGGGTAAAAATAATGAAGTATAAACTATCAATGACCAGTCAAACGTATATTGTCGAATTAGATGGTTTGGTCATGTTAACAGGATGAGTGTAAGGTGGCTGATAAAAGGTATTTACAAGACAGATGTGAGTGGAAACGCCGGGAGGGGACGCCCTACAAGGACATAATTATAGTGACCTTATTGGTGATGTTCTTCAGAAAGGTCAGGTGCGTGGTATTCGCAATCGGCGTGCGTGTATGACCAGATGTATGAACGTAAACGGAGCAAAAAGAGTATTTAAGAATCTTAGAAGTTGGATTACTGTAGTTGGGAAGAACGCGTGCGTTTAAGTAAGTGTATGTGACCATTTAAAAATTCTCTGACAAATTGAAAACGTTTTAATGTTGTTGACATAATTTTGCGAAGGTCCATTAAAGTATAATCTACCATTAACTTGTGGCAGTAAAGTTATTAATATCTAAATTGCAGACTTTGTACATTTCGGTTAACAAAATGGATAGGACTGTTGTATTATCGATTACTCCTCACATCTGACCAAGATTTTGTTTGGACATCAAAATACACTTTGACCCCTGATTTTGTTTCGGATCTAGTTAGATAGGAAATGTCGACAACCTCTAGCATTTTTTTGTATAACCTTTGACCACTTCGATAACCTATTTACAGAATAAACAATTTTATGTACTCTCATATCGTGAAATTCGAAACTTCAAAACCAGTTTATATTGACATACTTTATAAACACAATACCGATTTCTTAAAAAAAAAAAGAAAAAAGTTGGAAAGAAAACGAAGAAGAGAAAAAGTGATATAATTAACACTTTTTCTCTAAGAAAATAATGTTACTAACCTTTTTTTTTACAATACGATGAAGGGCAATTCCAAGAAGTTAATATCACGAAGGGGTTTCCGGGGCGCTCCATTTTTATAGCCAAAAGCAATAAACTATTTCTTACTCTATAACTTTAATCTTTTATTTAGTAGGTTCAATCCCAACGTACGAGAATAGATATAGTAGTGTATGAAACTGCATATACTAGGTATTAATAACACTCCTGCAACAGTTTCATAAACTACTATTATTCAATTTCACTTACGTTTACGTTTTTTTTTTTTTTGGATGGGAAATCATCAAATAACTTCTCTGGACGGAGCGGGAGGGTGTGTTAGACTCTTACTGACTAAAACCCACCCGTATTCCTTCCTGTTGCCTGTGTTGGCCTCGGTGACCTTTTAGTACCTTTCCGCGACCCCGGCAGGCATCGGCCCTAGTGGACCCCTACATTTGTGCTGACGACACCTGAGGCGCGCGTGGAATACAACGCGCCGTCGACCCGGGCCTGGTCCTTACTGGACGGTGAGCTACCCGTTGCTCACCATCCGCAAGCCCGCGCCTACGGTGGCCGGAAATCCGTCCGGGATTCCTGACGCCCAGGGCGTCTCCTGCGGCGGCTAGGGGCGAGAGGGCGCGAAGTTTGCCTTTCCCTCAACCGAGCCCCGTAGAGGGCCATGGAACGCACGACCCCCGCGTTTCGACCCCCTGGATTGCGCAGGAGCCGCTTCAATGCAGCGCCTGCCCGCTCCAGTTTGGGAGCCAAACGTTGGAAACGTTTACACTACTTTAATTACGTTCCGATTAGGATACGTCAACGTTATTCGTGCTGGGCTAGGCCCACTGAAACTATCAATTTGAAAACATTACAATGTAATTTTCATATAAACTTAAGCATACCATAATCAGCTTACGAGTATAACACTAATCCTCTGGACACAGGCTTCCTCTCTGTGAGAGGGAGTGGGCCGTAATCAACCACGTGGGCCCAGTGCGGGTTGGGTTTTATATTGTTACAGTTCCGTACTGTTATTGGATTACTGTTTCTTAAGTCATTATCCCCATTTTACCATCCCAGAGACAAAACTAAAATTATTCTTGTGTCTGTAATAACCCCGGGACCCACACCTTTCAAACCGGAATACCAAACTGCTTGACGACAGAAATAGGTAAGATCATAGATTATACACTTGTGGCGGCATCTACATCGCCAAATGCGAAATACTTAATACACTGACGTGACGCAAAATCCTGCATCGCGCAAGCAGAGTTTACCGCGCAACTGGCACATATACAACATCCCGACATCAACCGTCGGGCAGTTGCCCACCAGACACGACACCCGTCTGGTCGGAGGATCCTCCCTTTTCTATGGAGGATGAGTGAACTTTACACCCTGTTCCTCATACCTCCGTACACTTATATTTATAGGGGTATGACAGTAGTACAGTGCTTCTCTTTTCTTAAGAAATACATTACATAATGAATAAAAAGGGTAGTCAATCAACTGAGCCTATAACAGTCCACTGCTGGACATAGGCCTCTCCCAGGCTGCGCCTCAACACCCTGTCCTCCGCCTTCCGCATCCAGTCTGTCCCAGCCACCTTTTTAAGGTCGTCGGTCCATCTAGCTGGGGGTCGTCCCACACTGCGCTTGCCGATACGCAGTCTCCACTCCAGGACTCGGTCTGTTCCACCGGCCATCGGTCCTTCGACAAACATGGCCCGCCCACTGCCACTTCAGCTTGCTTACTCTGCTGGCTATGTCGGTAACTCCGGTTCTCTTCCGGATAACTTCATTTCTGATATTATCCTTCAAAGAAACTCCGAGCATAGCCCGCTCCATAGCGTGCTGAGCGAAAAAGAGTAGTAACAATTCCATGTACTTCCAAGTCGATTGTGACTATTGTGAGCGTCCGGCCTGCACCAAGTGCAAAGAGCAACTGATAGAAATTCGACGACTGAAGAAACACGAAGTTTGCCGAGAGACTTTAAAAAGGAAATACAAGCACTGTAATTCCCCGGATGAGCTCCTTCAGATACAGCAGCTCTTCTACTTAATATACGAGATATGCTTACCTGCGTCATTATTTTTGACGTTTAATTCGTCAAGACAGGTAACCGTGTGGGGTACAGTTTGAATTGCATTTGTAGCGCAGTTGTGTTCGCTTCCTGGAGTGAGTGCATGCCTTTATATTGGGGAACTGTCACACCGTAGCGTAGCACGTCCAATCACTATATAACTAAGCATTTTGTGAAAATACTTTTAGAATTTCGTAGATAAGTGTTATTAAATAACGTGTTTAATAGTGAAAAGAAGTCGGCGTAGAACTCATTTGAGTCGCATAATTAATAGACGAGTAACAATGGACTAGGGATGGCGATTCTTTCCGAAAAATATCGATTGTTAAATCGATTCGAATCGAAATCTGATAAATAGATAAACAAAAAAATCGAGTTTAAAAAAATCGATCTTATTTCGATTTGCTTTTCGAGTTTGTATTTTCTTTGTTAATGTTAAAAAATACGTTTGTAGTACAAACGTATTTTTTTATTTATTTCTTTTACGTATTTACGAGCGACGAAGGAAACTAAGTACACAGCTATCTAGCGAGTTGATTAATTAAGTGAACAACACATTCAATTAATTGTAAATAATTTACGGTTCAGGTTCTTATCAAAACAGAAAAGTTGAATCTCGATTTTTTAGGGTGAAATATCGATTCACTGGATCGATTCCATACTAGAAATCGATTAAAAATACGATTTTTTTGGTTCAACAAAATCCATTCTTCGATTAATCGATCTCAGATTGCCATCCCTACAATGGACTCAAATGTGATAGTAAAAATATCTTAATTTAACTATGTTAGTAAACTTAACCTACACACTTAACCTAACACTGCCCCATATTTATGAGAATCCCTGCTACAAGCTCAACACCGATGTGGAAAGCATGCAGCAGCGATTCACACACAAGCAGTCCAGTCTGCTCGCGACACACTGCAGTATAATGTTGGGGCTGGCCCGCACCTAGCGCACCAGGGAGGCGCATCTTTTACGCATCGTAGCGTAGAAGCAATCGACACGAGCATCAGCAAACATCCCTGATGCGCTACAGAAGCGGAACAGCCCCCCATCAATATCCGGAACGCATTAATATATTGAATGCAAAGGGCGCTGTACGATTTTTGAGTTTTTTTTTTTGGGTGGGAAATTATCAAATAACTTCTCCCGCTCTGGGCGGAGCGGGAGGGTGTGTCAGACTCTTACTGACTAAAACCCATCCGTATTCCTTCCGTTGCCTGTGTTGCCAGGGGCCTCGGTAACCCTTTAGTACCTTCTCGCGACCCCGGCAGGCATTGGACCTAGTGGACCCCTACACTATACTATAATGATTTTATATCCACCTATTTTAATTTAGGTTTTAAATTTTTGTATATCCGACTTTTTTGATTAAAATTTAATATTTTTCTTTGGCATGCCGAAATTAAAATACAAAATGACGGAAATGAAAATGAGTGAGCCGTCACCAATATGTTAACCGCGTCACCGACATACTAACCACGTCATCGACATACAAACCGCGTCACCGACATACGAACAGCATCCCTTGAATATGCCATCTGCGTCACCAACATGCTAACCGAGTCACCGACATGCTCAATGCGTCATCAACATGCTCAACGCGTCACCAACACGCTAACCGAGTTATCGACATGGTAACAGCGTGCTCAACCTGCTAGCAGCATGCCCGACCTCCTAGCAGCGTCACCGACATGCTAACAGCGAGCCCGACCTGCTAGCAGCGTCACCGATATGCTAACAGTGAGCCCGACCTACTAACAGCGTCACCGACATTCTGAAAGCACCCGTTGACATGCAATCTGCGTCAGCAACATGCAAACCGCGTCACCAACATCCTAAACACGTCACCGACATGCAGACTGCGTCACCAACACGCTAATGTAATGTGTGCATCAGACTGCATGTATACGCATATATATACATATATATGTTATTCCAAAGTTTTAAGTTTTGACTTCTGTCACCAGTCTCCATGAATGCCATATTTTTTTGGATTATAATTTTGTCTACTCTTCTCGTCGTCAAAATCGAGGACGACTAAATGACAGAAGAATCGAAGATTATCTCGTGTTGAATTGTCAAAATTCGAGATAACTTAGGTGCCATGTTAGGGTTTGTGGAGAAAACATCAAGTTTGACAGTACGAGTCGCGTATTTTGTATGGCAGCGCTGTCAGAAAACGAGAAAATTGACAGAAATAGAGAAGAATTACTCACGCGAGAGTGAGTAATTGTCGCGTGTGTCATGTTAGCCCTGCTGGTCCTTACCGGACGGTGAGCTACCCATTGCTTACCGTCCGCAAGCCCGCGCCTACGGTGGCCGGAAATCCGCCCTGGATTCCCGACGCCCAGGGCGTCTCCTGCGGCGGCTAGGGGCGAGAGGGCGCGAAGTTTGCCTTTCCCTCAACCGTCCCGCCTCCTCCTTCTGGAGCATTACTGCTTCGCAGAAGGAGGTGACGGCTGCCCATGCCCTCTCGCTCCGTACCATGACCTGAACCAGGGCCGGACGCGAGAGATCTCTGCCACGGATCGCCTCCATGAGGACACGACGGTGCTCTGCCCAAGCCGGGCACACCTCCACCGTATGCTCCACCGTGTCCTCCAGGCGATCCACACAGTGGTGACACCCGGGCGTTTCTTCCCGCCTTATCTGACACAGGAATCTCCCGAAGCTCCGCGATTTCTCGCGGCAGCGGAGTTACGCCCCGGCGTTTCGCCTCCTTGCGCCACTCCCATACGTGCGTGAGGACTTTTGCCTCCAGATCCCATGGCGGCAATCTGGCAAGGAGGCTCACTGCCTCACAGGAGACCGTGCGAATCTACCCACAGGCTGCACATGTAAAATGAGGTGCAATATGCACGGCATAAGGTTATTTTAGCTATACCCTAGAACAACGCGCAAACCTGCGAGCGATCATATTAACTCTCACCGACAGCGCCCTCCGTTCTCTTTCAATATCATCATCTCTTGCGCGGTCAAAAGATGTCCCAAGTATTTCACCAAAAGGTGAATACTCTAACAAGTGATATTCCGTTCAACTTGACTGGAGGCATAGGATCAGAACTTCGACTGCTGACACCAAAAACCATAACTCCAGTCTTAGTGACGTTGTAGACCAATCCATGAAGTAAAGCTTATTCTTCACATATGGTTACTAACCTCCTCTCTCCAGCGCCATATCATCGGTGTAACAAATGTTGTTTACATATACTCCGTCAACGTATGCTCTCTACTGAGCACCTCGGTCAGCCCATTGACATACAGATTGAAGAGCGTACATACATACATACATACATACATACATAATCAGCCTATAATGTTCTCGCTGCTGGGACACAGGCCTCCTCTCTGTGAGAGGGGGTAGACCATAATACACCACGCGGGCCCAGTGCGGGTTGATAGATGTCACATGCCTTCGTGGGTTTGGTTCTAGGACATGCCGTTTTCCGCACGATGTTTTCTATCACCGTTTTGAGAGCAGTGTTGATGAAATAATTTACACAAAGTAAAGCGCTTATTTGGGTTCAAACTTATGATTTTCAACCTGTAAGTCGCGGCCGTGACCATTGGGCCACCACTGCTGGTGGGCTGCTGCTGTGGGTGGTGTCAATTCCCCTGCCTCACCTACACTTCAATCTATACGGCTCTGAAAAAGAAGACCAGATAAAAAGCTTTGGAGTGGTCCAGGAAGCAATCATACGTAGATGTTTTCCTATCTGACTAGTACCAGCCAGCCCACATACATTATCGGATCCGAGTTTGGTAGATTTTTATTTTACCCTGAAACCACTTGCATGCTTTGTTTTCCGGTTTTGATTGCAGACTATCACAATTCAACCTTCTAAGGTGGATCCGAATCAGATAGGTAAGGGGTTTTAAAATAAAAATAATACTTGTCTTGTCTGTGGCTTGTCTTTAATATATAATAAAACAGCATTTGAAGAAACCGAAAATAAGTTTTAGTATTGCACAAGCCTAAACTGTTTACAATGTTACTATTTTACTTTGACATTAGCGTTTACTACTTAGTAACCGCGCTTGCAAGACCTTTCGCAGTGAAGTTTGTTAAAAAAATTATTTGCGTTGCCTCCGCATCCGCCATAGATGAATGGCACGCATTCGTTTGTAGATGCGTCATAGCCATACCTGAAAATAGATACAAAATTAAGTAGGGGCCTGAAGTTGACCGCCCACTTCTACCTAGGCTCTGCACGGTGCACAGTGAGGTTAGGTGTGCAACCGTAGCTGCGCGGTTCATTTCTTTGCCAGCAACGCGTTCGTGTGTAGCGTGGCCGTCGGTTGCAGTGGATGATGTCGCCTTCATTTTCGGTTTAAACTCAAATTGGAAGCATTTATTTCAATTAAACCATTTACAGTCACTTTTAAACTGTTTATAGTACATTTACTATAACTTGACGCGTGACGCGATTGGTAGCACTGAATTCTGCAGTCATGTGATTGGAAGTTCTGTTCGTCAGTCGCCATTTTGAACTCTATTAAAACGAACAAAATTCAGTGCTACCAATCTCATCACGTGTCAAGTTATATCAGATAGTTGAAGCTAGTTGCTCGTTCCAAAACTTAGATCTCCATGGACAGGGTTTTTTTTTTTGGGTGGGAAATCATCAAATAACCGCTCTAGGCGGAGCGGGAGGGTGTGTCAGACTCTTACTGACTAAAACCCACCCGTATTCCTTCCGTTGCCTGTGTTGCCAGGGGCCTCGGTGACCCTTTAGTAACTTCCCGCGACCCCGGCAGGCATCGGCCCTAGTGGACCCTACATTTGTGCTGACGACATCTTTTTGAGGCGCGCGTGGAATAAAACGCGCCATGGACAGGGATGCTCTTTTAAATTAAGTTATTACATTATTCTTGTTGCTTCTATGAACAATATAAAGAACAATTAAACATTTTATAAAGATGATTTTTCGTGTTCAGGTGGCGTGGCAGGACCGATCGCCTACGTGAACCATGGGAGTGTCACCAACGAAAAAGTCACCCTATAATTTTGTCATTGTATTCCACTTCGTAATGTATATAATTATGGCTTTAGGGATAGCTTATCAGTGGGCTGCAGCGGTGGCGCCTTGAAAGATGTCTCAAGATATATCAATGTTTAAAACTTACCTTGGCATATGCGCCATACAGGAAGCCTTTCCCGGTTCCATAGTTTTTTGTACAGGTTCGGTGCACCTGTAGTCGACACCAGCTAAAACAATAATATGATGATCAGACTGACTTAATATGAGGTATCGTGTTACCTTTTGGTAAACGATTTACAGTAACTGGACCTAGAGGTCAGATACGCCGTCGCTCCATGTAAAATACTGGTACTCAGCTGCCCGCGGAAACTGCTTTTAATTGAATCCGACCTCAATATAGTTGGGGAAAGTCTTGTGACTGACATTTATCTTCTATATTATCTATACATCGTGTTTGGTTTATATCCCATAAGTCTAGGGTTATAAATAATACAAAAAAACAAGAATACGTGGTCCAAATATGCATAGTTTCGAAGATATCATAATACTAACACTAGACTCCCAATGTGTGTAGGTATCTAAGTTTCATTGGAAAATACGAGTAATTAATTCATTTTCATTCAAACCAATCATTAATATTCAAAGCTAAGAAAATGCAATGAAAAGAATATTTCGCGTAAGGGTGTTTTACATTAATAATCGAGACTTTATCGAATTATATTGTACGAAAAATTAAAACAAAAAGAAAATGATAATTGAAAAATCATTCATATGCCAGGAGATTCTTTGATATGGTCTCATTCATACCCCAGAGTCCTGTGATATAAAAAAAATCATCTTGTATATAAGAGTCCCGACTGAGAACAGTAGTGGCCCAGTGGTAACGACCGCGGCTTACAAGTTTGTGGGTCGCGCAGGTTCGAACCTTGGCAGGCGCATTACTTTAAGTACATTTTTTCAACACCACTTCTCTTGAAGGAAAACATCGTGAGGAAACCGGAAATTTCCTAGAACCAAAAATTTTAAGACATGTGACACCTACTAGCCCGCACTGGGCCCGCGTGGTGGATTACGGAGCACTGGTTCTCACAGAGAGGAGGCCTGTGTCCCAGCTGTGGGAATATTATAGGCTGATTCTTAATTTTTAAATCATAGTGTAAAACCCACAATCCTGAACATTACCCGTGACCAGAGCAGGAACTGGACATGTCATTTGGACAGTAGGATCCCTTTGTGACGTAGGCATACACTAAGAAACGGTCTTTGGAAATTCTCCCCCCCAAGGGGTAAAAAGCAGGGATTTCGTTTGTATGAAAAATATTTTATATTGCGTTTATAAACTAGAAACTTAGTCCAAAAATGAACCTAAATAAATAATGAGATTTGACATTAAGATTTTCACAACAGCAGTCGAGGCTGAAGAGTCTCAGCGACAGATCCGCACAGAGAGATATGAGCTACGCCACAAAAATGGAAACTCTCTCATAATAATAAATAAAATAAAACTAAATAGACTCGAAGTTGGTCAACACAGTGGCTTATTGTTCTGGGACAGATTGCCATGGCACAGAAAGCAAAAAAATATTTTCAAAACAACCCCCAAAAGGGGGTTTAGGGGGGGTGTTCAATTTGTATAAATGAGTCTCAACGCGCGGTCTGATTAATTTGAAACTTTGAAACTTATTAGTACTTTTCACATAAAGATAAGAATTTTATTACGTGTTTTAAGATATCCTGAAACGCAACCTACTAGGTGAAAAGGATTTTACTGCTTGCTTCGATTAACTCGAAAATTGGTATAAATAATTGTAGGATCAAATAATGGAAACGTATCAATGATTTATCAAAACTCAACCCCTGGGTGAGAAAGGGGAATACCATTTTTTTAGAAAGCCTCTACTAAGCCCAAAGGCTAAGAAATTTGACACTTGATACAAATACTTAAAATAATCAGCCTATAATGTTCCCACTGCTGGGGTACAGGCCTCCTCTCGGTGAGAGGGAGTGGTATCCACCACGCGGGCCTAGTGCTGGTTGGTAGATTTCACATGTCTTTGAATTATCTGTTCCAGTATATGGTGGGTTCCTCATGATGTTTTCGTTCACCGTTTCGAGAGCAGTGGTGATGAAATAATTTACACAAAGTAAAGCGCCTGCTCCTAAGGTTAGGGCAATCGCGGGTCAAGAACTACATTTTGATAAAATAGCCCGATACATACACTTGTGAACATCCGCATTTTTGCCTGTTCTAAGTCCAATACACACATACAATCATGATGTTATTTTGTGCTACGATTATGCGTAGTGAACTAAACCAGCCGATCAAAATGATGAAGGAATCTCACCGTGAAAGCTTAGGGGAAGTGAGCCGTCAACAGTGACCATCTCTAGCATCAGGTGGATTAAAAGCTCACTTTTTTCACCCTTCACCTAAATTTTCGGGGCGAATATTTACAGAATGGACCAACTGACATTGTCAACTCCCGATAACTGTTTTTGTTAAACAGGTTTACGACCAGTTTGCATGGTCACCGAATACCGATCCCTATCAATATCTTGGTATACCTGTGTGGTTAGACCCTTTCCTCATTGGTCGGCTGCGTCAGCTTTGCGGAAGCTACATGCTCGGTATACGCGGTACCGAAAGCCTCAACGAGCGCCTACATGTCAATAAGCGTTTCCTGGGAGCGGGGTGGGATCGTTTCGGTTCATCGGTTCGTCTCCGTAGAAACATCCAGTGACGACTTTTTTCGCGAGGATTTATGCGGTATTGCACAAATTATGCCAAAAAACATAATGTCAGGTTCGTACATGAGTTCCAGATAAGGCGGGAGGAAACGCCCGGGTGTCTCCACTGTGTGGATCACCCGGGGGACACAATGGAGCAAACGGTGGAGGTCTGCCCGGCTTGGGCGGGGCACCACCGTGTTCTCGAGGCGGCGATCTCTCGCGTACGGGCCTGGTTCAGGCCATGATACGGAGCGAGAGGGCATAGGAAGCCGTCACCTCCTTTTGCGAAGCAGTAATGCTCGCGAAGGAGCGGCATGGGTGAGGGAGAGGCAAATTTCGCGCCCTCACGTCCCTAGTCGCCGTAGGAGACACCCTGGGCGTCGGGAATCCCAGGCCGATTCCCGGCCACAGTAGGCGCGGGCTTGCGGAAGGTGAGCATTGGGTAGCTCGCCGTCTGATAAGGACCAGGCCCGGGTCGATGGCGCGTTGTGTTATACACGCGCCTCAAAGAGATGTTAGCATAACTGACGGGGTCCGCTAGGGCCGATGCCTGCTGGGGCCGCGGGAATGTCCGAAACGATACCGTGGCTTCTGGCAAAACAAAAGTAACGGAAGGAAAACGGGTGGGTTTTTAGTCAGCAAAAGTCTGACACGCCCTCCCGTCCCGAGAGCGGGAGAAATTATTTGATAATCTCCCGCCAAAAAAAAAAGTTTCGTACATGAAAGCAGTGCGGTATCGTTTCGGTACACGGAGCATACTATACCGCACCGCTGCTTATCGATCAATGAGGAAAGGTCCTAAGTCTCAAGTGCCCGTAATGACGACATCCTTAAAAACTGAACACTGCAACTCTGCTTGGGCGCAGGAACAGGTATGGCCCAAATCAAAATATTTTATTTCACATAAACCTACATGGGCACTTATGAAACGTCAGAAGCTAGGTGCACGGTTTCAATTGGTCGTCTTATGAAGAAGAGCAAGCAAGAAATTCCACGGTTACTCTTTAAAAAATACTTAGCTTTTACAATGTTTTCAAATAACAGTGTTAATAGATATGGGAGGACAGTGTCGGCCTTTCAACAAGTACCAGGTACTTAACAAAAAATAAATGGTCTACAAATCTAGTCTATTAAGACTACAATGTTCTCACATTCACAAGTTCTGACATTTCGGTGGGTAGGTAAGTATACAATTTTACTTTTTCAGAATAATTATTATTTGTAAGGACTGATTTTTTCAACGACAGATGTCTTTTCCGTCGAATAAAAGTCGAGAGGTGTTGTGAAAAACCCGGTTGGAACGAAGTTCCTTTTACTGTTGAAATGTAATAATAATAATTATACATATAGATACATAGCCATAATTATGCTTGTAAACACACAAACCACATACAAGTGTCGTGACGGTCAAAATGTGACACTTTTTTTGGTCCAGTTGGGTCTCATTCGCCAAGTGTGCAGAGTATAACAAGCGATAAGGAAATTTTTTGTTCCAGGCTTAACTTAGTCTGACGGTTTTTCGATGGAAAACCTTTCAAAAATTGAAAATTATTCTTAGGTTAAATATATCTGTCGTTGTAAAAATCAGCCCTAGCCAGGTAAGAAAAAAAATTACCGTCAACGTAGCTGAAAACTGTAATCACACCAAATATAATAAGAAAATTAAATATTGATTTCATTATGAACGAGTTTTGTCGCGGACTTGCAGTGGGTAAGGAATATCTTAATGCCTTACACAAGGTAAGTTTAACCATACAATATAGGATATAGCATAGGCCTTTAAGGCACTGTTCCATTGCTGCCCACGGCTACGATACGTACGTGTACCTAATTAGCTTCGCTTTGAATGAAAATGTAGACCAGGTATGCGGGATCTAAATCTATTGCAACCCGCGGCCACGTGACAGTGCTATAAGGATCTTTGGCACTTGATTGGCACTGTAGGTGGATAATGTTTTCTGAAATTGTATCGCAAAAGTTTCGATTTTGGCTAAGTGCCAAAATATATTAAGTACCTACTATACGTGGGTACCTACCGTACCGTAGCTAGCCAATAAATTAATCCACGCAGCTAACGCGTGTAACATCCTACCTAATCAGCCTACAATGTTCCCACTGCTGAGACACAGGACTCCTCACTGTGAGAGGGAGTGGGCCGTAATCTACCACGCGGGCCCAGTGCGGATTGGTACATGTCACATGTCTTCAAATTTTTGGTTCTAGGACATGCCGGTTTCCTCACGATGTTTTCTTTCACCGTTTTAAGAGCAGTGGTGATGAATTAATTTACACAAAGTAAAGCGCCTGTCTGGGTTCGAATCTACGACCTACAACTCGTAAGTAGCGACCATTACCATTGGGCCACCACTGCTCTGTAACATCCTACGCCGCAGTGGAATTATGTCTTTATCAATTACTTTAATGATTATACAATTTAATACATGCAGATAATTTATATCATTAATCTTTTAATTATTTTTTCTACTGTGAAATTAATAATGTGATAATAATTAATCTGTCATGGTTAAATTTCATGTAAATATTAATTATATAAATTGGTCATAGGTAATTGTTATAAATATAATACTAGCTATTGCTCGCGGCCTCGCCCACTTAGATGTCACAAAATATCCCATGGGAACGTACTACCGGGATTAAAAGTAGTAGATTATATGTGTTAATCCAGGTAATTAAATTATTTGACTAATTTTAACAAAAAACGGATATTGTGACTGAACTATAATAATGCGACTTAAAGCTTCGCGGACTTTTTTGTGGGCAATGATGAGTACTACTCGTATATAGATGTAGTACATTATTTTATGTATCATCAATAGTTTTCGCAGCGCAAGCCAAATAATGACTTTTGTAGGCAAATGTTTGATATCTTGGGTTGTATTATTGTAATTTTCGTGGAGATCTCTATTTTTTTTTTCACAATTTAATACAGCCTATCTCGCTGATGATAATGTAGCTTTCTATGAGTGAAAGAATTAAAATCAGTTAAATAAAATCTAGCTCGGAGAGCAGTGCTCACCCACACGTTTGTAGATATAGTACTTATTTTGTAAAACTTTATAGTATCGTGTACTACAATGCTTTATTTTTGACTAAATAAACGTTATTATTATTATATTATTATACAACAATATATTTAGGGATTACCTTATTAAAGGAAAGCAAAGAGTTAAAATAGATGTGTTTGTGTATTTTTGTTTTTTGTATATTGGCACCTTGTTTATATTGTATAATACTAGCGGCCCGCCCCGGCTTCGCACGGGTATTTAACAAAAATTTCAAAAAAATTGTTTTTTCTTTCACACCCTCACACATACACATACACCCTTCTTTTTGCGTCGGGTTAAAAAATAACAAAATTATAAAGAAAGTTTGGATATTATTATTTTAATGATTTTTTTTGTTATTATTTTTTTTTTGTTTATATTTCTAATATATTTTTTTTATTTCTAATGTTTGTAAAAAGATCAGATCTACAAAAGCCATTCAATTTATTAACTGACTTAATAAATTTAATGGCTTTTGTTTTGTAGATATGAGCTTCCCTGTAAACTATATTTGAAGTTCTTTTATTTTGTGGCAGCAAAATAAATTGTTTTTGGAGCTACGACCCGCGATAGGCCAGCATACAGTTGGCCATGAGTAAAACATTTTTTCAAGTCAATAAATGCAGTGATACCATAAAGCTAAACTTATTTATGATTTTAATTGACGTACTAAAATGAATACAAAAAAAAATATAAAGTTCAATAGTTCATTAGGACAATATATATAGATCGACCCTGGCCATTGATCCAACCAACGACAGGCCTCCTCCCTTTGTGCCATGCTTCCCTGGTCTGTGCGAGTCTCATCCAGGTCTTCCTCGCGATCTACTGTAGATCATCCACAGATCCAACCAACGACAGGCCTCCTCTCTTTGAGCCATGCTTCCCTGGTCTGTGCGAGTCTTATCCAGGTCTTCCTCGTGATCATCTGTAGATTGTCTACCTGGCTATTTGATCCAACCAAACGACAGGCGTCCTCCTTTTGAGCCATGCTTCCCTGGTCTGTGTGAGTCTCATCCAGGTCTTTCTCGCAATCTTATTTTTACCTGGCTATTGATCAAACCAAACGACAGGCCTGCTCCCTTTGTGCCATGCTTTCCTGGTCTGTGCGAGTTTCATCCAGGTTGTCCTAGCGATCTTCTGTAGATCGTCCACCTGGCCATTGATCCAACCAACGATAGGCTTCCTCCCTTTGTGCCATGCTTCCCTGGTCTGTGCGAGTCTCATCCAGGTCTTCCTCACGATCTTCTGTAGATCGTCCACCTGGCTATTGATCCAACCAAACGACAGGCCTGCTCCCTTTGTGCCATGCTTCCCTGGTCTGTGCGAGTTTCATCCAGGTCGTCCTAGCGATCTTCTGTAGATCGTCCACCTGTCCATTGATCCAACCAACGATAGGCTTCCTCCCTTTGTGCCATGCTTCCCTGGTCTGAGCGAGTCTCATCCAGGTCTTCCTCACGATCTTCTGTAGATCGTCCACCTGGCTATTGATCCAACCAAACGACAGGCCTGCTCCTTTTGTGCCATGCTTCCCTGGTCTGTGCGAGTCTCATCCAGGTCTTCCTAGCGATCTTCTGTAGATCGTCCACCTGGCTATTGATCCAACCAAACGACAGGCTTCCTCCCTTTATTTGATAATTTCCCACGCGACTTTTTTAAACCCGTGATATCTTTCGAATGGAATGTCCGAATTGATTATATAGGTGTTGAAGCAGTCTTGAATATGAAGTAATTTATTTTGATAAGTATTAATACCAAGGGACAAATAAAGAGCCTTTTCTAGCGCCGCACAGTGGAACGAATGTATGGGAGCGGTTGGACGTAGACATGTCCGAAAAAAAAGAGTAAAATTATGCCAAACTAATGATGCCATCTTATTCGATTACTTAATGCCTTCATAACTTGTGGTGATGAATTTCTTCATAACTCCCATATTTCGGGAGTAATTTGAGAAAATGTGAAATTTTACTATGAAAATGAGTGTATCGAGCTCTCTCCCTCCTGATTCCGGGCTTGTTTCAAGTAGCGGTCTCTAATATCATAATGCTAATACTAAGAGCTATATTTAATACTAAGACACATAGTGCGCCAAATGTGCACTTTCTGGGATAAAGAGTGATGTTTATTTTATAACACAATTTTTTTATTTTTTGTTTATTTTGTTGATTAAAACCGTTTTTCTAAAGGTTTACCTTATTACAATAACATTTCTGAGCAGCCAATTAGAGAAGATATAAGCTAATTAGGATATATAATTAGGGACTTAAGGTTTACATATAAAACTGATGCACTAATGATTACTGATAAGAACATTGCTATTATTTAATTACTAAATGGCTCTTAATACACTAATTTAGCATGCATCATTTACTAATTATCACAATAACTAATTACCTTGCAATATTTAACAAAGGATACCTGGGATACCTGGATTTTATATAAATAGGTCACTATTAGTAACTTTAAAATCAGTGTTGATTTACACCTCGTTGTATCCAAGCTAATCTCGCAATGTATTTTCCAAATTTTAATACAAATCTTGATATTCACGTTGCTTTATGCGCACGCGCACATAAAGATTTACGCGACTTTAACTATTTGTTCAGTGTTTTAAAAGATAACAGTTGTGTTCAGTTATGTGAAAGTGCTGAAACAAGTTTAAAAGACTGGTGTCGTCGATTTTGCTACCGCATTTATGCAAAATGGACACAGTCTGGAAGAAGCACAGATAAGTTTCGGAAGAAACATGAGATTTGGCTACAGGCTGCAATTCAATGGCCGGAATTACAGAATGAAAATATGGAACCTTCTACAGAAAATATAAGTGACGTCATCGAGCCCATAATTTCTCCTGCTAAATCTGATGCTTCAACTTGTACACATCCTAGTCCTCGTAAATCTTTTGAGGACCTTAGTAACCGGCAAAAAAGAAGACGCACTGAAGATAGTCTTTCATGCAGCAGTAGCAGCGCTGAAATTATGTTTTCGGCCGAAAGGGCGCTTCAAAAGGCAGGACAAAGCGATACAGCTTATGTTATGAAATACTTGACGGAGAATCCAGAAGAGGCCTCAAAAATCAAAGCCTTCATTGAAGGTAAATCAATTCAGGTACGGGAAATATCCCCTTTGAAGGCATTGGCTCTTTATGTATCGATGAACTTATCGAAATGGCGCTATAACACTCTTCGGGATTTCAACACTCAAGAAGGAGCTCTTCAATACCCGAGTTACTACATGTTGGTTAAAGAAAAAATTAAGTGCTATCCGGCCAAAGAAGATCTCACAGTTACAGAGAGCTCTGCAAAAATCAAATTACAAGCCTTGATGGATTTAACCTCAAGAAGACTTATTAGGTCGTTAGAAACCCCTGTTGATCCCAATCAACAGCTCGTATTGACCAGCAAATGGGGTTTTGACGGATCATCTAGCCAAAGCATTTATCATCAAAGGACGAGTGAAGATGAGCAAATCGATCTTGCTAGTAATTTTATGATTAGTCTTGTACCACTGCGGCTCGTCTCAAAAGGTGTAACAATTTGGGAAAACGAGCGACCATCTTCCACTTCATTTTGCCGGCCAATATTGTTTAAGTTTATAAAGGAAACCAAAGAAAATGTGCAGAGAGAGATGGCTGAAATCGAAGCAGAGATTGAAGCCTTAACTCCATCCACCATCACTGATGGAATTAGTGTCAAACACCAACTGCTGTTGACAATGATTGATGGTAAAATTCATTCCATTATATCCAATACAGCAGCTTCAGTGTGTGACATATGCAAGGCTTGTCCTAAAGAAATGAATAATTTAGAGTTAATCAAAGATAAACACGCAAACGAGGACATGTATAAATATAGCTTAAGCACCCTTCACGCTTGGATTCGCTCAATGGAATGCTTATTACACATTTCCTACAAATTAGACATAAAATCATGGCAAGTAAGGGGTGATATAGCAAAAAGGCAAGTTGATGACAGGAAGAAAAGAGTTCAAGAGGCTGTAAGAAGAGAAACGGGCTTACTTCTCGATGTTGTGAAACAAGGCAGTGGATCCACCAACAATGGCAACTCGGCAAGGAGATTTTTTGAAAACTACACTAAATCTGCTGAACTGACCGGAATAGATGCTATGCTTTTAAGAAAAATCTGTGTGATCTTGCAGTGTATTTCATCAGGAGAGAAGATCAACGTAACTAAATTCCGAGAGTTCTGCTTTGATACTGCTAAGCTTTACGTGGAGTTATACCCATGGTATTATATGCCTTCTTCACTTCATAAAATTTTAATGCATGGGCCAGACATAGTTCAGAACATGTCAATTGTGCCCATTGGTTTTCTATCCGAAGAGGCATCTGAGGCTAGAAATAAAGATTTTAGAAAATATAGAGAGGGGCATTCTCGAAAGCATAGCAGTATCTCATGCAATGAAGATATTATGCACAATCTTTTACTGTCTTCTGATCCACTTGTTACAAGTATCCGTCCAAAAGGAAATAAGTTTGTAAAAAAATCTTCTTTTAAGGAATTTTATGAGCTTACGGATTCTGAGAAAAGTGATATCGAATTTGTTAACATAAATGATTTAGCGGACATCGATTCTGAATTTGAATTAATTGATGATGATGATGATGACGAAGATAATTAAATGATGTTATTGTTTTAAAATGTGTAACTTAGTAAATTAGAGCTTACATCTTAATTATTTATTGTACTTTTAATGAAACTAGGTAATTTATTATCAACTTACTTAAAAGTCATACTCTCATCAGTTCTTGTGAATATTTTTGTTAATATATATTTCTGTATATATATAATATATTTATAGACCTCTTAATAAGTCTGTCTGCGGTTTAAAGTAAATACAAATGGGGAAAAAACGTTTTTTTTTTTAATTTTCATTTCCTTTTATCCCAGAAAGTGCACATTTGGCGCACTATGTGTCTTAGTATTAAATATAGCTCTTAGTAATAGCATTACGATATTAGAGACCGCGTCTATTGATCCAACCAAACGACAGGCCTGCTCCTTTTGTGCCATGCTTCCCTGGTCTGTGCGAGTCTCATCCAGGTCTTCCTAGCGATCTTCTGTAGATCGTCCACCTGGCTATTGATCCAACCAAACGACAGGCTTCCTCCCTTTATTTGATAATTTCCCACGCGACTTTTTTAAACCCGTGATATCTTTCGAATGGAATGTCCGAATTGATTATATAGGTGTTGAAGCAGTCTTGAATATGAAGTAATTTATTTTGATAAGTATTAATACCAAGGGACAAATAAAGAGCCTTTTCTAGCGCCGGCATTTTAATATTTTTTTTTTAAATAAAAGAACACTTATTGTGACATAACTATAATAGCTAGACATATTACGCTGTCGCGAGACTTTTTTGTAGATAATAATGTGTTCTGCAAAGTCGTAGTACATTATTTTGTTCCATCAGGTTACATTATTGGAGTTTTAGTAAGGATTCCTAATCTTTTGAAAATAAAATATAGCCAATGTCATCTGAGGATAGTGTAACTTCTTAAAGGTGAAAGAATTATTTAAATCGGTACAGTAGTTTCGGAGCCTATTCAATGCAAACAAACAAACAAACAATCAAATCTTTCCTCTTTATAATATTAGTATAGATACCTGTAATTTGTTATATATTAATTGTGCGATTGTCTGTTGTGCTAAGTCTTTTGTGTGGACTGAATAAATATTTTATCTATCTATCTAACATATCAGTGACAAAAATATTCTCTTATGGCGTTCCGCAAGAGAGCATCCTAGGCCCTACTCTCTTTCTGCTGTATATGAATTACCTCTGCTCAATGTCTCTCCCATATACCAAACTATTCACATCTGTAGACTCTGCTATCTTCACCTGGGGTCCGAACTGGCATACGGTCAAGGAAAGAGCAGAATACTCCCTATCTCAGGTTAGTTATTTAACTGGCTCACAAAAAATCTATTAATGTTTAACCGTTCTAAAATTGTGATACCCAAAATATTAACTAAAACAAGGAAGTCATTTCTTATAAACAGTATCCGCTTTTATAACCAGTTGCCAACGTCCGTTACAGAACTTAGCGATGGAAAGTTCAACAAACCCCCATCAAAGGTGTCCATAAAAAAATAAAAGCATATTATAAAATTACAGACTACGTTGAAGACAAGGAAGTTTGGCAATAATTGCGTCTGCACATGCGGCTTCCCTGGGCATAATTATGTAAGTGTCTATTAACTTCTCCCAAATTAAGATGTTTCTATTTTTATTTTTTACATTCTTCCTTGATAAATTAATTATCTCATTATTTGACGTTATATACCAACAATTCAAATTTCAATACTTAACACCCACTTCATGTGGGTTTTATGGACATGATATTTATTTAAATTTGTTATTGTTGTTGTTGTGGCGGCATCTACAGCGCCACATACGAACTACGCATCACACTGACGTCACGCAAAATCCTGCATCACGCAAGCAGAGTTTACCGCGCAACTAGCATATATACAACAACCCGACATCAACCGTCGGGCAGTTGCCCACCAGACACGACACCCGTCTGGTCGGAGGATTCTCCCTTTTCTATGAAAGATGAGTGAACTTTACACCCTGTTCCTCATGCCTCTATACTGGTGACCCCGAATATGAACGTCAGCGCAGCCTTCGTGCAACTACTTCAGCGTGACGTCATCATCAATACTTCCTCAAGCTCTCGAGCGGCGAGTCACACAGCCAGCCAGCACCCACGGCTTCAACGGGTATCCTGACCACCAGCATGCAGTGACCGCGCATACCTGGACATCACCCTAAGCCTCATCAGCAACCTTGGCACAGCACACTGCACTTTCGGCCGGTCAACAAGCAGAGCTCTTCAACGCTCTCCTGGTCGACGCCAGCAGTCAGCCCTCAACCCGGCGCTGTACCATATCCGACTCACTGGAGCATAACGCAGCGCCACCCCGACTCACTGGGGCATCACCGCAGACAGTTCCGACCCACCGCGAACTATGCGACAACCGGTTCCGACCCACTGGAACCCCACCTGGCACTGGCAAGCATCGCAAGATACACGGCTCAGCCCACTATCGACCTTCGGTCTCCGGAGGGAAGTGATGTGGCGGCATCTACAGCGCCACATACGAATTACGCATCACACTGACGTCACGCAAAATCCTGCATCGCGCAAGCAGAGTTTACCGCGCAACTAGCATATATACAACAACCCGACATCAACCGTCGGGCAGTTGCCCACCAGACAACACCAGTCTGGTCGGAGGATCCTCCCTTTTCTATGGAGGATGAGTGAACTTTACACCCTGTTCCTCATGCCTCTATATTGTAATGGCAATCATGTCATTTGGTTGAAACAGGTTTTTGTTTTTATTATTTTATTTATCTTTTATATATTATGTAGATTATTTTTTCTATTTTGTTAAGTACTTGGTATATGTTGAAAGGCCTGCACTGTCCTCCGATACCTATTTACACTGCTATTTGAAAATATTGTAAATGCCAATTCTTTTTAAAAGACCCTATGCGAGACAGAGCCGCAGCGCTGGTTTACAGCGATACCCGGCGCAACCAACTGCCCAACACTAGTCAAGTGCCCAACTGCCCATGTAGGTTAATGTGAAATAACATATTTTGATTTAGAAAACGAACTATGTGCCCTTTTTCATCACCAGAGTTAAGAAACCATGATGTCATGATGTTTTTATTTAAGCTCATATCTGCCGTTCCCAGGATAACTGCACACAGTTATACTGGGAGTGCAGTTATTCTTTAGATGATCCTATATGAGCACGGTTCGCAGGGGTTGCACCCATGCCAAGAACTTAACCGGAGCACGTTAAATATTTCGGTGTGCATATTGATAGTGTGCTGAGATGAGACAAGCAGATTGAAGATGTAACCTACAGACTGAGGCAGTTTAAATCCCTGAGAGAATCTGCACCCCCAGAGAAAATTAAACTGGTCTACTTGGCCCTATGTCGGTCGGGTATCCAATATTGAGCTACCGCATGGAGAGGTGCTGCCAAAAGGCATTTTCTTGGTTTGAAGAGAGTAAAGAGAGCTGTCCTGAAAGTGATCACAAAAAACCACACAGGTACTTTACTGTACTCGAACTGTGAGGTACTAACAGTTCGTCTGCTCCTTGTGCTCAAATCCATACCAGCAAAATGCCTGTTTGTTCTCGTGCCCCTTGTAAAATTGCCTTCACCAGTACACAGTTTGGCAGCCGATTTGGTAGACTGTACGACAGCTCACAGCATCAACAAAAAACTCAGTATTGTAGGACCTTCCAGACACAGAGTTAAAAACATTGTTGCTGGCTGTCTCCAGAAATTGAGATGCCTCGTTAGCCTTGTAGTTGCAAGCACTACTGCTGAGCATGAGGTCCTGGGTTCGATTCTCGGGACGGGCAAAGTGTTATTGGATTTTTCCATCTGGAATTTCTCAGCGGCAGCCCGGAGTCTGGATTTGTGCCCTATTACGTGGGACCTAAACATAACCGGCGAAAAGGGGGTGTACATTTAGGTACATCTCTGCCTAGCCCTTTGGGGAATACAGGCGTGATGTTATGTTATTTTTAAGTTATGTTTATGTTATGTTTATGTTATTTGAAAATGACGTTTAATCTGTCAACATTCAATACAGGTAACCGTGTGAGGGACAGCTTGAATTGCATTTGCAGCGCAGTCGTGTTCGCTTCCTGGAATGAGTGCATGTCTTTATATTGGGGAACTGTTACACCGTAGTGTATCATCACTACATGTTGCAATATTTTAATAAGAGTTGTTGCAATTTGGATTTTGTTAAACAAACGAATAACTACGGAAATACGCGTCGTAGATGAATACAGTATTTTTATCTCACGAAGCGACGCGCGCTTTACTTGTGATAACCAAGTGTAAAAATACGCTGTGAAATGTGCGTGAATTCGACTGCGTCAGCACGTGCACACACACGCACACTCACACACATACTTCACTTCCTACTTCGCTCGTGTCTCTGACGGTACCGGGAGCTCCTGCGCTTACACACACATTCACAGCGTGTTCATACACTTTGTAACCAGTCAAGCGGGCGTCGCTTCGTGAGATAAAAATACTGTACACGTCTATGAACTGCGCCTCCAAGGAACATCATTTATTAGCATGAAACATGATCTACAATGGTTTTATACACGTGTGGCATTAACATGCTTAGCTAGGATAACACGTAACATGTAAAATTTCAGGATTTTTGAAACTATTACATCTTACACGGCATAATTTTTTTTTTTATCAATAAATTCTTTTAAAGTAAGTATAGAAGCGACACTCATTTAACAATTAAAAATAATAATGAAACTATTATTGCATTTTTGTGAGGACCGCCCTTCGAATATACATTCTAACTATTTTGGTCTCGTCACAAAATACACACGTCGTATTAGTATACGACGTGTGTATTTTGTGACGAGACCAACCATTAACTAAAATACAAAGTCGAATCAATAGCCATTTACAAACTGAGCAATTATATGTTGTAATAAATAAATAAATAAATAAATAAATAAATAAATAAATAAATAAATAAATAAATAAATAAATAAATAAATAAATAAATAAATAAATAAATAAATAAATAAATAAATAAATAAATAAATAAATAAATAAATAAATAAATAAATAAATAAATAAATAAATAAATAAATAAATAAATAAATAAATAAATAAATAAATAAATAAATAAATAAATAATCTATCTACTCATGGCCTTTCTCAACTATTCTGGGGTCTGCTTCCAGTCTAACCAGATCTAGCTGACTATCAGTATATTTCATGGAGCGACGGCCTATCTGACATCCACAATTCAGTTAGTAGGTAACACTAATCTAACCTTGGTAAGACTGGTTGCTAGACTTTTGGGCTTCTGACGACCCGTAACGACTGTCAAAGATCTACGAATGTTTGCCGGGAGCAACGGCTTAAAATGCTTTCCGAGGCACGAAGGGGTCTCGATATGTAATCGATGGACACCCATCCACGAAATGACCGCGGCAAACGTAGCTTTACCTTCGATCGACCCGTGCGGCGGTTATCCCAACCCCTCTTCATTTACAAACCGAGCAACAGAAATAAAAGAAAAAACGATACAGTTCGGTCTGATAGATTCCCACCGCCAGTACGCCGGAAACATCCTGTATACGCTATGTACAGGGTGCTCTAACATATTTTTCAGTGTTCATCTTTTAACGGAACTCCTATTCGAGTGCACGATTACATTCCGATTGGAAGTCTACTTATTTCGCTACTTACTTAAGAAATGGTTTATGCTTTGTATGGAAATGTATAGTTGGACATAATTATACGCTTTGGTCTTTTGCAGTCAACTGCTAATAATTGTACAGTTAGGGGGAATCAATTGTAAAGTAAATTGACACCCTACGTCAATTTGCTTTACAACCATTTCATACAACTGTTGAAGAATGAAGTTTGCGATTTGAATATACGGAGAATTTAAGTTTGTAATAAAACTTAATAATTAATTTCTCTGAGTTTAACATTCTGGCAACCATTCTTGCCAAAAGGCATCGTGTTACCCAGTATATAACTGGATTTTGGGGGTAGCAGTAATGCTCGTGAAAGAGGAGGCGGGACGTTTGAGGGAAAGGCAAATTTCGCGCCCTCTCGCCCCTAGCCGCCGCAGAAGACGCCCTGGGCGTCGGGAATCCCGGGGGGATTTCCGGCTACCGTAGGCGCGGGCTTGCGGACGGTGAGCAATAGGTAGCTCACCGTCCGGTAAGGACCAGGCCCGGGTCGACGGCGCGTTGTATTCCACTGGCGCCTCAAAGAGATGTCGTCAGATCGTAAAAATCCCGCCCGCCATTCCCGAATCGACAAATTTTATGTTTTTTCTGACTACATATGTAATTGGATGCATATGTACCTACTTAATATTATGATGTAAAGTAGGTAGAAACATTAATTTTAAACAAACATGCAATCCAATAATCCCGGGTTTTTTTTAATAAATATTTTTGTAGAAGTCGCTTCCATACTATACACCGTACTAGTTATGCATTCCCGTTGTTCGTGGCCTCTTTAAAAAAAAAGATTTTTAAGAAGCCGCTTCCATACTTTCATAGCTAAAAATTAACTTTAGGTAAATATGCATCCGAATATCCGATCTCTGTTGATAATAGTTAATGGAACTTAGGTAGAGAGACAGACTAACATAACATGACCCCTGTATTCCCCGAAGGATTAAGCAGAGGTGTACCTAGTAGCTACAGGCAGACAGACTTCTCATTTTGTTTTTCAACGATCCTTATCAGAAATCCAGACCAGTACCTAAGGTACGCGGACGGTGAGCAATGGGTAGCTAGCCGTCCGATAAGGACCAGGCCCGGGTTTACGGCGCTTTTTATTCCACGCGCGCCTCAAAAAGATGTCAGCATAAGTGTGCTAGGGCCGATGCCTGCCGCGGTCGCGGGAAAGTCCGAAAGGGATACCGTGGCCTCTGGCAACACAGGCAACGGAAGGAACACGGGTGGGTTTTAGTCAGTAAGAGTCTGACACACCCTCCCGCTCCCCAAAGCGGGAGAAGTTATTTGATAATCTCACACCAAAAAAAAAAACACCAGTAAGGTACCAAGATCTCAAGCCTTCACAATTTTACACGCATCACTGAATTTTATAAAGCCCCTAACTGGGTCGGTCTAGGCAAGTCAACGCTCTGAAATATCAACATACGACAACCCTCAACAGAGGCTGTCAATGTGTGTGTTTGTAAATATGTGTACGTGTAAATATATGTGTGTGGAAAAGTGCGTGAGTAATGTGTGTGTGTGCAAGAGGGGAGCTAGGCTCGTTAAGAATGACTGGAGTACGTTTCCATTGATTTTCGGTGGCATCTCTTTAAAATTATTGGGTGGCAATAAAGCGCCCCACATAATGGCCACCGTCTCTGGATTGCCACTCTAATTTCACTAGCTGATACATGTCCTTCAAATCGCCAACCAGTTTATTTCACCACCACTGCTCTCAAAACGGTGAAGGAAAACATCTTGAAGACAACAAACCAACCAAAAACATGGTGTGTCATCCACTGACTCGCACTGCGCTCACATGGTGGATAACGGCTCACTTCCTCTCACAGAGAGAAGGCTTGTCCCAGCAGTGGGAACATTGCAGGCTGATAAAAGAGCACAGCCACGCTAATTTGAAGAATAAATAGACTAATAAATAAACAGACTAATTCATTCAAGGAACACCACCGAGATTTACTAGGTACTAAAATTATTGTACTTGGATTTGGTGTCATAATATCCGACATTTTTACTGACCGATCTTTTTCATTTTCACCGACCCGAACTGCGGCTCACGTGGTAGATTACGGCTGACTCCCTTTAACAGAGAGAGAGAAGTTCCAGCGTTAAGAACATTACAGGCTGATGGCAGAACACAACAGAAATATAGTAGTGTAGCTGTGCCTAAAGTAAAAAAAAGGAAGAATAATAAGAAAATAGGTACATTTATTTGCACTAAAAGTGACGCATAAAGAAAAAAACACAAAAACACCAAGTTGGGAGAAAATATGCGCCACATCCACACAGAACGGTCAACGCTTTGCCACATCAACCCCTTCGATGTAATATGCTGATTCGCAGATTTACACGCCGTAGCAAGAAGGTAAAAATGATGTTTAGAGCTCACTTCCAGTCATTCACACTTCAGTCTCTGGGTTAGGTATACGCAAAGCTCTTACAACGCCCTGCGTGTGCAGCATAACAATGCGTTCAGGATGCTGGCGGGGCTGCCGCGTTTTTGTAGCGCATCGGGAATGTTTGCTGAGGCGAGGATTGACGGCTTTCATGCCATAATCTGAAACCGGTGGTCCTCGATCCTTCGCAGAATGCGTGTCAACTCCCATACCATCCTGAGCACGTTGTGCGGTAGGTGGGATTGTCCGATGCTGCGCCACTGGATCGGACTTCATACGTCTACATGATTTAGTATGTACTACATACTATAATAAAAAAAATCTTCATTCCCATAAACAGGTTATAGAAAATTTTTGAGGCCCTGGCTCCAGAGCTAGGTTAGAGTATCTGTATTACAGGAGCCAAAATATTATGTGGATAGTGTGAGGTCCGACTCCGGACTTAGCCTAAGATTATGATTCGGATACTAACATTAGATTTACGTTTTCTTTACTAACACTGTATGGATCTCTATGGTCTGATACTAAAGGTTTAATAATAATAAACCTGGTCGTCTTGCTGATCATGGTTTTAATTGTTATTAGTAATTGTTTATTTATTTTACTTCGATGGTGCTACTTTATCATTTCTCACTTCGAGTTACAGCAATAGCTTTATGTAAGCGGGCACGCCCTTTATGCCTGGAGGCTTTTATTTAGGTTCTGTTTACGTTTTTACGCTGTAATTTTTATCTGCTTGGGTACAGTTTTCATTGTTTTGTTGGTATATTGGCGTGTGCTAGCTAACATATGGCTAGCAATTTAATTTAATGTTTTGTTTCGTAATGTTAATTACTTTGCATACGATTTGTATAGAATCAAGTTTATATAACTAAACAGACAGACGTGCTGCTGGGGAGTTTGTTCTGCCACTTCTTCCTCTCAGCTAAAGCACTAGGAAGTGGTGAAGGGCGGACATTTTTGGGGGACTGTCTTATGTAACTTTGACGTTCGAAAAATGCTGATTCTCAGCCTAGTTTGAATAAATGACTATTGATTTTTGATTTTGATTACTGTGGACACTATGCGCGACAAAGCCACGGTTTACAGTGTTGACGTGATCACGTGACGAATCACGAGGAGGTCTACTAAAGTCGAACTATTAATTAACTGGAGTAATTTGAGTTGTGCTAGCTGTCACTTTGTGTAAATGGTCATATTTATTGTGATTTATATAAGTGTACATAACGCCGTGTTTCTCCGAAGGGTTGGTTAGAGGTGTATCTGTAGTACACCCACATTTCGCCAGATATGTTTAAGTCTCATATAATAGAAGGCGAGCCTATTGCCATCAACCGGGCACGAGTCCAGACTCCGGGCTACTGAGAATTTCTAGGTGGAAAAAGCCAATATCACTTTTGCCCGAGCCGGAAATTAAACCCAGGACCTCATGCATGAGAAGCTCTTGCGCACACTAGATCAACGAAGCAGTGTAAAAGTCTAGAATACAATAAATATGGCCATTTTTTTACACAAAGTGACAGCTAGCACATGTCAGATTAATCCAGTGAATGAATAATTCGACTTTAGGAACTAAAATTATTATGCTTGGACTGGATGTTATAACATAATATCCGAGATTTTCACGTGTACAATGGAAACGGTATCTAGTCTTGAAAAGTGCGTGCGGCCCACACAGGCGTCTAGGTACTTTGAGCTGTATGCACTAAGCTTTATGTACGCGACATTTTATTAGAAAGTACATAATCATTTACTTTTCTTACATTACATTAGGTGGAAGTTATTATTTTATTTTTATTCGGTACGCTTGTTAGGTTGTTAGCGTTGGATAGAATATTGAACCTGTACCATAATAGGGTATTTGACTGTTATTTTTAAATTTGATTTTTCGAAGAAAAAATTAAGCCACAGTAAAAAAAAAAAAGTTTAAATATGTAAAAAAAAAGGGTGTAGTGGTTTGCGTTTTAAAGTGTATGCCAGACAGAAACAGCACTACTAGCATCTGACGTCACAACACAGGTGAGCCAGAGCAACTTCACTCCATTCAGTACGATGATCGTTTTGTGTGATAAGGATAGAAGAATAATTTCATAAGCACTTTTCCATTTTTCCACTGATTCTAATTGTTTTTTCAGAAACCGTCTCTTTTAGTAACATTCAAAATAAGTATTAACTCATGTATTTCCTTGATAGTAGTCAAATACCCTATTGCGTAATACGCTTTTTTTTTTTGGTGGGGAATTGTCAAATAACTTCTCCCGCTCTGGGCGGAGCAGGAGGGTGTGTCAGACTCTTACTGACTAAAACCCACCCGCGTTCCTTCCGTTGCCTTTGTTGCCAGGGGCCTCGGTAATCCTTTTGGACTTCCACTCGACCCCGGCAGGCATCGGCCCTAGTGGACCCCTACACTTGTGCTGACATCTCTTAGAGGCGCGCGTGGAACACAACCCACCGTCGACCCGGGTCTGGTTCTTATCGGACGGTGAGCTACCCATTGCTCACCATCCGCTAGCCCGCACCTACAGTGGTCGGAAATCCGCCCGGGATTCCCGACGCCCAGGGCGTCTCCTGCGGCGGTTAGGGGCAAGAGGGCGCAAAATTAGCCTTTCTCTCAACCATCCCGCCACTTCCTTTACGAGCGTTACTGCTTCACAGAAGGAGGTGACGGCTGCCCATGCCCTCTCGCTCCGTACCATGGCCTGAACCAGGGCCGGACGTTAGAGACGTCTGCCGCCGATCGCCATGAGGACACGGTGGTGCTCTGCCCAAGCCAGGCTGACCTCCACCGTATGCTTCATCGTGTCCTCCGGGCGATCCACACAGTGGTGACACCCGGGCGTTTCCTCCCACCTTATCCGACACAGGAACCTCCCGAAGCTGCCGTGTCCAGTGAGGACCAGCGTCAGGTGGAAGGTGAGGACGCGATGGCGCCTCTCTAGCCACTTCTCAAAGAGGGGAAATATCGCCGCAATCGTGGCGTGCCCAGCCCTGGGTTGTGACAATCGCACTCTCCATGTCGCCATGAGATCCCGCCGGAGCTCTGTCCGCTGTGCCGCGATTTCTCGCGGCAGCGGAGTTACGCCCCGGCGTTTCGTCTCCTCGAATTTGCAGTGATCCGAATAATTAGCACTCTAATTGCGTAACACGCTATCAATCACAATCTGAATGATTTTCTATAATAACTGGGGTATCATCTGCAAAAAGAATACATTTCTGTAGAGTGATATTCGGAAGATCATTTATGTGAAGTAAGAAAAGCAAAGGACCGAGAATGCTACCCTGAAGCACACCACTCTTATTTATTATTGCTACTGATTTAAATTTCTCTTTAGAATATATTCTGTCACGTTTCTTTATAACTATGGATCAGTAGGTATATTGCTTTCTATTTCTTAAATAGCTAGATATCCATCAATAAAGGCTTTGCCCCTTATACCGTAGAAGTCTAATTTGTTTAATAGCTTAGAGTGATTTACAAAATCAAAGGCCTTACTCATATCTAGAAATAATGACACCGCTGAGTGCCATTGTTAACATTTTCTGTTACAAGTTTAATAAAGTTGATGATGGCAAGAGCAGCTGAACAACCTTTACAGAAATCGTATTTATAAGTTCCTGAGCTTTCTGTGCACAACGTTTAAACATCAGATTATAAAGTTTGTAGATTTTCTCATTATGTTTTTTGCCTCGGTGGTCTAGTGGGTGCAAGCGCTGCTGGGCAAAGTGTTATTGGGTTGTTCTATCTGCAATTTCTCAGTAGCGGCCCGGAGTCTGGATTTGTGCCCGGTTGATGGCAATAGTCTCGCCCCCTATTACATGGAACTTAAACATAGCTGGCGAAATGTGGGTGTACTACAGGTACACCTCTGCCCAACAATGAATTTATCATAAAATAAATTGAAGGCGTCCGAGTTAAATGCTTCCGAAAATGAGACAAAAGAGTGTATGTCCACTCTCGAAATTTCTCAAGGTTTTCCGAAAAGTAGTCACGTTTTAATTCAGACCAACAAGTTATTGTTTTGTGTTTATTCGTTTTTATCGTAACAGTTTGTGCTGTTTAGAGATTTAAGTCACAGTTTTGAGCAAATGTTTTTTAGGACAACAAACGGCGTGAACTCGAACTGTGCCTACTTATTTAATGTTTTTAATTTCAGGGTCATGAGTTTTGGATATAAGGTCATCTATTTTCTTTGATAACTTTAAAAAGATTTATTTTGAAATTATTAAATATATTTGAGACCCTCACGATAAGCTGTTTCGTTTGATGTCACACGGTAAGGTACAATTTGCAAAACTTTTTAACTTCAAATTTGGTACACATAGTGTGGGATTTTCTAATTCCCACACTATGTGTACCAAATTTGAACCTAGTCGGTCCAGTAGATTCTGAGCAAATTTACTGTTACAGACGGACAGACAGACAGGCGAGTGATCCTATAACCGGGTGTCACCACTGTGTGGATCGCCCGGAGGACACGGTGGAGGTCTACCTGGCTTGGGCAGAGCACCGCCGTGTCCTCGTGGAGGCGGTCGGCGGCAGACATCTCTCACGTCCGGCCCTGGTTCAGGCCATAGTACGGAGCGAGAGGGAATGGGCAGCCGTCACCTCTTTCTGGAAAGCAGTAATGCTCACGAAGGAGGAGACGGGATAGTTGAGGGAAAGGCAAATTTCGCGATCTCGCCCCTTGCCGCCGCAGGAGATGCCCTGGGCGACGGGAATCCCGGGCGGATTTCCGGCCACCGTAGGCGCGGGCTTGCGGACGGTGAGCAATGGGTAGCTCACCGTCCGGTAAGGAACAGGTCCGGGTCGACGGCGCGTTGTATTCCACGCGCGCCTCAAATAGATGTCGTCAGCACAAGTGTAGGGGTCCACTAGGGCCGATACCTGCCGGGGTCGCAGGAAGGTACTAAAGGGTTACCGAGGCCCCTGGCAACACAGTCAACAGGAAGGATTACGGGTGGGTTTTAGCCAGTAAGAGTCTGACACACCCTCCCGCTCCGTCCAGAGCGGGAGAAAATATTTGATGATTTCACACCCAAAAAAAAAGAGTGATAAGGGTTTTGTATTTTCATGCGAACGTTCAGAACCCTGAAAAGTTACACCCCTATCCACACTGTACGTGTATGTATTACAAACATTTTAATATAAAAGTATACGGTTTCCTATTTTTTTTTAAGTAATAACTCAGTGTGTGTTAACTCACACACTGACTGGTTGGTAATCACAGAATGTAAAATGAATGTCAAGAAAATGATAAATTATACAATTAAAATAGCATTTTTTTTTGTCTAGACTGTAGATTGACCTGTGGACCTGGACCAGCATGTTTCCAAACATTTTTATCTTGGATATAATCCTCTAATTTGTAATAGGTATGCTTGTTTACAAAGTGTACTTTTAATTTGAGTTTTAAATTTTCTTTCTTTTAATTACAATATATCACAAGGTATTTTGTTGTAACATTTAAAATAGTACCCCTAAAAAGGTGTATGTACTTTAGATAATCTGGAAAATGGTTGATCTATTTTATCTTTATTTTTAGTATTGTGTTATATGTTTTAAAATTACGTCTGTCACTTATAAAAAGATAATAATATTTTCATAAATAAATTGGAAAGGTACCGTCATAAACTTAATCTTTTTAAATATTTCCCTCAGAGATTCGCAGCGACATTATAAATGGCTCTGACAGCTCTCTTTTGCAAAATAAAGAAGGATTCAATGTCAGCAGTAAAATGCTATACGACATAATGCTGTGGAAGTAGCTAAAATAAACGACAAATCCCACGGTTTCTACGTTTATTATCTACATATCTTATCTTTCTAACAGCGTAAGCAGCCGAGCTTAGCTGCCCTGCAAGAGATGTAATATTATGTGGTCCCCATTGTAGTTTCTCGTCTAGCATGATTCCTAGGAAAACCGTTTTGTTAATATATTTTAGTTTTTCTCCATTCAATATGATATCACACTCACTACTTCTTACATTAGGTATTCTGGATTTGTGCCCGGTTGGTGGCAATAGGCTCGCCCGCTATTATACGGGATTTAAACATAACTGGCGAAATGCGGGCGTACTATACATAGGTACACCTCTGCCTATCCCCTCGAGGATTACAGGAATGCATTTGCTTTTTTTATTTAGGTAGTACCAAACTATTTACTGAAAATCAATCTTGGACCTGAAGAGTAGAATTGTTCACGTCGTCAAGATTTTGTGACCGTCGCGGTCTATTTTAAAGATAAATTATGTGCCAACTGCAAATAACACCATCTTCGGTTGATTTTGAAGTAATTGGGCTAAATTATTCAGATTAGAATATAACATAATGCATTTATTTGTCAGAATATTGTACAAAGTTGTTATGTGTATAAAATATATAGTATATAAAATTACTGGTCATCATTGCATTATTTTTTAATATAATTACAGGTAGGTAATTTAAATTTATTGGACAAAAGTTGTAAAAGAGATTAATTATTTAAGTCAAAATTCAATAAGCTATAAAAGGATCTAAAAGAGCAAAGGATATAAAATATGATTTATAATGGCAATAATGTCAAATATTTAGGTAAATTTTTATTAATAAAATCTTTGCATAAAAATAATTTACATTTAAATGTTGTGAGGCTGAGAGTTTTGAAGCCATCAGGTAATTTCTTATAAACAGTAATGCAGTATACATTATTAGAGAAAAAAAAATCTACGCCTAGGAACATTAAGTATTTTATTTTATTTAGTATGGGTCAATAAACAGCTACAATATGAAATGTTTACAAATAACAATAACAGGTTCATAAGTAGTATTAACAATATTGCAGCGCACTACATTAAGGCAAAAATTGCCACTAGATTAGCATTACTCATATATATTTTTAATATTAAAAAAAAAAAAATGTAAAAATATTAATAAGCATATACACTTTGCGACTGGGTCTGGATACAACATCATTATACAAGTCAAATTCATGTCTGTTTTGATGTACAAAAATACAAATTTCAAAAATGTGTAGTGCTGGAAGTGGCAGTATTTTAAGTTTTTTAAATAGTGGAACACAACTGCCCATTGGGTGCGCTCCACAAATTGAGCGGACGCATTACTTCTGATCTTGAAACACTCTTTTAATTTCAACAGAATTACCCCATATTATAAGAGTAGAGGAAGACCAAAGAAACGAAGGATGGACTGTGTGAAAGATGATATGGCTAGAAAGGGGGTGACTACCGAGATGACAACTAATAGAGAAGTATGGAAGAAAGCGACATGTTGCGCCGACCCTAAATAAATTGGGATAAGGGCAAGAGAATGAATAATGCCATAGCGCAAAATCGATGAGACATAGTTTTGGTATGCACATAGTGCCGCATTAACATTAGCCACACGTGTTAGTCTTTATAAAACGAATACAAATCTATCTATCAATTCACAGAGATCATCAATGTGATATTTCCAGTTACAGTTTACAGTATCGATCGAGTACATAATACAGTAGTTACGTGTACATCGACACTTTGAGAAAATTTGTTGTAGTTGCTTTTTTACACTAACTATACTACTATGTGGCTCATTGTTGTTTCTTTTTTCTCATTTAGTATTAATCATGGTCTGTCAGTTTGAGTAATTTATGCGGCCTACCCAAATGTTCTTTCTTTGGTATTGTTCGTCGCATCGTTGAGCTCCATAAGTTCTGAGTTGAGCTGCACGTTTACTGACAAATGCGTGCACTGACTGGACAGGTCCACTCAATCTGTGTGGTTCTTTCCTCAAAAGGACCATTTCAGACACCAATCTACACGGCCTTCACATGATCTGACCAAGATTATGTCTGGACTTTAAAGGAGACTGTGACCTCTGAGTTTGTTTCGGCCTTTTTTCTCAGAGTAGTCAGATAGGAAACGCCGACCTCATTTAGCTTTATTTCAGATATATGATTGACGTGTAAAAGTGTTTGTACAAACCTACTTACAGAAGATAAATGATTTATCATTTACACGTAACTCTAATAGAAGAAGAATAGAAGAGTATAATAACTCTGTGCACGCTGGTATAAATATTAATCACGCCGACTGTGGCAAATAACTATTGTTTTACCTCCCTTGCACGTAGAGTGATATTGTTTTCTCTTGTATCCCTTGGTGTGGGGTATCATTGGATAGGCTGTTCAAAAATATTGCGCTCTGTGAAAACCACTTTTCGATAATTTTTGTCTATTCTCAAGTCAAGTCAAGTGTCAAGAGTCAAGTGTTTCCCCCTCCTCTCAGCGAAATCAGTAAAAATTGAGGATCAAACAGAAAAAAAAAAACCTATAAAAAGACAAAGAATTCTAAGTCGAATTATGTAAAAGAGTATATTTCGTAAAAAGTGCAATTGACTCTTTCTACTTTGCTGCCGTCGTACTTTCTACACAGAACGTCATTTTTGTCTATTCTTCCGTAGACAAAACGGTGCTCGTGCTAAGCCTGCTGGATCCATATCCTTTAAACTGGTATACAACCATGCTTGGCGGCACTAACACGTACAGTGCAACCTACTATGTACACACGGCTACATATCAAGCTATAGATTTCCAGTATAAGTCGACCTCTCGTTGTACAGAAATCCTATACAATGCAATGCAATAAATTGGAAAAGTATAGCTTGATGTGTAGCCGTGTGTGCATTACATTTTATTTAATTTTGTATGAGGTTTTTCATAGTATCACCTTTAATAAATTTATTCTTGATTTATTAAAAATGGCCACGCACTTCCCTATGTGTTTATTATTCTAGCATATGGCACTCGTGGATTGAGCTACCCATTGCTCACCGTCCGCAAGCCCGCGCCTACGGTGGCTGGAAATCCGCCCGAGATTCCCGACGCCCAGCTAACATGACACACGCGACAATTACTCACTCTCGCGTGAGTAATTTTTGTCTATTTCTGTCAATTTTCTCGTTTTCTGACAGCGCTGCCATACAAAATACTCGACTTGTTCTGTCAAACTCGATATTTTCTCGACAAACCCTAACATGGCACCTAAGTTATCTCGAATTTTGACAATTCAACACGAGATAATCTTCGATTCTGCTGTCATTTAGTCGTCCTCGATTTTGACTACGAGAAGAGTAGACAAAATTATAATACAAAAAAATATGGCATTCATGGGGGGACTGGTGACAGAAATGAAAACTTAAAACTTTGGAATAACATATATAAATATATATATATGCGTATTCATGTACGTACACAGGCCGCTGCGCGACGCCAGTCTGATGCACACGTTACATTAGCATGTCGGTGACTTGGGTAGCATATTGTTGCCGCAGTCTGCATGTCAGTGACGTGGTTACGATGTCGGTGACGCGGTGTGCATGTTGGTGACGCAAATTGCATGTCAACAAGTGCTTTCAGAATGTCGGTGACGCGGTTATCACGGCGTAAGTCGATTGGCATTTCGTAAATCTGCTAGCATTTCGGTGACGCTGCTAGCAGGTCGGGCTCGCTGTTAGCATGTCGGTGACGCTGTTAGCATGTCGGTGACGCTGCCAGCACGTCGGGCACGCTGCTAGCAGGTCGGGCACGCTGTTAGCGTGTTGGTGACGCATTGAGCATGTTGATGACGCATTGAGCATGTCGGTGAATCGGTTAGCATCTTGGTGACGCAGATTGCATATTCAAGGGATGCTGTTCATATGTCGGTGACGCGGCTAGTATTTCGGTGACGCGGTTAAGATATTGGTGACCCGAACCCACAGGTTTTTCCCCTAACAAAAATGGCTCATCCATTTTTATTTCCGTCATTTTGTATTTTAATTTCGGCATGCTATAGAAAAATATTAAATTTTAATCAAAAAAGTAGGTTACACAAAAAATTACAACATAAATTAATAGAGGTGAATGTAAAATCATTATAGTACATACTAATTCCATGCGTAAAATTTAATGAATGAGCCGATGTTGCTAAAATAAAAATGATTTGTTTTTAATAATTTGCTACATCGGTCTCTCGTCGCGAGATAAAGAACTGTCAAAGTGCCTTTCTCGAGTTTACTCGAGCTTAGCGGTCATGTTAGGCATTCGGATGACGTCAGAATCATAGACAAATTTCGACAAATCGAGAAAGAGAGCGTTCTCGCGCTCGTCATGTTAGCCCTGTAGGGCGTCTCCTGCGGCGGCTAGGGGCGAGAGGGCGCGGAACGTGCCTTTTCCTCAACCGTCCCGCCTAATCCTTCGCGAGCATTACTGCTTCGCAGAAGGAGGTGACGGCTGCCCATGCCCTCTCGCTCCGTACCATGGCCTGAACCAGGGCCGGACGCGAGAGGTCTCTGCCGCCGATCACCTCCACGAGGGCACGGCGGTGCTCTGCCCAAGCCGGGCAGACCTCCACCGTATGCTCCACCGTGTCCTCCGGGCGATCCACACAGTGGTGACACCCGGACGTTTCCTCCCGCCTTATCCGACACAGGAACCTACCGAAGCTGCCGTGTCCGGTGAGGACCTGCGTCAGGCGGAAGGTGAGGACGCCGTGGCGCCTCTCTAGCCACTCCTCAAAGAGGGGACTTATCGCCGCAATCGTGGCGTGCCCAGCACTGGGTTGCGACAACCGTAAGGTAGTGCACCTTGTGTTGTCATCGGACATTATGCTGAGCTGAGGCTCTTTTGGCATTATAATTATTGTTTTCTGTTCTTTATAGTTTAAGGTGTACTGTGTGGAGTGGGGAGTTGTTGAAGACTTACATCACTTATTGATAGACTGTGTTCGGCACGAGTCTGGGAGACATGATTTTTTTAGCGTTTTGAGGATGAACGGACTTGAAGAAGGCACATTCCATAAACTCCTGGCTCAACCAAATGGTGATGATGCGGCCAGTCTGTTCAGGTTCATGGCTTAGATATGACCAATGTGTATTTAGGGTACGATGGGACTGATGTACGCATTGCGATTATAAATGTCCCTAAATAAATAAAGCAAAAAAAAATGTGTATTTTTTTGCGTAATGCCAGTAAACGCATTTTCTTTCTTTATTTCTTTTCTTTTTACTGTCCCGCACCCTAATTGCGTAATCACAATCCGAATTTTGAAGGAAATTGCTAATCTATTGTTTCTTATGTTCAAAAAATTCGTCTGCTCAACAACGTAAATAAAGCAATGGACGTGGGTTAACTGTCAAAACGAAACCGATCAATTGCGGTCAATTGTCATTTTATGTTTATACGCAAACCAGCGGGGTACGCGGGTTGAGATCATTCACAAACGGCTGCTCATCTTCTAAAACGAGAATTGTTGAACGTAAAAAGAGCTAATCAGCTAATCAGGTAAGTTGTGATTGCAGATTATATATTTATGGATTTCATAAAGTGGGTTTATCTTAGAGATTTTTTTAATTGTTAATCCGTACACCCATCCGGGCGTTAATGTATCACATTAAGGCGCTGACAAGACGTAACTGAGCAAAATAGGCTTCTCTTAAGAAAAAAATTAGCCAAATCTGTATAGTTTGTGGTAGTGGAAAAAAAATATGTTAATTTTGAACATATTTCTAAGAACTTGGTTGTTACCAAAACACGTTTTGAAAAAAACTCGATACAAACTAACGTTAAAGTAACCTCTTACCTTGAGTTCCAAATAAAAATATCTGTATTAAATATCAATATACGTTACTTGTTTAGTTAATAACAAGAACGTCTTATTTAAATGCAGAACTTGGTTGTTTTTTATTTTCGATTACTCAACCTAATTTTGAGTAAATAGATAATTGCTTCATATTTTGCAATAAATTACAAGCGTTTTGACATCGCGCTTCTCTTTCTTTTCTATGCAGTCTTACAGAGACCGCGGTTTAGGTGTTGTCAGCGTCTTAAGTTTTAAAAAGACTCGACCCGAAGCATTCATTTCATACTGTTAAGTCCCGTGCGACACCAATTCGGTGACAAACAATAGAAAATCAATTGTGTCTCATTAGCTGCCCTTGACCAATTAAACTAATTAGATACAAGCACTTATGAATCGTCAAGGGGTCCGTCAGTCACAAAGACAAAGCCCATTCCAAATTGTAGTAGGATCCAATGGAGACGCACAGGCAAGAAACGCCATGGATACTCTTTTAATCAAAATATTGGTTACATCATTCATGTTAAAATTATACATTATGAGAAAGATGCAGAAAGACGTGAACGTTAAAAGCGTCCGTAATAAAATTATAAAATGCAATTCAAAAATTCAAATAAGCCGTGGCAACTAAGAGATGACCAGTCCCTTCTGATGGCACCCGTTCACGAATATGGCTCAACACCATTCAGCTCAACCATTTTGAAGGGAAATTAATGATCCAACACACGCGCCACCATCAGCGAGACATCTGAGTGAGCATGACATACTCTCAGCCGCCGGGGCACATTCGAGTCAATGGAAGACGTACCTAGTAGATGATACCTTTATATTAGGTACATAGTACTCACACATGTGCTACTGTTACACATGTGTGACTTTCAGAGACGATGCTCTACAAAGTTGAACTTTTGAACCGACTTCAAAAAAGGAGGATGTTATAGAGGGTGGATTTTGAGACGGGGCAGTAAGGGCAGCTACCTTAAATGCTGCAGCTACACGAAAACGGTCTTAAGAGGTCGTAAAACGGTTTATTTTCGGCTAATCTGTCCATCATAAAAAAATAAGTTTGTAGTTTCTTTCCTACGAAATGTATGGAAAAAGTTTTTTTGCGATTTCTCACTTTTCTAGTATTCAAACCTCTTTTCGTCTAATAGAGTTTATTTTATCCTTGTAAGAAACAGGACCGATTGACATGAAAAAAAGTTTTTATGAAAACTGCCCATTTTCTTGCTGACTGTACATTATTTCAAAATCTGTGAATGCAGATCTAAATGTCTCAAAAAGTTAAGGATGGTCTCTTAAGACCGTTTTCCTGTAGCTACAACGGTTAAGGTAGCTGCCGTTGCTGCCCTGCCTCAAAAATCCCTCCTGTATGTCTGTATGTTTTTGTTTTTTTATGTATGTTCATCTTTTTTTCATCATTCTAAACGGGATGTGCCATATAACGCTAACCACTGTTCCTACATACATAGGTAACTACCTAAGTCATCGCCCCGCATGGCACCATAGTCGTATATATTTTTAATAAATATAGCCTTATTACACACGAGCTAGTGTTTTAATTACTTACTGACGCGTTTTATAACATATCTCATGATTTTAGGCTCGCTACACACACGCGACAGGGAACATTTTAGTGTTTGCGATTTTATTCTAGTTAGTCATATTAAATGACCATACTTCCATTTTCTCAACAAACAAATGTTGTAATTTCTTTTTTAAATATTTCTTTGGTATGTAGATAGGCATATGTGATTAAGTGAAAATAAAACAACTAAGGGCCGATTTTTCAATCGCTAGATAACTTTTATCTGAAGAATATGTTTGACGTTTTGACAGCTTTTGTATAGAAAATATGTCAAACCGCCATAATTATTCCTCAGATAGAAGTTCACTGATGATTGAAAAATCGGCCCTTAGAAACAATTATTTCAAAATAATTCGTTCAAAAGACAATAAATATAGAAAATAAATAGGTTTATTTAAAAAAAAAAGACAAGGTAAGAAAAATAAAAAAATATATTTCAAAACGCGAACATGCATTCCTAATTCAAACACATACGCACGCATTATTATAAATATGCACACATAGACAACCCATTGAGTGGTACGCGTGAAAATTCACGCCAGCACGTTACGCGCTTTTTTTTAATTACAACCCCACGGCGCTATTGTTGCACAACCCTAGTGGGAGGGGATCTAGGTGTAGGGCTGTCAAAGAAGGTTTAGAAAAGAATATTGTGTGTTGATGGGATGACACTTTTGTATTACTGGTCAAAAAAAGAGTTATGTTTTATATATTTTACACAAAATTTAGAAGAAAGAATATCCCAACTGTCATAATGACATACATTCTTAGGGAGAGGGGTAGGCTACACCAAGTTTCCTAAACTTGATTGACAGCTCGTTCTAAGGAACGCTAGTATTAATATCAGTCTTGGATGGAGGATGCTGCTGAGGCTCCCTCCGTTTTGCAGCGCGTCCGCCATGTTCATGGAGGCACGCGCAGATGGTTTCGCGGCAATTTCATGCAAGAAATCAGCGTCACAGAATCAGTATCCTGAGTGTGATAGCGGACAGGTATGAGAAAGGGTGACACAATGGGTGGTCTTATAGCTAAAAGCGATCTTTTACAGACAACCTTTGGATGAATCAGGGCGGAAAGGAGAGACAATACTGCAGGTAGTCTGTGTATTTACATATAATTAACACAAAAAATTAAAATTATCTATGTACATTATTTCATTACCTAACAGAAATTGTGAGAAAAAAAGTTTCAACACTGTGGAAGCTACGAACGGTCTGAAGGCCCCGCAATTAAAAACGTTAAAAATATAGTCGAAATTATAACTCAGCGACAATAAATGTCAAAAACTTGTCAAACATGTATGCAGATATTTTTGACAGATTAGGACTGAGATTAGAAGTTCATATTAATAAGGCAATCGCAATTACAGATACATCATGTTGATTTGTTATTGTTTTTCATATTGTTTTTATATGGAATCATATGACGTTATCGTAGTTTTAGTTACAGATAGTAAAAATAATTAAAACATTGCGTTGGTGCCAGCCCTGTGTTACATTTTATCGAACTGTGGGTTCGTCAAAGAGCGTGCTGCTGTACCACGGTAATATAGAAATACACGCAGTCGTCCGTATTCATAGTCCGTATTTAGAGCCGATCAAATGTCACATTATTCCAGTCCAAATAAATGTCATAATATACCAGTCGAAATAAATGTCACCAGTCAAAGAGGCTTTTTTTTTTTTTGAGGGTGGGATATCATCAAATAACTTCTCCCGCTCTGGGCGGAGCGGGAGGGTGTGTCAGACTCTTACTGACTAAAACCCACCCGTATTCCTTCCTGTTGCCTGTGTTGCGGGAGCCTCGGTGACCCATAAGTGCCTTCCCGCGACTCCGGCAGGCATCGGCCCTAGTGGACCCCTACTTTGTGCTGACGACATCTCTTTGAGGCGCGCGTGGAATACGACGCGCCGTCGACCCGGGCCTGGTCCTTACCGGACGGTGAGCTACCCATTGCTCACCGTCCGCAAGCTCGCGCCTACACGTAGAAGTATTTCACTTAAAAAACCGGTCAAAATTGAAAATACTGATGTTAATCCAACCGCACCCAAAATACATGTTTCTTTACCTACGATAACCGGTTTATCAAAAGGCAGACCCCCAACCCTCAACTCCCGCGCATGTGCTACAACGTCTCAGTCGGAACTCAGTCATCGTACTGTACGCGTGTCTTTGTTCTCGGCGCTCTCGTTTGTGTTTATCAGTTTTCTGTGCTAAAATGGCTTCGTGTAGCAAACAACAGGAGATTAACTATTCGGATATGGATATAGAAGGTTAGTACTATATACTGAAGTATATTTTATTACGTTTCTTCCAAATTTTCTATTTGTATAGCCATCAATAAACAGCAGCACTTTTTTGACTTGTTTTTTAAAGAAATTTGAAATACATTAGTGTTTTTGTTTATGTGTCGCGCCTTGTCGCCTCAAAAATTTTATGTGGGCATAAAATCTAGACTCTAAGGAAGTAGAAACACGAATAAAAAGTCCCCCCAACGTACCCCATATTTTTTTATAGTAGTTCAAACTATATGGGGATGATTATAATTATATTGACAAAACTATTTTTTTTGCTTTCTTTTGTCATAGATCCTTCGGAAAGAGTGAAAAAAAATCACCAGAATGGAGTTTTATACTATTATAAAAGAGTTCAAAGGGAAGAAGATTGAAGAAAAATTTTCGTTGTTAGACGAAAGACTTGCGCAACTAACTTCATGTCCACCCGCAGAAACAAGTGTTCTTACCCGTTCTTTGAAATATTTCAAGACCAGTTTCAAAGAAAGATGGTCGGCAGCCCGTAATACTGATAAGAGATTCGTAGAAAACAATATGGAATGGCTTAATGTATCACTGGAACTACCTTCTTGGACCCACAAAGCAGGCCGACCAACAAAAGAATTCGGAGAATTGTGTGATCGAAGCAAGCGTCGAAGAACAAAAGATTTACGGGACCGGGTACCTGTTGAGGAATTGACGTACGCTGCAAGCGTGAGTCAAGGTACTTCGGGAAATGTTGATGCGTCTAAGATTATGAAAGAAATAACGTCAACGCCTACCAGAGCTAAAAAGTTCCGAAAAGTAATATCGTCAGCTAAAAAAGTACCAATCGCGAGAAAATACACACCACAAGAAGCATTAGCGTTATTTGTAGAAGGTAATTTTACAAGAGGGCAGTGGGAATTAATACAAGGTGGCCGAAAAGAAATTTATCCTTGCTATTCGCTTTTACAAAAAGTGAAAAAGGAGTGTTATCCCGCCGAAATTAGCATAAAAGTTACTGAAACTAGCTTTGAAGTGGAACTTCAAGCTTTGCTGGACCATACGGCTTTGCGACTACTTCAGTATTTAAAAGAAGTGATTGATACATTACCAGAGATTGAGAAGCAACATCTTACCTTAATATCAAAATGGGGCTGTGATGGATCTAGTCAGACACAGTTTAAGCAGACATTTGCCAACACTGGCGACGATGATGCCAATATATTTTTAAGTTCTCTTGTACCTGTGAGAATGATTGTTTCTATTAATGGAGAGACAAGAAAAATTGTATGGCAAAATCCAGTGCCTTCTTCAGTGAGATTCTGTCGTCCTATCCGGGCTCGGTTCATTCACGAAACAAAGGATATCACAAAGGAAGAAATCACCTATATTGAAGAACAAGCAAGGAATCTCAAAGAAACAACTGGTATGGAAGATTCCGTTAAAATAAATCACACCCTTTTGCTCACAATGGTCGATGGAAAGGTGTGCAATGCCGCGACTGATACGGCTTCAACGATGAGATGCTATATATGTGGACAGACATCTAAGGACTTCAACAAGCTTGAAAGAAGTAATGTTTGTGAAGAGTCTCTGAAATTCGGACTCTCCATTCTGCACGCGAGAATTCGTTTCTTCGAGCTATTGTTGCACCTGGCGTATAAAGCGCCCTTACAGAAGTGGCAAGCCCGAACGGCAGAAGACAAAAATGTTTTGAAGGAAACAAAACAGAAGATACAAAAAAGCTTCAAAGAAGAGATGGGCCTTCTTGTTGACATACCCAAAGCCGGTTACGGCAATAGTAACGACGGAAATACGTCAAGAAGATTTTTTGACAATCCTGAATGCTCATCTCGGATTACTGGAATAAATATAGATTTAATAAAAAGGTTCCAAATCATTCTTGAAGTGATATCAAGCGGATATGATATTGATCCTGCGAAATTCGATGACTTTGCTCACACAACTGCCAAACTGTACGTGGAACTGTATGGTTGGCATCCCATGTCACCTACAGTTCACAAGATTCTGATGCATGGCGCACAAGTTATATCAAGTCACATTGGACCTATCGGACAGCTATCAGAGGAGGCTGCTGAAGCCCGGAACAAACATTTCCGTAAATATCGCGTAGACTTTGCAAGAAAATTTTCAAGAGTGGACTGCAACACAGATATTTTAAATAGGTTGTTGCTGACATCTGATCCCTTTATCAGCTGCAACAGAATAAAACGGAAGAAGAAAAGCAAGTCCTTTTCCCAGGAAGCTATTAGTATGCTTCTCACGAAAACACTGAATTGTGACAGTTCCGACGACGAAGATGGTGAGGATCAAATCACCTGTGAACTCGGAGACAGTGATTCTGATTGATTCGGTCCCCTCATGATTATCCTCTTGAAAATAAATCCTGTTTTAAGAGTAAATCTCTCTTAGATTAGTAACTTTTTTTTAAATTGTTTTTCTTTTTAAATAAATGCCTAATTATGATGAATTATTGACTTTTATTTCATAAAATAGTAAAATAAAATAATTTTGTCCGGTTTTTTATGTCAAATACTCCTATGTGACGGTGGCTGGAAATCCACCTGAAATTTCCGACGCCGTCTCCTGCGGCGGCTAGGGGCGAGAGGGCGCGAAACGTGCCTTTCCCTCAACCGTCCCGCCTCCTCCTTCGCGAGCATTACTGCTTCGCAGAAGGAGGTGACGGCTGCCCATGCCCTCTCGCTCCGTACCATGGCCTGAACCAGGGCCGGACGCGAGAGGTCTCTGCCGCCGATCGCCTCCACGAGGACACGGCGGTGCTCTGCCCAAGCCGGGCAGACCTCCACCGTATGCTCCACCGTGTCCTCCGGGCGATCCACACAGTCAAAGAGGCTTACCATACACTTCTAAATGAGTAGTCCACTTGCAAAAACCGCTAAGTTAAAAAAGAAGAAAATCAGATAGTGCGGCCATTTTATTTGTTGTTTAAAATGCTTTCATAAGCAACTATCAATCTCGATCAAAACTCCGCATGTTACGCATACATTTAGGTTAAATATTCAGTACTCCTGCAAAACTTGCTATATTGATTGATAGTTAACTTTCAAACAACTCTAAGTTACAGTTAACTTTCAAAACTCGCCATGTTACGCGGTACGGTGCTGAGACTTCAATTTTTATGATTGGAAATCAAACACCAAAGACGTACTGAAATTGCCTGGATCTTGGCATTTCCAATTCAATGCATCCAAGAGGTGTTTTTTGAAAAAAGACAGGAATGGCAAAATCGCCGTTAAAGGGGAACCGCATTATGTATTTTAGGTGGTGAATTACGGCAATGTTTGTAAAAGAGGTAAATCGTTTGAACAGACTAAACCTACTTTGATCAATTTAGGCGTTCCTGTAAAACTAGCAAAATTAAATGATGTGAGAAACTTGCTGATTAAATATTTTGGACAGGATTGGGCTAAGGTCGGTCTTGGTATGTAAAGATGATCGACGGGCCATCCGCGGTAAGCGTAGTTTAACCTGATCGATCGACCCGTGCAGCTTTTATTACTCAGCCACAAGCTCCACCAGACTACGGTAATAATAAAATATTGATTGGGATCTAGGACTTAATGGCCTGATATCAAATATTCCCCTGTTTACACTGCAATATGGGTTAATTTAACCTCGCAAAATAACTCAGTCATTCCGAAGAATCGTTGACACTGTGAACCTGTAACAATAGCAATAAAATTGGCCACAGTCTAACTAAGCGGTCAAGTGGGATGCACTGGCTGTTCGCCAAGTAATTCCTAACAGATAGACAGTAAAAGTGTGTTTACGGTAACACATAAAAGCTACCATCAACACCCGTAATTCCGTAACACACTTGTAATGACATTCAGCTTTGTTTTGGCAATACAACAAAATCCATTGCTAAAAGAAAGAAAAAAAAAGTAATAAATAAATAAATAATAAATAGGTAAATACTAAATTTAAAAAATATATATATATTATTATTATTTCGTTTATTTATTTTTTTACATATAAAATATATTTTTAAATATTTCTTGAAAAAAGGTATAAAAAAAAAAACATTTAAAAATATAAAAAATAGTGGTCCGCCGGTGTCGGGAGCAGAGTCCAAGCTACCGGTGGTTAGGACTCCAGAGACAGGAACCTCCTCACAATGCGGGCCGTATCGAGGAGTACTGCCTTCTGAATCAGGCCCTTGATTCAGCCGCCTATTTAATATTAAATAAATATTTTTTTAAATGATATCCGTTTGATGACAGGGGTCGTGGCTAAATGATGACAGCCTATGTGTCGATAGAGCTACGTTTGCAGCGGTCGGTTCGTAGATGGGTGATCATCCATTACATATCGAGACCCCTCCGTGCCTCGGAAAGCACGTTAAGCCCGGCTGTCATTCGTAGATCTTTGACAGGCGTTACGGAAGTCAGAAGGCCAAAAATCTGACAACCACTCCTACCAAGGGATATCGTGTTATCTAGTAAGTAGGTTTGAAGGTCAGATAGGCAGGCGCTCCATCTCAAATATTACATGTGATTAGGTGTAGGTAAGGGGGTAGGGTGTAAGAATGATACATGATGATTAGGCTGCAAGCCGACCCCAACATAGTCGGGAAAAGGCAGACAAATTTTATTATAAATATCTATCTGTTCGAGAAATCAATCAATGATATACAGGATGGATTTTTGAGATGGGGCAGTCAGGGTAGGTAGCTTAGCCGTTGTATCTAAATACAGGAAAACGGAGACACTAACATTTTGAGAAACTTTGATCTGCATATTTTGAAACAAAATTACGGACAGCAAAAAATGGCATTATTTACAAAAACTTGTTTGATGCCAAACGATCCTGTTTCTTATATGGATTAAAAATCTCTCAAGAAAGAACTAAGATCTGAGTACTAGAAGTCAGAAATTAAAAATAACAAACCTGTGGCAGTAAGTTCGATTCTGATATTTTTTGATTATTGATAAGAACTGAATGAACACAGAAAAACATGAAGTTTGGGGCCCCTCTTCTATAACCTATGGGAATAATAAAAATAAATATGTATGCTTTTTTTTTTTTTTTTTTTTTTTTTTTTTTTTTTTTTTTTTTTTTTTTTTTTTTGAGGGTGGGAAATCATCAAATAACTTCTCCCGCTCTGGGCGGAGCGGAAGGGTGTGTCAGACTCTTACTGACTAAAACCCACCCGTATTCCTTCGTGTTGCCTGTGTTGCGGGGGCCTCGGTGACCCATAAGTACCTTCCCGCGACCCCGGCAGGCATCGGCCCTAGTGGACCCCTACTTTGTGCTGACGACATCTCTTTGAGGCGCGCGTGGAATACGACGCGCCGTCGACCCGGGCCTGGTCCTTACCGGACGGTGAGCTACCCATTGCTCACCGTCCGCAAGCCCGCGCCTACGGTGGCCGGAAATCCGCCCGGGATTCCCGACGCCCTGGGCGTCTCCTGCGGCGGCTAGGGCTAGCTTTTTTTAAATTGTTTTTCTTTTTAAATAAATGCCTAGTTATGATGAATTATTGACTTTTATTTCATAAAATAGTAAAATAAAATAATTTTGTCCGGTTTTTTATGTCAAATACTCCTATGTGACGGTGGCTGGAAATCCACCTGAAATTTCCGACGCCCAGGGCGTCTCCTGCGGCGGCTAGGGGCGAGAGGGCGCGAAACGTGCCTTTCCCTCAACCGTCCCGCCTCCTCCTTCGCGAGCATTACTGCTTCGCAGAAGGAGGTGACGGCTGCCCATGCCCTCTCGCTCCGTACCATGGCCTGAACCAGGGCCGGACGCGAGAGGTCTCTGCCGCCGATCGCCTCCACGAGGACACGACGGTGCTCTGCCCATGCCGGGCAGACCTCCACCGTATGCTCCACCGTGTCCTCTGGGCGATCCACACAGTGGTGACACCCGGACGTTTCCTCCCGCCTTATCCGACACAGGAACCTCCCGAAGCTGCCGTGTCCGGTGAGGACCTGCGTCAGGCGGAAGGTGAGGACGCCGTGGCGCCTCTCCAGCCACTCCTCAAAGAGGGGACTTGCTTAGATGCCTGTTATTGAGAAATCCCGTGTGTTCACAATCGACTGTTATAATAATTATATTATTTTAGTGATAGTCGTTTAGCAGGAATAATCTGTAAGAATTCATTAGTCAGTGATCGGTGTTGTGCCATTAGGTAGTATATGCAGGAACTATAGAGAAGTATGGAACAAAACATTATATTGCGCCAACTCCAAATAAATTGGGATACAAGAGAACGATGATGACGATGATGCAAGGACATCATTTATTAACTAAAAATGGTGTCGACCACAGTACGAGCTGCTTCTCACATGGACGACTGTACTACGTCTCTTGTACCCTCGCCACCAGTGCTGACTCTCTGTATATTTGGGCCGCTGAGACTATATTTTTTTTTTTTTTTAATGTTGTGCCTGTTATCGTTAATCCTTTTGTACACGTGGCTTCCCTGGTACCTCATTAACGGCATAACTATGTAAATGTCTATTAACTGCTCTCAAATTACGATGTTTCTTTTATTTTATTTTTTTACGTACTTCCTTGACATAATCTGGTCATTATTTAATTAAATTAATTTATTTTTATACCTACAATTTATTTCAACTATTTATATATTTAGGCTTTTGTGGACAGGATATTAAATCAGATTTGTTACAGTTGTAATGACAATCATGACATTTGGTTTAAATAGGTTTTTTTTTAATTATTTGAATAATGTTTTGTACAGATTCTTTTATATTTTGGGAATGTGAGAACGTTGTAGGCTTAATAGACTGTAGTTTTTTTTGCTGACAGACCTACTTGACTTTCCTCCTAAGGCTATTAACACTGTAATTTGAAAACACTGTAAAAGCCAATTTTTTTTATTAAAAAAAACTAAGCGTGGAGTTTCTTGCCGGCTCTTTTCCATAGGAAACGACCAATTGGAACCGTGCATCTAGCCTGACGTTTCATAGGTGCCCATGTAGGTTTATGTGAAATAAAATATTTTGATTTTATATTGAGGTTTCTTATGACTTCCACGCGAACGAAGTCGCTGGCAAGAACTAGTGTTACATAATTATATTCCCATGCCGATTTCGGCTGCAGTTCTGTTTTTGACGGCTATGAGTTACGAGCGTGAGCTCTTATGTGACGCAGTGCATGTCGTTGAATTGACAACATTAAAGCGATTGTTATTACGAGTAGGGTACGAAATTATGCTGCAGATAAAGTTAACAGCTTTTTATTGTTATTTCACCTCATGAAACGGTCATACGCATTTAAGTGAGTGTACTTCCAGTTGTTTATTTGGCAACGAGCTTGGTGATGTTTCCATGATGGAAGTAGGTTAATTAGGAATACTAAAACTGGACGGATCGCTTTTATATGGCGATGTAAGTATGTACCTAAAGTCAGGGAAAAATATTGCTTTAAAAATAGACCATGAAATGTAATTGTCCGTATATTCAAATAACAAAATGTCATTTTTCGTCAGTCGAAGATGGCTTTGTATGGTATGGTTTGCTTTGGATGGTTTGCCATCGTCAAGGCTTAAAATTCGGGAGCGCCTACACTGTCCTCCCATTCCTATTAACACTATATTTGAAAACATTGCAATTATTTTTAAATCGGTAACCGTGGAGTTTCTTGCCGGTTCTTCTCCATAGGGAACGACCATTGGAACCGTGCAGCTTGCTTCTGACGTTTCATATGTGCCCTTGTAGGTTTATGTGGAGAAAATATTTTGATTTTGGAGGTGGCCGTCTTTTAAATGAGACTTGAACGTAAGTTCTGGCGAAATGTGTTATATTTAATAGATCTTAGCCTAAATTGTCAGGATATGCAGGCATGATGTTATATTATGTGAATAAAAAGGACATATAAAGCCGAGCGTCCCAAGATGACAACAACACTATGAATACGTCCCCCTACGTCACTCTATAGACGTCTATAGATTCGCAACAATCACAAGTGCTATGAGCTCATTTCATTACCTACGTCATTAGTTTACCATCACGACTTGTAAATGACGAGGTCGGCACACATTTGCATTGATCTAATGTGTCAAAGACTCTTTGGTACGTTACTTTTTTATTTAGAGTTGCTGAAGTGAATTCGAGTGGGAGTTTCTTTTTTTAATAATTTATTAAATGGGAGTCTTAAATTGGAATTTTGTTTCAGATGATAATTATTGGTGACTGTAGGCTATATTTTTTGTATTTTTATCTTTCTGTTAGGGGGTTATAGGTACTAATTTTGAAATAGTTGAACAAAAATGTAATTTCAGCAATTATATTATATGATCAGAAAAGAATGTTCCATTACTTTCATTAACACAATTAATTAAGTATTAGTAATTCATGCCCTGTATAAATTGGCCCCTGTCTTAAATGTTGATGCACTGCTAACTGCTTATCACGGCCTGGTGTCTTCTAACTTGAGATATGGACTAGTTTTTTGGGGAAATTCAACTAATAAGGATTTGATTTTTAAAACGCAGAAGAGGTGTCTGAGGGCTATGTTTGGTCTTCATGTTACAGAGAGTTGCAAACTATTTTTAAAGCATATCAAATATTAACCCCTCCGTCAATGTACATTTTAGAGACCATAATGTTTGGCAAATCGAATCCACACCTATTCCCCTTAGTGTCAGATAAAGTAGTTCGAAATAGACGCGACAATAGTAAGCTACGTATCCCGAGATCTGGGACAACTCTAATGCGTAAAAGTATATTCTGTATGGCGCCAATTCTTTGTAATAAGTTGCCAAAACATTGGAGAGAATTAACTACTGCAAAATTAAGAAATAGATTAAAAAGCTTTTTGTTAAAGAAACATTATATTATATTGACATCCTAATTGTATTATTAATTGCTTTAACATTTGTATTATTTACTATGATGAGTGTATGACACTATTTGATTTTATTTTTGTTGTACCATTTAGTTAAGTATGGTCTAAATTGGATTGTTAATTGCTATATTATTTGCTGTGTGTAATGGACGAATTTAAAATCAATTGGTGCTGTGTAGCGTCCGACATCTTATATTTGTACGCCTTTAAGGCAAAACTTGACTGTCATAATTATAATTTGATGTAACAGCTTGTATGCTATGTGTGTGTATACATACTTACTCATGTTTTGGACAAATAAAAAAAAAACTTATCTTATCTTCAAAATATCTCTGAAAATATAAAATAAAATTTGTATGACAAAAAATGGCACTTTTGAGCGCTCTGGTCCAACATCTTCATTTCTATAAATTAATTTCTGCTGCCCGCGGCCTCGCCAGCGTGGTTTTTTCTAAAATTAAAGTAGCCTCAGTTACTCCTTATAACATCAGCTATCTGCCAGTGAAAATCCCGTCAAAATCGGTCTAGCCGTTTTTTAAGTGAAAAGATAGTGTTCTTTCAATCTTCTTTTAAATACTGCAACAGTTTGGCAGTCCCTAATGTCCGGCGGAATATTCCACAACCGCACCGCGTGAACAGTGAAGGCGTAGGAGTAGAATTCGGTGGAGAGCAATTCTTAACGTCTGTGTCAATCAATGTCGGTAGACAATACTTACTTTAAACAGTTTTAAAAATAAGTATTCATTCGAAGAGAATACATTTTTATCAGCACTTTTAAAGTGTGCAGCCCTCACTTAGACCCAACTTAGCACATTTCTAAAAAACATTTCTCTAAAAAATGCCCTCTCGAACCCTAAAATATTTCATGATATTTTCCATACCGGAATACAAAATGACCAGCCCACCCTCTTCAGTGCGTAGCGTGAAGTATTAATTTAACTTGGCAACATTTTTCTAAGTGGGCAACACTTCAGCTGTATTGCCTCATTGAGGGAACCAAGATGGCGGTCGGTGGAGGACTTTATATTCGAGAAATATGCAATAATACCTACATTATTTACGGTGCTTCGAAGTTTTGGGGCTATGAAGTAAGAAAGAAGCCATTATTGTTTCGAATTTGGTAATATTTTAGAAAAAAAAGAGGGTGTGTGCTTATGACCACACTATAGTTGTTTGAAAACTTACGACTGGAGCCGAGTATACCCGATTCATCGTCACCGACCGACTGGAGCCAAGTATACCCGATTCAGAGACACCGACAAGAGCGTACGGTTCAGTTTCGTTGAATATTCAGAAAGAGCGCGAAGTGCGCCTTATTAAGCTTTCAGTTTAAAAAACTGTCATTAATATACGGGGTATCCCATCTTAATCAGCCGTGGTGAATGACCTATATGCTACACACTAGCACCCAATATGATCTGGGCGCAAGTCCATATTTTCCAAATAAGGCGATTATTATGCATTTTTTTTTAAAACCCCACGTTGGATATAAATCGAATCGAAAAGTCTTGGTTACTTATTGAATTTGCAGCTAAAAAAATTAAGATTTATTGGATTCCAATTTTGAAAATAAAAACATTTGAAATTAAAAGTTTAAAGTATAATAATTAGAACATCGTCATCAACAAGGTTGATTTTCTCATTACAAAAAATCTACCGCATCCGTCTTAAAATAAGTATTCATCTCTTCTGCGTCTCCGAAGGAGAATCTTCAACTTTTTTCCTAAGAACTCTTTATATTTTTTTTAATGTCTATGGAGAACCTTATGAAAGGTCGAGATAGGATCTTGGCGACGCATTTTGAGGACATTAGAAAAAAATATCTTGTTTAATGAAAACCTTATTCACTTTTGCAGGCAATTCGTTTATTTTGACGTTAAAAATGGCGCGAAATAAAATATACCTCGTAAAAGGTTAGGAAATGGTAATAAAAAAATTAAATTATTTTTTGTGAAGTCTCAGGACGGTTTTATTATTTTTTTGTTGGATTCGCGACCTTTTTATTTCTTTTTTTACTGATTCGGCAGTAAAAGAGAACAGCCTAGGGTTTATTAACTCTATATATGAAGAACAAGTCGTAAAATGGACTAAAGGTTTGTTTTATACTGTGTAATAATGTAGTGACCTCTTTAGTGAATAACAAGGGAATTATTTAATTCAATACATTATAGTTGGTACCTACATACTAATACCATGGTTAGTACATTTGGTTATAACACGGCACATTGATGAAGTAGGTCATTCTGCTAAACAGTTTATTAAGGAATTTGACAATCTACGTCAGTTTGCCGCGTTATATCGTGATGTCAAAGACTGACAGAATGTTAGTTAAGTTGGTAATCAATTTGCTCAGCAATCATGTTTCTTGACTGTACAACAAACAGTCTTTGATCCCGCTTGTTAACAATATGGTACTTTCCCATTCCCGTTTGATATTTCACAATATTAAAACTTCAAACCAACACCCATTATTTAGCCCCCATATCGTAGAGGCGTTCAACCATAGAGAAGTCTTTTGTCTATGACGTACTATTAATAACTGGCACTTTTGTCTTGCCTAGTGACGTTGTGGGATAATAATAGCTTGAAAATCAGTCAGCTGAATATTTTTATTAAATTTATTTTTTTGGTGTGAATAAAAATGAAAGGTCCAATGATTTTTGACATGTTTGAAGTTGAGATGGAATTATTGGTGCAAATAGAAATTATTGTTAGAACGTGCAATAGAAAAGAACGACGGTAGAAAAATCTGTATTTTAAATTAAGAGAGAGAGGTATATATTGTAGTAAATATGTATGTATTTGTATTATAAGTGTGTAAGCTATTTATGTATTTCTGTAACTATTCTATTTATAATCTATTATGTTATCTTTTAATATTTTTCGTTATTTTTGTTTCCTATCAGAGCACCTGCCATCTTATCTCTTCACCACCCTTGGTTGACTGCACGGAAAAAAAGGATGTCTTAAATTAAGACAATATTCTTTTGGTCAAGACAAATATTGATTCATATAAGGGGAAAACAATATATTCTTGAATGAAGTTAAATTTTGTCTTAGTTTTATTGTCTTCTTCGAAGACATTATACTTAAATGAAGAATTATATAGTTTAATTTTAAGAATATTATTTCTAAAACTAGATAAAAACTAGATATTTTCTTCAATTAAGATTATCATAGTCTTGAATCAAAAATATTTGCTTAACCAAGTATTTATTATTCTTAATTTGAGTAAACAGGTTTTCTTGGACTGAGTACATTTACTTACGTTAAGAAAATATTTACTTGGATTGAAACAATTTTTCTGAGAATATTGATATTCTTCGTTGAAGAGATCCTTTTTTTCCGTATGGTAGAGAATGCCTAAGGCATTAAGTCCGCCTTTGTACTTAATTGTGTGCGAGAAGTTTAAATATATAAACACAGTGCGTGAGAATTATTTTACGAGAAATTCAAGAAAGCTGCCTTTTCCCAACTATGTTGGGGTCGGCCTCTAGTCTAACTAGATGCAGCTGAATACCAGTATTCTACATGGATGGACTGCCTATCTGACCTACACAACCAAACCGAGAGGGTAACAAGATACCGATTGTCAGACTTTAGGGCTTCCCACTACCCGTAACGACAGTTAAAGATCTACGAATGACAGCCGTGACCAACGGCTTAACATGCTTTCCAAGGCACGCCGGGGTCTCGGTGTCCCATCCACGGACCAACCTCGGCAAGCGTTGTTTAGAAGGCAGACGGCAGCTAAAGCGCGGTCACTGTCGGACTGCATAGAAAAGAAAAAGAAGCACGATGACACAACGCTGGTAATTTATTGCAAAATATGAAGGGCTAATTATTTTCCAGGCGACTAACAACTTAAAGGGCGAATAACTAGTGGTACTTAAAAGATAAAATGGGTAGCAAAAATAATAGGTTGGCAGCTACAGTAAAGTAGCATTTAAGTATAAAACCATTTGGGCTAGTGAGCCATGCGAAGGCGAGTGAGCTAAGCGAGCGTGCCGCGGCAGCGGCCGCCAAGCGTCAGATGTCGCTTGTTGGCGACTCTCAGTTACAAAAACAAAAACTCGATGCTAGTTTAAATTAAAACAAAGCTAACAATTTATTTGTCTGATAAGGTTGTCAATTTTTCAATTACCTAATATTTAACTTAAGAATTACATAATTAATTAATAAAAATAACAAAATGATATCCTAACTTAACTAAAACTATACACAAACAATTGATTATTAAGCTGCTACTTTATACTTAAAATGCTACTTCAACCAACCTATTATTTTTGCTACCCATTTTAATTATTTTTAAAACCCTAAATCAAATTAATTTGACGCCGCGTTAAATACATGCGAGCCAATATGAAGCAATTATCTGTTTGTTGCTTGTAGAATAATGTCGAAAAATCAGAATGATCGCATGTATTTAGTATACGAATATGCCAGGCATAAATCCCAGTTCTGGGCTGCTACTGAATTGCTATTCGAAAAACCCAATAACACTTTTCCTGATCTGGAGATTAAATCTAGGACCCTTTTATTGCTGAGCCTGAGGTCCTCAGTTACGCATGTCTCACTTGACACGAGGCAATTAGAGAAAAAACTTTTCGCTAAAAACAGCAGTTCCCATATTTAACTTCCAATACTTAATTAATGGAGTTCCATTTTAAAAGTTGGCACTACGCGGTAGATTCGGTGCCTCTCCGTGGCATATTAAAAAATAAAACGCCATTTTTTTACGCGCCATTTAGGTCGGCCATATCGACGGTTAATATATCGACACTTGATTCGCGATCTGTGTGTGGTACAAGTTATAAAGGAAAAGCGAAATAAAATAATTATTATAGAAGGACGTTCTAGCCTCGTGATTTTAAGAAAATATTAAAGTACTATGTTTACGTAAGGTTTATTTAATAATTATTACTTAATTAAAAGCTTGTTTTTAAAAAGGTGTTTACTTAAATTTTATTTTGTACGTTTTAGCATTAGAATGTGTTTAAATATCTGTTCTATCACCTTTACTTGTAAGGTACTTCTAAAGACCAATCCAACGAACCCAAACACCTGTACACAAGTCATGGTGTGAAGCCAACTGAGTTGCACTATTCAAGTCATGCCATACTTTAGAATGGGCTATCATAATTGAATGCGTATACACAATTCCGTGCCTGTGTTGTTGTTGTTGAGGAGATCTCTCGTATGGAGCCAATCCTGGGTCAGCAGACAGGTCATGGTGTATGAATACGTATATGAAATTTTGTGTCTGTGCTGATGACCATTTAGGAGTTTCGTTTCGAGCCAGCCCTGGGTGGTTTATAACGGGCACTCATAATTGAATGCAATTCATTTTTGTGTCGGTACTGTTGACCGCTGAGGAGTTCCTTCTTCTGGAATCTACCCTGGGTGCAGCAGCCAGATCACTGTGAACTTTAAAACGAGCTATCGTAATTGAATGCGTATACAACATTTAGTGTCTCTGCTGTTGACCGCTGAGGAGTTTCCTCTTCTGGAGCCAATGCTGGGTGCCGCAGCGAGGTCACGGATATTAGAACGGACTATCATAATTAAATGCGTATATAGCATTTCTTGTCTGTACTGTACTGTACGGTGAATACCGTTAAGCAGTTCCCTCGTCTGGAGCCAATCCTGTTTGCAGCAGCCACTTTAGAACTGAGTATCATAATTAAATGCGTATATTCAATTTCGTGTCTGTATGGCTGATCGTTAAGGAGGTCCATCGTCTGAAGCCAATCCTGGGTGTAGAATCAGGTGTAGAATATCATAAAAATGAATCTTGGAAACTGAACAAACATGTAAAATTTCAACTCCGTAGGATAAGGAGAAGAGATCTTAATTCAAATTGCAAGATGTCACTCATACGTACTAACAAATGAACTAAGGCAAGTTAAATAAAATCTTGTAAATAGTAGTAGTGTGTTTGTGTCTGTAATTGAAAAGGATATGCTTAGATGGTTTGTTCGTGTTGAGAGGACGAATAAAAGGAATAAAAGGTATTTACAAGGCAAATGTGTATGGAAACGCCCTAGAAGGACGTATAAGTTACCTTATTGGTGATGTTATTCAGAAAGGTCAGGTGCGTAATATGGCAACAGACGTGCGTGTGTGACCAGATGTATAAACGTTAACGAAGCAAAAGGAGTATGAAAGGACCGTAGCAGGTGGAGTTCGGTAGTTTTTCTCTATCCTCTTAGGAAGAAGGCGTGAGTTTATGTATGTGTAAATAGGTACTATGCCTCTTTGTGAAGGAGCCGGGGAAGTACCAGCACCATACTTATTTCTACCACCAAGTAGCGTTGCTGTGTTTCGGCTTGAATTTTATGCAGATAAGTGTAATGACAGGCATTGATGATAAATTTAAGTTTATGCAGATCAGAGTAATGACAGGCATGGACATGAGACATTTAGCTTGTCTCATGATGACAACGCACCTGCAATACTTGGGCAGATTTCCATAGACATCTCCAGTATCACAAGCATCACAGCAATCAACAGCATCAGCATCAATTTGTGGTCCATACCCTAACTAACTTGTGACTCTGGCTTTAGGCACTATCTACTTTACTTTTGTAGTAGTTTGCTCTTCTTTCATGATTATTATTTTATACAAATAATTAAATATATGTAGATAAGTATTATGTTTATATATGAACCAGCGATACGTGCCTGCTCTGCACGGTTTTAAGTTGCCAAGACATCGAGATTTATCTATTATATGTAAGTTAAATATGAATGTACCATACACATAAATCTTCCGGGATAAATCTAATCCTCTAAATGATGATGAAAACCACATCAAAATCCACGAAAATCAACACCAAAGACACGAATAGCAACTTTAATTTATAATAAGTATAAATATATTTATTGTATAATATGTAAATGGTACACCACAGACTTCCTGCAGTATAGTCTCTTTAAATCCATCCAAAGGTTGTCTTTAAAGGATCACTTTTAGGGACAATAATGTGTACTACTCGTATGTACATTTTTTACATATAGATCTGTAATCCATATGGTGTACCTAATAAAGAGGCAAGGGCACTCTATTCTATTCTACTTAGTAATAGCAATACTAGTCTGACCACTGGGCCATAACGACATACACATACTATCTACTATGTAGGTCTATGTAGGTGTATCTATTATGGTCTTCTTAATATTTAATTTTAGTTTACTTATATTTTAACGCACCCGAAATAATTAATTAATAGGTATCTGCCAGCTTGATTGAAGTGAGCTCTTTTTTTTTTTGGGTGGGAAACCATCAAATAACTTCTCCCGCTCTGGACGGAGCGGGAGGGTGTGTCAGACTCTTACTAACTAAAACCCACCCGTATTCCTTCCGTTGCCTGTGTTTCCAGGGGCCTTGGTAACCCTTTAGTACCTTCCCGAGACCCCGGCAGGCATCGGCCTTAGTGGACCCCTATACTTGTGCTGACGACATCTCTTTTAGGCGCACGTGGAATACAACACGCCGTCGACCCAGGCGTGGTCCTCACCGGACGGTGAGCTACCCATAGGCTCACCGTCCACAAGCCCGCGCTTACGGTGGCCGGAAATCCACCCGGGATTCCCGACGCCCGGGGCGTCTCCTGCGGCGGCTAGGGGCGAGAGGGCGCGAAATTTGCCTTTCCCTCAACCGTCCCGCCTCCTCCTTCGCGAGCATTACTGCTTCGCAGAAGGAGGTGACGGCTGCCCATGCCCTCTCGCTCCGTACCATGGCCTGAAAGGCCTGGCATGCAGGGCCGGACGCGAGAGATCTCTTCCGCTGATCGCCTCTACGAGGACACGGCGGTGCTCTGCCCAAGCCGGGCAGACCTCCACCGTATGCTCCACCGTGTCCTCCGGGCGATCCAAACAGTGGTGACACCTGGTGATCGAAGTGAGCTGTCATTCCACCTGATGCTAAGGATTGACACTATTGGCAGCTCACTTTACCTAAGCTTTCACGGTGAGATTTTTACAGAATAGATGGTCTGATATGGGGCTGATCCAATTTTTGACATTGATTGACATTTCTATCTATTTGAAAAAAGCATGGCAATAGTCAATCTATAGATTGGGTTTATTATCTTTAATTTTTGAGAAGATCATAGATTAAAGAATGATGGTAATATGTTTTAGTAACCTGGAGGCTATTCCAATAGCCTGACCGGTCCACTAAAATCTGTGTGGTTCTTTCCTCAAAAGTCCATCTGAAACTGTATGTTTGTAAGGACCATGTCGTCCTCACATGGTCTGACCAAGATAGATTGTTTCTAGACTTTAAAAGAGACTTTGGCCCCTGAGTTTGTTTCACCATTTCTTCTCAGGGGTCAAATAGGAAATGTCGACGCCATCTAGCTTATTTTGTTTTTCTTAAAATGACGCGTAATATAAAATGGATTCCGATAGTCTATATATTTACAGAATAAACAATTTCGTTTAATACACTCAAGTATTTTCAAAGCAAAATCACTGTTAGCTTTTCACTTGTACCACACTTTTTAGCGCTTCCACTTTTGTAGGTTCCCACAAATTAATTACCGCTCGGTACCAGTGACGTGAACAAAATGGCCGACTTGACCGCGCAAAAATACAATGTATGTTACAACTAAAACGTTTTCATTTATTTTTATATATTTTTCGAGAGACAATGTACGTTTTAGAGTGTATTACGTTTTACAAAGTCTCGATCTTAATTTAAATCAGACATCACCCACGACTCTCTGCCAATCATCTCCCTAGCCGTTTCCCAACTATGTTGGTGTTGGCTTCCAAATAGCAGTATTTTATATGGAGCGACTGTCTATCTGACCTCTACAACTCAGTTACTGGGTTATTACCCAGTAACTGGGATCGGGTATCGTGTGGATACCCCTTGGTAAGACTCGTTGTCAGACCTTTGAGTTTCTGGCTACCCGTAACGACTGTCAAAGATCTAACAATGACAGCCGGGACCAACGGCTTTACGTGCTTTCCGAGGCACGTGGATGGATATGTAATGGATGTTCACCTATCGAACGAACCGGCCGCGACATTCGATCAACCCGTCTGGCTATTATTATTTAGCAATGACTTTCTGCCGCAGATTCTTTTCTTTCTTTGATTTATTTCTGAAAACAAAAATCTGCTGTATTGGGACTGCCGAGTTGGTACACGGATAGAGGTCGATCCAACGCACACACCCAACGAAATGCAGCAGTCGAAAGATCGGGACCGAGATTTTCAGCAGATAATTAATTTCAGAAATAGTTAATCGCCTTTGATGACTTTTATTGCAGATTACAGTTATTCCGTCAAAAATCAATTGTATTTATACTTTAGTCTATGTAGTTTTTTTTTATTTTTCTCCTCTCTATTTATTATTTTGTTTTGGGGTTTTTATCTAAACAGATATGTCAACCCTATCGTGCCTTTTAACATTAACACTTTTAATTAACACATAAACCATACTAAACAGTTAAACAATATATGAAAAACTGTATGGTAAAAATAGAAATCACCGATGAAGGACTGTTATTAAATGACATAACTTTTTGGCACCTTCTGCAGTTGGTTGGGATAAAATTGATTGTATTAATCCCACGTTAAGCCTATTCAAGTTTAATTCTTTAAAAAGTGACTATCTTTCGCGCCTGTTGCGGACACAATCCGTTAGCAAATGCTGCACGTCCTCAATCTGATTAGTCTATGTAATTATAATTGTTGAAATGAAAACTTCTTAAAGCGCGTTGAGCGATTTTTGGTAGGGAAAGTCTTATGGACTCGCGTCACCGACATGCTTATGTTAAGACGCTGACAACACCTAAACCTCGGTCACTGTCAAATTCCATAGAAAAGAAAGAGAAGCGCGATGACACAACGCTTGTAATTTATTGCAAAATATGAAGTAATTACCTATTTACTCAAAATTTTTTTGAGTAATTGAAAATAAAAAACAACCAAGTTCTGCATTCAAATAAGACGTTCTTGTTATTAATTAAATACGTAACGTATGTTGATATTTGATACAGATATTTTGGATTAGAACTCAAAGTAAGAGGTTAGTTTAACGTTAGTTTGTATCGAGATTTTGTTTTCCAAACGTGTTTTGGTAACAACCAGGTTCTGGAAAATATGTTCAAGTTTAACATATATTTTTTCCGCTACCACAAACTATACAGATTTGGCAATTTTTTTTCTTAAGCGAAGCCTATTTTGGTCAATTGGGTCTTGTCAGCGCCTTAACAGTATATCTGCAGTAACTGTAGTAGCATGTGTCTATATATTTGAGGCCGTAGTATTTGTCAAAAATAATATTGACATGTATAATTACTACACGCATATACGGCGTAAGGACAAATTGCGCTCAGTAGCTAGCAAGACTAGTCATCTAATGCATGAAAGTATCTTTTGTACAGTTTCACGCATCTATTAGAATAATTACGGATATGATTTTTTTTTTAAGAATCTACATGACCTTTTAGTAAACAAGTGCTCTACTCTATAAAAAACTTCCTGTCAGACAAATCACTGCTGCAATATAAGTAGTCCCCTTCAGTCATGATGTGTTCACTGACCTAACTTAATTCGTTCCGTATTATTTTTATCTTTTTACCCGACTGCCAAGCAAGAGTTGTGTTTTTATATTATTTTATGTGAAATCTTAATAATTTGTAACAATAATGTAAATTGAATTCCTATGTAATTATCGTATGCAAGGGCGGGACGCAGCTGATATCAATTTAATTATTTATGCCCTGTATTATGTAGGTACATAATACAGGGCATAAATAATTAAATTGTGGATCATAGGTCCAATCAAGACCTATGATCCACAATAAAGATATTGAAGTATTGAAGCTATGAGTATGACGTGTTGCGGTTGGCCAGCAGTGAAAGCATAAATATATTTTTTAATAATTTTAATAATAAATATAATAAATATTTTATTTTTTGATAATTTTTATATTTTTTTATATTTTTAATAATATATTTTTTTGGTCATTTTAGTCGGCAAATTAAAAAAAAAAAACACTGATGTCAGTTTTATGTTTTCACTTCTGTCGGCAGTCCCTGTCCATGTTTCTTTTGACAGTTTTTGCGCCATGATACCACCTTTTATAGCACTACCGTTATTTAATATAACATACCTCTTAAAAAAGAATAATGAACCTACAAGTGTGTCCGTTAGGTCCAGTTCCCATTAGAACCATAAACCTAGAGGACCTAGCCACAGATTAGAAATCATACTTAGAAAATAAAGGCCATAGAATTTTTAGAGAAGCACTTACTATTCAAAATAAGAGGGGTCATGGCGTGGTGTTGCCAGACCTGGCTGCATTTTTTTTTACATTGGTTATTAATGTGACTAAGGTATATAAGTTACAATATATTTGTTTTTGACAAAATATTTTTGTCCACGGTGTTGTATTTAGTTAATAATTATAGTAACATAATGCGCAGTCACGGAAAGAAAATGAAAATACAAAAGGGACATAAAAGGGTAATTTTAACCTGTATGCACATTATTATTTACCCGCTTACGTGTTACCAACATTTTGAATGAAAATAACAGTTCGAAAAGGTGACATGTGCCTGTTACATAAGTGAAAAAAAATGTGTTTGAATATTGCACCTCTACAGACCTATTTAAAATGTAAATTTATATTGTTATATGTGGAGGAGTTATTTACAGTCTAATGATTTCTTTATTTGCGTAAGTATTTACGACCATTAAAAAATTATTTAGAAAAAAAACTACCAATTAGATTTTTTTTTATAATCTGACAACCCACAATGCTCTTAACATCTGACCCCTGGTCCTAGGCAAGCAGCTGGACTACTAACGCATGCGACCCTCCTCTCGTGGCTTCAATTAATAATAAGTCTATACTGCACGATTGTTTGGCGTCCAGCATCAAAGATTAGAGGGGTAGAATCGTCGGAACTTATTTTCATTTCAAAGTAAAAACTCAAATATTGACTGCATTTATGAGTTTGTTACCTACAATGTTTTTATACGGGTTTGACCGTTTTCCGAGATCCCACGATATGATTTAGATCGTGATATGATTTTTAACATGATATGATTGAAATCGTGGGATCTCGTACTGCTACTTCACCCAAAATAAGTAATTACCTAGTGTTTGTCTGACAGTCCTAATCTTAATTTTGTAAGAACTGTGTATATTCAAGTGTTGCACGCGCAATTTTTTTTTTGGTCTTGCTACTTATAAACACCGTTATTCAATTTTCAATTTAAGGATTAAAAGGTCACGAAAATAAATTAAATGACTGATTGATTTTTATTTAACTAATTTAAAATATTTTTAAAGTCATCAAAGTCACGCCATTTTTCCGTTAATAAGACTCAATTCCAATTTAGAATTTTATTCTATGCCGCGCTATTAAATGTGACCCAACTAGTGGCCAGTGCGTGCTATACAAAAATAAATAGTCCATTGTCTATGGACTAAATAGGGTTGCGTTCGGCCGCGTTCACTTATCAACTATTTTGCAGTTTAAAAAAAATGTTCTGCTCGTGATTTCAATTAACAAGTTGTGTATTTTGTTTGAGTCTTGACCAGTGAAAGTGTTTGTGGACGTATGGTTTCAATAATTAGGTAGCTATACCGAAGTAAGTGCCTATGTATTATGGGGTGAGAACCTTATTTAATTTCTAATGGTCCGATTTTGTTTATTGAACGAGCGTTGACTTCTTTTTCATTGTAGATCTTACATTAAATATCTTTTATTAGATATGAAGGCCTTGGCAGAGGGTATAACTTTGTGCCCTTTGGCGTCAAGACCCTCGGTCCGTGAGGTCCCAGTGCGCATAAGTTATTTGCGGAAATCGCGAAACGTCTAGTTGATGTAACTGGTGACTGAAAAGCTGGCGGCTTTCTCGCGCAACGCGTCAGCATTGCAATTCAGCGCGGAAATGCCGCCAGCATCCTCGGTACAATGCCCCGAGGGACCTTTTCAGGCTTAACTTAGTTTTAATTTAATTTAGTTAATGTTAATAATCATCTTGTAATTTAGTTGTGTAAATAAATATGTTGATCTTACAAGTAATTGTATTCTAGGCAATAAGTAAGGTACAGTTGGCTTCGTGGCGGACTGGCGCCAGGGGTAACAAAACCCGTGGGGTAATTGTGTAACACAGTATCAATAGCAATGGGTTTCACGGGTGAATGATGTAAACAATATTTTGTAACCATAATACGTTGATTTAAAAGAGTGTCCTTGGAGTTTCTTGCCCGTTCTTCTCCATAGGTACCTACTACGCTTTGGAATGGGCAACTAGCTTCATCTTTCTGACTGACTGACCGAACCCTTGACAATTCAAAAGTGCCTGTAATTGGTTTATTTGAAATAAATGCTTTGAGTTTGAGTTTGAGTTTTCATTTTGACAGTTCAACAACATTCATTGCGTTATTTACAGCAGACACATTTTTCTAACATATGAAGCGATGGATTAGCAATATACTTCAAAATCATTCAGATTGTGATTTTTTAAATTTTTTTTTTTTTTTGGATTGGAAATCATCAAATAACTTCTCCCGCTCTGGGCGGAGCGGGAGGGTGTTGACGGTCAGACTCTTACTGACTAAAACCCATCCGTATTCCTTCCGTTGCCTGAGTTGCCAGGCCTCGGTGACCCTTTAGTACCTTCTCGCGATGACATTAGGGACTGCCAAACTGTTGCTGTTTTTAAAAGAGTGAATGAACACTATCTTTCCACTTTGCCATAGTTGCATATTATGTATTTATTATTTTATACTACTAATTATATAAAAGTATTTTAGTGTTATTTATTTTAGAAGTATGTATTTATGTAAGTATATTCTCTTATTATATATTTCAATAAGTGAATAGTTCTTTTTTTGTTGTTATTTTTATCTATTGTATTTTCTCTCCAACTCTTACACACGGTGTCTACATATCTTTGTCTACTGTCCTATCGTAGGTATGCTGGAAGAGATGTCTTAAGAAATAAGCATCACCTTTGTACGTATTTATCTGTTCCTTTCCTCTTGTCTATTTATATGTGTGTACATAAACTGTTAAATAAATATAAATAATAATCTGTTATTTTGGGCTGTTAATCATAAATTGTGCCAAGTATATTTTGTCCCTAGTCAAGTTACGATGTCGTATTATCTGCAGTCAACCAAGCAAAAGTTACACGTATTTCTGTTTACTATTCAGTTTTGTAAAGGGTGGCGCAAATTATTTATTTGCTCATTCAACGGAGTTTTTTTATCCTTTTCCCTGGTGTAATACCTTATTTTATTTGTCACAGGCGTAGAACCAGATGAAAAGGGCCAATTTCGGCCTTTTTACCGGGTACCGGACTATTTACCAAGGATGTCTGCGCTCGGTCCATTCTCACCAGCCGCATAAAATGAATCTGCATGCCCTCGATTCGCCTCTATCAGCCGAACAGAATCATTGGAGGCCGTAGACCATTCTCTCCGTATAGATGTGCGTCACATGATCGTCGCGTCACCTGCAGTTCAGTCGAGGAGCGCTACGCCTTGCAGTCTTGTAATGTAAGCGGGCACGCCCTTTATGCCTGGAGGCTTTTATTTAGGTATTAAGTTCTGTTTACGTTTTTATGTTGTAAGTTTTATCTGCTTGAGTACAGTTTTCATTGTTTTGTTGGTATGTTGGCGTGTGCTAGCTAACATATATGGCAAATAATTTAATTTAATGTTTTGTGTTTCGTAATGTTAATTACTTTGCATACGATTTGTATAGAATCAAGTTTATATAACTAAACAAAGAGGTGTGCTGCTGGGGAGTTTGTTCCACCACTTCTTCTTCCCAGCTAAAGCACTAGGAAGTGGTGAAGGGTGGGCATTTTTGGGGGACTGTCTCATGTAACTTTGACGTTCGAAAAGTGCTGATTCTCAGCCTAGTTTGAATAAATGACTTTTGATTTTTGATTTTGAGTCCGTTAGAAAATTTTAGTTAAACCTTCACACTTAATAACTATAGTTATGGAATGGTATTGTATGTTATGGTACTTTCTGCGTTTACATTTTAATGTTAGTTGATATTTTTTATACTAGCAATGTCAAATTATTTGTTTCAAATAGCCACTTTTGAACGTCAAAATTTACATACAAAATTGAATTGATTCTAGTCTCCCTTACCTAAAAGGTAGTTTCGTATGGAGAAGAATGGGCAAGAAACTCCACCGTTACTCTTATAAAATGTTTTACAATATTTTGTATAGGTACATTAATTATATAATTATATGTATATTATATTATATTATATTTAAGCTTAACTTAGTTTTAATTTAATTTAGTTAATGTTAATAATCATCTTGTAATTTGGTTATGTAAATAAATATATTTTTATATATTATACAAAAAAAAAAAATATATGTGAAGACGATGCACCTAGAATAAAATTACTTTACCACAATAGGTAAAAAGAATTGAAAATGAAGCAATGACAGATAAATTAATTATGTGATAGATACATGGTTCTCACATGTTTACAAACATTGTAAAAGGATACGTCTTTCTAAAAAAATAAATAATAGGTCAGTGTGTGAGTTAAGGCTCTTACAGACTGGGACGATTACGGCTCAGTATGCCTTTAAGGTAATCACAGAATGTAAAATAAACATTGGTTTATTATTTTTATCAAACAATAAATTATAAAAATTACAATAGCAACCAGTTTGATTTTGTCGAGCTCTGTTTCGGTCGGGATAACTTAGGTTCATCTATAAAAGATAATGGTTCTGTTGACAACGTAATTTAGGGGTCGCGAACCTAAACGCGATTCCAATCCATTCCTTCGTTCGTAAACCAAATGCGTAACTAAGATTTACCATCCGATGTACTTATCTTAAGTTTTCTCGTAATTCCTCTTCAATTAGGCCAAATTCCCGGTTCAGTATCACAACAAAGAAAACAAAAAATAAATAAAAATAAAATGTATGAATTGAACAAAACTCAACCTCAAAGCATTTATTTCAAATTACACCAATTACAGGCACTTTTGAATTGTCAAGGGCTCGGTTACTCTGAAAGATGAAGCTAGTTGCCCATTCCAAAGCGTAGTAGGTACCCATGGAGAAGAACGGGCAAGAAACTCCACGGATACTCGTTTAAAACAAAATATTGTTACAAAATATTAGTTACATCAAACAGAAAATAAAACAGAACAGCGTGCAGTGGCGTCTAGATGGTGTCGTTGTCCAATAATGATTACAAAATAAAATAAATATATTTATATAAGTTTATAATTACAATAATGTAATATATATATTTTAATTTTTTTATACTCATAATTTGTCAAATCTACAACTGAATTAATAATAATAATAATATTCTTTATTTTTCGGACAACAGGGATCCATCGTGTTAGTAAGCAAAACAAAATAACTTATTTCTAGTACTAACACTAGAAATAAGTTATTTTGTTTTGCTTACTACTTACAAAATATTAGTTACATCAAACAGAAAATAAAACAGAACAGCGTGCAGGTGCGTCTAGATGGTGTCGTTGTCCAATAATGATTAAAAAATAAAATAAATATATTTATATAAGTTTATAATTACAATAATGTAATATATATATTTTAATTTTTTTATACTCATAATTTGTCAAATCTACAACTGAATTAATAATAATAATAATATTCTTTATTTTTCGGACAACAGTGATCCATAGTGTTAGTAAGCAAAACAAAATAACTTATTTCTAGTGTTAGTAGCTGAGATACAATAGAGAAAAAAAGAGTAAATAGTATTGTGAAAAGGACATCTCCGGTTTAATGTCCAGTGATTGTCCTTCTCACAAAACTTTTAACAATCGAAGAGTCGATACTCTCCGCCATAGTTTTTAGGATGCTGTTGCCATTCGCCCGCAACCTTGACAACAGCGACAAACAGCAAACAAAACAACAACAGCGAATTAAAGGGCCGCTGGCTAGTTAAGCTACGGTTTTCATAGAAAACTGGTGGCCGCCACATAGCGTCCGCAATATACCGGCGAATGACGTCACTGAAACTTTTTGACTCTGTAAAGTCAAACTCCACTGCCATCATTTTCATGACAGCCGTCACCGTGGCCGTTATGTGGCGGACACCGCTTTTTCTAGGAATCCGTAGCTTTACGTTAACTTATAATGATTAGTTTAAAAAGTCATTTTCTCAAGTGGGTGAAGTTTTTAACAACTTGTATGCAGCTAATATTTATGAGTAGGTACGAGGTTATAATAATGTTCTCAAATCGTTTTTTTGTAATGCGTTAATGACTGCATACTTGGCGACACTCATGCTCAGTCTCAAAATTGTTCTCATTTCCACCGCATCCGCCATAGGTAAAAGGTTCACAACAGCCAGAACAAGGGTGGTAGTAATATCTGAAAAAAGCATGGAATTAGTATGTGCTATATGTAAAGTAAAAAAAAAAATATTGACAGGTGTAAACGTAACTGATTGACCCGGCCCGGCCGTCAAGAGAATGCGATGTCCGTTGAACAATTTTTAGTATCTTATTTTTAGGATCAAATTCGCAAAACACATATTCGAAAGTACTGAACCTAACAGGAGCCAAGAACGCATTCTTTCAACGGCCGGACTGTAGCTGAAAATAAGTAGAATGAGTACATACCTACGAAAGGCACCTCGACACGGTCCTGTTTCACGCGGTAGCAGGCATAAAGGATCTGAAAAAGAAAACATCATTTAATGAAAAGGATATCTACATCATCATCCTTCTGCCCTTATTCTTATTCATTTGAGTTCGACGCCGCCGCAAGTCTTCGTCTTCCATACATCTTTTTCAAACTTTGGTTTCATAAGCAAGCGGTGAACGGTCACATAATAACGGCTGTCCAAATACAGAGCGTTTTTGACACCTTGATGTCAAAAACGATGTCGATGACGGCCGTTATAATTTGACGGAACTGCTTTTCTAGGAAACCCTAGCTTAAGGGCTGATTTTTTCAACGCCAGGTATCTTTATCCGTGGAATCAAATAGACGTTTAACAGATTTTTTAAGGAAAAACTATAATAAAATTCAAAATTATTTCTTAGTCGACATTTCAGTAGTTATTCCCTTTCAACACTAGTACAAGGATCTTTGGCACTCGAATGACGTTAACAGGGTGGCGCTGTTTGGTCCAGGCCATGGTACGGAGCGAGAGGGCATGGGAAGACTCCTCCTTCTACGAAGCAGTAATGCTCGCGAAGGAGAAGACGGAATGGGTGAGGGAGAGGCAAAGTTCGCGCCCTCAGGCCCCTAGCCACCGCATGAGACGACTTGGGCGTCGAGAATCCCAGGTGGATTTCTGGCCACCGCACCGTAGGCGCGGGCTTGCGGACGGTGAGCAATGGGTAGCTCACCTTCTGGTAAGACCAGGCCCGGGTCAACGGCGCGTAGTGTTCCACGCGCGCCTCATAGATATGTCAGCACAAGTGTCGGGATCCACTAGGGCCGATGCCTGCCGGGGCCGCGGGAAAGTCCGAAAGGGATACCGAGGCCCCTGTGAACACACAGGCAATGGATGGAATACGGGTGGGGTTTAGTCAGTAAGAGTCTGACACACCCTCCCGCTCCGCCGCAAGCGGGAGAACTTATTTGATAATTTTCAAACAAAAAAAAAGGGTGGCGCTCTTGGTAAACATTTAATGCAGTTGTTTTGTGAAATGTATTGAAAAAGCAAGATGGCAGCTTTAGTTCCGATTTTGGCCATGCGTCAAAATATCCTTGTAAGTACAGGCATAGCCATATTATGATCTTTACAAACACATTCCATCATCCATCCCATGTCTTAAAGTCTATTGAAACTTACCTAAAGTAGCGTTGACAACTCCCACAAACAAAATTACAAGGAAACAAAATAGTTTCATTCTGAAATACGTAGTCGTCCAAACAACGTTTTAGGTACAACAATACTTAATAGTATTATGTATAAAAACACAACTAGTTACAATATCTTTTGCCATTTATATTTAAAAAAATTGTTTGAATAACAGGGATGTACTAGCGCATTCTAAATTCTAGTATACGAAATATACATAAATGCCATTAAAAAAAATACCTAACCAAGTATAAATGCATATTATTTGCCGACGACATAATTTATTTTAGTAACATCTGATAAAAAGAGTACCATTACAGATCATGAGTTTGACATTAATAATACACTTTGACGTCGTGGTCTTATCGGAATGCTGGTTACGTAAATGCCCTCATCTTCCCTCGATACCGGGTTTTGTATCTAATTATTCTGATCACTCAAACCAAAATGATGGTGTTGTGGTGTATACTAAGGTAGAGTTACAGTTCCTTTTAGAAAAGCCTATACTCGCTGATGCAAATTGTCTTATAATCAAATTTAAAAATGAGGTGGCGCTTATCGCTGTATATAGGTCACCTTCAAATAGGAATATTCACCACTTTATTACCAGTCTCGATGTTATCCTCAATTCATTAAATAATTCTAGAACCGTTATTTTGGTTGGAGATATCAACATAAATATAGCACCAAATTGGGTTGATTCGAACTCAGACATGTACCTAAATGCTGTTGCGTCACATGCCATGTTGCCGGCTCATGTTTTCCCGACACGCAACGATAGTTGCATTGACCACGTTATGTTAAAATCAAATAAACCAGCTATTACCTTAGTTCTTGACTCTCTAATTACTGATCATGCTCCTGTTGTAGTTTTCTGTAATTTGAAATTAGATATCCCTAAATCACCTTCCCGGCAGCATCGTGTAAACATTAATGCTTGCGTAGTTGCTCTTGAGAATGTTGACTTTACTCCCGTTATGAGTTGTCAGGATGCTGAAACTGCTGCATCCACCATGGTCAAAATTGTTTCCTCAATTGTAGATGAAAATAGTCGTGATTCTGTTGTCCCGAACCGAAAACGCATTATTAAGCCATGGATCACACCTGGGCTTCTTAGGTGTATTCGAAACCGGGACAACATGTACCGCAAAATGAGGAGGGATGCTGAAAATACTACCTTAAAAGTAACCTACAATCGATATAAAAAAATTTGCAACAATCTGTTAAAGAAATTAAAACGAGAATATGAACGACATGAATTTGAAAAACATCGCAAGAACCCGAAAGCTACCTGGAATCTCATCAAAACTATCTCCAACCTTCAAAAAAGTGAGTCCTCTGCCAGTGAGTTATTATCGCTTACTCCAGATCCAACTAAATCACTTGACTCTGTCAACGACTTCTTTGCAAATGTGGGACCAAAACTGGCCGCTAAAATTTTTAACTCCCCAAACTATACCTCTAGCAACACCTCTGACTCTGGTAGTTTTGATGTCCACCCTAACTCGATGGCTATTTTTGGCACGGACAACGAAGAGATAGATTATCTTATTCGTGGCCTTCGACTAACTAGTGCTGCGGGTTGGGATGGCATCCCCGCAAATGTAATCTATAGTGCTAGAAACATACTTGTCCCAGTTATCTGCCACGTGTTCAACCTTGCCCTTACATCTGGAATATTCCCAACGGTGTTCAAAAAGGCTGTTGTGCACCCTATTCACAAGAGTGGAGACAGAGACAGTGTCAATAACTACAGACCCATATCTGTATTATCAATTCTATCTAAGCTCCTCGAAAAAGTAATTAATAAACGTCTGCTGGATTACCTTAACTCACAAAATATACTCGCAAATAACCAATATGGATTCAGGTCAGGCAAAAACACAGAGGATGCCATATTAGAATTAATAGGTTCAGTAGCTCAAAACCTTAACAGCAAGGATAAATCTATCGCTATCTTCCTTGATCTTTCTAAAGCCTTTGACACTGTCTCTGTCCCCCTTCTACTCAAAAAACTGGAAAAGATTGGTATACGAGGCCTACCGCTTAATCTATTTAAGAGTTACCTCAGTGGTCGCTCGCAAATCGTCAGGATAAACAACCACACCAGCAAAGAAGCATTCCTCTCCTATGGAGTACCACAAGGTAGTGTCTTAGGACCTACCCTTTTCTTGGTTTACATAAACGAGCTCTGTAAACTTGATCTAAGAAACTCCAAAGTAATTGCTTACGCTGATGACACTGTTATCCTGGTTCGAGGCAGTGACTGGAACGAAGCTCGGCTTCAGGCAGAGTCAGCCTTGCGAGTGACTATGAGATGGCTGACACAGAATTTGCTCACCCTCAACTTGGATAAAACCAGATTTATCACTTTTAGTCCAAGGAAAGCGTCACAGCCAGCCCCACCCTTCCGTCTGACTGCTCATGCGTGCCATACAACTAGGACTGACATCTGTGGCTGTCCCGAAGTTAAGCGCACGGACTCAATAAAATATCTTGGAGTCTGGGTCGACAGCGGGTTGACGTGGAGTGAGCAGATCAAATCACTGGTATCTAGGGTTAGAAAATTAATTTTTGTTTTTAAAAATCTAAGGACCTCCGCCAATTTCTCTACCCTGAGAACTGTGTACTTTGCTCTTGCTCATTCCATTTTAACGTACTGTATTTCGGCTTGGGGTGGTGCTGGTAAATGTCTTCTGCTGCGTTTGGAGAGGGCGCAGAGGGCTGTTCTTAAGGTTATGGCCTTCAAACCCTATCGCTTCCCTACCTGCGAATTGTACACGCTATGGAGGCTACCTACGGTAAGGCACTCTTTTGCGCTAAGTACAATGTTGCGTAAACATTCCAACTTGTCTTTTGACCCAGAGTTTAGAAAACATAAACGCCGAACGGACAGAGTTTGCCCGACACCAGCCGTTAAATTAGAAATTGTCCGCCGCCAGTTCATTTTCTTCAGTCCCGTGCTTTATAATAGAATAAATAAAGTTCTAACAATTTATCCATGTACTCTCCGGGATTGCAAAAGGAAAATTGATCAATGGCTTCATAATCTCACATACGAAGAGTTGGAGAATCTAGTTAAACCCTAAATATCTTTCTTCCTCAGACATGCACACCATATACACGTAGCGAGGAGTGTGCTCGTGGGGAGGTTCCACAAACACACTCTACACTTACACCCCACAGACACGCACTACACTCACATACAACACTCCCGCATGCACAACTTAACTAACACTTAGGTACCTATTTAATTTTTTTATTATTTACTACTTTAATTGTTTATTACTTATAAATTTTACTATTTTATTTGTTTTCTCTGTACTGGAACGCTGTGTCTCCCTCTTGGAGGTGGGCGTTAATAGCTGCGACACAGTTTCGTAACTAATGTGGCTATTTACGTACGCAATCAATTGTAAAATGTGTTTTTGTTCCAATAAAGATTTATTATTATTATTATTATTATTAATACAATACACGTTACTGCTTTGGCTTGACATAAACCACTTGAAAATAAATTTTGAATAATCCGTTTACATTCAATTTGATTATATTATTTAATTAATTATGTTTATATATATTTATTGAGATATTTTTTTTTTAATACAACATAATTATGATCTTAAATGTATTTATATAAATTTTGAATAATAAATATAAAAAAAGAAAGTTAAACCGGTTTCTTTCGTTTCCTTTATTTTATATTTGTTTGCTTTGCCATAAAATAACGACATTTTACAGGAGTCAGAGAATTCAATTATTTTTTATACAACTTGTTTTATGGCAATAAAAATAAAATCGAGAGGTGTCAAGGGACACCCGGATGGAACGAAGTTCCTTTCGATTAATTAGTGAAGGAATTGTAATATTTTTTTTATTTTTTTTTTGTTAATTAGTATTTTTTTATTATTAACAAATATAATGTAATATAAACTTAATCAGTAGGCTCAATTTTAGTAATAATTGGCTTGTGGAGAGAGAGAGAGAGAGAGACAGACAGAGAAACACGCGCACGCCGCACGGCTTACAACTATAGGAACTATAGCAAAAAGTGTCGTTACAACTTTTGGTCTTAATTTTTTCCGTCTGGCCCCCTTTCGCAACGCGCGATAAGGAACTTCGTTCCAATATTTTTTTGTGTTTGTATTTGTACATTATCAAAATTATAAATAAAATCAAAGAAATAATACATACGAGGTTCTTAGGCGTGATAAAAGACAAAGATATTAACTGGGAACAACACGTAGATAATGTTGGCACTAGAATTAATAAATTTGTGTGTTATGCACTAAAAATGTAACGAACATAAAAACTGCTATTACTTACGAGTATATCATACCACGGTCTTGTATGTGGGGTGAGCGACAGATGCTCTATTCAGATCGATCGGTACTAATTTACCGATCTGGGTAGAGCATTTGTCGCTCGAGAAAAGTGTATGAGCAATAAGTGGCTCTCAACCTGATGACTCGTGTCAACTAGTGTTTAAAAAGCTTGGTTTGTTACCGTTGCCATCTCTGTACATTTATGATATACATATGTGTGTTCGTTTCTGTTACTATTACTGTTAACAGCCCACTGCTAGGCAAAGGCCTCTCAATAAATGCACGTGTGTTCGTAGTTGTGAGTACTACGCACCTGACCTTTCTGAAAAACATCACCAATAAGCTCACTATAATGCCCTTCTAGGGCGTTCTCTTCCGGCGTTCTCACTCACATCTGCTTTGTAAATACCTTTTGTTGGTCGCCTTTCATTCATTCTCTCAACATGACCAAATCGACCGAGGTTATACTCTTTCCATTCCCGACGACGCCTTAACCCTCCTCCAGAAGAGTGGTAAGGCCACTGGCACTGTAGCACACGAGGCCCGCTGCGACGTCCTCGTGCATCCCCGCCCCGACAATTGCTCGAGCCAGCCCGCGCTGCTGAACCTGTAGCTTTAAATTCGTCCCCGAATAATATTAATCCGATCCAACCTATCCCTTGCTGTCCTCCCCCAGCGACGCTAAAAGATGAGGTCCGTAGGTACCCAACAGGGGGTGTCCTTAGCGTGTAGTCGCTTAGTATATAAGTTTATGCCCTGGCTGGAGGCCTAAATTTATTGAGGTGCCCACAGGAAAGTCCGGTTAAGCAGATGAGAACCTCTTAGCATCTGCGAGACATAAAAAACCTGCTCTCTAATGTCAAATTATATGTCATTCAAACCTAACCTAAAATAAAGTCATTATAGTCCTAGGCTCTAGCTGGGCATTAATATATGTTAATATTGTACTGACTTTGAATAGGACCCGCTGGTGCGTAGTGTGATTTGAATTTGGAACCTCAACAAAAAAAGTTGTATGAAAAGTTTTAACACAAAAAAAAATCTATTAAAGTACAGCTCGACTAAAGATTTCTAACTTCAGAGGTTTTAGTTGCCGGCGACGAAAATATTAAGAAATTACGCAATTTAATAGAGATGTTATAGTGGCATAATATGCAATGTTTATTACTTAAATAGATAAAACAATAGTACATTATTGCAAAGGCCGTGAAATAGGCAATTAAGTACAGGTCGAGTATTAGTTTGGAGGCCGAGCCGTAGGCGAGGACTTCACTAAATACCTACGAGACAGGCAATTGCCATTTCCGCCGAGGCATATATATTGCTTTTCTCAAAAGAATGCAGGGAAAAAAAAAATACTTTTTATATTATACATTTAATTTAATTCATATCTTTGACTTCGCTGGAAGCAGATTTTCCATTGCCAATTTGGCTTCTGATCTTAAATCTGGTGGAGTACAATCAATCTCCATTTCACTCTCTGAACCGTTAGAACTCATTTTAATTATTAATTTTATATTTATTAAGTATGTAAATAACAAATCAAGATAAATTTTCAGCTTTGCCGACAATTTTTTAATTTATCACCTGTGTCGAAAGGCAAACGCATTTATCTATACAGCCACGTGAACGAAATTTGTACTTAGCAAAGAGACTTACTTTGGTATGCCAAGAATGATAAAAGAGATCCAATCAAAGAGTATTTAATAACCCCAGCACGCCGTTACATACAACATTGCTGCGTTGTAATGTTCCAAATTCAAAAAACGCAAAAATTTGTCGTCAGTGTAGTGTGCTACGCTGACGACACGTTGGTCCTGGCGCAATCCCAGGTCGCACCAGGCGGCGGCCGAAGTAGCGGCACGCTGGGTTGCGACAATCGTAGAAAGGATCCGGCAATTGGGACTCGCGGTGGCCCTGCACAAGTCCGAGGCCATGTTTTTTCATGGTGCTCGGAACGCACCACCGTCGGGAGGGGTTTGCATCGGCGTCGAGTCAACGATGAAGTACCTGGGACTCGTCCTCGACAGCCGGTAGAACTTCATGGAGCATTCCCGACGTTTGGCTCCCAAACTGGAGCGGGCTGGGGCTGCCTTGAAGCGGTTGCTGCCCAATCTAGGGGGTCCAAAAGCCTCCTGCCTGAGGCTGTATGCAGGGGTCGTGCGGTCCCTGGCCCTTTACGGGGCTCCTGTGTGGGCGCGTTCCCTGGCGCTACGGCCAGCCCACCGGATGAGCGCGGCCCAAAGGGTCATGGCCAGCCGGTTGGTCCGGGGATACCGCACGGGCTCCAGTGAGGCAGCGAGCCTCCTTGCCGGATTGCCAGTAATGTGGAGGCAAAAGCCCTCGCGCACGTATTGGAGTCATGCGAGGAGGCGAAACGCCGGTGCGTAACTCCGCTGCCGCGAGAAATCACGGCACAGCGGACAGAGCTCCGGCGGGATCTAATGGCGTCATGAAGAGAGCGATAGTCGCAACCCAGTGCTGGGTACGCCACAATTGCGGTGATAAGTCCCCTATTTGAGGAGTGGCTAGAGAGGCGCCACGGCATCCTCACCTTCCGCCTGACACAGGTACTCACGGGACACGGCAGCTTCGGGAGTTTCCTGTGTCGGATAAGGCGGTAGGAAACGCCTGGGTGTCACCACTGTGTGGATCGCCCGGAGGACACGGTGGAGCATAGTCTGCCCGGCTTGGGCAAAGCACCGCAGTGTCCTAGTTGAGGCGATTGGCGGCAGAGATCTCTCGCGTCCGACTCTGGTTCAGGCCATAGTACGGAGTGAGAGGGCATGGGCAGCTGTCACCTCCTTCTACGAAGCAGTAATGCTCGCGAAGAAGGAGGGGCCAACTGACCAAAATAGGCTTCTCTTAAAAAAAAAAATTGCCAAATCTGTATAGTTTGTGGTAGTGGAAAAAAAATTATGTTAATTTTGAACATATTTCCCAGAACTTGATTCTTACTAAAACACGTTTTGAAAAAAAAATCTCGATACAAACTAACGTTGAACTAACCTCTTACCTTGACTTCTAATCCAAAATATCTGTATTAAATATCAACATACGTTACGTATTTAATTAATAACAAGTTTGTCTTATTTGAATGCAGACCTTGCTTGTTTTTTATTTTCGAATACTCAACTCAATTTTGAGTATATAGATAATTGCTGCATATTTTGCAATAAATTATTAGCGTTTTGTCATCACGCTTCTCTTTCTTTTCTATGCAATCTGACAGTGACCGCGGTTTAGGAGTTGTCAGCGCACAGACTGGTATTTGGTCCTAAAAGTTGGCCAAAATCATGTTTTTATATATTAGTTCTACTCCCTCTAAGCCATTGTTTCCAAAAATTTCGATAACCGCACCAAACAATAAAAAAAAAACACAAAGCGCTAGTACTATCCATCACAGTATTCGTGTTCGCCTACAGTATTCGTGTGATTGTTCGATGCGCACAAATTTCTTTGTTTTGAAATATTTGCCATCTTGTGACTTAACGATTTTGTGTTAGTTTTCACTATGGATTGTGCAGAACCAGGTATGTACTTTATTCGGCACTTAATTTTAACAACTAATCTATAGCCTTTCTTCATTTATGTCCTTGAAATGTGAACACCAAAAAAAACTGCTATAAAAACACATTTTGGGAGAAATATATTAAAACCTCCTTTGATCTTCAAAGGAGGTTTTAATATATTTCTCACCATTTCTTAGCCAAAATTGTAATTGTTAATTATAGAATAGACCTTATAGGATATAATGTAACACGAAACAGCCACCCCAAAGTACCCCCCTATTTTTAGTGATTTTTTTTCGTAGGTAATGGTGCCGATTCCCTTGTTCACAAACTAAACTAAACTAAATTTAAGTTCAGTGCATCTTTTTCTTTCTATTTCATTAAGAAAAAGACATAAGATAAATTTTAGTTTAGTCCTGTCAAATTAATCAGCGCTTGACGTAAATTGACGTAATTTTAGTAGGCGAGTTTTTAATCACGTCTAAACTTGTATGGAGTAGTGACAGGCGCTGATTAATTTGACAGGACTAAACTAAAATTTATCTTCTGTCCTTTTCATAATGAAATAAAAAGAAAACGATGCACTGAACTTAAATTTAGTATAGTTTGTGAACAAGGGAATCGGCACTACTATCGATATTTAGTAAATTAAGTTTAACTTAAATTTTGAGTATTTTTGTTATAGGTTCTTCTGGAATGAGGTTTTTGACTCGAAATTATTTATTTAATATAATGGAACGCTCGTTCCTTAACATTTATGAAAAAGTTGCAATTTATGGAGCGAGAACTACTCAATCAAATATGCAGAAAATGACCAAAATATTGCTGATGTAAAGCAAAAACTGTCGGTTATCAAACACCAGTTTAAACAAAAATGGCAAGCTGCTCGCAATACAAAGGTCAGATTCCTAGAAAACAATGCTGATTGGCTTAAAGGATGCAAATCGCTACCGAAAGCAGGTAAGTGATACCCACATTACGTTACTTCTATTGTTTTGTTATACATTAAAGCATTTTGCTGACCCGCACAATAGAAATGTAAAGTATGTGTTTGGGTACAACTATTGTCTTTTTGTTACAGGAGTAAGTCCCGGTAGACCTCAAAAGTCGTTCCCAGACTTGAGTGAAAGGAGCAAAAGACGAAAAACAAAAGAACTTAGATCGTTTGACACAGATGAGTTGACATATGCAACACAGATGAAGTTACGGGAGACAGGCAAAGTAGATGCATCAAAAATTTTAAAAAACTTGACAAAAAGTCCCAGAAGAGCAAGGAAATATGCAATAGCGATGAAAAAAGCACTGTTGAAGAAGAACAGGACAAATCAAACAAATTAACACATTTACGTGCCTTGTTCATGTATACCGAAGCGGGACTAACACAGGCCCAATATGAAATAGTGCGGGAAACTAATCCAAGTTTTTATACGTGCTATTCGATATTGCAAAAGTTAAAGAAAGAGTGCTATCCTGAAATTCACCGTGTAACTGAAGCAAGGGTGAACTGTGCTGAAGTAAGGGTTTAAAATCTCATGAATCATACGGCACAGCGACTGATCTTGGTGAGGTAGTCGAACAATTGAATGAATTAGAAAAACAATCGTTAGTATTAATAAGTAAATGGGGCTGCGATGGATCTCAACAGATGCAGTACAAAATGAAATTTGAAAACGAAGCCAATTCTGACGCAAACATATTTCAAAGTTCCATGGTACCAGTTCAGTTCAGTTGATTTACGGACCGCAAAGAAAAATACTGTGGCAAAATCCTACCCCATCTTCACCACGTTATTGTCGGCCAATAAGAACACGATTCGTAAAAGAAACCACAGATGTAACAAACGAAGAAATTGACTATATTAAAACACAAATAAAAGCGCTCAATAAAAGCGAAGTCAACCATTTTTTCATCAAGCATAAAATGCTTTTCACTATGGTTGATGGAAAGGTATGCAATGCTGCTACGCATACTAAATCAACCATGAGGTGCTACTTATGCGGTGCTACGTCATCACAATTTAATAATTTAGAGAAGGTGGAGCCATGCAAAAAAGAGAACATGGAATTCGGCTTATCTTTGTTACATGCTCGCATAAGATTTTTTGAGAGCATTTTACATGTGGGCTATAGATTGCCCGTAAGAAAATGGAACATACGCCTTACTGCCGAGGAAAAGCAAGTAGTGGAAAATAAAAAAAAATAAATCCAAGATAAGTTCCGAGAACAACTTGGTCTATTGGTGGATATACCAAAAGCCAACTTTAGTAATACCAATGAGGGAAACACCAGTAGACGGTTTTTTGAAAACTTCGAAATATCGGCGGCAATTACTGGGATAGATCTAAATTTAATTTATCGATTAAAAGTAATTTTGGACACATTGTGCTGTGGTTTTAAAATAAGCGTGGAGGCATTTGAAAAATATTGCCAAGAAACGGCTAAGTTATACGTTTCCTTGTATAACTTTTATCCAATGTCTCCGACATTACATAAAATATGGTGTCATGGAGCTGAAGTGGTAGTGGAAGCCATTCTTCCCATTGGACAATTGTCCGACGAACCGGCAGAAGCACGTAACAAACACATTATAATGTTCTGGCTTAACTACGCCCGAAAGTTTTCCCGGGTAGCTTGCAACGCAGATGTCCTAAACAGGCTCCTCTTAACCTCTGACCCTGTCCTAACGGGCATGAGGAAGAGGAAGATTAAAAAAAAACTCCCACTATCGGACGACGTTCTAAATTTATTATTAGAAAGTGACATTTTTAATGTAAATTTTGAAGACGACGACGAAAATGACGAATAAATGCTTGTACATACAACGTGTGCCTTTTTTTTAACTTTTACAAGCTAAAAATGAAATAAAACCATGTTAGACAGTCAATAAGGGTATCAAATATTTTTGGCCAACTTTTAGGACTAAATACCAGTCTGTGCAGCGTCTTAATGAAAAATCTACTATTAAACCGGCCCTGTTCAAAACTACTGATATTTCGATACGTTATGCGTCAGTCTTTTATTATCTTGAACGGCTGTGTATACTCAATAACTATGGAAATAGTTTATTTAATTTCTTAGTAGGTATATTAGTTTAAAAAACAATATAATCATCATGCAACTGTATAAACAATAACAAACTAGAAGTTGATTCAATAGTGTAAAACCAGTAATACTTGAAACTTCAGGTTGGCGCTGTCAGTGAGAGAAAATGTCAATAGATTGTCATATTTCGGACATTTTCAATAAGTTCCGTAGTCTTCCGTGTACCAATATAAATTAGACATATTTTTTTATTATTTCGAACCCAAGGTTAATTTAACCTTGGCTTCTAAATAATAAAAAATATGTTAGTGTAGTTAATTATTTACGACTAAATGTTCATATTATGACAGGCTTTTTAGCATTTTTAATTGGTATTCTTCACCGTACACAATGAATTATTAGCTAGCTCAGATAGTGATGTTAATACTAAAGAGACTATCTTAGGCACTGAGCAACCCTGGTTCAGGCCATGGTACGGAGCGAGAGGGCATGGGCAGCCGTCACCTCCTTCTGCGAAGCAATAATGCTCACGTAGGAGGAGGCGGGACGGTTGAGGAAAAGCCAAATTTCGTGCACTCTCGCCCCTAGCCGCCGCAGGAGACGCCCTGTTCGTCAGGAATCCCGGATGGATTTCCGGCCACCGCGTACGGTGCACCGTAGGCGCGGGCTTGCGGACCGTGAGCAATGGGTAGCTCACCGTCCGGTAAGGACCAGGCCCGGGTCGCGGTGCGTTGTATTCCACGCGCGCCTCAAAGAGATGTCGTCAGCACAAATGTAGGGGTCCACTAGGGCCGAAACCTGCCGGGGTCGCGGGAAGGTATTAAATGGTCACAGAGGCCCCCGCAATACAGGCAACGGAAGGAATACGGGTGGGTTTTAGTCAGTAAGAGTCTGACACACCCTCCCGCTCCGCCCAGAGTGGAAGAAGTTATTTGATGATTTCCCACCCAAAAAAAGAAGGCACTGAGCAACATTTGGTGTAAATTCCGGAGAAATTACTCGCACATAATTTAAAGACTAATCTTTCTTACCTCAAAAATGGTACCTGTCCTGGGTGCGTTCATTGCATGCAAGTTTGATACCAGTTCAAAATTTGTTGGTTTGCCATGTGTGTGTTATAAACTAGTAGATTAGATTAGATAAAGAGGTTGTGAGGAAGAAGAAAGAGGCCTGGCTTAATGTGCTAGCCTGTAAGGCCCAAAATAAGATGAATCAGGCAACGACTGTGGCAGACGATTTGGAAAGAGTGAACAAGGAATATACCGAAATGAAAACGAAAGTAAAAGAGATTGTAAAAATGAAGAAGGATGAAAAGGAAGAAAAGTATAACAGGAAGTTCTGATAAATTCAGGGCCAATGTTAAGCTGTTTCGGAAACAGGTAAGATTGGCTCGCGGAGTGGCAGGAACATCGAGTACGAATGTTATAAGAGCTGAAGATGGATGATTTTAGGCGGAGAATGTAAGGTCTTGGAACGCTGGAAGGGATACTTTGAAACTTTATTTAGTTGTCAAGATAGTGTGCAAGGAGTGGCTAATTGGGCAGAAGCCAGCTTGGAAGACCCACGCTCAGATGCAGGTGAAGGGAAAGAAATAGAAGTAGATGAGATTGTAAGAGCGTTGAAAAGGATAAAAAGTGGGAAAGCTGCTGGGTATGTCAGAGTGTCTGCTGAAATGCTGAAGGGCGTTGTGCCGAATCTTTAATATGTGTAGGAGATATGACCATGTGCCGGATGACTGGTGCAAGGCTGTAATTGTACCACTACATAAGGGAAAAGGCTCCCAGCAGGAGTGTATAAATTACCGCAGCAAAATTACCGTCTTTTGAGTGTTGTCGGAAAACTGTATGCGAAGGTTTTAATTAAGAGAGTGTTATGAGTGACCGATGAGAAAATATGGGATGTGCAAGCAGGATTTAGAGAGGGATTGGGCTGTATGGATCAGATTTTCTCCATAAGGTGCATAGCCGAAAAACATCTGGCAAAGCACAAGAAAGTCTACTGTGCTTTCGTTGACTTGAAGAAGGCCTATGACAGTGTGTGGAGGGAAGAACTGTGGTCGACACTATCCATGTTTGGTGTGGACTGGCGCTTGGTACGGGCACTGAAATCTTTATACAAGGATTCAAGTGCTTGTGTTAGGATAAATCAGGCATACACAGGCTGGTTCTGCATCTCAAGGGGTGTTATGTCTAACACCCCACCGCGTCTCTGTGGATGTTTAACTTGTACATGGATAGTTGTCTGATAGATTTGAAAGAGGGTGAGTGCGGATTGAGAATGAATGAGTTGCCTGTGTGTTGCCTTCTGTACGCAGATGATCAATTTCTAGTTGCATCGTCAGCACAACAGCTGCAAGACATGGTTACTGTGATGGATGAAGCTTAAAAGATGAAAGGGATGAATATAAATGTGAATAAGATGAAGGTCATGGTGTTTGAAAGAGAAGAGGATATATTGGTGGCTGATGTGAAAATAAATGATAAGAGTGTAGAGCAAATAAGTGAATTTGTATATTTGTGGAGTCTGTTTACAAAATCAAAATCAAAAGTCATTTATGCAAACTACGCTGATAATCAGCACTTTTCGAACGTCAACATTACATAAGACAGTCCCCCAAAACACCCACCCTTCACCACTTCCTAGTGCTTTAGCTGGGAAGAAGAAGTGGTCAACAAACTCCCCAGCAGCACAGCTGTCTGTTCAGTAAGACAAAAAAAAAATGGATTCTATACAACAGTATGCAAAACAATTTATATTACGTGCAACACAAAACATTAAATTATTAGCCATATGTCAGCTAACACACCACTATACCAAAAAAAAAAGGGGTTGAAAGATTGATGAAGATGTGGAAAGGAGAGTAAATGCGGGAAATAAAATGAATGGTGCTATACATGTGATGGTGATCGTGAGTCGATGCCCAAAGAGGTGCCTACGCTTATGTATGGAAGTGAATATTGGGTGTGGCAAAAGAAGCATGAAAGTAGAGTAAATGCTGTGGAAATGCGTTCCTTGAAAAGCATGTGTGGTGTGACTATAAATGATAGGCTGAAAAATGTTATGGTAAGGCAAAGGTGCGGTTTAAAGGAAGATGTAGTGACAAAAATTGAGTATGAAAAAGAGTATGCTAAGATGGTTTGGTCATGATGTGAGGATGAATGAAAGGCGACTAACATAAGGTATTATGTATACAAGGCGATGTGCGTGTGTGTGAGTGGAAATGCCGGGAGGGGACGCCCCAGAAAGACATTGACCTCATTGGTGATGTTCTTCAAAAAGGTTAGGTGCGTAGTGCTTGCAACCGGCGTGCGTGTATGACCCGTTGTATGAACGTAAACGAAGCAAAAGGAGTATGTAAGGAGCGTAGCAGGTGGCGTTGTATAGACTCTGCCTACCCCCATGGGAAGAAGGCGTGAGTTTATGTATGTATGTGTGTAGATTATAAACTAGATATCGAAAAATAATGCGTTCAATTGTGAATGGTTTGTTGCAGTTCACAAATTCGATGTTCATAATCATACGGTGACTTAAATACTCGACTGTATTCTCTTCAAAGTTTTAAGTTTTGACTTCTGTCGGCACTCCCCATGACTGCCTCATTTTTTTACCTAATCCTTAACTTCTGAATCAAAAAAATGCTGCGTAGTTCCCATCTATAGGTGCTTGTTCATTTATCAATTATTTATTTATTATTAAAATAAAAAATAACCATTTCTCAATAATACAGCCCCATCGAACCTTATACAACTTAATATTCCGATTTTAAGTGAAAAATAAGGCCTTCGATATGCTATGTAACTCCATGTATAATATTGTTAGAGCCAACAAGAAGTGTAAAACCTCTTTTTATAGTTCTATTTTTATTCTTCTTTATTTTGATATGAATCCTCTATAAAAGGTTCTCAAATCCTATGGTGTTGTAAATTGTTGTAAGAACTATGTAAATTCACGAAAAGTTTCTGGTAATATTTAGTTAGATAAGATAATATTTCTTTATTTGTTAAACATTGTATACTTAAAAGAGCATGCAAGATATTACAGTCATCGTTTGAGTCCAATCATGTTCAGGCGTAAGTATCGGCGTACAAATATTTCCTGCATTGAAAATAATTAGCAATAACAAAATCTAAAATTTACCTAGAATATGCACTAACAAAGTTTATAATTAGAAAGTTAATAAATTAGAAATTATTATTCTATATAACATTCTATATAAACAATGACATGAATATTTACTTTGTATAGTATTATATTATATTATTTTAATTATTAGGAATGTGAGGACTATGTGGGTCATGGTTTGTTTTTTTTTTGTCTCTTTGTTTTAATGATGGTCTGGCAGTTTGAGTACTTCATGCGGCCTACCGAAATGTCTTTTATTTGGTATTGTTCGTCAAATCATTGAGCTCCTTAAGTTTTGAGTTGAGCTGCATGATACTGACAAATGCGTGCACTGACTGGACAGGTCCACTCAAATCTGTGTGGTCTTTCCTCAAAAGACCATTTCGGACACCAACCTACATGGTCCTCAAATGATCTGACCAAGATTATGTCCGAATATACACATTGACATTGATGAATTTTATTTATGCAATGACATGAATATTTACTCTGTGTAGTATTAAATTGTTTTAATTATTGTAAATGTGAAGACTATGTGGATCATTGTTTAATTTTGTTTTATTCTCAGTTAGTTTTTAACATGGTCTGGCAGTTTTGAGTATTTTTTGCGGCCCAGCCAAATGTCCTTTCTTTGGTATTGTTCGTTGAATCGTTGAGCTCCTTTAGTTATGAGTTGAGCTGCACAACGACTGACAAATGCGTGCACTGACTGGACAGGTTCACTCAATCTGTGGGGTTCTTTCATCAAAAGACCATTTCAGACATAGATCTACATGGTCCTCACATGATCTGACCAAGATTATGTCTGGACTTTAAAAGAGACTTTGACCCTTGAGTTTGTTTCGCCATTTCTTCTCAGGGGTAGTCAGATAGGAAATGTCGACTCCATCTAGCTTATTTTTTAATATGACGTGTAAAAGTGATTGTCATAATTATTATCCTATTTACAGAATAAACAATTTCATTTCATTTCAATGTTGTACTAAATTTCATTATGCAACTCCTTTTCAGAGGAGAGAAGATAAATTTCAGTTTAGTTTTGTCAAATTAATCAGCACCTGTCACTACTGCATACAAGTTTAGACGTGATTAAAAACTTGCCTACTAAAATTACGTCAATTAACGTCAAGCGCTGATTAATTTGACAGGACTGAACTAAAATTTATCTTCTGTCCTTTTCTTAATGAAATAGAAAGAAAAAGATGCACTGAACTTAAATTTAGTTTAGTTTGTGAACAAGGGAATCAGCACCAATGGTTACTATGACGCTGGTTGTTTTAATTTTGGCAATAAGCTAACTGTTTCAGAAACTTTAATAGAGGATTTATAGCATGGGTTGTAGGTAGGTTGTATAGTACATTATTGCAAAGGCCGTGAAATAGGCAATTGCAGGTCGAGTATGAGTTTGAAGGCCGTGCCGTAGGCGAGGACTTCATTAATACGAGACAGGCAATTGCCGTTTCTGCCGAGGCATATACAGGGTGACATTGAAAACATGCGACAAATCGAAATGGGAGATTGTACTCATCATTATGAACAACTTTTACTAAGGGACCAAAGCTACAATCCCAAAAAAAAAACAACTGCTGTCCCCTACATTTATGTTCGCAATACCTCATAAAAATGTAGGAAAAGCAGATTTTTTTTTTGGGATTACAGCTTTGGTCCCTTAGTAAAAGTTATTAATAATGATGTATAAAATGTCCCATTTCAGTTTGTCGCAAGTTTTCAATATCAATCTGTATAGTGCTTTTCCCAAAAGAATACAGGGAAATAAAACGTAATTTTTATATTACTCATTAAATCTAATTAATATTAAAAGTTACATTAGTCATATTGGGGCAATTACTAAAATAAAATGTTATTGATTTCCCAGGTACTGGTAGATGGCTGACCGCTGAATATGCTGGTTTGAGGTGGATGGCTGTGGACTTAGATGATAGCAAGTGGCCAGCGGGTGAGATTCTGTTTCCGAATTAGGTTGCAATGTGATGTATTGATTTATTTTATTATTTATGTCAGTTTTGTTTTCAATTGAGTCCTCAATGTAGCCTTCAGCCACTTTATCGGACTTCCAGCCTCCGTGTCTTTTCAGAGTCGTCAAATTCGCTCCAGAATCAGTCAGAAGAGTGGCTGAAGACCTACGGAAACAATGTCCAGTGTAACATTCAGGATTTGTCAAGTTTAAATAAGTTGCTATTTCTTTAGGTATTTTAGGTATTTTGTGTCTTCCAATGGAGGAGCAGTCCAAAGGAGCAGTGGTGCCCCGTGGTAACGGCCGCGACTTACGAATTGTAGGTCGTAGGTTCAAACCCGGACAGGCGCTTTACTTTGTGTAAATTATTCCATCACCACTGCTCTCAAAACGATGAAGGAAAACATCGTGAGGAAACCGGCATGTCCTAGAACCAAAAAATCTAAGACATATGTGACATCTACCAACCCGCACTGGACCCGCGTGGTGGATTACGGCCCACTCCCTCTCACAGAGAGGAGGCCTGTGTCCCAGCAGTGGGAACATTATAGGCTGATTATGTATGTATATGTGTCTTCCAATGAACTGCTTCATGCACTTCCCTTTCTGAAAGTTAAGACAAAACCTATCTGATGTGTTCGCTGGACGAAGATTATAATATTTTTTTACATATGTTAGGAACTTTCCTCGGATTACAAATATCGATTATAAATATCCGGTCAATCTTTGTTTTAGTGTTGCGCAATCATATCTTTTGTGGTAATACTATAGAGTTCGATACTCCGACATGCTACGTCAACGCCTAATATCATAGCAACCTGTAACAAACAAAACTAAATATCAAGCTACAGCCACGGACAGTATATTTAATTTTAATAAGACTCATAAATCCTGAGTATCAAAATTCATCCAAATCCATCCAGCCATTTTGGCTTAACTGTGTCTCAAATAAATAATTAATTAACTTTGTCGCTAAATATATATTATCTGGGACTTTAATTAAACATTGCTTTATGTTTTCGCCAGTAAAAAATTTCGATTATTTGCTTTTGAATCCGGTCGATTGTCGTTTAAGAAAAGTAGTTAAATTTCCATAATTTTTCAAGTTAATGCCGTTTTTAAATGTAAACTTCAGCATGGAATAAATTGCCCATAATGTAGATGGCTTTTTAGTTTTTAGCAATCTCATTCAAATCAGAGAAAATGTTCACATTTTTCTCGTTTTTCCTACTTATAAAATTTTCATATACTTTCATATATTTTTTTTTTGACTTTGCTGGAAGCAGGTTTTCCATTGCCAATTTGGCTTCTGATCTTAAATCTCGTGGAGTACAATCAATATCCATTTCACTCTCTGAACCGTTGGAACTCATTTTAATTAGTAAATTTATATTTAATATGTACTCGTATGTAAATAACAAATTAATCAAGACAAATTTTCAGCTTTGCTGCCATTTTTTTAATTTATCACCTGTGTCAAAAGGCAAACGCATTTACATATGTGTACAGCCACGTGAACGCAATTTGTACTAAGCAAAGGTACTTACTTTGGTATGCCAAGAATGATAAAAGAGATCGTATCAAAGAGTATTTAATAGTACTCTTTAATAATTATATTTTAACCCATTGCTCGAGGCATACTCCAGGTCCCCATCAATTTCCTAAGACCGCAAACCGATGCGCTCAGCAGCACCATGTCGTCAGCGTAGCTCAAATTACTGACGCATGCTCCATCCACATGGCAACGAACATGCTGGCTGCTGAGCTCAGGGCATTCACATAGATGTTGAAGAGCGCAGGAGAGTACTCACTCCGCGCTCCAACCTGCAAGGTTCCGACATTACCCGCCTATCTGACGCTATTGATCTGGTGACCATACCAATATAACAATATGTTCGAGAGTTCTGGGGTATCCCGATACTCTCCAGTTTCTCCCACAGGATTTTATATGACACCAAATCGAAGGCCTTGAAAGATCCAGAAATCACGCGTACCAGGAGTTTTGCGATCTGTATAATATCTGACGACATGATTAAGACTCAGAATCGCAGCTTCAGTAGACAGTTTGGGTTAACTGATTGTCATGCGGTGACAGATATTTATCTAGCTGAGTATTAAGCAAGCCCTCAAATACTTTTGCTACAATTGTTGCAAGCGAAATAGGCCTGTAGTTATTTACGTCAGCAACATCCCCTGGTCTTGTTCTTAAGACGCTGACAACACCTAAACTGCGGTCCCTGTCAGATTGCATAGAAAAGAAAGAGAAGCGCGATGACACAATGCTTGTAATTTATCGAAAAATATGAAGAAATTATCTATTTACTCAAAATTGAGTTGAGTAATCGAAAATAAAAACAACCAAGTTCTGCATTCAAATAAGCCGTTCTTGTTATTAATGAAATACGTAACGTATGTTGATATTTAATACAGATATTTTGGATTAGAACTCAAGGTAAGAGGTTAGTTTAACGTTAGTTTGTATCGAGATTTTTTTTCAAAACGTGTTTTGGTAACAACCAAGTTCTGGAAAATATGTTCAAAATTAACATATATTTTTTCCGCTACCACAAACTATACAGATTTGGCAATTTTTTTTCTTAAGAGAAGCCTATTTTTGTCAATTGGGTCTTGTCAGCGCCTTAACTACAGGCACTACACCAGTTTTCATAAGATCGGCAGGTAGGTATGAATGGCTCACACATAGAGAATAAAACAATAGCAGCACTTTCAATATATGCGGGCCTGCGTGCGTGGGATACTGAGCCCATCGTGGCCGGGGGGGATTTACCTTTAGTCATAGCCTTTATGACTGCAGCTACATCTTCAGCATTAAATCTTATCCTCATAAGACCACTCGGTATCTCAGCAGTGGGCACCTCACCTCCTAGCCCTTGTGTAGACTGTACACTAAAATGGCTTCCAAATATGTCAGCAATACGTTTAGAGTCGCTATCCCCGCGCATGCTAACCGGGCGACCAGGTCTCGGATTGACACTGTTGGTGCATTGCCAGAAACCCCGGCAGTCTCCAGACTTATGTATTTCAGTAATAGCATCCATTTTCACCTGATCTTTATGACCTTGATACCATTTCAGCCTGGACTTGAATACTTTTTGACTTTTATTCATTTCATCATACACGCACCCAGTTCTAGGCTTCCCGCACAAAACCTATTCCAAAAACCTCGACCGGACCTCCAGGTGAGCCCCGCGAACGTGTTCACTCCATCCTGATATGCATGAGCCCCTCCCGCCACTTCCGGCACAAGTGCCCATATCACTGACCACTGCTGCATTACGAAGGGCGACTATAATGTCAAAAGACAACTTGTCAAGAATATGCCTGTGACCAGGGTCTCCGCAATAACTATCTGTACATTGAGAAAATTCCACAGGAAAGTCAATACAGCTCAGTCTCCAATGACATTCTTTAACGTAGACTACTACTTACGCCTCATCCCTCTCGCCCCATATAATATTCTTGTTCCTATTTACGTCACTATATGACTTAGGTATTAATAAATATAAATTACATTGAACAATAAGGGCAAAGTGATCAGACCAAGCAGTGTCATATTTTACATACTCCACATTGCAAACGGTGCGTCTAGCCGCCTAGGTCACAATGCAGTGATCCAACCAACTACACGTCCCATACACATCATTTAAAAAGGTGTAAGTACCAGATTGTACACCTTAGCAGATCTACATCTATCATATGCATGACTATGTTTGTTCCTTACAGAATTCTGAAGGTTCATTAAAAAATTAATATAGAAGTTAGATATTGAAACCCATCACGTCTGTAAAGTTTACAAAAAAAATATTTTGTAGAACTGATATTTCAAGTGCGGTTGATGGATGACTCAAAAAAAACTCATCAAATCAATAGATTTTGTTTTATCATGTTTCGGTACGTCTGCGGAGTTTTGTTAGCTAATTTATTTGACCCTGTATACAGTATGTATCAGAAAGATCAAGTCAAATATATAGCTGTCCCATACGATATATAAGAAAACTTCAAAAAACAAGACTTCAATTCCTGCTCGATCCAAATATTATTTGGGTCGACAAGGAATTGAAGTTTTGTATGGTACAGTTGATATTTTTTTCGCGATTACGCTGTTGATTCTATGGAGAAAATGATTCAGTTTGATAGTCTGTACCACACCCTCAAATATGATCACACCATTCTTATACAAGTGGTGCCCTCTTCGGTTGTAATGGTATCTTATGGGCAGTGTGGGCAGTAGAAAGAAACCACTTTCTATCAGATATAATAATAGTCCTCGAGACCGAATCTCGCCATGGCGACCTATCTCAGCGGAGACCAGGCTTCGGCGCTCCAGATAATAATATTATAGTGTACAAGACAAGTGTGTGGGCAGATTCAGGTGCACTCTCTCTTCCCTCACTTTCATATTCCGATGGAACGGCAATCCGACACGACCGGAGAGAGATCAGGCGCAGGGCCAACGGCTTAAGGTGCTTGCCATCCGATATGCTATGCTGTCTACCTGAAACACATACTTAAAAATACCACTACCTAGCAATGATAACGTAAACACTACGCACCATACAACGCCAAGCCTGTCCGTGATGTCACAGTGGGCCCTATCAGAATACCAGTGCTGCGATACTTATTTTTAAATGCAGCGTCATGCTGAGATATGAGCCTTTTGGCCTCCTACAGGACTTTCTGTTTTTGTTTTCATTTACTTTATTTTTATTTTTTTTTAAATATTTCTTTGTGTGTTTAATTGAATTGGTGATCTTCCTGCGGGAGTCCCAATAAATATTTTTTCTTCCTTTTTTTCTGTATTCCCCGAAGGGTTACGCAAAAGTACACAGAAATCCTTAATTAACAATAATAACGTCTGTATTCCGCAAAGGATTAGGTCAGTACTTTTTAAGTTCCATGTAATTGGGAGCCCATTGCCATCAACCGGGCACGTATGCCGCCGGGCTGCTACTGCGATAAATGATAAACGATTTATTTTCTGTAAGTGGGTTTGTACAAACACTTTTACACGTCAATCATATTTTTAAAATAAAGCTAGATGAGGTCGGCGTTTCCTATCTGACTACTCTGAGAAGAAAGGCCGAAACAAACTCAGAGGTCACAGTCTCCTTTAAAGTCCAGACATAATCTTGGTCAGATCATGTGAAGGCCATGTAGATTGGTGTCTGGAATGGTCCTTTTGAGGAAAGAACCACACAGATTGAGTGGACCTTTCCAGTCAGTGCACGCATTGGTCAGTAATCGTGCAGCTCAACTCAGAGAAATTCCAGATGGAAACATTCAATAACATTATACCCGACCTGAGAATTGGACCCAGGACCTCAAGCTCAGCAGTAGCGCTTGCGACCACTGGACCAACGATGCAGGCGGCCCTTAATTAGAGGCCATTAGTTGGAGGCGCGCCATAACACCAATTTCAAGTCTTTCGTGGCGCGTGTTCCGACTCATCATTTAGTGACCTTCCTCAAGGAAGAGTTGTGGCCGAAAGATGTGCTGTATCGTCACTTCGTGTGCAGTAGTTTTTAAGTTTGTTGTATGTAGAAAATATGTATAAAGTGTGTGTGTGTGTATAAAGTTATTGTTTTTACACTAATATATTATGTATTTTGTTTTTATGGACCTTAGTTGTCTGAAATAAAGGATATTATTATTTTTATTTTAAATGACTGACATATCTGGGGTCCTGGACCTTTGGAAGGCGTACGAGGGTCCGAAGCCAACTCGTAGAGGCCCCTTAGACAATTTTAAATGTTGAGGCACCAACCGACGATTATCCCTGTATGCACTATGCAAATCCACGCAAGGACGATCCCCGGTTGATGCAGGACTATTGCAGAACATGGAACACATATTGGGCTATGGGTTTGGGAGGCTATAGTGGATCGGTTTCCTAAGACGAGACAGGCTAAGGCCCCTACCTGACCAATGCTTTATACAATATGTAACAAAAACCCTGTTGTTCCTTCTACCGTTCCTTCTATCGTTTTAAGAATCGGTTTACTAAGCGATAAAGCAACTCATTTATAAAAAACTGTTCAATAAAAAAAAAAAAATACCTAAATATTTAATTTTTGTAATGTTTAATCGATTTGTTACCTCTGCAATTCTGCATGAAGCGATGACGCGAAACCAGAAGTAGATAGAACGTTCCCGCTCTCTCTTTGATCGGCGCCGCCGCGCCGCCGATTATCTACCTATTTTTCTACACAAGTTCGTGACCTTGTCAGCTGTTGTTTGTCAGTATCACTTTAACGAATTAATCTTTGAAAATCTTGGTTTACACAGCATTTTTAAGCACAATTGATATTTGTTAAAACTACATTTAACACTTCACTACGTTAAAAAAACAAATTCGCCATGTCTGTCACATAAAACCTGATGTACCTATTTACATTTTAATGCATTAATTTATTATGATATCTACTTGACGGCCACGCAGTTGCTGTTCGATATCACCACCTTGTACCTCTACACTTCTTGTCTCATAGTCGGAGGGAAGTAGTGATTGGGCACGACAATAGTGAAATGGGTGCTGCCCATCTTCTTTGAGTACTCTCTTAACGCGCATATGATTTACTCCGAGTTCGTGTCCCACTGAGCGTGTACTTCGCGTTGGATCGTGCTCAAACAAGTCCAAGACTTCTGTCTCGAGTCCTCGGTCTGCCTGCGTCAGCTCGTACGTATGTGCAAACGTTGGAATGCCATCGCCGACGGTAATGATCGCAAAACGTTCTTGGTAGAGTCTGCGTGCTTCTGCATAATTGCAGTCATATTTCCGAAGACACATCAACATATTAAAATATTCTACGTTAGAATAAGACATTGTTAACGTTTACGTAAACAAAACACAATTCACTCACTACGTAGGTCAACAATAACATCCATCCTGAAGTAAAGTGCGCGGGAGACTAAAGGAAGTTATTCGCAGGGAGACGGGTGGCGGGGCGGCGGTGTAGGTAGGCACGTGGTACCGACTCGCCGACATACGCGGCGGAACTTTTTGGCGGCACCTTTTGTCGCATTCAAAGAAAGCCGCCGGCAGCTAGTAGGCTATTTAGCTAAATAAAGATGTACTTGTAAAATCATATACTGTAAACATTTTTTTGAATGTGTCGATTTTAATAGTTATTTGATTTTGACCTCTCGACTAGCCAATGCTTATTTTTTTAAATTATAATTTCATCAATGTTCTGCTTATAGGTAAATGTATACGTTCCTAAAAGGAATAAAGGCTCCTACATAGTGGTGCGACTTGTCGCGCGACGCGTCGCGACACAAAGGCACCGCTTGTAGCGCTACACGCGGTGTCTTGGTGTCGCGTCGCATCGCGCGACAAGTCGCGCCAGTATGTAGGAGCCTTAACAGGGTTTTTGTTACATATTGTATAAAATGGGCCCCGAAAACGGTCGCTAGCACATAATGACGTAGCGACAAGGGACCAACACTTCCTGAGGTGCTTGTGGAGTGGAGGGGTATTTACTCGTATTACACTTACTGGAATACTTCTTTCCTCCGAGCACGTTTACTCTTGCGAATCTCCACTAAAGACGGCCAATAAAGGCAAGCAAGCGGTGGGAGCTCTGTTTCTCGTCAGTGTTTACTCCAACCGGCCAATAAAGGCAAGCCAGAGATGAGGAACAAGACTTCTCCCGGGAGGTAGGGTCCGTGGGATCGCTACTGCCCAACAGCTCGCCACATGATGCCCTGCGGGTTCTGTATCTCTGTTGGTCTGGCTGCTTACCCTTATTATTATTATTAAATCCCCTTATTATTGTTATTACTGTCAATGTATTATTGACACAATACATTCAGTTTTCGATGCGCAAGCAAATATCGAAGAACCCTTCAGCGTTGCATGCTCACCGTTGCCCAGTCTCTGCAAATAGCCAGTGTAAGTGTCCCAATATTAAAAAGACAGATAAAATTAAATACCTGGGTATAATAATAGATGATACCCTATCCTTTAAACAACACATGGAAGCTCTAAATAATAGAATTCGTAAGCTGATATACGTATTCAAAAAGCTACGATTTATTGCAAATCCAAAAATAATTAGGCAAGTGTACTTTGCTCTTTGTCAGTCAATTTTGACTTATTGCATTACTTCATGGGGTGGGGCAAGTAAAACTTTGTTATTGCCCATTGAAAGAGCTCAAAGAGCTATTCTCAAGGTGGCTGCTTGCCGACCTTTCCTATTCCCCACTAACCTACTGTATAAATCTTGTGAAGTACTAACAGTTCGACAGTTATTTATAATGAGCACGGTACTAAAACAACACGCAGCACTTCCATACAGCACTGAATTTACTAAAAAGAGACGGAAAGATATAGTTTGCCCTCAAAAAAGTACAAAACATGCTTTCACAGCCAAATTTTATATGTACCTCGGTCCACTACTCTATAACAGGCTAAATGAAAAAGGAAACATCTACTCCGTAAATTATAGGAACTGCAAAAAAATCCTTAAGGAAACTCTTCAAACTATGTCCTATGACGATACAGAGAAGTTATTACTGGTGCTAAAGTAAAATATTTTTTGTATTATTGTTATTTCTTTTTTTATTTAGTTAGGTTAAGATACTATAATTTTTAGACACCATTTTACATTTATGTACCAATAATATTAATATGATATGTGATTATTTATTCAATTAATGTTACCTCCAATCGCCTGAAACACAGGATTTCCTAGTTCAGGCACAAATCATGGGTGAACTTGACATAGATTTAAGAAAAACTGTTATTTAACGCTGTACCTTATATTTTTGAATATATTTTTATTTTTATTTTTTTTAAAAATTAAATCCTTGATTCGTAATGAAAAAAACATAATTTTACCAAAAGCATAACATTTTGACCTATTTTGTTCCACATTTATGTTAAAATAAATTTCTAAAACAAAGAAATGAAGAACAGTGTTCCATCTAAATGGCTTGTTTCTTTATTCATAACTTAATAACAAAATAAAAAAGTTCTAAAGTCTAGTTGTCAATAGAGCCCCAACAAACCATAAACAAGCGCTGAACATTTGAAATGACACTCGAAAAAGAAAACAAAAATTCGCGCGCTTTTTACCCGCTAACAAGATATTGCGTAAATGTCACCGAGGTATTAAATATGGTGACGGTGTAAAATAATATTAGGTAATTTCTGTATTTGGTTCAGAAATCCGTTTTTAGGGTTCCGTACCCAAAGGGTGCCAGCGGAACCCTATTACTAAAAGGCTCCACTGTCTGTCCGTCCATCTGTCACAGAGCTGTATCTTTTGAACCGTAACAGGTAGTCACTTGAAATTTTAACAAAATCGAATAAAGTTAAAAAATAAAGGGTCCTTAAAAGAAACGAGTTTTTTTTACTAAAGTATTTAAAAAAAACCGGACAAGTGCGAGTTGAACTCGCGTGATGAGGGTTCCGTACAATAAATATGTTATCTACCATGTTTTTTGTCCCAAGATAATTTATCCCACGAACAAACTTACCATTGTAGTTGAAAAACACGTTCTCCCATACATTCCGACTGCAAGTGTAAGTTTGTACGCACAATATTGAGAGATTTACCACGTTATTTTTACACCATAGACTACTTATAGGTTTTCTTGTAATCTATAAGTAAAGAAGCATTTTCTGTATTTTTCAAATTTTTTAGGTTAGGTAGTTTCGGATATATGGATGAATGGTCAATTATCATCCATTTTCTTAATATAGCCGCAAAACTGTAAATGTTAAAATATAAAAAAAAATTGAGACCCTTCACAACAAGCCCTATCATTTGATATATAACACAGTAGACATTCCTAATTGCTATCTATTATGTAAATATATACAAAAACTTAATAATACTAATTAAATACTACCTTGAATTCATTCAAGCCTAGTACTTTTTGCTCAGAATCTGTGCATAACGTGTTTGTGTGAACTGAAACCCATGTAAATTGTACCCGTGCGAAACCGGGGTATGTCGCTGGTGTAAAGTAAAGTGCAGCATCCACCACAGATAAACTGACATGGTGGAAAGATGAGCATAAACTGTATTCGGTAGATACTACGAACCTGACCTTTCTGAAGAACATCACCAATAGGGTCACTAATGTCTTTCTAGGGCGTCTCTTTAAGGCGTTTCCACTCACATCTGCCTTGTGTTAGTCGCCTTTCACTCATCTTCTCAACATGACCAAACCATCTAAGCATTATCTTTTAAATTGTTGTCACTACATCTTCTTTTAAACCGCACTGTTCCCTTGTCACATAATTCCTCTTATTTCTTCTCCAAAAGTTAGTACATGCATGTCGTGCGTATACGAATGGCAACGGAAAATCACATTAATGCGACGGTGTGGTCTAATTTAACTATAAAAGTGTATGCTTTCCCCAGCCCTAGCGCGATCAAAGAGGTGGGTAGGCTTTTGAACGTATTAGAGGCGGATTTTTTTTTAGAACACTCTTCATTTGTTTTTCACAACATGTCTTGCAAATAGAAGATATAAATACATATGTTAAGATATAAGTATGTCTAATTAGAAGATATAAATATGTTTTTACTTTTGCATGCCGTAAGGTAGTGTTGGAACTGCCTTTATAAAGTTTACATCCTATTTTGTACCCACATTCATGGCAAATAAATTATTTCTGATTCTGATTTTGATAGGTTTAAGTCGGTTGGTGTCCCTGTTTATTTTTTTTTTTACCGGGCATGCCTATGTGTTTTTTTTACCCACTCGAAATATTAATAAACCGGTCAAGTGCGTGTCAGACCACACACAATGAAGGCTTCCGTATTTGGGAAGTTGGGATGAATTTATCCCAAAAACAAACTTAACATTGTAGTTGAAAAACATGTTCTCCCATACATCGATATATGCCACGGTCAGTTCTTCAACTGCTAAAGTAAGTTGGTCGACTATTACTCGTAAACTTGTAAAGCCTACTTAGCTGTGATAGTTTTCCTTTTAAGGCGCTGACAAGACCCAATTGACAAAAATAGGCTTATCTTAAGAAAAAAAAAAATTACAAATCCGTATAGTTTGTGGCAGCGGAAAAAATATATGTTAATATTGAACATATTTCCTAGAACTTGGTTGTTACCAAAACACGTTTTGAAGAAAAAATCTCGATACAAACTAACGTTAAAGTAACCTCTTACCTTGAGTTCTAATCCAAAATATCTGTATTAAATATCAACATACGTTATGTATTTAATTAATAACAAGAACGTCTTATTTGAATGCAGAACTTGGTTGTTTTTTATTTTCGATTACTCAACTCAATTTTGAGTAAATACAGAATTGCTTCATATTTTGCAATAAATTACAAGCGTTGTGTCATCGCGCCTCTCTTTCTTTTCTATGCAATCTGACAATGACCGCGGTTTAGGTGTTGTCAGCGTCTTAACTTCGTATCGTGTGTCGTGAGAGTCGCACGTACAGTCGTATGAAATGGCTTTACTTAGTGTGTTAATATGCTAGGGGATCCCTGACTGTCCTTACATTTACCTAACCATCGCCCCCCACACGTGAAGGCTATATAAATGTACTCGATCATTATTTTTCAGTATTTTAGTGAAAAATCTTCAGCCTAGTCTAGATTTTTTTAAGTCTAGCTGCACATAGCGAGGTCTATGTCCTCTGTAGTGGCTGCGTGTGCGAGTAATAGGTGTTTAGCTGTGCGCTTGCTCGCATAATGTGAACACCCCGAGCCTCATCGTGTCCCAGTTACGGGCTAAGCTGTAGCTCAAAATGGCGCGTGATTTGATCATGGGTTTAGTTAACGGAGAAAAGTGTTTTGAAGAATTATTGTATTGTGATAACAACACATCTTTAGAAATTAACAGGTTCACTGTCCACAGACCAAACGGTCTGTAGAGAGACTTCCATACCAGTCCACAGACCGTATGTGGTCTGTTCGCCGGTACAATTTCTAAGCCATCTGACACTGTGGACGTAAGAAGAAAATCATTATTTAATGCGGACTTGGCAGAACACATCATAAAAAAATACATATAAAAAAAAAGATAATAAAAAGGAAAGGCATACTTTCCTTTTTTACAAAATTATTTTTATTATCTTTTTTTATATGTATTTTTTATGATGTGTCCTGCCAAGTCCGCTTCAAATAAGGACTTTTTTCTTACGTCCACAGTGTCAGATGGCTTAGAAATTCTACCGGCAAACAGACCACGTACGGTCTGTGGACTGGGATGGAAGTCTCTCTATATCGCATATGATCTGTGGACGACATATGATCTGTGGACTCACGAGGTAATTTTTACCGTCCTAAAGTTAAATAAATAAATAAATAAACAAATAACTAAATAAATCAATCCTGTAAATAAAAGGCTATATATATTTTAAAACACCTAAGTGTACATTTTAACCACAAATATACCGAATTTTAATAAAAATATAACTGGACTTATGGACCATTCCCACTCTGGAGCCTGGACTGTGAACCTGTTAAATAGAAATCATTTCTGCAAATCAATGAACCAAGGAGGGCCTAACATAATATTCGACCGTATCGCTGAGGTAGGGAAACGGCCTGAGTCTGATTAAAAATAAATAAGTTCACGCTTACGTCATCGTATTTTCATTGGCTACTCCTACAAGATTCGGAGACAAGAAATATCATTATACTTTTTCCTTAACACAAGTACTCCTGAAAGCAAGATATGAATGTATTACAATAACCTGAAATGTCGGTTATGAATAATGCATGAACTCCTTGCCAACGTACTTATCTTACGCCGTCGACAACTTGACGAGAAACTTGGATGATAAACAACGATGAAAATTTACGTCATGTTTTGTTTTTGTTTTCAGTAATATTAAGCTCGCTGTGGATGTGATATCTAGGGATGGGTGACCATCCATTTGAATACACAGGGCCGGATTTAAAGTTATGGCTGGCCTGGGGCAACCATGAAGTGGAGGCCCCGAAAGATTTGTGGAACAGAAAAAAAAAGTACCTTATGAAGATAAGATTGTAAAAAAAACAAATTGTGGAGGCCTCTTCTTTGTGGAGGCCCGATGTCAGTGCCCCTGTTGCCCTGCCCTGTGAATACATACCAAATGCTCTCCGTGCCTTGGAAAGCACGTTAAACCGATGGTCCTGGCTGTCATTTGTAGATCTTTGACGGGTAGTCAGAAGTCCGAAAGTCTGAGAGCCAATCTTGCTAAGAGGTGGGCATCGTGTCACTCAGTAACTGGGTTGTGGAGGTCAGATAAGCCGTGAAAATACTGGTATGAGTGAAATATCTGGTATAAATTCGGGCGGAGTTGTCCCTGACACATATCTGCAACAGCACCTGCGCTACGCATTTATACAGATATAATATTTTTTATTTATAAGTACATCTGGGGGCACGGCAGTGCCCCCGCCAAGACGAACCAAGCGAAGCGCAAGGGTACTACCTATCTTTTCTCGAAGAGCTTCGTCGTTTTTTGAACCCTCATAATTTGGTTTTGGATTATACCAGATAAACAAAATTCTTGGGATATGATGTCAATAGTAGACTCATTAAACATACAAAGTTTCAATTACATAGCTCTTAATACTTTACATTTTATTGATATCTACAAAACCCCGATTTTGTCACTGACTCACTCACTGATGATCATCGAAATTATTAGGTACTTCCTGAAGTCCTAGAAAGCTGAAATTTGGTATGTAAGCTAGTATTAGTACACAAACAAAAATCTAAAACTTGAAACCTTTTACCCCCCAACCCCTTAAACTAGGGGATGTAAGTTTGTATGAAACGTCCGCAAAATTTTGTTGATAGAGGTCTGAAAATTGATATACGGACTCCTTGTTATAAATAATTGTAAAATAAATCCAAAAAAAAGAAAAAATATTATCCTAAGCAACTTACAAAAAGAAGTGAAATCCCACCAAAAACATTTTCATGTAAAATGTTGCCAAGACGAATCCACTTGGCTCGCACTGTCAAAAAGTTATTAAGTGTCATGTAGAGCCAAGCTTCTAATTCTACACGCCCTAATTCTACAAGCCCTAACTTCACAAACCACACCTTAGTCAAAATATGTGGTTTGGCCGTTTCGTTACTACAAGAACTATTGTATAACAGAAGAGTAATGACCGTAAACATTTTTTTTTTTACCTTACACCCGTGTGAATGTAGCGAAATGGCCAAGCCACATATTTTAGCTAGGCTAGGCAGTCGCTCCATGTAAAATACTGGTACTCAGCTGCATCCGGTTAGACTGGAAGCTGACCCCGACATAGTGGGGAAAAGGCTGGGAAGATGACGATGACTCATGATGTCTCAACTTGTGTTGAACCTGTGCACCATGAAAATATATTTATTTATTTATTTATTTAACAGTTTATGTACAGACATATAAACAGACAAGAAGAAAGGAACAGAAAGATACGTACAAAGGTGATGCTTATTTCTAATGAAATCTCTTCCAGCATACCAGACAAAAGACAATCGCGCGCGGCGTATATATACCGGCTGATTTTGTTTATCGTCTCGAAAAACATAGGGTATTGTTGTTGTAGGTGAACGGAGTAGAAGCCTATGGCATAGTCAATTTTTTTTTTTTCTTCAACCTGTGAAGAAATTGATTTATCAATAAATACTTCCCATTTGAAGTAAACTTTTCATACTAAAACAATAAAAACAGAAAAAAAAGAATAAATCGATGAAAAAATATCGAAATTCAAATCATACAGGCTGCGTATGATTTCAATTTCGATATTTTTTCATCGATTTATTCTATTTTTTTTAAATAAAAGAAAAAAAATGACTATGCCATAGGCTTCTACTCCGTTCACCTACTATACCCTATGTTTTTCGAGACGATAAAAAAAAAAAATCAGCCGGTATAAAAGACTCACTAGAAGACTAAACAATTAGTTAATTGGGTTTTTGGTTGTATGTAAAGTTTTAAAACTCATTTTGTATTGATAAATATCTAGCTCAAACATAGTTGTCTAAGTGTGGATGTACTATAAACCTCTGACTTTTCCTTCGGGAATATAGGGGTGTTGCTATTTTATGTTACGTGTTGTTAAAAGTCTGTGTTCCTCAACTTAAACACTAAAAGGAACCGTTTCATATGTAAAAATAAATAAACATATTTTGACGATTTAAAAAAAAAATGCAGCGATAACCGTTATATGGCATATGTCAAAAAAACATAAATAATTAGTACTATAACCATGTGTAAGGATATTACGATTTTCCTTGCTGATTACGAGATAATTAACTTTTTCATACTAGCTTCATACAAATTTTTCGTAAAAAAATATAGTCCCTTTGTTTTGTGCAGAATTAACTCGGGTGTCATTTTTGAACATTGTAATAACTAATAGAAGCGATATCCGGCAAAATACCGCCACTTGCAAATTGAAATCCCTAAGTCTATGAAAGCCGATTTTTAGCCCATCGTGCGCCAGTCGCCTGAGCGATTCGGCGACGCGTAGTGGTGACCCACAAGTGACTGGCCGGTCGCCACGACCAATAGCACCACGGATGTATATGGGAGCGTTGATACGACGAGCAACTTTTGAGGCGACCAGACGGAATTTCTTCGACGTCCATACTGCACGAATGTACAGTTAGCGTCAAAAATATCGGGACGAACCGACTGTTCAAAATGATCTCAACAACTAAGAAAATTAAACTTTATCTCGATTTGATAAAACTCTTGTCAGAATGACAATTGTCGTGTACTTTCTTCATTTTTGAAACAGTTCTTGTGTCATTGAGTTAATATATTTATTTTTCATAGTTGTTTAGATCATTTTGAACAGTCTGTTCGTCCCGATATTATTGACGCTGACTGTACAAGAAACATTTATTTAATTTTAATTTTGATTCTAATAATATTTTTGATTTTGATTTAATTTTTTATTCTAATTTCGATTATGATTTTGTTTTTTACTTAATGTTTTGTTCTTTGTTTCTAATTATTTTTTCTATCCTTACTATGAGTAAAAAACCTTGTTAAAACGTACATTTAAGAAGCTATTTTTATGTAAGTGCTGTGTACGCCTGTAAGTGACTAATTCACCATAATTCAATGCTTATGTATCTTTTTATTATGTTAATGTTTTTAGTGAATAGGTCGTTGGTGTACATTTCAAATAACTAAATAAATAAATAAATTACATTCAGTCACTCGGCTTGGTTTCAGTCGGCGAGAGACCGAGTCACCGGTGACCAGTCGACAGCGCGCTATGGCTCTATAGACTCGCACTCTATGGCTCATTACGCAATGTCGACTTGTCGCCGGCGACTCAGTCGCTCGGCGACCACAACATAGGCAACTAGGCCCAGGAGACCAAGCCGAGCGACAGTATTCCAAGTACATTCGTGCAGAATGGACGTCGAATAAGCTGTTATAGTAGTACCCTGTGAATCCAATACACTGTAACTGCGAATAACCAATTTTGAAGAAAATTACGATCCATTTTTTTTCATTTTTTCGAAGATTACTCCAAAATTTTCTTTGCAAAGTATTTAGTGTTTGGTATCAAGTTAAAGGTAATTTTATGAGTTATCAAGCCCAGTATGTTTTATATATGTGTAAAATATAGATAAGTAATTATCGTGGATAACTTGTGTTGCCGTAATAGTCGTCAGAAGCGAAGAAAGAAATTGTTAAGGCAATACACTGTATTTTAGAGTTACAGTGTATTGACTTGGTAAAACAGGGCCTAGAAATATATGATTGGGAGTTATAGTCGGTTTTTTTACTACATGGGAGTAAACTGAATCAAAGTGTATTAGAAATTCTAAAATAAATAACAAACGAGTTTATTGAATTAGTAAACAACTTTTTATATTTTGTCAAAAAACTTATATAAGCCAAATTAACAAAATCAATCTGGCAGCATCATAACTGCTTTATAATTGCTTTATTTAGTAAATTAAAAAAATAACATTTTCAACTGTTAGAATCAGTCTTACAGTTTCATTTAGGAACTTGAAAATCAATAGAAAATCTTAACATAAGGTACCTTCTATCCAAATTAACTTTTACTAAGTCAGTCTTACAGTTCTTTAAAGATAGTGTAATAGTTCAGCCCTAAGCTTAGTGTTAAGAGAAACAAAATGGAAAAACTAAACATTATATTAAAATAAACCTTCACAATGTCAGTTTCACCGGAACATTAGTAGTTTGGTTCATCATAGTGTTCGTCAAGGTCCGGCTCAGATGATACAACAAGATTTTTATAAAATACTGACCTTGTTTGAGGCATAGACTTGCACAGCAGTAACAATTCTCTTTTTTAATTTCACTTATGCCCCTGGCTTCACCTTCTCTTGCTAATGAAAGGAGTAGATCGCTTTTACCAGTTGCAATTTCACCGGATAGTTTTTGCGCGTCCTTTCTTGTCAGACTTGTCCAGACTAATGTGTTATGTCTTTTTGAGTTATAACCAGCAGTTTTGATAACAGTTGGTAACTTTTCTACCTGTTTAGACAAGAAATCACGACGCCTTTGTCTGTCCATACTCCAAAACTGTTCATGTATTTCTTCTCTTTTCAGTTCATCTATGTGTTCAGTACATGACTTCTTATAGCTGTTATTGCTATGTGGTTTTATTGGATGCTTTTTTCTGATTTTCTAGAATATCTTTCGGGTCTCTCAATCTCTTTGCCTTTTTTGGCTGTAAAATTTCTATATTTTCTTGGTTTTCTATATAATTTGACTTGCCGTTACTCGTAATACTACGCTTCGTTGAATGCACACAATTATCTTCAGTCATTGGTACAATTTCGTCCCAGTCGATATCACTAGTTAAACGTGGCTGCCTGATGTTGGTGGTGAGGGTGTTGGTGGTTGGTGGGACAAGCATATCCGTATTTTCGCGATATGGTTAATGCTGTATAATGGCGTTCGTAGTGATTTTGACAAAATAATGTCTTGCTTGCGATTTAGGATTACTGTCTTAGTTATTGGGAACCGATTCTGAGGCTTGTATTTATTCCTGCGAAATTGAAGACGTAACTATAGCTAATAATTCTGAGCAGATCCCTTTACCTATTTCATCACACAAGCTTGGATAGTACCTACTCAGATTTATTTAATGGGATTAAACGACTGATAACACGACAGTCTATACTTGAGTCCATACGGTCATCACAAGGTACACAGAGACTTGGAGTGTCCATGTTAGTATTTTTTTCTTTTTGGACATCACTGTTTAGTTCTGACGCCATTGTAGCAGAACTAGAGTTATTGTAATATTTCAGATTGTTTTGGGATAACTTTCTCAACAATTTATTACGATAACCACTCATTATTAGAACTTATTATCACATTAATACACTAATTACTTCGGAAAGAAACGAAAACTGTCAATCACGGTGCGGCGCGTAAGCAATTTGTCAACAAACCGACGCAGAAATTAACAAATTTTCCCGCCGCCGTCGCTTTCTGCAAGATCGACCAATAATCATTGAGATCGATCGCCCGGCCTCACTCTGATTGGCGCGCCCGCGTCGCGCTAGCCCTTTAGCTTTGTTTTGACAAGACACTGTATCTTACAACGCGCGGAGATTATTTTGACAATATCCTGCATCTTCAATTGCCGTGTTTTTCTATTTTAGGCCTGTAGTTATAAGTAAATACAGTGTAATTTGCATTGTAATATCTCAGAACTTTTCATACAAACTAAAAAAACTATGAATGTGATAACATGGAACAGGCTCAAAGAAATCGATTGAACGTTGTTAATTCAAAACACTGTATCTATAGATGCAGTGTTTTGGTTTCACAGGGTACAGTAGCGCTACTAATAATGAAACGAAAGAAAAATAAAAGAGAATCAAGAGAGTATTGGGTACATCCTTTGTTACAAGAACGGAGATCAAAAGGAATGTTTAAAATATTTTATGAAGACGTGAGAAAATACCCTCGTATTTTTTTTAACTACGCAAGAATGTCTGTGCATTCGTTTGATGAGCTATTGTGTCTTCTGAAACCACATATAACTGGCACAGATACAAATATGCGAGCATGTGTTTCTCCGGAAGAAAAATTATTTATAACACTTAGGTAAGTGACAACTTCATTATTTTAAAACCAGAGTGTTTAATTTGACAGGACTAAACTAAAATGTATCTTCTGTCTTTTTCTTAATAAAATAGGAAGAAAAAGATGCACTGAACTTAAATTTAGTTTAGTTTGTGAACAAGGGAATCGGCACCATTGTGTATTTTTTATAATTTAACTAAATCAATTCTAATTTATAATTATATAACTAATTTTAAATTGAAAGCACAAAAAAAGAAATTAAAGATTCAAAATAAGTCAAAATATTCAGAATCTTGCGAGGCACTTGAGGTGGCAGTAGAAACTCGCGACTCTGAGCGTTCTTGCGGTGAAGGACCTGAAGTTGGTAGCGTATAGTAATTCTGTTGTGTTGGTGCTTCAGAGCGTAACCTTGGTGTTTGACTTAGTTGTTGACTTGGTGCTGTAGAAGACCCGGCCTCCGGTGTGAAATAGCCACGCTCTCACGCTCATACTCGTACTCATTATAATGACGCCAAACGGAGTTTGGATATACATTATTTGTCGTATTGGTTCCGAATGAATCGATCATTGTGCTTAATGGAATTTTCCCTGCTGGGTTTTTCTGTTCGGGAATTTTCCTAAAAGACGATAAATGGGTCAGCAGATTCATTCTGTGCTCATCTCGTTCCAAAACATCCGCGTTATTTTTACGAGTATATGTAATTATTCTCTTGTGCCATCATCTGAAGGTTTTTCTTTTTTCTTCCCACTATATTTTCCCTAGAGTTGTAACGTTACGATTGGCCGGAGGGCCAGTCGTAAGTCATGTTTAAAAAAGAAAACTAAAATAAGAGTACTTACTAATAAATATTTAAAAGATAAGACTTAATATTAAAATTTTCTATGGTTCCGGTCCGAGTGCACGGGACGTTTAGACGGCAAGATGTAGCATCGGCTAGCAGCAGCTGGACAGGGTCAGCAGGTAGTTGGTCTGGATCGGCAGGCAGCAATGGGACAGGGCTGACAGACGAGGCGGAGCACGAAGACGAGGATCTCGCCTTCACAGTCAGTCGGCAACTCTGTCCCAAGGAGTAAAATGTCTTTTGTAAGACAAGAGGTTCTGTTCTATAGTAGGTACTTAAATTAGTGGTATTGTTGGTGAGGTTGGTGGTATGATGTGTAGTCGGAGTTAGTGTCCAACGCCACGTTGATAGAATGCCCCAATAATGATAGAGCTCTCAGTCACGGAGCGGGCTAGTAAGATGGTGGCGTAGTCCGAATCTCGCCGATACGGCCGACTGCGGAGGCACTCCACAGCACCCCACGCTCCACGAGACGAGTTTCTGGACCTCCTAAGACACACGGGAGTGGTCGGCTATGGCGTCCTAAGGCGTGGCTTAGGACGCCATAGCCATACTATAACGCCTTCGGCCTTTGAAATCTCCCAAAGGCGGAAGTGAGAGGGCCGGCGGCTATGTAAGGTGAATCACAAATCACACACACTGAGATTCTTTAGATATTATATTTTTTACACGTTACAATTATTAGTACAAGAAATAAGTAAGAAGTGGGAAAGAAGTAAGAAACAAGTAAGCTATAGGACTGAACTGACTGAGTCGGTCAATCGAGTGAGCCCTTGTCAGGTCCGATCACCGCTTTTATATATCCTGGCAAAGATTCTAGAAGTTTCTGTGAAACATAATTCAAATGATTAATTTGAATGCCTGCCAGGATCAATAAAAACGGTTTACATAGCGAAGTAAGTCTGAAACTAGCTTTATCAAGGCCGGTACGATTCATAGAGAAAGAAAATATTAGACAGATGACAATTTATGATTGAAGATGTCAATGGATAAAATATGTTATTTTACAACAAGAGAAAATTAATAATATAAAATACAGTATTCGGTGTTAAAAACAGTTCATTGTGATGTTGCTTTTCAGCTGTGGTGTTCAAACATATGTAAGAAAGTTAGAGAAATAATATGATTTCATATGTTTGAAGAAAAGAAAACAGTAAAGGAATCAAAACAAAGGTAAATTTATAATTATTATAACATAAAAATGTGGCTTTGAGTAGCAAAATACCACAGAGTATGGCCCTAAACGTTCTTGATCAGTTGTCGAGTTTTCTTCTTCCGTAATGCTACTCTCTGTGTTTAAATTACCAACAGTATTCTTAAAAAACAATAGCAGTTTAAAATAAATATAGGGAGTTTTATGAGAACCAGCAGATCCACTTTTGGTATTTGTCAGTCTTCGTATTTCTCGAGCAAAGCAGCTTCTTATATTTTTCCATTTTTTCTGAGGTGATTGACCTGTATATATATTATAATTATGTAACATGTATTTTTTTATTTCAGATATCTTGGAAGTGGCTGCAAATTTGTAGATCTACATTACTCATACAGACTTGGGATTTCAACTATTGCTGAGATAATAAGAGAAGTTTGTCATTTTATATGGGTTTAAAGAAAGAAAGAAAGCTGAAAGACATGTGTTTACCACAACCGTCAACTTAACTTAACCGTTAACTTGAAAATTGTTTAAAAATCGCAAAAGATTTTCATTTGCGAGCCAATTTTCCAAATTGTATAGGTGCCATAGATGGTAAACATATAGGAACTATAAAACCTAAAAACAGTGGATCAGTGTGTAATAATTATAAACACTTCTTTTCTATAATTTTGCTTGCCATTTGTGACGCTGACTACAAGTTCATATACGAGTACATAGATGTTGGCTCCTATGGAGAGGATAGCGATTCTACTATATTTACACATTCAACATTTTATCAAAAGCTAATGAATAATGATTTACAAGTTCCGGAACTTCAGCCTATTTCATCCATAAATCCTATACCAGTACCGTTTGTAATTGTTGGTGACGAAACATTTGGACAATCTGATAAAATTATGCGACCGTTTGGTGGATCAAATTTAACAACAAAGAAAAAAATATTTAATTATAGGCTTTCTCGTGCTCGACGTTGCTTGTTGATATTTGCTAATATATCGAATGTTCATTCGGCATATTAGCAAATAAGTGGCAGATTTTTCACAGACCTATTAATGTGAATTTAGATCTAGTAACAAGCATCACCAAAACATGTTGTGTTCGTCACAACTATGTTCGAGAAAGAGACGGATATAAATTCGAAGATACCCTGTGCGTTCCTTGCTTAGAAGAAGGGCTACGCGACGTGGTATGTCATACAGAGATATGTTTGCTGATTATTTTATGACTAAGGGTCAATTACCTAGGCAGATGAGCAGAATTCATTAAAAAATAAATGACATTTTAACTTATCCATGTTTTTTTTTCTTCTTCTGGTAATCCTTCACCTCCAAATAACTTCACTATTTCTTCCCACTGGTTTTTCTTCAAATCCCGATTAGAATATTCGTTACTCAGTAAGTCCCAAATAGCTTTTCGGAATTGTATTTCCAATATAAATTTTTCGGTATCGAAAGCCTGAGCCATTTTTGTGGGCGACGTCCGGTCGTTACGACAGTTGCTCGCAGTGTGAATGCTTCCATTTGAAGCCGTGCTCCAATTGGTCGCCGGCGACCGGCAGTCGCTTGTGCGACTAGTCGACATTGCGTAATGACACTATTACATGGAACTTAAACTTACTTACTGGTGAAATGTGGATGTATTATAGGTACACCTCTGCCTTAAGGCGCTGACAAGACCTAATTGACCAAAATAGGCTTCTCTTAAGTAAAAAAAATGCCAAATCTGTTTAGTTTGTGGTAGCGGAAGAAATATATGTTAATTTTGAACATATTTCCCAGAACTTGGTTGTTACCAAAACCCGTTTTGAAAAAAATCTCGATACAATCTAACGTTAAAATAACCTCTTACCTTGAGTTCTAATCCAAAATATCTGCATTAAATATCAGCATACGTTACGTATTTAATTACTAACAAGAACGTCTTATTTGAATGCAGAACTTGGTTGTTTTGTATTTTCGATTACTCAACGCAATTATGAGTAAATAGATAATTGCTTCATATATTGCAATAAATTACAAGCGTTGTGTCATCGCGCTATTCTTTCTTATCTATGCAATCTGACAGTGACCGCGGTTTAGGTGTTGTCAGCGTCTTAAGTAAAATTAAAAAAAAAACCGGCCAAGTGCGAGTTGAACTCGTGTGGTGAGGGTTCAGTACAAATAATATGTTATATACTATGTTTTTACCCCAAGATAATTTATCCCAAGAACAACCTTAACATTGTAGTGGAAAAACATGCTCTCCCATAGATTCTAACTGCAAATGTAATTGTGCGTACAATATTGGGATATTTACCATGTTATGTTCACACCACAGACTTCTTATAGGTTTTCCTGTAATCTATAAGCTAGACCGTCTTCTCAATAACTGCATTCGATTCGTTTTCAATCTGCGTAAATATGATCATGTCTCTGCGCATCGATCGCTTCTAAAGTGGTTGCCCATACGCCAGCGCAGAGAGCAAAGGGCGCTGACCACCTTGTTTTCATTACTTGACTCTCCCTCTTCCCCTAGTTATCTCGCCCCCCACTTTCAGTACATTTGCGCGAACCATAGTAAAAATCTACGTTTATTACATAATCGTCTTCTTCAATGTCCCACTCACCGCACTGACTTTATTCACTCTTCCTTCTTCGTTTAGTCTATCTCTCTGTGGATTGCGCTCCCCCAGGAAATCAGGATGGCAACCAACCGATTATCCTTTAAAGTTAAAGTTCGCGAGCACATTTGTAAGAAGCTGGCAGTATCATCACAACGGTAATGTTTTCCCATTTTTTGTCTTATCTGTTTAGTATATTCGTGTATTTATTTGTCTTATATTTATGTATAATTAGGTATATGTATTATATTTAATGTTTTTAATAGGTATATTTATGTATATACTTATATTTTAACAAATATTTATTCCACAGTTTTCGTTATTGCACCTACCATTGTCTGTCTCTGCATCACCCAAAGGTTGACTGGTAGAAATTGCCTATGGCATTAAGTCCGCCTCTGTACATTTGTGTGCTTAAAGTATTAAATAAATAAATAAATAAATATATAAGTAAAGTAAAAACTATTTTCTGTATTTATTTCATAATTTTCAGGTCAGTACTTTCAGAGACCCTCGCAATAAGTTCTTTATTTTGATATGTCACACGGTAACGTTCAAAAAACGTATTTATTTAAATGTTTTAATTCGCCCCCAAAAGTAAACCTCATATTCTAAATTCATTTATTTACGTTACACGTCCGTGTTTAAGTCACAGAAACTCATATGTGTACCAAGTTTAAATTTAATCGGTCCAGTAGATTTGGAGCAAATTGGGCAGACGGACAGACAGACAGACACACGACTGTTCCTGTTCCTTTCGACGTACGGAACCCTAAAATCAGAATATACTGTTAAAAGACAGACTTGCATCTCCATCTACAACACACGCATACAAAGATGGGCTCACGCATATCTCTTGACATATTTCTATTCACTTACATCAAAGCCTCAGCCACATAGGGATGTCCCCTCGCCAAAGCATACACTATGTAGTTTTGAATTACTTTCCACCTAGGGTTGGTACATGCCTAGAAATAGGGGAGAGGGGTAAACTAGTGCAAAATATGAGAAAAGTAGTTATGGATATAATTATGTGATGACTGAGGGTGGTTTAATGGCTAGAGATCTGTATTTGATGCTGTTTTATAAAAGCGAGTGTTTTTAGGGTTCTGTATTAAACAAGAAACCCTTATAGTTTCGCCATGTCCGTCTGTCTGTCTGTCTGTCTGTCCCCGCTGTAGCTCAGAGACGCTTAGTACTAGAAAGCTGTAATTTGGCATAAGTATACATATTAATCACGCCAACAAAGTGCTAAAATAAAATCTTGAAAAAAAATGTTTTTTTCTCTCGTCTACCCCAAGGTGTGGGGTACCGATGGATAGGCTGTTCAAAAATATTGCGGGTCTGTGAACACCACTTTTCGATTCAAGGATCCGCTTGCGTAATATTCGGCATTAAATTGCTTATAGAGATGTGAAAAAAATTCATACATATAATGAAACTAAAATGAAAACTATCACAGCTAAGTGGGCTGGCTTTACAAGTTAACGAGTAATATTCGACCAACTTAAACTTGCAGTTGGAGAATTGATTGTGGCATATATCGATGTATGGGAGAACATTTTTTCAACTACAATATTAAGTTTTTTTTGGGATAAATTTCATACCAACTTAACTTAGAGAGCTGTATTTGATTCTAATGATTATAATATTGTAAATACACATCTGTTATAGTCAATAATAATACATTTTGATCAAGACCTGACACTGGCCTGTAAATTGAAAATAAAACGTAAGTTCGTAAAGTCGAATTACTCTAACTATCACAGCAGGCTTAGCATGGCGTTTTCTATTTCTTCGAAGAATAGACATAGCTGTTTCTATACAAAGTGACATTTCGTTTCTCCATTTTTGATATCGTACCGTAGAAATCCTTCTGCAATCTGTCATTTTGTCTTTCGTTTCTATCAATCCTTGTCTAGGTCCTTTTTTATGTAGACTATTTCAGAAGAAAGTTTCTATACCAAACTGTCAAAATCACACTGACAACTGACAATTGTCTAAGGTAATGAAGACAATTTGCATTTTTCTATTCGACGGCCACAAGGTATATACGGTTATCTACAAAATCATGATTTTACAGGAGAGCGTTTTGAACGCAAAACTATGGTAATTAAAAGAAGAACAAAGCTATCTTCTATTTTTCATCATTTTGTTAATAGGGCATTACCAAGGAAATGGTTGTTCCAAAATACGGTACTTCGACACTTTGAGATTTTTTTTATTGTCTTCATATACGTGATATTCATATACATAAAAATTGAGAATCAACAGAAAAAAAATCGTATGACAAAACAAATAATTCTGAGTCGAATTATGTAAAGAGTGAATTTCGTAAAAAGTGCAGTTGACTCTTTCGATTTTGCTGCCGTCGTACTTTCTACACGGAACGTCATTTTTGTCTATTCTTCGGTAGACAAAACGGTGCTCGTGCTAAGCCTGCTGGAGTAACATGTGCTAGCTGTCACTTTGTGTAATTTATTGTATTGGTGATCGTTTAGTTTATTCAATTTATATAAGTGTAAAATAAATGTATAATAATAAGCGTAAAAGTCTAGAATACAATAAATATCACCATTTTAATATACAAGGTGACAGCTAGCACATGTCAGATCACTTCAGTAAATTAATAATTCGACTTTAAGAAAATAACAGGTGTAGCAATTTATCTAGTTACTAATTATGTACAACAGTGAAGGTAGTTTAATAAGGAATTTACCAAAGAGTATTTTGAGCCAACATTCCTTATCGATTGCAAAGATATTTTGTGTAGGTACGTCTATGGCGAACGGCACCCTAAATTACGTAATACAGTTTGAACCACAATCTGTTGATTTTAAAGTAGCTAATTCATTGCTTCATATGTTCGAAAAATTTCTCTGCTCAACAATATATATAACGCAATTAATATTGTTGAAGGTTGAACTGTTTACTTTTAATAATCTACAATCCTAACCAGTGCCGGATTAAGTAAGCGTGGGGCCCGTAGCAAATTCTATCGAGGGGCCCTTGATCTGCTATGGGTTCTTAAGTCATCATCATCATCATCATCATCATCTGCCTAGCCTTTTCCCAAATATGTTGGGGTCAGCTTCCAGTCTAACCGGATGAAGCTGAATACCAGTATTTTACATGGAGCGACTGCCTATCTGACCTCCACAACCCAGTTACTGGGTAATACGATACCCCTTGATAAGACTGGTCGTCGGACTTTCGGGCTTCTGACAACACGTAACGACTGTCAAAGATCCACAAATGACAGCCGGGACCAACGGCTTAACGTGTTTTCCGAGGCACGAGGAGTCTTGGTATATAAAGGTAGTCACCCATCTACGGACCAACCGCGGCAAGCGTAGCTTAACCTGATAGATTGACCCGTGCGGCTGTTATTACTTAGCCACAAGCCCCCTTGGGGCTATGGTTAGCTATGGGTTCTTAAGTATACGGTGGTAATAAACAAATAGAGTAAAAAAAAAATTTTTGGTGCATGATTTCTAAAACACAATAAAAATAATCCAAACGTAAGTAAGTCTCACAAATAAACAGACAATTTCAACATTTTGAATCGAGCCGTTTCAGTTCTGCTACGTATCCACACTATAACTACGCATCCACACTATAAAAGTCTGACGTGTGCGAGCACCCTGCTCGCACACGTCAGACTTTTTGTAGATCCGATTATCGGGGCGATACAAATACATTTATACGAGCGACTTTTGTAGAACTTGTGCGTTTACCGTATGAAATTCTGTGTTTTATTTACATCAATGAAATAATCGGTTACCAATTGTCTGACGTGGATTATCTTAATCGGAAAAGGTGTTACTTTTCACGTTTTTGTGACGATTGATGTCACAAATAAATTATTACATAAGTGACAAATAAATAAGTTTCACTCAAACAATTACGCTCAGGCGGAGGTGCACGAGTTTGAATACGCGGGGCCCCTTTTGCGCGGGGCCTGTAGCAATTTCTACTCTTGCTACGCGGTTAATCCGGCACTGGATCCTAACTGATATTATAAATGCGAAAGTGAGTTTGTTTATTTTTTGTTACGCTTACACGCTAAAACGGCTAAACGGATTTGAATTAAATTTGGCACATGGGTAGATCATGATCTGGACAAGAACATAGGCTACTTTTCATCATAAATCGCAGACGAAATCTGGCAACAGCTGTCACGTAACTAGCACAGACACCCACTACTATACAGACAACTCTACTCACACGCGCGGGCGCGGCGCGGGCTGCGATAACATACAATATCGTTCACACACACACGACAGTTCCTTAGCCCGGACCGTAATCGGCTAGCTCTGAGAGCGGGGCGGGCGGGGACTAAACACCTATTCCGTGTGTATTCCTATTCAAGTCGGCCCCATCGTCCCTGGTCGGTTTCGTTGGGCCTCCCCCGGGTAACCCGGGGGTCTCACCTGGCGGGGACTGACCGCCGTGGAGTCGTGATGAAAGCATAAAAGCGTCGCGGCGCGCCTACAGAAATACACATAGCAATCAGTTACAAGGACGCGTTAAAACGCGACCGATGTTTCCTACCCGCCGCTATAGGCGCAACAATTGAGGAGCCCGTTGTAGCGGGCCACCGCATAACCTCCGCAGCCAGGGGGCTAAGCCCCGGTTCCGCATGCTGCGCCCCCGCAAGGACATCCCGACGGCTGAGACACAGTCGGTCTCCTGCTCCCGAACAAGAAACATCTCAAGAAAATAAATACGAAGAAAATAGGGAAGACATTTTTATTGCCTTTATCCTTCACAACAGCCGTAGACGCTTGTGCCGTAACTGGTAAATGGCTGGGCCTTCACAACGTCACCACAGCGGCTAAACCGGCTAGCTCGCATGTTGTCGTGCACCGATATGGCTCGTTGCTGTCTCTCTACAAGGTGTCGTTTTGCATCCTCGTCAAATTCAAGAAGGTAACTATGCTAATGCTTCTCGACAAGATTCAATAATAAAATAGGAAGGTATTTTTTTTTTCCAATTTTTGGAAATCAACATGTGTGAGACACGCATGTTAAAACACGGTCCGTGTAACACCGCACTGTAACTGCCCTTTTATACACACACTACCGCATATGCAACAGGGTGATTCTGTTCTGTGAAAGTGGTGTATTCTAAAATACTTTTAAACTTAAGTAACTAAAAAAACAAGTATGTATTAATTATTGAGTAGGTATGGTAATTTTATTTGATTATGTATGTCTTTCATAGCAGCCTCCTGAAGTTTGACGAGGATGCAAAACAACACCTTGTATATCGGTAAAATTTGTGAGTTTGTATGTAGAGGTTATCTTTGGAACTTTTGATCCGATTCCGAAAATTCTACCAAGGCTGATAACACCTAAAGCGCGAACACTGTCGGACTGCATAGAAAAGAAATAGAAGCACGATGACACATCACTGGTAATTTATTGCAAAATATGAAGTAATTATCTATTTAAAAAAATATTGATTGGAAAAAAAATTAAAACACTATTATGCTAATATATTGTTTGTAGAATAATCTGACAAAAAAACAGAATGATTACATGTATAATTAGTACCTATGGTTTTTAATCGTTAAAAGAAATTTTTAGAGGTATTTTTTTCTTCGTGATCTTTTTCTATCGCATCAAATTAGTTGTATTATGTTTTCAATACACTATCTACCTAGCACATATCCTGAAGACTATCATACATTTATCTGATTTTGTCCACTGCAGTAAACAAAATCAGGCATCTTAACTCAACTTATAAATCTTGCGTTTAGCTCCTGTAGTCCCCTTAAAGGGATACTAAGTGTTTTGCCGAATGCCATGTGATATATTTTATGTTAAAACAAGAAATTAGTCGTCCATAAAAATATTTGCCAAAATACAAAAAAAAACACTGTCCTCTTACAGTTTCACAGTCCTTTCACAGTCCTAGTCAAAGTCAAATAATTTATTTCAAATAGGCACATAAAAGGCACATTTGAACGTCAAAATGAACAAAAAAAAAAAAAAAAAATGATTCTAGTTGCCCCTTCCAAAAGGTAGTTTCGTATGGAGAAGAATGGGCAAGAAACTCCAACGTTACTCTTTTAAAATGTTTTATAAAATTTTGTATAGGTACATTTTAAAATTATATGTGAAGACGATGAACGACCTAGAATAAAATTACTATACCAAAATAGGCAAAAAAAGAATGAAAAATAAAGCAATGACCGGTAAATTAATTATGTGATAGGTACATGATCACATATTTAAAAACATTGTAAAAGTATACGTTTTCCGTTTTCTCGTTGGCACGCTAAAGTTACTGCGAAAGGACTGTAATTTTTTGAAGGGAAAACTTCTCTAAGCGCGTTGAGCGATATTTGGTATGAGAAAAACTTATGGGTTCGCGTCACTGACATGCTAACCGCGACATGCTAATGTGACGTGTTGCGCCAGACTGGCGCGGCGCAGCGGCCTGTGTACACGTATACGCATAATTATATACAGGGTTACTGGTAACTCGACGTATTCCTAGAACGTCATAGTGGGCTTAAAATGCAACAAATTAAGTCGCCAAATGTTCTACCGAAGTTCAGTAGTTTTTGAGTTAGTTAGATTTTTGTTTTTTTTTTATGAAAAATCCCAGATTAAATCATTTGAAGCCAATTTAAAAATGATTTACGGCGCGACTGTACTGAAATTTTAATTGTTACTATGGTTGATGCCGTAGCAGATCTTTATTAATAATTAAAAGTTCAAATTGCCTGTCTGTTTTTTTTTTTGTTATTAATTCATGAATAAAGGAACAAGCACCTTTATATGGGAAACTGTTTTTCATTTCTTTGTTTAAGAAACTGATTTTAGCTTAAATGTGGAAGGAAGTAGGTCAAAATATTATGCTTTTGGCAAAATTATGTTTTTCTATTAGGAATCAAGGAATTAAGGATCGACTGCCTCATTGATCTAGTGTCGCAAGCACTACTGGTGATCATAAAGTCCTGAGTTCAATTCGAGAATACGTATAGTGGTATTGAATTTTTTCATCTGGAATTTCTCAGTAGCAGCCCGGAGTCTGGATTTGTGCCCGGTTGATGGCAATAGGCTCGCCCCCTATTTCGTGCAACTTTAACATTACTGGCGAAATGTGGGTGTATCGGTCACACCTCTGCCCAACCCTGTGGGGAAGGAAGGCGTGATGTTATGTTATGTTTGTTAGACAAGGAAAGAAATAATGAAATAGGTATCATAAAATATCTAATTAGCTTTGTTAACCACACATGAGATGCCACATATTGAAGTAAAAACAAAAGAAGATGTGAAAATATTTAAAATAAAGAAGAATAAAATATAAAAGTATAAAACGAGGTTTTAAACTTCTTGTTGGCTCTAACAATGATAAACATTGAGTTACATAGCCTGTTTATCGAAGGGGTACTTAATTTACACTTCAAATCGGAACACAACAGTGTTGCTTTTTTTTTTTTTTGGATGGGAAATCATCAAATTACTTCTCCCGCTCTGGGAGCGGGAGGGTGTGTCAGTCTCTTACTGACTAAAACCCACCCATATTCCTGCCGTTGCCTGTGTTGCGGGGGCCTCGGTGACCCATTAGTACCTTCCCGCGACCCCGGACAACAGTGTTCCTTGACGTAGCAGTGTTTGGTTTAGTAAAACATCTTATTCTTTTTTGCTATATATGACGGAGAAGGTACGTCTCTCTCGCTATCATCAGCCATATTTTAACTACTGTGGGCGTACAATGGTTGTTATTGCACAATAGAAAAACCGTTTACAGTTTAAATCAAATTATAATTTACGATCAAATAATCACACTAGCTATTCACACACTGTAGGTACACGACACAACTATACGGAACGCGCGACAGTTTCTAAACGTGTTCACTCCTTGACCGCCTCCGACAAACTGCACTTAACACCGGTCGAGCGTTATGTTGTAGACTCTGTCGAGCGCTGATTGGTGGCGCGGGCGTCCCGATTAGTCAAACTAGTGACTAACGCTAAGAGCTTGTAGGGCATGTATACTTATAGATGCTTCAATTTATAGACAATTTTCTATTTCGTTAAGTTGTTTACAGGCCTACACTGTCCTCCCACATTTAGTAACAGTGTAATTTAAAAACATTGTAAAACCCAATTATTTTTAGAGGAGGTACCGTGGAGTTTATTTTCGACTCTTCTCTGTAGGAAACGACCAGTTGGAACCGAGTACCTAGCTTCTGACATTTCATAAATGCCCATGTAGGTTTATGTGAAATAAAATAATTTGAATTAAAACAATAAAACGAAAGTTTCGTTTGATTGAATGACCGCAACGGTCCGACTAGTTAAAAATAATAAATTTAGTTCTACAATTACTGACTTATTGCTTCGGGGCGTCGATTAATAATGACTAACTATGTAAATCCTAATTATATTTTTTACACCGTCACCGTATTTAATACCTCGATGACATTCACACAATATTTAGTACATAGGTACTTATTCCATGCATTTAAGCAATATTATCTTGTTGGCGAGAAAAAAAGTGCAATTTTATAATTTTTCGAGAGTCATTTCAAATATTCGGTTGTTTATGGTTCGATGGGGCTACGTTTTGCCGCGCAATTAATAGACGCAGTAACAGTTTGGTCGGAATTGAGTTAATCATAAATTCGTGATCGCTGAAATGAGTCGATGATCCTTTTATTCTATGTACCGAAAACCGAAAATCGAAAAACTTACACGCAGTAATCATGCTATAGGAAAAAATCTAAGAAATTTAATCGATTATTGTTAATATTATTTTATTGATCGGTTATGAGTTTGATAACGAAAATTAATAGGGCACATCTGAAGGAGGCAAGGAAAAGAAGATTTAGATTAATCCATTGTGTGTGACGACGTGAATCGTGACGACATAGAAACATTTCCCAACGTACACGTAATTTTTTAATTACATTTTCTATCTAAAAATATATTAATCTTATAATTATATTCTCTTATTTTTAAATCTTCCCTGCCAATATAAATGTCATGTATAATTATTGATGTATATTAGGCATGATGTCGACGCAACGAGCAACCGTGCGACGCGATTCTGGTAGGACAATTTCCATGAAGTTTTCATGGACAGTCTGCGCTAGCCTTAAATCCTCGCGAGAAAATGTCGTCACTGGATGTTTCTACAGAGACGCGGTAAACCGTAACGATTCCGCCCCGCTCCTTCGCATGAAATGAAATGAAATTGTTTATTCTGTAAATAGGATATCAGAATCACTTTTACAAGTCATATTAAAAAAAAATAATAATAATAAGCTAGATGGAGTCGACATTTCCTATCTGACTACCCCTGAGAAGAAATGGCGAAACAAACTCAAGGGTCAAAGTATCTTCTAAAGTCCAGACATAATCTTGGTCAGATCATGTGAGGACCATGTAGATCCATGTTTGAATTGGTCTTTTGAGGAAAGAACCACACTAATTTGAGTGGACCTGTCCAGTCAGTGCAAGCATTTGTCAGTAATCGTGTAGCTCAACTAAGAACTTAAGGAGCTCAACGACTCCACGAACAATACCAAGGAAAGGACATTTGGGTAGGCCGCATAAAGTACTCAAAATGCCAGAATGTCATTAAAATAAACAGAAAAAAAAAACAAAAAGAAATAAATAAAAATGACCCACATAGTGCTCACATACACAATAATTAAAGTAATATATATTACTTTTCAAGGTACATAAATATTCACGTAATTTTATTTATAATATTCACCAATGTCATAGAATTCACGTAATTTTATTTATAATATTCACCAATGTCATAATGTATATAGAATTGTTTATAATGATGATTTTGCATGATAATTAAAATGTCAAGTTTTACGGTTTTATCACAAGGCGCAGCAGAGCGAGCAGCTCAAGCCCAAGATTTTGTGTCTGCTAAGTAATCAGAATTTTTTTAGTACCCTTCTTTACAAAGTTTGGTTTTAATACAGCTTTTAAATCGTATAATGGGTAAATTACGAATGTCAATAGGAAGTTTGTTGTAAAGCGTATACATTGACCCATGAACGAGTTACCTACTCTGTGGAGGCAAGTGTGAAGTACAGGAAGATTATGTTTATACCTGGTATTTAAACTGATATGGGACATTTCCTTAAAGTTTTATATTCTTTTGTGTATAAAATGTGATTACAAAATATATATTGAGTGGCTATAATCAGAATATCTATTTCTTTGAATTTTTCTCGAAGGGAATCTCTTAGACCTAGGTTGTAAATGCTCGAACAGCCCTTTTTTGTAAAACAAAGACGTTATTAATGTCCGCACAGGTTCCCCAGAAAAGAATCCCATATGACATAAGACTATGAAAATAAATAAAATAAACAAAGCAAAGCATACCGAGCCAACCGGGAAACGCTAATTGAAATATAGGTGCCATATGAGCCTTCCGTACCGGGCATACCGAGCATGCTGATTCCACATCGCTGACGCTCTGACCAATGAGGAAAGGGTCTCATTTCTCTGGAATTTCCACCAAATGTGGTTCAGTACCTCCTTTTGCGAAGCAGTATTGCTCGCGAACTAGGAGGCGGAATGGGTGAGGGAGAGGCAAAGTTCAAGCCCTCATGCCACTAGCCGCCGCAGGAGACGCCCTGGGCGGCGGGAATCCCAGGCCGATTCCCGGCCACCGTAGGTGCGGTGAGTAATGGGTAGCTTGCCGTCCGATAAGGACCAGACCCGGGTCGATGGCGCGTTGTGTTCCACGCCCGTCTCAAAGAGATGTCAGCACAAGTGTAGGGGTCTACTAGGGCCGATGCCTGCCGGGATCGCGGGAACGTCCGAAAGGGATACCGTGGCATCTGGCAACACAGGCAACGGAAGGAATACGGGTAGGTTTTAGTCCGTAGGAGTCTGACACACCCTCCCGCTCCACCCAAGGCGGGGGAAGTTACTGATAATTAACCACCCAAAAAAAAGGGTGAAGGATACCAATGAAAAAAACAAAAACACCTATCAGGATTTTGGTCGCACATAATTCACTAATTTTATATTTAACCTTGACGTCTAAATTGTAAAAATAACGTCCAGTTTATTTTGGTACACGGAAGACTACGGAACTTTATTGAAAATGTACTGAATTTAACAATCTATTGACATTGTCTATCACTGGCAGCGCCACCCTGAAGTTTCAAGAAATACTGACGGTTTTACACTATTGAATCAACTTGTAATTTGTTGGTTTTTACAGCTGCTTTAGCATTGTCTTCTTACCGAATATAAATATATAAATTAAATTAATAATTTCCATAGTTATCGAGTATACACAGCCGTTCTTGATCAGGAACTGACGCATAACGTGTCAAAGTATCAGTGATTTTGAGCAGGGCCGGATTAAAAACTTTTCATACCAACTAAAGCTTGCTTTCCTAAAGCGGTGAACGGTTACATAGTAACGGTTGTCCAAACACAGAGCGTTTTTTGACACCCTAAGGCGCAGATATATCATTTTAGTGAAGTTTAAATCTGTTATTACACCTTCATATAATGCAAGTACCTAAGTTATGCAAAAAATGTATGTTAAACTAGAACGCAATCAATTCTATATGTGAATATTTAAGTATTAAGGCTCCTACATACAGGCGCGACTTGTCGCGCGACGCGACGCGACACAAAGACACCGCGTGTAGCGCTACAAGCGGTGCCTCTGTGTCGCGACGCGTCGCGCGTCGCCTTTGAAGTTATGAAATAAATTCTTGAAGTAATGTCAATCCAAAGCATAAAAAACGATATTACTTTCTAACTACTTAAGATATTGTCATGTTTTTTTTTTTTGGCATGAACAGACCTTTTATAAATAATTCTAATTTTTCAAATATTTTGTAAGTAATGTCTATCCAAAGCATAAAAAACGATATTACTTTCTAACTACTTAAGATATTGTCATGTTTTTTTTTTGCATATAGTGATCTTACTGATGTTCTGCAGAAAGGTCAGATGCGTATACCATTCGCAATCGGCGCGGCGGCGTGCGTGTATGACCAAATAATTATATTAACGTCAACGAAGCAAAAGGAGTATGTAAGAATCGAAGCACGTGGCATTCTGTAGTTTCTGCCCCATGGGAAAAATATGTGGGTCTGAACACAATCTTACCAGTCTGATGGTAAGCGAAGATGTGGCCGACGATAATACAGGCTTGCCTAGAAGTGCTTACCTAACATATTCATTATTAGTAACAAAAAAAAAAAACCAGAATAACCTATATTAAAATTTAGGCTGCCTTAATACCGCTTGTTCCCAACAAGTCACACCTCAACGGGTAACAGTGTGACTCGTTGGGAATGTTTTGGATAATAATTCCCAACGAGTCACAGTTACTGTTACACTGTTACTCGTTGGGATGATTTTTTCATTAGTTCCCAACGAGTCACACTTAACCTGTCACACTGTGACACGTTGGAAATAAATGTAAAAGATGTCCCAACGAGTAACAGTAGCTCCGACTCGTTATGCCGTCAACAGCGGCACAATGACTGGTTGACTTATTTTTATTCATCAGTTCTAAATAGTTATCCCTTGTTAGGGCTCTGTTTCTCGCCTGACATGACCAGTGCTAGTGTTCGTGGCCGCCTATATTTACTAGAATACGTAATCTCTCTACTTTCTTATTCACTTGTTTATGAAGATACTATTAATGGATAATGGTGTGAATACAGTGAAATGATAAGAGGATATTTGTGTTTTTTTTACCTCTTATTAATTTCAGCCACAATATAAAATATTATTTCTCTAAAATTAAATGTAAAGCACATATTTGCATGTTAAAGTTACACGTTTTTCGCCACGGGAACGACGCGGGGAGGGAGAGGGATGCTTGAATATTATCAGTTTGTGCTGTGCATTGAAGTGAAGTGCACGTCCCGCTGTTAACCATGACAGAATACATCGCGTCAACTTCGTCCAGCCTAGTGACATTTAGTTTTATACAAAGGAATGGTGGTACTATTTTGCTTCGTGGTGGATACGAATTTTATGCCAGGCGAAAGCATAATAGCGGATTAACAGTGTGGGCGTGCACGCAACGAAAAACTTGTAAAGGAGTCATACGAATAAAAGTAAGTATATCTACCTCTATACAAGATGTTGAAATAACCCAAAACTTAATTTGTTTAGAATCAGCAGCAAAATAGAAAGCAATATTTTTTAATACTTATATAGTTTAATTTTTTACCTAACATAATTATTTGTTTTGTCGTTTTTAATATTTTTTTAAACGCTACGTAAACAATCGAGCGGGCGAGTGTAAGTGAACTAGCGCGCGCGCTCAAGGTCAGCCGCTCCGCCGCCACCCCGCCGCCGCCGGCTACCGCCGTCCCTGTAGTCAATCTAGCGCGCGCCGGCGCGTGCGTCGTTTCATCTGAGGTTTTGGGTTATTCCATAAATATGTTGTATAAGTGACAATTTACTGATAACTACAAAGTATTTATTTTCAGTTTTAACTGAATATGCTGAGCTTGCTTAATTTACTGTTAACCGCTTTAATTCTGTTTTAATCATTATTGAGATCGTAAATGTTTTTTCATAGGACCAAAATATTCTGCATGAGACTGCTCATAGCCACGCCCCTGACTTTGCAAAAAACGAAATTGAGGAATCTGTCCAGAAATTAAAGACTGAATTGTACAAACCAGGTTTTCCAAATATCCCACAAAAGTATAATTCAATGATAAGTCAACTTAAAGATGCCGGAATGGATATCGTATCTAAAATACCCAAATTCACAAGTGTTAAAAGTACACTGTACAGACAACGAAATTCAGCAGCCGGAGTTTCTAAGATAGTGTACAAACAGGCACTAGACGTTGAAGTACCACCAAGATATAATGATTTTCTACTAGCAGATTACCAAAGTAATACGAACAATACTAGAATAATATTATTTTCGTCCAAGGAAGCGAGATTAATGGTGCACAATTTAAAAGACTGTTATGGTGATGGCACATTTAGAAGTTGTCCTAATCCCTTCATACAACTGTATACAATCCATGGGGATACTGGAAGTACAGTAAACCACACAAATATAATTCCTGTGGTGTATGCATTAATGAGCAACAGAACAACAGAAAGCTACTATATCCTGTTTAGTATGATAAAATCACAGCTACCTGATTGGAATCCAGCTCAATTCAGATGTGATTACGAAAAGCCAGCAATAAATGCAATCGCCAAAGTTTTTCCTTCAGTGATAGTAAAAGGGTGTTACTATCACTATAACAACGCGATATTTAAAAAGGGGAAAAAACTGAAAATGACAATGCGGACGTCACAGGATCCAAAGGAGGTGCGATTAGTTCAGCTCAGTGCTGTGCTTCCTTTGCTGCCAGAGCATGAAATAATAAACGGATGGGTATATATAATTGCTCGATACGGAGATAGCGAAAGTTCAAGCTGCAAACAGTTTATAAAATATATGGAAAGACAATGGCTGTGTAGAGAGTTTTTTAAAGTGTGGTGTGTTTTCGGAGAGCGGCACCGAACCACAAATGCCTTAGAAGCATGGCATGGTAAGTTGAATAAGACCATCGGAACAAAAAAACCGAACCTGATGCACTTCCTGCATACATTAAAAGAGGACTCTTCTCTTAATGTTGTCAGAAACATACTCACACAAATAAATAAATCACTAAAAAGAAAAAGAGCTAAAAAATATATTTTAAAAGACGATTTCATTCAAGAAGTGCAACAGGAGCTATCGGAAGGTTTGATAACAGTAGGCCATGCTTTAGAAATTTTACGAAATTAGATTATATACTGTGAGTCAAATACATATTATGTACAAGGCTGATTATATTAACATTAACTATTTCTTTATCATAACATTAACTTTATTTTAACTCAACGTTTTGTTTGGTCATACCAAACAAAACGTTTAGTTAAAATAAAGATACTACTTAAAAATGATTTGTTGAAAATTGTTGTACATTGATTTTATATTAATTAACGTGTAAGACTGATTATGGTTGTCATCATATCATTATTATGGATAATTATGAATCTACAATTATTAAAATCTACTTATTATCCATAATGATGTTATGATGATAACTCTATATTGAATTTATATTCAATTCCATAAGACTGATTATATTTAGAACAATTTTTTAATGTTAATACTTAATTAGTAAGTTTAATACTTACTAACATAAAAAAGAAACAACATACCACGTGTCCACGAGTTTGATTCACACGAAACAGCTTTAAGTGTTTCGTGCGAATCGAACTCGTGTTTTTTTTATTTCTCTTATATCGCCTGTATTAAGATACCAAAAGTTAAAGAAAAGTGGATGTTCTTACTTTAATCATTAAAATTAAAATATCTGTGATGATTCTGTGATTTATACCTAGATAAATATAGCTTTTTAAAAATATCTTATAATGTTTGAATTGTTATTTTGTTAATTTATAATTTCAGCTATTTGAAATTTGTTGTTTATTTTAAATGCCTTATTGCAAGTTTATAATTTCATAATATGAAACTAGTGATATCTGTAAAGATTTTTTAGTTTGATACAGATAGGTTGTTATAATGTGTAGATAATTTATAAATGTTTAAAATTGTAATTTTGTTGATTGATAATAAATCTGTTTGATATTTATTTACAGTGTCTTATTCCAATATATACCATATTCACTGATTTACAATTTCATAGGAATCTTTACGAGTAATCGTGTAACTGGCTGGGAATTGTTTAGTAAAAAAATCCCATAGAGTAACAGTGTGACCGGTTGGGAACGTCTCAAAAATAATTCCCAACGAGTAACATGCCCAACGAGTAACAGTATGACTGGTTGGGATTATTTTTAAAATTAATTCCCAACCGGTCACACTGTTACCCGTTGAGGTGTGACTTGTTGGGAACAAGCGCTTAATACAGCCCTGTTATTCAAACGATTTTATTTAATATAAATGGCAAGAAAATATTTTAACTTGTATATTATTATAAATATTATAGTTGTGTCTAAAACATTTTTCGAAAGACTTCGTTTATTCAAAATGAAACTATATTGTTTTCTTGTAATTATTTTTGTGGGAGTTGTCAACGCTACTTTAGGTAAGATTCAATAGACTTTAAGACACGGGATGGATGATGGAATGTGTGTTTGTAAAGATCATAATATAGTTATAATAATAATAATAAACCATTTATTATCAGATTACAAAGACCTATGGATTTAAATATAGATATATGAATATAGATAGACCTTAATCTAAATATAGATATATTAACTGTTTTTTTCTGAGCAAAGTTTAAAGATTTTACCTTATCTTCGCCAATCAAAACTTGAACGCATTTTAAATCCTCACAAGGTACAATTACCTCCATTGTTGTAGGTAAGTCACCAAAACAATTGTATCACTGAGGAAATCTAAGAAAACATACAAAAAACTTTAACAACAAAACCTTTTTCCACTCAAGCAAATGAAACTGAAGTTAGTTGCACTCTCGGATGTCGGGAACTACTCAGTGTTGTCATTTAGGCAAAAAAGTCGCCAGGTATATGAAAAATCTAGCTAGATGTCGCAATTTTTTTATTTTTAAGATATTGCTTGAATATTTAATTTCGTTATTTTAAAAAGTCGCTAGTTTTTATTGTTGCTAAATGTTAAAAAAGTTTCCAAACTCGTTAAAAATCTCCAAGATCTCACAACGTGGCTAAAACGGCAACACTGCAGAGTTGGCAAGCTGACAAGGTCACGCATACGCATGCAACTTCATACCGAAAGCCCTGCTTAAATCTGCCATAGTGATCGATTTGTTCTATGCACAAGGTCAAACTCGTTATACGGCATATCGCTATAAGTGCGAAAGTGACAGATATAGTATTTGAAAGCCCGGTAAAAGCCGGTGCGTGTAAGCGAGATAGCTATATGTAGATGCTACAAATGCGAAACTGCGCGCGAACAATCGCGATGTGTAGTAGTGTAGCATAGGTAGATACTTTGTGTTATTTTGATAAGAATTAAGCGCGCGAACTTTTAAATAGTTCGGGTTTGATATTGATTCTCTATCGAGCATTTTAGTAAAGCAACGCTTTTGGGCTTATATGAAGGTACCGCCACTGGTGTCCGGTGAGGACCTGCGTCAGGTGGAAGGGGAGGACGCCGTGGCGCCTCTCTAGCCACTCCTCAAAGAGGAGACTTATCGCCGCAATTTTGGCCCAGAATTGGGTTGCGACAATCGCACTCTCTATGTCGCCATGATATCCCGCCGGAGCCCTGTCTTCTGTGGCGTGATTTCTCGCGGCACGGCAGCCGAGTTACGCCCCGCGTTTCGCTTCTTCGCGCCTCTCCCATACGTGTGCGAGGACTTTTGCCTCCAGATCCCATGTCAGCAATCCGGCAAGGAGGCTCGCTGCCTCACCCGAGATCGTGCGGTGTCCCCGGAGATCGAGTGCCACATGCAGAATAACTACTGAGATGTCGACCGAGAAATAATTTTAATTTTTTTTATAGTTTTTCCTTACAAACTCTGTACAACGTCAATAAAATTCCATGGATAAAGATGTCTGGCGTTGAAAAAATCAGCCCTTAAGTTTTGGCTTCAGGAATGCGGTTCCGTCATGTTTTTGTATTATATATACCTATAGTATTTGACACCAAGGTGTCGAAAAAACGCTCTGTATTAGGACAGCCGTTATTGTGTGACCGTTTACCGCTTTCTTATGAAAACAAAGTTTAAGAAAGATGTATGGAAGACGAAGACTTGCGGCGGCGTCGAACTTAAATAAATTACGATAAGAGCGACGATGATGATTTAGATATCCTTTTCATTAAATTATGTTTTCTTTTTCAGATCCTTTATGCTTGGAACCTTCTGACGCAGGATTTTGTCGTGCAGCTTTTCCTAGGTACGTTTAAGAACTACTTAATTTTTCATCATCAACATCATCATTCTCCTGCCCCTATCCCAATTTATTTGTGGTTGCCGCAACATGCCCTTTTCTACCATAAGTACTTCTCTATTAGTTGTCACCTCGGTAGTCACCCCCTTTCTAGCCATATCATCTTTCAAACAGTCCATCCATCGTTTCTTTGGTCTTCCCCTACTCTTATAGCTATCGACATTCATACTAAATACTTTCCTCACGACATTTCCCTCATTCCTCCGCTTCACATGCCGATTTCCGCACAACTTTTCAATCACCGGTGCCACTTTCAGACTTCCTCTTATGTACTCATTTCTTATTCTACCCATTCGTGTCACACCACACACTTATATTTTAGCATAGGTACTTATATTTTTCAATCTTTTTAAAATTTCATCCCTCTTTTCAGCTAGGAGTCTAACTTTTTCGCGATTAAAGTCGCGAAGTTATCCCTAGAGGGTGTTAAAAGACCCATCGCTAAGCCGTAATCTACGCATTCCCATGAAACTAAATAGCATAAAAAAATGGCTGGAAAACGACTTTTATTTTTGGTGTAACAAATCACTGTAAAGTCGAATTATTTAATTTACTGGAGTAATCTGTGATGTGCTAGCTGTCACTTTGTGTAAGAAAATGGTCACATTTATTATATTGATTGTATTCTAGACTTTAACACGTATTATTATACATTTATTTTATACTTATAAATCGATTAATTTAAACGATCACCAAAAAACACAAAGTGACAGCTACGAGTAGCACACGTCAAATAACTCCAGTGAATTAATAATTCGAATGTATACTTTGTGTTTACGGGGGCGTGAGGGTATTTAAAGTTTAATTATAACATTTAAAACTAGTTTTTGTAAAGAAAAGAATGAAACTTCGACCTTCAATATCTCCGTCACCAGAATGCTTACTCACGGGTGTGGTTCAGTGGAAAAGAAATCGAATTGACGGGAAAAAACATGTGACTCTCAGATTCGTTTGTAGTGTTTTTTTACACCTGTCAATTAATTGATTTTTGCTTTAAGGGGACTACAGGACCTAAACGCAAGTTTTAAGTTTTATAATGCCTTAATTAAAGTATATGATCCACTGCAGTAAACACAATCAGAAAAATATATGCTAGGTAGATAGTGTGTTGAAAACATAATATAACTAATTTGATACGATAGAAAAAAATCACGAAGATACCTCTAAAAAATTATTTTAACGATTAAAAAGCATACTAATATACATGCAATCATTCTGATTTTTTGCGAGATTATTCTACAAGTAACATATTAGCATAATAGTGTTTTAATTTTTTTATACAATCTATAGATTTTTGTAAATCGATAATTGCTTCATATTTGCAATAAATCACCAGTGTTGTGTCATCGCGCTTCTGTTTCTTTTCTATGCAGTCCGACAGTGACCGCGCTTTAGGTGTTGTAAGCCTCTTAAATATAGTTCATACTAATTCCATGTTTTTTTTCAGATATTTTTATAACTCTACTTCTGGCAGTTGTGAAAGTTTTACCTATGGCGGATGCGGTGGGAATAAGAACAATTTTGAGACTGCGTGTCAGTGTCGCAAACATTGTAGTGGTTAAAGCATTTTAAACATCAATTTTAGAACAATAAAATCTCGTTTTCATATTTATTATTCACTAATAATAAATATGAAAACGATGTTTTATTGCCACCGCATACACGGTCTAATTAAATTAATTGGCGATACTTCACAGACTTCAGAATATTACGTTTCAAACACTCGTTAGGTATTATTATTTCAAGCAACTAAAATACCAGGGGCCATTTAATAAATTCAGATATAGAATTGAAATTCAATCAATCTAACAGTCTAACGGGACGCAGCCGTATTTTACATGGAGTGACTGCCTATCTGATCTCCACAACCCTGTTTGTCAGACATTTTGGGCTTCTAACTACCCGTAATGACTGTCAAAGATCTACGAATGACAGCCGAGACAAACGGCTTAACGTGCTTTCCGAGGCACGGAGGGATCTCGATATGTGACGGATGGTCACCCATCCACGAACTGACCGCAGCTTAACCTTCGATCGGCCCGTGCAGCTGTTATCATTTCAAAGCTTACCTTACCATCTCGTCTGTGAAGTTTCAACACTGAATTTAATTTGACCTTGTATAGTAACCACTGTTCTGTTTTATTTTGTTGATGAATTACATACACTTTATTTTTCAATTTGTTTTGTTTTATTTGTCTCGCTGTTCCTTTTCAATTCAACTCAAAATATTACAGTTCACATAAACCTAGGCCACTTATGATACGTCAGAAGCTAGGTGCACGGTTCCAATTGGTCGTTCCCTACGGAGAAGAGCCGGCAAGCAACTACACGGTTACTCTTAAAAAAATTGGCTTCTACAATCTTTCCAAATTGAAAACAACAAGTAGGTACTAGGTACTTAACAAAATAGAAAATGGCCAACAGAACGAAGTACCTATAAGTCTATATTGCCTAGAACCATCTCACATTCACAAAATATAAAATAATCGATAAAGAAAGAAAAAGACTTTGTTTCTGTCGCCTCTGGCATAGACTAAAGTCAAGAGCAAACCCATCACAAATAAAAAAAAAAAAAAAAAAAAAGAAAACACTCGTTTGAAATAAATGACATGATTTTCATTACAGCTGTAACAAATCGAATGAATATCGTGTCCACAAAGCCACTAATAAAGAGTTGAAGTTCGATGGTATTGTTTAAAATTAATGTCAGATTATTGTAAGATTATTTTTTTTATATCTTAATCCTAAATTGATCCTATCCTTTTTCTTTATTTGGATGGGAAATTATCAAATAACTTCTCCCGCTCTGGGCGGAGCGGGGGGGTGTGTCAGACTCTTACTGACTAAAACCCACCCGTATTCCTTCCGTTGCCTGTGTTGCGGGGGCCTCGGTGACCCATTAGTACCTTCCCGCCACCCCGGCAGGCATCGGCCCTAGTGAACCCCTACATTTGTGCTGACGACATCTCTTTGAGGCGCGCGTGGAATACAACGCGCCGTCGACCCGGGCCTGGTCCTTACCGGACGGTGAGGTACCCATCGCTCACCGTCCGCAAGCCCGCGCCTACGGTGGCCGGAAATCCGCCCGGGATCCCCGACGCCCAGGGCGTCTCCTGCGGCGGCTAAGGGCACGAGGGCGCGAAATTTGCCTTTCCCTCAACCGTCCCGCCTCCTCCTTCGCGAGCATTACTGCTTCGCAGCAGGACGTGACGGCTGCCCATGCCCTCTCGCTCCGTACCATGGCCTGAACCAGGGCCGGACGCGAGAGATTTCTGCCGCCGATCGCCTCCACGAGGACACGGCGGTGCTCTGCCCAAGCCGGGCAGACCTCCACCGTATGCTCCACCGTGTCCTCCGGGCAGACCTAGGCCACTTAAGACGTGTTTCTTCTCCATAGGAAACGACCAATTGAAACCGTACACTATATAATTTCATGTCTACAAAAGCCACTAATGAAGAGTTGAAGTTACAATATTATTGTTTAAAATTAATGTCAAATCATTTTAAGATTATTTTCATAATTTCATAATTCTAAGTTGATAATACCTACCAGTCAACCAAGTTAATAATTCATTAAAATAAATATTATTTCATCTAATAATTTAGCAATAATCTCGTTAGTTAGGTACATCAAAATCACAAAAGAAAGAAAACAACATAAAAATAAATAAAACACCTGAATAAAAAATACACATTTAAAACTAACTCCACACAAACGAAGAATAGACAAGAAAAAAGCTGCAACATTTTCTTATTGTGCGCCGCTTGGCAAAAGCTACTCTCGACTACGTTCTGCCTCTCATCATAAACCATGTAAAAATAATATGGAAAAAGAGCGGAATACAGTGCTCTCGGTATAAAGACAGTGTAGGAAGACTGATGGAAAAAACATACTCTAAAGTGATACTGAATTGCGTAAAAGCGCTACAAGACCGCGTTCAGTCAGTAAAGGTAAGGCATTTTGTGTGAATACGTTTATTTATTTACTTTTCATTTTGTATATGCGTTCTTTGCGAAGCATGTGTGATGTAACCAGGTGTAACTACGAATGATAGGGTGAGGAATGATGTGATAAGGCAACGGTGTAAAGAGTATGATTAGTTAGTTTGGTCATGTTGAGAGGATGAGTGAAAAACGACTAAAAATCGGCCAAGTGCGTGTAGGACCACCCACAATGAAGGGTCCCGTGGTTGGGATGACTTTATCCTAAGAACAAACATATAACATTGTAGTTGAAATACATGATCTCCCAACTACAAAAGTAAGTTAGTTACAATATTGAGATATTGGTGCCGATTCTGTTGTTCACCGAACTTAACTAAACTATTACTAAAAGTTCTTATTTTTGGTTAAGAGAATCCTAAAAGCTATTCTGCAAATAAGTTTCACTAAAATTAGAAACAATTTTGACACAATTATATTCGAGTTTGACAATCGTAAGTTGAGTAAACCATAGGCCAAAATAGATGTGACAAAATGCGATCGACACAGATTATATTCAAAATAGTCGAATAAAGAACAATAAATTTGTCAAATCCATAATTTTTGTATCTGTCGTAACTTCGACAGACAAAAGTAAAATATTTTATTGGAAAATTCGAATTTGATTTTATTATTAAATAAAGTTTATTTCAATGTATTTGCGATGGTAGCAATGAAAATAATAAGCTCCAATAAATCGAAGCTCCATTAAATAGAATACAAGTGCCTCAAGCTGACCATGTGAAAGACCTTGGTATAAACCTCGACAGACGTCTTCCTTGGAAAAACACATTTTCACTAAGAAAGTTCTACTGGTAACTATTTGACCTGGAAAATAAAACAAAGCTATAATCGAGCCTTTATCCCTATGGCATTCAGCTATGGAGAACAGCATCATACTCTAATATAGAGATAACACAGCGATTTCAGACCAAGCTTCTAAGAACAATTACAAACGCCCCATTGTTGTACCAAATGAAGCTCTACACCATGATATAAAAATACCGACAGTAAAGAGGAAATAAAAAGCTATCTCAAGTCGTATAAAGAAAGAATTACTCGGTACCCATATATCCAGGCTAGCAACCTAATGGATAAAAAAGGAATACACAGGCTAAAACACAAAATTCCACAGGATTTCATTGGACACACTTAGCTTGTTGTTTCATAACTGTGTGGATTGTTTCATAACCTTGGATGTGTCAAAGGACACTTAACAAGCAAGACAGAACATGTCATAAAAAATACTGAATGTCCTAATACATAGTGGCAGATTGTAAGAAAAAGGTGACATAAAGAAATTGTCCAACATGAAAGGTATTTATCTCTGATTTTATATCTACTTACTAGAACTGTCTTACTTAATGTAAACTGACCAAATAAAGATAAAGCAGTAGCTGATAATAGCTATGTATTTTCATGTCCTTTAAGAGCTTGTTCACTCAAATATACTATTTAGAAATATATGTAGGTACTAATGTATATTTTATATTACTTCCTATTGCTTTTGCACCAGGGTTTCAGTGTTTTTTAATAACAAATTATACTTGTTTACAGGTACGAGTTTGACTGCTGCTATGAAAGCCACACCAAGCACCAATACTATTTAACCTCGCAAAGACAGCGAGGGAGGAGACCATTCTATGTGAAAAAGATGAGGAATGAGGGTGGCATGAGAAAAGAATGGCACCAATGTCTTTAGAGGAAGAATACAGGAAACAACAACTTAATGAATAAACAAAAATGTAGCTTTATTATTTATAAAAATATATTGTTTTCTAGAAAAATGTCTCGTTATTTGTGTGTAACTACCACAACGTGACTTTAGTCCTGCTGTTCTGTTGAGCTGGCGTCATAATATGGGTACATGGGATAACACATTGGATAATCACTATCTCCGATGAGCTTTTTCACTAACTCATTCCATTCAAACCTGAGCGCCTACTGAGCCTCCTCCTGATTGAGCTTTCTCTATAAATCCGGTTTATAGTTCAGTAAAGTCTCCGGTATTCTCGTCGCCGTAGGAAAGCCCTATCAAGGACATCTTGTTAGTCTGTCCCAATCTAGGGAGTAAGTACAAAAATCTTTTTTCAGCCATTTGGAATGGGTTGGAACGGTCTTGCAATGTTTCCAACTGATAGTTGAACTCTAATAACTGAACTCTTTCTTGATAGTTAAAAAAAAAAAGTTTCTTATTTCACAGAATCTGGAAATGGATTTATCCACTTGTTTTCCAAATTATACACATACACACACATACATAAACTCACGCCTTCTTCCCATGGGGGTAGGCAGAAACTATAGAATGCCACCTGCTACACTCCTTACATGCTCCTTCTGCTTCGTTTACGTTCATACATTTAAGTTTGGTCATACACCCACGCCGGTTGCGAGTACTACGCACCTGACCTTTTTGACAAACATCATTAATGAGGTCACTTTAAGTCTTTCTGGGGCGTCCCCTCCTAGCATTTCCACTCACATCTGCCTTGTAAATACCTTTTGTTCATTCATCCTCTCAACATGACCAAACCATCTAAGCATACTCTTTTCAATTTTTGTCACTACATCTTCCTTTAAACCGCACCGTTGCCTTATCACATCAATTTTCAGCCTATCATTTATAGTCACACCACACATGCTTCTCAAGGAACGCATTTTTACAGCATTTACTCTACTTTCATGCTTTTTCCAAATTATAACTAAGTCATTAGATGTTCAGTACAAAAATATCTCTAAGTTATCACGAATGAATTTCTAATATCAATAATTTTATTATGTCTTTCTGCCGCATCGACAACAGCTGCAATCACATAAGCGTCCTTACTGATTTAAGGTTTTCCAAACCTAAGAGAAATGTGGTTTGTCAATTTTAGTTATGACAACTAATTTTATTCCACACCTTTTTAATCGCGATTAAAAATAATCTGATTTAGTTTGAAAATTACAATTTTAGGTGAAAAACGACAAATTCGGAATAGCATAATTGCCATTTTCACTAAATTGAATAACTAAAATGACATTGGTGCTGTCAAACTATAATATAGTTAATATAAGTCACTTTAGTTAATTTCAGAATGGGAAACGTCGTCTGACAGGAATAAACGAAATTTTGGTGATTTTTGGTCTAGTTTAGAGAAATTTGTGACAAGAGAATCGGCACCATTGGCGCCGATTCCCTTGTTCACAAACTAAACTAAATTTAAGTTCAGTAAGATGCACTGAACTTAAATTTAGTTTATTTTATTATTTTGACATGACTAAACTAAAAATGATCTTCTGTCCTTTTCTTAATGAAATAGAAAGTAAAGGATGCACTGAACTTAAATTTAGTTTAGTTTGTGAACAAGGGAATCGGCACCATTTAACATTATTTTAAGACCACAGACTTCTACTCTTACTGTAATCTATAAGTATAGTACAATTGTCTGTATATTTTTCAAAATTTTAGGATCAGTACTTTGGTGATAAGGGGGAGAATGTTCAATTTTCATCTCTTATCTTAAATAACTATAATAAAAAGTACAATTTAATAATGTTAAGGCTCCTACATACTGGCGCGACTTGTCGCGCGACGCGTCGCGACACAAAGGCACCGCTTGTAGCGCTACACGCGGCGTCTTTGTGTCGCGACGCGTCGCGCGACAAGTCGCGCCAGTATGTAGGAACCTTTATTGAAACAGTAATTGTTGGAAGTAGTGACATATAAAGTTGAAACCTTCTAAATACAGATGAACGGTTTTCCCTTTAGTGAGCCATGTTTGTCGAAGGACCGATGGCCGGTGGAGCAGACGAGTCTTGGAGTGGAGACCGCGTATCGGCAAGCGTAGTGTGTGACGCCCACCAGCTAGATGGACCGACGACCTTAAAAAGGTGGCTGGGACAGACTGGATGCGAAAGGCGGAGGGCAGGGTGTTGTGGCGCAGCCTGGGAGAGGCCTATGTCCAGCAGTGGACTGTTATAGGCTTTTTTTTTTTTTTTGAGGGTGGGAAATCATCAAATAACTTCTCCCGCTCTGGGCGGAGCGGGGGGTGTGTCAGACTCTTACTGACTAAAACCCACCCGTATTCCTTCCTGTTGCCTGTGTTGCCAGGGGCCTCGCTGACCCATAAGTACCTTCCCGCGACCCCGGCAGGCATCGGCCCTAGTGGACCCCTACTTTTGTGCTGACGACATCTCTTTGAGGCGCGCGTGGAATACGACGCGCCGTCAACCCGGGCTTGGTCCTTACCGGACGGTGAGCTACCCATTGCTCATAGTCCGCAAGCCCGCGCGGACTGTTATAGGCTGAGTTGATTGATTGAATGAGTAAGAATTTAACCAGTACAGCTATTCACAACCATTCGATACGCTTCCGTGCCGAATCAAACATCAATCAATGTTGTGGATACAGTTTAAACAAACTAGACGACCAGTACAGGGTCAAATGAAATAAGCTAGCGAAACTCCAAAGACGTGATGTGTATCGATATCTTAAACACGATAAAATAAAAAAGATTTTTTTTTTTGGGTGGTACATTATCAAATAACTTCAGTTTTTCTTCACATTTTTATAGTGAATATTAATCATTTCAATGCGTTGTTGAAGCGTGTATCGTTCCATTTTTATCAATGGCGTAGTTTCTACTTCTCAAATGTCAAAAAATTACAGCTTCAAAAGTGACATCTCTCAAAATAGCGGGCTATTCAAAATAACACCTCTTATTGGAAAACCCTATAGATATCGAAACCCAATTACGTCTGTGAGGTATAAACAAAAAACAAAAATCTGATATTTCAAGCAGCGGTTGGGCACTCCACATAAAAAAAAAAAAACATATCAAACTAATTTATTTTTTTGGTACCCATCACTTCTGTGAAGTTTCGGTAGCTAATAAAATTTTACCCTGTATATTATTCCGACAACTATTAGCGGGACTAGGCGAATCAGATAACTGGAAATATGTCATTTTCGACTCGGAAGCTTCTCGAATGGTTGTGAATAGCTATACTGAACAGAGTTTGTTTACACTTTCTTCAGATACTTTTGGTACAGACTATGGTACAGTCAATCGCTCGCCAGTTGTTATACTACGACATTGACAACGCCTTTCGTCGTAGTGTGGTTTACGTAGTTCAAATTAAATCAAAGCAATTCCATTTCATATATTTACCAGAATGTCTGAATTCTTAAACTAATATATATTCCATTCCCATTCTCTTTAAATTCTGCCACTTTAAGGTGTGCAAATATATAATGTTATCCTGCACAATGTTATTATTTTAATTTAATAAAAAAAAAAGACTAACAACAAATAAAGTGAGCATTAGGATTTCTAAGGAACACATTTACATAACCAAATTACAAGATGATTATTAACATTAACTAAATTAAATTAAAACTAAATTAAGCCTAAAAAAGGCCCTCGGGGATTTGTACCGAGGATGCTGGCGGCATTTCCTCGCTGAATTGCAATGCTGATGCGTTGCGCGAGAAAGCCGCCAGCCTTTCGGTTCAGGGCCGTCATCTACCCCGGTCACCAGGGAGTGTGGAACCGGCAAGAGATGTCGTGCGGTGTCCCACAGGGATCGGTCCTGGGGCCGCATCTGTGGGACATCGGATACGACTGGGTGCTGCGCGCCGACCTCCCATAGCGGCGTCAGCGTAGTGTGATACGCTGACGACACGTTGGTCCTGGCGCAGGGGAGGTCGCACCAGGCGGCGGCCGAATTAGCGGCACACGGGGTTGCGACAATCGTAGAAAGGATCCGGCAATTGGGACTCGAGGTGGCCCTGCACAAGTCCGAGGCCATGTGTTTTCATGGTCCTCGGAATGCGCCACCGTTGGGGTCCCAAATAACGGTAGGAGGGGTTTCTATCGGCGTCGAGTCGACGATGAAGTACCTGGGACTCGTCCTCGACAGCCGGTGGAACTTCGTGGAGCATTTCCGACGTTTGGCTCCCAAACTGGAGCGGGCGGGCGCTGCATTGAAGCGGCTCCTGCCCAATCTAGGGGGTCCAAATGCCTCCTGCCGGAGGCTCTACGCGGGGGTCGTGCAGTCCATGGCCCTCTACGGGGCTCCTGTATGGGCGCGCTCTCTGGCGCTGCGGCCAGCCCGCCGGTTGAGCGCGGCCCAAAGGGTCATGGCCATCCGAATGGTCCGAGGATACCGCACGGTCTCCTGTGAGGCAGCGAGCCTCCTTGCCGGATTGCCGCCATGGGATCTGGAGGCAAAAGTCCTCGCGCACGTATGGGAGTGGCGCGAGGAGGCGAAACGCCGGGGCGTAAGTCCGCTGCCGCGAGAAATCGCGGCACAGCGGACGGAGCTCCGGCGGGATCTCATGGCGTCATGGAAAGTACGGTTGTCGCAACCCAGTGCTGGGCACGCCACGATTGCGGCGATAAGTCCCCTCTTTGAGGAGTGGCTGGAGAGGCACCACGGCGTCCTCACCTTCCGCGTGACGCAGGTCCTCCCGGACACGGCAGCTTCGGGAGGTTCCTGTGTCGGATAAGGCGGGAGGAAACGTCCGGGTGTCACCACTGTGTGGATCGCCCGGAGGACACGGTGGAGCATACGGTGGAGGTCTGCCCGGCTTGGGCAGAGCACCGCCATGTCCTCGTGGAGGCGATCGGCGGCAGAGACCTCTCGCGTCCGGCCCTGGTTCAGGCCATGGTACGGAGCGAGAGGGCATGGGCAGCCGTCACCTCCTTCTGCGAAGCAGTAATGCTCGCGAAGGAGGAGGCGGGACGGTTGAGGGAAAGGCAAGTTTCGCGCCCTCTCGCCTCTAGCCGCCGCAGGAGACGCCCAGGGCGTCGGGAATCCCGGGCGGATTTCCGGCCACCGTAGGCGCGGGCTTGCGGACGGTGAGCAATGGGTAGCTCACCGTCCGGTAAGGACCAGGCCCGGGTCGACGGCGCGTTGTATTCCACGCGCGCCTCAAAGAGATGTCGTCAGCACATATAGTAGGGGTCCACTAGGGCCGATGCCTGCCGGGGTCGCGGGAAGGTACTTATGGGTCACCGAGGCCCCCGCAACACAGGCAACAGGAAGGAATACGGGTGGGTTTTAGTCAGTAAGAGTCTGACACACCCTCCCGCTCCGCCCAGAGCGGGAGAAGTTATTTGATGATTTCCCACCCTCAAAAAAAAAAAAAAAAGCCTTTCGGTTACCAGTTACAACAACTAGACATTTCGCGATTTCCGCAAATAACTTCTGTATTCCATGTATTTTCCAGAATGTATGATCTTAAAACTATACATCCCCTTCCCATTCTCTTTACATTCCATTATATGGCGTGCAAATATTTAATTTTATCCTGCACAATGTTATTAGTTAATTTAACAAAAAAAAAGACTAACAACAAATAAAAATGAACATTAGGATTTCTAAGGAACACATTAATTCATTGATGTCAAAGTTTTGTCTATGTCAGCTCAAGAGATAAAGTTTAATATAATATCAGATTAAGAATATATAAATAATTATTAAATGTAATTGATAATGTCATAACTATTATAATTTTGAATATTCATTAATTGTGATGTGTGAGCAGTGGTGGCCCAGTGGTAACGTCCGCGACTTATGAGTTTGTAGGTCGTAGGTTCGAACCCAGGCAGGCGCTTTACTTTGTGTAAATTATTTCATCACCACTGCTCTCAAAACGGTGAAGGAAAACATCGTGAGGAAACCGGCATGTCCTAGAACCAAAAATTCAAAGACATGTGACATCTACCAACTCGCACTGGGCCCGCGTGGTGGATTACGGCCCACTCCCTCTCACAGAGAGGAGGCCTGTGTCCCAGCAGTGGGAACATTATAGGCTGATTATGTATTAATTGTGATATTATATACTTATACCAATATTATTGATTTCAGTTTCCGTGACGTGACGTCGTGTGGTGGATTAAATTATACAATATTTTTCACACCAACTCTGCTAAAATAAGTCCTACACGATAAACAATTAAACATCCACAGACAAAAAAAAAACACGAACCTACTCACAGAGATTAATTAAAGAATTTCTCGACACTTCGATCACCCACTTAAAATAAAAAAGAGATTCCTTACTTTAAAAATAATAAACTCACTTATTATATGGAGTATTGTCACCACTTTCACTTGACCCCTTCCCCCCTTTGTGACCCCGGTTTGTTCAACCGCGGGGGGTTGTTAAGGGGAGATGAGGGGTCTTTGTAAGCTGGGTGGGTTATGGAACGTGTGACACAGCCGTACAATGCCTATTATGCATTGACAAAGAGTCTGCAACCCTCTTTCACACCTCCTTCGCTTTTCAATCCGATGTGGTATTTGCGTACATGGAATTACTAATGGATTGATTTTGCATTTAATAATTAATCTCATCACCGTCATTACATCATGCCTGAAAACGCCTAAGGGTTTGAAAGGTGCACCTATAATCCACCTACATTTTCGCCAGTTATTTTTAAGTCCCTTGTAATAGCGGGCGAGCCTATTGCAATCAACTGGGAACAAATCCTTCTGAGTCCGGGCTGCTACCGAGAAATTCCAGATAGAAAACCCAATAACACTTGGCCCGACCCGGGAATTGAATCCAGGACCTCATACTCCCTGCCGGTGTCGCGGAAAGGTCCGAATGGGAATACAGGCAACGGAAGGAACACGGGTGGGTTTTAGTCAGTAAGAGTCTGACACACCGTCCTGCTCCGCCCAGTGCGGGAGAATTTATTTTATAATTTCCCACCCACAAAAAAAGGACCTTATACTCAGCAGCAGCGCTTGCGACCACTAGACCAACGAGGCAGTTTTACTTAAGGTGGATCCGCAGCTTTAGTTCGCGAAATTCAAATTTTCTTACGTTTTTTGCTATTTGCAGGTCAGTGTCAGATTGTGCTTCCGCTTGCGCGCCACTGACGCATGAAGTCAAGATCCCTCGCGCCCCGAACCCGAACCTGAACCCGAACCTTATTGTGTTATAATAGAGTTGCAAACCGCGTGGCTACTGACGACTATTCGGAGACGACGGGGACTGAAGGGTTTGGGAGTGCGTCTCCTATTCGGAGACAACGGGGACTTACCGGTTAAATAATTGAGCGTATAAATAAAATTGCGTATAAGTCTCGTATAAGTAAAATTGGGAGTGTTCAATAATATTTATATGAGCGCAAAATTTGTGTTCAATAATAATTTTAAGAGCGCCAAATGGGAATTATTAGAGTGTACAATAATAATTTTAGGAGCGCAAAATAGGAATTATTAGAGTGTTCAATAATATTTTTAAGAGCGCAAAATGGGAATTATAAGTGTTCAATAATTCAATTAAATACGTGCCTTAACTCAATACCAAGTCCAAAACATTCGTAGCTCATTCACAATCATTCACACCTCTAGATATGATGACAAGCGCGCCACTCGAGAACTGTGGGACTCCATAATTTGTATAATGAACATAGCTTTTACCATAGAACACACCCCGTAGGCCCCATACACTACTAGTTCAATGGTGGATGCGTTGCACTGAGGTACACATAAAAGAATCAAAGTAGGTATGTTGATTTTTTACACATGGGGTACCTATGACGGAAAAACAATCTATGCTCGTCTGTCTTCTATTATCTGAAGCACTAAGCTCCAACGCTCGACAAAAGTTACGTAAATTCGAACAATTTTTTAATCGAAAATACAACTATCCTAAATGTTTGATATAAATATGGCCAGTATGGCTTTAGTAGTTATGGTCGTACCTATAAAACCTACCTTGATAGTATTTTTAAACTTCAACTTCGAATTTTAAAAACAATAGTATCTCCTAAAATTAGACATCAACTTTACGATAATATAAATGGCTTCTTTAAACACTCTAATGTCTTACCAGTTCATATACAATTAAACTTTTTGTTATTAATAGAACAATTTTTCAATGAATCTTTAAGAACCAAAATCGAGCATCCTGTATGCACTCGGGCGGTCTCTGAGAATAGGCTTCGTACACAGCCCGGCAACAATACGTATGGCGAGCGAACTACCGGTTATATTATACCGAGACTAATTAATAGTCTAATAGTCTACCCTCAGTAATAAACAAGTGTATTACACCTAAAAATATTAAATGTAGACTTAAGCAATATTACATAAGTAATATGTAGGTTGTATCTTCAATAACGCGTACATATAAAATGTTTGTAACTATTAATTATGTAAGGGTGTTATTAATTGTATCGACAATAACGCGAACATATAAAATGCTTTGCTTCATTGTATTGTATGATATTGAGATAGACTCATGATAGCACAAGTTTAAACCTTACTGGTTTTTGGTTGCGTCCTCGGCTTATTTGTAATTATTTTATTTAGAAATTGTTTTTGTTTCTCTTTTTACTATGGGCGCGTTTTTTTATTTTACATCGTCCTCACATTTAGTTATAATTTCAACATTATTTTTGTACTAATCTTTATGTATCAATTTAATTTAAAAGAGTGTCCATGGAGTTTCTTGCCCGTTCTTCTCCATAGGTACCTACTACGCTTTGGAATGGGCAACTAGCTTCATATTCTAACTGACCGACTCCTTGACAATTCAAAAGTGCCTGTAAATGGTTTAATTGAAATAAATGCTTTGAGTTTGAGTTTGAGTTTATATAATCCTGTTTTTTTTTTGTATAAATGATAAATAAATAAAAAAAAAAAAAATAAAGTCTAGGGTTAAAAATTCTGCCGGGGTCGCGTGGAAGTTCGAAAAGGTTACCGAAGCCCCTGGCAACACAGGCAACGGAAGGAATACGGGTGGGTTTTGGCCAGTAAGAGTCTGAGTCTGTTCTCCCGCTCCGCCCAGAGCAGGAGAAATTATTTTATAATTTCCCACCCAAAAAAAAGGGTTAAATATTATCTATGCGTGAAACGAGTATCTTTCTTCAGAAGTCTTTTTGGTTTTGTATACTTATTATTTTTTTGCCACCAACTTCCGAAATTAAAATTATTTTTTACTTTTTAAAGTTCTTTTATTTTTCACCTTTAATTTTTTTTAATGACACTGAAAAACAAACAAAAAGACACTCTTTATTGTACAGCATAACAAATTACAAATAGGAATAAACCGCTCTTCTGCCCTTATCTCTAAAAACCTAAAAACTTCTTAATACCTCATTCAATCTGCCTAGCCTTTTCCCAACTATGTTAGGGTCAGCTTGCAGTCTAACCGGATTGCAGCTGAATACCAGTATTTTACATGGTGCGACTGCCTATCTGACCTCCAACCTCGATACCTATGTTACTTATAAAAAGGACTGGAAAGGCTTATTTCCAGCAAATGAGTGCACGCTATAGACTGATTTAATGATGATACTTCTACAGACATCGGTAACCTTTTATCACCGCCGTCACATCTTAAAAGTAAACTAAAAGGGATGCTCCAAGGCCCCGGCGAGATACGAATTCACGATCTCCTGTTTACCAGACAGGCGCTTTAACCAACTAAGCCACAGCGCCTATGATGTGCTACTTCATTAATACACATAATCAGCCTATAATGTTCCCACTGATAAAGGCCTCCTCTCTTCAAGAGGGAATGTGCTGTAATCCACATGGATGTCACATGTCTTCGAATTTTTGGTTCTAGGACATGCCGGTTTCCTCACGATATTTTCTTTCGCCGTTTTGAGAGCAGTGGTGATGATATTATTTACACAAAGAAAAGCGCCTGCCTGGTTTCGAATCAATGACCTATAGCTTGTAAGTCGGAGCGGTTACAACTGTGCAGTAAAGATGGCCACACACGTAGCTGCATCAACAGTAATTTTGTGCAAGCATGACTAAATGTGTGTATGCAGGTTAAGCTTCACGAACTCAGTGTCAATAGTTCTTTATTCTGTTGTAGTAGCTCGAACAAGCTGGAATTTAGAACGGGCTATCATTTGTCGCCAAGACGAAACCTCCTGTGTCGCAAACAAAACGACAAACAGAGCAACCAAAAGGGGGAAAGCAGAGTCGCTCAGCATCGAGTACGACTAAAGGCGCTGTGATGGACCACAAACAGCGGGGTCCACCGAAGATCACATGCGATAAGGACGGCTTCATCAAGGTGGAGAGAAATAAGAGGAAGCCTACTTATCGCAACCAGTGTGGGACAGCGCCTGCAGGTACTAACATGCTGCTACGCATGCTGCCTGCAGTATCAACGACGCTGCTGTACGTGTCCGTTTGCACCACTCTAGGAAGACTGAGAACATCGTAGAGTACATACGGGTGAAGACCAACTGGACCTTGAGGGTGGAGAAGTTGGAGGCGCGCCATAACACCAATTACAAGTCGTTCGTGGTGCGTGTTCCGACTCATCATTTGGTGACCTTCCTCAAGGAAGAGTTTTGGCCGAAAGATGTGCTGTATCGGCGTTTCCGCGGTCGACTCCGCGACACCTCGCAGCGTAACACGACGCCGTCACTTCGTGTGCAGTAGTTTTTAAGTTTGTTTTATGTAGAAAATATGTATTCGTTTATAGTTATTGTTTTTATACATATATATGTATTGTGTTTTTATGGGCCGTAGTTGCCTGAAATAAAGGACACTATTATTATTTTTTCAATTTAATGCGTAAGTATATAACATTTTGAGTATGTACGGTGTAGCGTTTTGGAGTTCCCTCATCTGGAGCCTATCCTGGGTGCAGCAGCCAGGTCATGGTGAGAGTCCACCATGACGGACTATCATAATTAAAGCGTAAATAACATTTCGTGTCTATACTTTTGACCATTAAGGATTTCTTTCATCTGGATAACACATACACACTTCGTCTGGATGACAAGTAACGGACAGTTGTGAACCATACTTAAAAAAAAACAAATTATTAAAAAAAAAACAAAAGACCCGACTGCTAAAACATAAAAAACCCGACTGCTAAAACACATAACTGAAAAGAGAAAAACAAGAATTATAATCTACAGAATTTTGGTATCGCCGGGGACAAACAAAACTTACACAATATTTCAGGTTTGTCCCGCCTGCGATACCAAAATTCTGTAGATTATAATTCTTTTTTTTCTCTTTTCAGTTATGTGTTTTAGCAGTCGGGTATTTTTTTTAATACTTTGTTTTATTTCAAGCTTTTTAGTTTTATTAATATATATATATATATGGAATTGACTCATTACCTAGCTATTATTTGATATGAATATTGTTGTAATTTATTTAAAAAAAACCTTCTCCTACTGGAGGGACAGGCGTATAAAATAGCCGCGTATCCTTGCGGGTCGAGGAAGACAGAAAAATTATTATCTGGAATGCATAATAATTCAATTTGCCTTTTTTTGAGCAAACTTTCAAAGAGGAATTGGTGACGGTCAGATGGCGTTTGTAGCCTAACTCCAGCAAATAATGCAAAAGCGGTACCTGTGCTTCTCCTGGCGAAAGTCTTGAAGAATCCTTCTGGGCAGGTGGCCACCTTGCTTGCCCGTACACTGGTCACTTGAAAGTCTATATTTTGGATTTAATCGGACGCGGGTTATTATTTTTAATTTTGAAAACGTAGCACAGTATATCCCCAAGGATTACGGGATAACGTAATAAAGTTTTGCGGTTTTGCGGGCGCGATGAACTGAGATTGAAAAAACGTGGTTTGCGGTGAGACGAAATGCTTCCGTTCGGCGCCGGTGCACTATGACGTCTGACAGCCATCATTAGCTGTCACTAGCCGCAGGATTCTCTAAATCCCGCGACACACAATATCCGCGGCTGCAATATAAACCTAAGACAGACTACAGACACCTTATAAACCGTCCACAATCAAAAAAATGTAAGGGGCACTAACTTGCCACACCACCTACCTTTTTTTTGTATTTCCAGATGCAGTATATAAATATTATATGTATAGCTTATGTCACTCCCACAATTAAGAAGAATCTAACGACTCTTATGTTAAAATCCATCAAGCTTTTTAGGCTACAGAGCGTGCCAAAGAAATAGACATACTTACTTATATACATATATACTTACTCTCGAAAAACATTACCCTCCTTCTGGGACAGTCGGGTAAAAATACAAAATTCTGACAATCCTGGCTTTGTATATTTATAAAACTGCATTATTTATTAAGTTAAATGCATTCTTGTTTCCACACCTATCAGATACTGTTAAATGTAACAGGCGGAACGATATCATTCCGCCTGTTACGTATGTTTTATGCGTACGGAGAGCCAAAACAGCGCATGTGGAAAAGCATATTCTCCATAGCCCCGCAAGTTTATCTGGGGGCACGTTAGTGCTCCCGTCAAGACGAGCCAACCGAAGCGCAAGGGCACTACCTACCTTTTCTTCGTCGTTGTACCGTGTTTGAACCCTCATATCTTGAATTTGGATTAAACCAGATTAAGGAAATTCTCGGGATACGATGTCAATAGTAGACTTAATAAACATATAAAGATTCAATTGCAAAACAACATACTTTAGATTTTATTTATGTCTAAAAATACCCCGACTTCGTCACTGACTCACTCACTAATGATCATCAAAATTCTTAGGGTACTTCCTGAAGTCCTAGAAAGCTGGAACTTATTATGCAATCTAGTATTAGTACACAAACAACAAAAAAATCTAAAACTTACTTTTACCCCCCAACCCCGAGAGATGAAACTTCCGCAAATTTTGATGATAGAGGTCTGAACATTGATATAGGGACTACTTGTTATAAATAATAGTAAAATAAATGTCATCGACCTATACTTAACTTACAAAAAGAAGTGAAATCTCACCAAACACATTACATGTAAAATGTTGCCAAGACGAGACCACATGTCTCGCACTGTCAAAAAGTTATCAAATCTCATGTACTTAGCTCTATTGCAGGCTTAGCATGACGCTTTCTATTTCTACGAAGAATAGACGCAGCTCTTTCTATACAAAGTGACATTTCGTTTCTCCATTTTTGACATCGCACCGTAGAAACCCTTCTACAATCTGTCATTTTGTCTTTCATTTCTAACTATCGTTGTCTAGGTCTTGTTTTTATGTAGAAGGATTTCTACGGTGCGATGTCAAAAATGTAGAAACGAAATGTCACTTTGTATAGAAAGAGCTGTGTATATCCTTCGTAGAAATAGAAAGCGTCATGCTAAGCCTGCTGGTGGGATACCAAAATTCCAAAATCAATCAATTAAATGGATTAAAAAGAAACAAGCACTTGTTATTATAATATAAACCACAATTTGAATGATACTTTGACATCCTAATTGAATTGTAATCTTTTGAGGCTCTTACAGACTGGGGCGATATCGCGGGCGCGACAGGCATATAGCTGCCTATCGCGCCCGCGATATCGCCCCAGTCTGTAAGAGCCTTTATACTTTGGCATCTAATTCTTTGATATTCGGACATTAAATGATACTTTGACATCTTAAATAAATTGTGTGTGTTTATGATATTATGTTTAACTGACATACTTCAAATAGTAACCTTAATTCGTAATTATGCAATCAATAATAACGAATTTAATACTAACCTAATAATTTCTATCCTGTAATAATTGTATGTATCAAGTAACCATTTTCTGTCAAATTTTCACATTCGATTATGAACTTAATTATCAACACAAATTTCTCCAAATGATTTTAAACCTTAATGGTTTAAAATCATTTGGAGAAATTTGACAGTTTAGTATAATCTGATGTTCTGGCGACTGTACCTAATATTTGCACGCCACACTAGGCAGAATGTGGTGATACCATTGACTAATCTTAAGACCATAAATGTACCATATAATTATATATTTAGAAAGAAAGAAAGAAAGCTTTATTTGCATAAATTGTAGGTACATGACATAAGATATTAAAATAAGTTGTGATCCTTGTACAATTTACCTTAAAATAGGCATGCAAAAATTGTTGTTTATATTTCATAATAATATAATGATCATGCAAGTAATATTATTGAACATGAATATTGAATACAAATTAATTAAATTAGGCATGTCAAAAAAAAAATATATATCAAATAAAAAAATACAATTGAAAGAACGAACACAATTACACGAATATAATGTCAAAACGAATACTTTATTAAATTAGTTTATTTATTTCTATAAGTTTTGGTAATCAAGAATAATTAGTTTATGTCATCATCATTTAAAAATTCGTTAATAGAATAATAACATTTCTCAATAAGTAGTGTTGTTAATCTCTTTTTAAAATTGTGTATTGTGTCATTCTTTATTACGTCAGGTATTTTATTATAAATCGTAGGACCCATGCAAGTAATGTTTTTTTTAAGTAAACCAGTTTAAGTAGTTTAAGTAAAGTAGTATTTAATGTACCATATAATTATATATTTAATGTACCGTATTCTGACAATTAAATGATTATCTTCTACGCCCAGGATTGACTCCATAATCAATGGAGTCAATCCTGGGTGTAGAATCAGACCTTGTTTATCATAAAAATGCATTGTCTTTGGAACCGAACCACCATGTAAAATGTCAACTCCGTAGTGTATGAAAAAGTAGTTTTAATACAGCTTGGAAAAATTTGGCCTAAAAACAAACATTGCAAGTTAAATAAAAATTTCATCATTGCTTGTCAAAATGACATAAAATTAACTGGCATCTGACGAAACAACGATTTATGTCAATTTTATCAAATCTGTTTATCCGTTTATGAGTGAAGGAGTAACAAACAGCTTATCGAACTTTTTTTTTTTTTTTTTTTATTTGTGATGGGTTTGCTCTTGACTTTAGTCTATGCCAGAGGCGACAGAAACAAAGTCGACGATGGAGCGAGCTTACCCAGAAGAAGCCTGTTCACTCTCACTTTGAAGAGATTAGGGTTATATGCGTTCGGAAACACAGACGCAGGCAGAGAGTTCCATTCCTTTGCTGTGCGCATTATAAAAGAAGTTTGGAAACGCTTAGTGCGAGTTGGTGGGATAGCCACCAGGAAGGGATGGTAACCTGAAGTGCGCCTAGATGACCGATAATAGAAGGGGGCCGGTGGAATGAGGTCGTGGAGTTCCTGAGCACACTCTCCGAAGTACAATCTATAGAAGACCGACAAGCAGGCAACCTTGCGACGATGGGCCAAACTGTGAAGCTTGGCATCCACCAGATTTACGTCGCCAATGAGCCTCTTAGCTCTGCGTTCCACCGAGTCAAGCGCGGCAAGTTGGTATTTAGCCGAGCCATCCCAAAGGTGGCTACAATACTCCATGCAGGATCGGACCTGCGCTTTATAAAGGGTCAAAAGCTGTCCAGGCGTAAAGTATCGCTTCACCTTATTTAGGATGCCCAGTTTCTTGGCCGCAGTCTGGGCTTTGTACTCGATGGTGGCACCGAAGTTGAGGTTAGATGTCAACTCCATGCCTAGGAGCTCGAGCCGATCAGTTACAGGAACCGATGTACCCCGAAAAGTAGGAGTCAGGTCGAAACGACTCCTTTTTGCGGTAAAAAGACACGCTTGTGTTTTGGTGGCGTTAAAAGTGACCAGATTATCATCACCCCACTGGGAGACAAGGCTTAACGTCAACTCTGTCCGCTCTACCAAGGCCTCTCTCAAGGAACGAACTGCGGCCCCGTTGGTTTTTGCGCTGGACAAGTATCTCTCTGAAACAGTACTGTCGTCCGCGTACCCAATAATACTAGTCTGTAGTAGGTCATTGATGTGCAGCAGGAAAAGAGTTGCAGAGAGAACAGACCCCTGAGGAACTCCGGCATCAATAGCCATAAGGTCAGAGGAGCAGCCGTCAACGACTACTCTGATCGACCGTTCACTAAGGAAGTCTGATATCCAGCTACAAAAATCAGCTGGGATGCCATAAGCAGGAAGCTTGCTGAGCAGACCAGCGTGCCAGACCCTGTCGAAAGCCTTCGAGATATCAAGCGATACAGCAAGTGCTTCGCCATGTTTCTCGATGGCTTCGCCCCAGCGGTGCGTGACATACACAAGAAGATCACCAGTTGACCGTCCCCGGCGAAAGCCATATTGACGGTCACTGAGGAGATCATTGTCTTCGAGACAATGATCTCCTCAGTGACTTCAGAAAAAAAATCTACACCAAAGAACAGAATACTTACTACTAAAGCTACGATTTCCTAGGAAAGCGGTTCCGTCATATTGTTATAACGGCCGTCATTAAAATCTGTCGTTATGTATTTGACATAATTGTAGGAGTCAAAAAACACTTTGTTTGAACAGCCGTTACTGAGGGACCGTTCACCGCTTTCTTACGAATCAAAGTTCACACCAAAGCTTTAGACTTTCGCACCCGAGAGACAGAGTCTTTAATAAAAACACATCCTAAAACTGACATCCAAGTTCATTTAGCCAAGCCTTGCCGAGGTAAATGTATTAAAAAAGCAATTTTAGGCAATTAGTACGCTGCCGCGCGTTAATCCTGAGAGAGTACGCTTAGTGTCTAAGATCTTGCACAGACTGAGAAATATACAGCACGTGTTTGAAATGAAAACGCCTTGTTAGTACGAATTTTTCTGTATTTATTTTCCTGCACACATACAACTTGGTATATAGCAATATTTAACAAACTATTTAATTAGGTACTCAATATAATATCAGTATAGACTTTAGACTTCTTGATGACAACCTTCAGATTCCGAGGCTCGAAGAGAACCAACTTAGCAACTACGCGGCAATCCAAATATATCATGTTTTCCATTCGTTTCTGTTAAAAAAACCACTACTTTATGGTAATTGTCCATTTTTAAACCTACCCTGATACTACCCTACCCTCGTACAATGATTATATATGAAGCAAATCACATACCGTTTAGTATTCAAAATCACCACAAATCTTATTAACATATCCATCCGGCACTGTGTTGCCTCCTGGCACACACACACCAATCACACATAAAAAAAACATGACATTAAATAGATGTAACCATGTTTAAGGGTTGTGGTCATCTTCTTCGTAGTAGTATCGTCTTATCAGAACGATCGTGGTCTTCATGTAGTTTCTTGTCCAGGGGCTGATGTGATTCGCCTCACGATTTCTCGCCATCTACTCTGATTTTAGGTGTTTTAGTGGACTCATACAAGGGATCCCCTACTGCGGTTATAATTTGGTCAGTCCATCTCATGGGTGAGCGTCCGCGTGGTCTAATGTCCTCCACTCTACCCTGCAAGACAAGGCGCTCTATAGAGTCACCCTCACGCCTCGAGAAGAAAAAAGAACTATGAGACTGAACAACTACGTGCTGAGACCATACGAGACGACTCATACATTTGGGTTGAAGTTTTGTATGAGACAGTTGATCATTTTTTAGCGATCACGGTATTGGTATCAAGTTGTTCAGTTTGATGGTCTGTACCACACGCTTAAATATGACGACATCTTTCTGATTCATGTTGTAGATGAGTTGAATGGCTCTTGGCTAATAAACAGCCGCACGGTTCGATCGATAAAAGGTTACGCTTGCTTTTTTTTTCTTTGGGTGGGAAATCATCAAATTTATTTTTTCCCGCTCTGGGCGGAGCGGGAGGGTGTGTCAGACTCTTACTGACTAAAACCCACCCGTATTCCTTCAGTTGCCTGTGTTGCCAGGGGCCTCGGTAACCCTTTGGTACCTACCCGAGACTCCGGTAGGCATCGGCCCTAGTGGACCGCTACGCTTGTGCTGACGACATCTATTTGAGGGGCGCGTGGAATACAACGCGCCGTCAACCCGGGCCTGGTCTTTACCGGACGGTGAGCTACCCATTGCTCGCCGTCCGCAAGCCCGCGCCTACGGTGGCCGGAAATCCGCCCGGGATTCCCGACGCCCAGGGCGTCTCCTGCGGCGGATAGGGGCGAGAGGGCGCAAAATTTTCCTTTCCCTCAACCATCCCGCCTCCTCCTTCGCGAGCATTACTGCTTCGTAGAAGGAGGTGACGGCTGCCTATGCCCTTTCGCTCCGTACCACGGCCTGAACCAGGGCCGGACGCGAGAGATCTCTGCTGCCGATCGCCTCCACGAGGACACGGCGGTGCTCTGCCCAAGCCGGGCAGACCTCCACCGTATGCTCCACCATGTCCTCCGGGCGATCCACACAATGGTGACACCCGGGCGATTCCTCCCGCCGTATTCGACATAGGAACCTCCCGAAGCTGCCGTGTCCGGTGAGGACCTGCGTCAGGCGGAAGGTGACCTCCTTGCTGCGGTCGATTCATGGATGTGTGACCATCGATTTCATTATGAGACGGGAAAATATTCGCTCGCGCTTATGTCAACTAGCTAGTGCGAATACATTATCGTTATTTCCTAATCATAATAAAAGACGCGCGTAGTCATGTCCCGAGTCCTTCGCGGGATTAGCCTCAATGTGACCAGAGCTTAAATGTGGGTAACAGAACGCTTCTTGTCAAGTTGGATGCGACTAAAAGTGTCTCAGTGTGTACAAGACGTTATTTCTCAGGAACTAAGTGATTAGTAATTTTAGCTAAATTCCCAGGCTATAAGGATATAGGTCCTCGTCTCAGTATAACACTAGGTTTAGTAGGTCCTTTTAGTTCCAGTAGATGGCGACACTGGGTAATACATAGCTATTAGATACTTTAACTAGTACATTTAATGGGAAAAACATTTTATATTAATACTAGATTTCTGCCCGTGACTTCATCCACGTAAAATTTCTTTCAGCGATTTCAAGCCAGATTTCCTCCTTTGCAAAGCAAACATGCATCGTATGGCAAATGAATATTATGTTGAATGAATGTTATGGAAAACGACATTATTGAAAATGAAAAATATAGCAAATAAATTTATGGATTAAAATTATTATGACAGTCGATCGATTATGACCAATGGAATTAGTGAAAATGATTTTATGTAATTTCACGATTATGGCAAATGAAGCGTTATTTCTCATGAAATTATGGCAAATACAAGTATGGTATATAAAATTATTGCATTTAAAATTATGGCAAACATTAGTAAACCGGAATATACAGGTGGAATTTTGTAATGCCACCTGGAGGGAAAGTACTCTTAATACTGCAGATAGAAAGTTTTACTCAAAGGAAACATTCCTTTATTTTTTAATAGAAAGCAAACTGCATTCAAAGATTTTCGAAAATTCTCTTCTCCCACACCCGGGAATCGAACCGGCTAAAATCTGAAAAAAATATACCCTGTACTTTTATTGCATCGATCGTTAGGGTCAATTATAAGGATGAAATCTCTCTAACAAACATAAATTAAATGAAAGGAAAACCAGGAAATCTTAAATTAATTTAATTATTTACAAAAAATGGTAAACTAACTAATTAGTTGCTCGAAATGGGCTCCATTCTCTTGGATACACAAATTTATTCTTTTAACGAATTCATTTCTAGTAACCTTTAATAAAGTGTTGTGGTGAATATTATAAATCGTATTCCGAACTTCAACTCTCAACTCGTTGTCATTCGCATAAGATTTCATGTAAATTTGATTTTTTACATATCCCCACAAAACAAAATCTAATGGGGTGAGATCTGGCGATCTCGCAGGCCATCTGATTGTGCCGTTTGTACCAATCCAGGTATTAAAATGGTTATTAATGTAGGCAGTAGTGATTCTGCTGTTATGTGCTGGAGCACCATCTTGCTGTAGAATTATTTGGTTTCGCTCTTCCTCGGGGAAACCATTTAACTCGTTTCTTAAGAGATCCAGTATTTCAATATACTTGACAGTGTTTAAATGACCTTCGTACACGTGGACTAACACTACATTATTTCTCATAATTCCGCACCAAACGTTGAAAGAAAATCTTACTTCATTGTTAGTTTCATGAACACGAACAGGATTCACTCGAGACCAATAATGGTTATTGCGGCGATTGTACATGCTGAAGTTGGTTTCGTCAGACCATACAATGTTACTCAAAAAATTAGGGTTTCGGTCAATTTCTCCAAGCATGTTTTCACAAAATTGTAATCGTCTGTCACGATCCCCAATATGCAATTTTTGCACTAACCGACCTTCACGATAGCATTTATACTTATACTTTTTCAGCACTTTAAGTACGCGAGTGTGGGTTGTTCCTAATTCATCGGCAGCATCTCTACTTGAAGCCTTTGGAAATGATTCAAAGTATGTTAAAACATCTAGTTCAAAATCAAAATAGTTTTGCTGAATAGTTTGCCGTCTCTTCTTGAAACCACCCGTATTCTTTAAATTTTCTACCATTCTTTTCAATACGAACCGAGTTGGTGCCTGTCGGTCTTGATATCTCTCTCCATACCACCGCAGAGCTAGATTCACGTTTTTGTTATTTAAAAAATAAGCTTCCATTAAATCAAACTGTTCTTGATAAGCCATTTTCACCGTGATACAAAATGTGAAATGAGTTGTAAAAACAATCAAATGTGAATAACAACTATGACAATCTAATTTTCAAATTTTAATCTAACATTCCATATTTAAATTACCTCATACACGCAGCTACGAGTATGTCGCAAAGGAGTCTGCATTACAAAAGATGGATGTTAGTTAAAGAGCTTTAACTTGACTCATTGAATTTGTAACTTCAGATTTCCTGGTTTTCCTTTCATTTAATTCATCATGTTTGTTAGAGAGATTTCATCGTTAAATTGACCCTAACGATCGATGCAATAAAAGTACAGGGTATAATTTTTTCAGATTTTAGCCGGTTCGATTCCCGGGTGTTGGAGAAGAGAATTTTCGAAAATCTTTGAATGCAGTTTGCTTTCTATTCAAAAATAAAGGAATGTTTCCTTTGAGTTAAATTTTCTATCTGCAGTATTAAGAGTACTTTCCCTCCAGGTGGCATTACAAAATTCAACCCTGTATATATTAACTTTGTGTAATACGTACCATTTTGTTGTTATGATAAATATTATTTTTTAAATAAATATATAAAAACAGTGTGACAGTTTTAAATCAATTAAAAACATGTATAAATATCTGTATTTTGAATTTCAACACAAAACTAATGATATTATATACTTGTGCGTAAATAGTGAATTAAAATATTGCAGATTTAAAGTATTCAATATAAAAATAAACTACATAATATGAAATAAAATAACAATAAATTAACTTTTCCTTTTGTGAACTGTGAAATTATTTTGAATAACAAAGGAACAGTAATCTGCTAACATGTTGATTCTTCGTGTGTGATTGTTGGTGCTAATGGAACTGTATATTTATCACTGTGAGGAATTGGTTTAGATACTGATGCTATATTTGGACACCCAATCTTGTTCTTAATTTTTTTCTCTTTATTAATTATAACTAGGTATTCATTATTATATTTACATAAAAAAATCATAAATTAAATTTATTTTGTAGGTACAGCATAAGCAATTTAAACATCAACTAATTGGTCAAGGACAGCTAATGAGACACAATTGATTTTCTATTGTTTGACTCCGAATCGGTGTCGCGCGGGGCTTAACTGGTTAAATTAGTTATTTAGAAGAACAAAATATTATCGTTTTACGTTAATGCAAATGTCAAAAACAAATAAAATAACGATGGTCGATAACTAAACACAATAAAATAAAAGTAAACAGATTTTCTCAAACCTTCCTTCCAGCGGGTTTAGCAAGACGCTTTCTATTTCTACGAAGAATAGACACAGCACTTTCTATCTATCTTTCAAAGTGACATTTCGTTTCTCTATTTTTGACATCGCACTGTAGAAACCCTTCTACAATCTGTCATTTTGTAACGATCTTTGTTTAGGTCATATTTAATGTAGAAGGATTTCTACGGTGCGATGTAAAAAATGCTTAAATGGAGAAATGAAATGTTACTTTGTATAGAAAGAGCTGTGTCTATTCTTCGTAGAAATAGAAAGCGTCACGCTGATCCTGCTGTAACAACACTACCAGCGGTCGTCAATCCAAAAAACAAATCATCAAAACATTTTAATTTTTTTCTTCGTGTTTAGATATTGCGGAGTTTCGCTATCTAATCTAATTTGACCCTGAATAAGAATGAGCCCAGGTATGCACGGGCGTTTTTTACCCGCGGTGACTTTTTTTCGCGCACGGATTCTCAATTCTCGTCTCACCACGAGAGTTGAAAGTCCAGTGCGCGATATAAAATCCCGCCGCGCAATATTTTTGCGTCCGTGCGAACTAAGGACGATAGCTAATATTCGAACGTTTTCCAATAGCCTCCGTGGCGCAATGGCTAGCGCGTTCGGCTGTTAACCGAAAGGTTGGTGGTTCGAGCCCACCCGGGGGCGACATTTATATTTTAGTTGTTTTCTACACATGCATCTACTCCATGGAGAAAACTGGACAGTTTATTAATTAATTGGCGGGTGACGTTGTAAGGTCGAAAAAATAAAATACAAAAGCTACCTTTATTTTTGTACCAAAAAAATATTAACGACGTTACGGGCTGCTGCAACTTAATCAGCTGTTGTCTAGTACAGGCTCTGGCCAAACTAAGGCAAACCCGCGCGGGATGCAGAACGAAATTTGCTCGTACCGAATGTTTCAACAATTTTTTTTTTTTTTTCGTATTTTATCTATGATAGTGGGGTTTGTGGCTAAATTATAACAGCCGCACGGGTCAATCGATCAGGTTAAGCTACGCTTGCCGAGGTTAGTCCGTGGATGGGTGGATTTTTTTTTTTTTGGGTGGGAAATCAATAAATAACTTCTCCTGCTCTGGCCGGAGCGGGAGGGTGTGTCAGACTCATACTGACTAAAACCCACCCGTATTCCTAACGTTGCCTGCGATGGGTGACCATCTTTACATACCAAGACCCCTCCGTGCCTCGGAAAGCACGTTAAGCCGTTGGTCCCGGCTGACATTCGTGGATCTTTGACAGTCGTTACGGGTACGTTAGAAGCCCGAAAGTCTGATAACCAGTCTTACCAAGGGGTATCAAGTTACCCAGTAACTGGGTTGTGGAGGTCAGATAGGCAGTCGCTCCATGTAAAATACTGGTATTCATCTGCATCCGGTAAGACTGGAAGCCGCCCCAAACGTAGTTGGGAAAAGGCTGGGCAGATATTGATTTTATTTAGGATACATTTATACAAGGTGTTGCTTTGGACCTGCAAAACATTTTAGGAGGTAATTATGTTAGTGATTCTCGACCCGAATCAACAATAAAATGGGCAGGTATTTTTTTTTCATTTTATTCTTATTTACGGAAATCGGTATGTGTGAACTCCCCTTTTTAAAACGCGGCCAGTCTGTACGTGTCCTTAAACTGCGCTTTCACACACACACAAACAAACGCAACCGAAATTTCTTTCATAGATCCAAAGCACCAACCAGCGCACGCTCCCACTACCACTAGCCACGCCCCCGCGGCCATCACAAGCACATAAATCAGGTCAATTTATTAGTGTGATTGATGGCGCCGACGCGTGCATACGCTTGCAAATTCCGCCCGTCAAGTGCGCCTTCGATTAACGGTCGCGATAGGTACCTACTACCTAGTTGTAAAAATGGCAGACCAATACTCCAATGTAGTTGGCGGAGATGGTACGCTTGTATGCCATCAGCGGAGACAATGTATCTCGTGCCATCGAAATGTTCGCGGAGTTATTCCCCAATCGGCATCGTCCCTTACACAGGGTAATGGTGGCTGCTACGCAGAGACTCGATCATCGGCAGTTCGACGTTCCCCAGCATGCTTAAGGTCGCGGCAACGAAGGCCTGCCTGTCTCCTTGCAGGAAGATATTCTGGAATTCTTCCGGCGAAAGCCACGGGCAAGCAAACGGGAGGCTGGTCGACGGTTTGGAGTGCACCACTTCACAGTGTGGCGGCTGCTGCACAAAGAAATGCAGCATCCTTTTCACTACCGCAAGGTACAGGATCTCCACCAACTTGATAACGCCGCGCGAGTTACATTTTGTCGCTGGTTGCCGGAACACCAAGACATCCTGTAGACGGACCAGTGTTTATTTACTCGAGTTGGCGTCTACAATGTTCATAACAAACAAAAAGTGATCAGTGCTTTCGACACAATAAAAACGAATGTGTTTGTGTGGTGCAACGTCGTGCTAGAGTGTGACGGTTGAAACTTTGAACAATACCTCGGTAACATAAGTAGGTAATTTATTTATTTGTACATAGACAATAATTTGTAAATACGATGTTAGCTAAATCAACTTGATAAGTGTAAATAAGTTGATTTAAAATTTTTAACTACGCCAAAAATACCTATCAGACAAAATAAATCACTTAAAATCCCTAACACATGGGTACCTACCTACTTAACTAGCACAAATTATCTTGAGGTATTTTTGTCGGTCCTCATCCCGTTAAAAAGCAGAAAAGAAAATCTTAAATCAACAATTTAATCTACAAATAATAACAAAAACCGTCCTTGGGCTGAATTTACCTACATAACCTTATTATTATTAGGCGCGCACGCGCTCGCGATTAGTTTCACAGCTGTGCAACAGGAACTGCTTACGTGCTATGTAAGGTTTATTTATCGCCGCCTATTATTTTATTCATCAGCTGATAGGTAACTAACGACGCTAACGTGAACTTTTTTTTGGACTAGTTGTATCTACTTCCTACTATTATTATTTATCGTAATAGCCCAGTGGTTAAGGCGTTCTCCTCTCATACATGAGGTCGCGGGTTCGCAACTGAGCAAGTACCACTGTGTTATTTTTAATTCATAATGATGTAAGTACTTTCTAAAACTTAGAACATCATTGAAATCATGTGTTTCGGAAAGCACTTAAAGGTTCTATTTAAATTGGTTCCGATAGATTTGTAGCTCTCGGACAGTCGTTAGGTACCACACGGGTCAACGACATTACAGCCCTGCCGTAGGGTCATTGGTACAGGTAATCAAAAGCCAGAAAGTCTGACAATTAGTCTAACAAATGGGTATCGTGTTATCAAGTAACTGGTTTGTTGAGGTCTGATACGCAGTCGCCCTACGTGATTCACTGGCACTCCATGTAATGAGCTGCATACAGTTAGACTGAAAGCCGACACTAACATAGTTGGGAACAAGCTCTGCAGATGATGAACATTTTCGCATTGTAATGATGCTTCAAAATGAGTTATTATTATTTAGCGAAATTTTAAAAACAATAATGTAGAAACTACATTGTTATTTTCAAATTCGAACTACATCTCAAGGTTAAATTATTTGCTAGACCGCCATTTTAGTTCAACTTACGTGCCGCGTTTTCTTACGTAGAAATGTGGGCGGAGCCTCGTACAGCCTGTCGTCACTGGTCATCGCATTCACGCACACAGTGACATGACGCGCGATAAATTGCAATGGGTGATTCTGTTTTTTTTGAAGAGGGTTATTAAGAGAGTTATTCCGAAAACCAATAAAATTTAAAAATCTAAAATAAAAAGTATTATTGATTATTGACTTGGTATCGTACTGTTATATGATTATTTACGAGTTTCATAACAACCTCCTGAAAGGTTTTGCAGGTTCAAAACTGCATCTTGTATAGCATTTATAGAATATTTATTTTTATTTACCCGTCATTCAAACCAGATTTTTGGCAAACAACCCTATATCTGACCAACATTATGTTGAGTTTGTTTCACCATTTCTTCTCAGGGGTAGTCAGACAGGAAATGTCGACCCTATCTAGCTTATTTTTTTAATATTTGTTTTTTTTTTATATGAGTGTAAAAATGATTCTGATATCCTATTTACAGAATAAACAATTTCATTTCAATAATTGTGTTCACCATGAAAAAGCGCTTAGAATTATTAAACAGATGGTTGTAAATTACTAGCATCGACTCACCTGTTTAACCTGCCAACCCAATATTTCTGACAGGAAACAAAATTCTACAGGCCTCATAATTTCAATTGGTATTATAATTATTCGTTAAATTAATGCGGGCAATGTTTAAAAAAGTCATTTTTTAAATTTTTATTTAATACTGAGACCCTACTCTCTAACTATAGAGGGGTTTGTGGTCGGTTGATACGGTTAAGCTACGCTTGCCGCGGTTGGTCCGTGGATGGGTGACCATCTTTACATACCAAGACCCTTCCGAGCCTCGGAAAGCACGTAAAGCCGTTGGTCCCGGCTGTCATTTGTAGATCTTTACAGTCGTTACGGGTCGTCAGAAGCCCGAAAGTCTGACAACCAGTCTTACCAAATCGTGTTACCCAGTAACTGGGTTGTGGAGGTCAGATAGGCAGTCGCTCCATGTAAAATACTGGTATTCAGCTGCATCTGGTTAGGTTAGGTTAGGTTAGCCGGAACACCTCACCCCCCCCAGACTTGAGGTGGCCTGCAGAGGCGGGCCGGCACTAGCCGGGGATCGTGGAAGTCGCATTAGATCCCATGATCCCTGGTGCAAGTGTGGGAGGGGAACACCGGGGTGGTTTTTAGTCAGTAAGAGTCTGACAGACCCCTCCGCCTACCCCAGGGCGGAGGACATCCATGAGGATTTTCCAGCCCGGAAAAAAAAAAAAAAAAGGTTAGGTTAGCCGACCCCAAAGTAGTGGTAGTAAGGCTAGGCAGATGATGACCCTACTCTCTGACTCCGTCTACGAAGATACGGGCCCGTCTAAAAGTAGTTGATCCGTCAAAGCAAGTAAGAAATTCAATTTTTCGGACAAGCAAATACTTAGGGGGTGTAGGGACAGCTGTCAAATTGTGTTGTATTTCATTCTTAGTTCGAGCCTCGACCTAATCATCAATCCGTAAGTGATACAGAGTAGGAAATGCCCGTAAGTTCGGTCGAAACTAATGACTTAGTGCTTAGGGAGTAGACCCCTTTTTTATTTTTATTTTTTGGGTGGGAAATCATCAAAATTTGATGATTTCTTACCCAAAAAGAAGTTATTTAATAACTTCTCCCGCTCTGGGCGGAGCGGGAGGATGTGTCAGACTCTTACTGACTAAAACCTACCCGTATTCCTAACGTTGCCTGCGATGGGTGACCATCTTAACATAGCAAGAACCCTCCGTGCCTCGGAAAGCACGTTAAGCCGTTGGTCCCGGCTGTCATTCGTGGATCCTTGACAGTCGTTACGGGTACGTTAGAAGCGTATCAGACTCTTACTGACTAAAACCCACCCGTATTCCTTCCGTTGCCTGTGTTGCTAGGGGCCTCGGTAACCGTTACAAACTTCCACGCGACCCCGGCCGGGCCAGGAATATTTTAGCCAACCCACTCGCGATATATTTTTAAACATACCTACAAAATTTGATATAAAATACATTTCATCCATTATACAGATGGGTGAAAGTCGTTTTTAGGTCGGCTATAACTTGTATGAAGGATTCTAACTAATGCGGATAGTCGCATGACTTCCTAATGATTAAAACAACAATCGCGACCCGCATCCCGCGCGGGATTCGCCTCAATGTGGTCAGAGCATTCAACAACTGCAAACAACACACAACTGCAACACACAACTGTCGAATGAGTTTAGAACAAAACTGAATAAATTCTTCTTAAAGAATCTCTTTACTTTTTGTTAATGCCATAAAATTAAGAAGAATATTTTCATAATGTTATGTTACTTTAATATCAAAAATCTGTTACAATGTCAGCCTAAAAAAAGGGATAAAATTTGCAATCACAATGAAATAACGTAAAAAATGGAGCTGCACATTTCTACATAATGCCCCGCCTCTGTCTATGCCAAAAAATGAAATAGTCGCAAGAAAAATGATTTATTTTCAAGCACACCGGTATTAAAAAAACGACACTGACTTTAGAAAGAAACTGAAACACTTTAGAAATAAACCGAAACAAAACTAGTGAATAAGAATGGGTGGTAAGTATTTTTATATCTTTGACATTTCTCGGGACCCGGAAATTTGCGAGGGACCGAAACTAACTGGTAGAGGCCCGCCAGACGTTTGAATTAAATGAGTCACCAACCAATGATTATCCCTGTTCGCACTATGCAAGTGCACCCAAGGACCCCGGTTGGTGTAGGACTATTGCAGGATATGGAAACAAAGATATTGGACTATGGGTTTGTGTGACTTAAGTGGACCGGTTGCCTAGAAATATGGATGAACCCTGCCCCTGCCTGTCCATTATTATATGTATCTATATATATATATGTCGCAGCCATCTGGTTAAATTAGCCAGTTAATTGGACGCCTAGGCCGTTCATTAAACTTCGGCACCCAGTTAAATAGCTGAAGGACAACTAGAACTGTGACCAACCACGCTCGAGCCGAAGTGGTAGCAGTAACTAAGCCAGGACACCCCGATCAAATGGGTTAGGTTAGGTTAGAAATTTGACCAACCGCGCGCGAGCCGAGCGAGCGAAGCGAGCGGTGCTGCGGTAGCGGCCGGCGAGCGCTACTTCTAACGGTTAGGATGTTAACTAAACGGCTAATTAAGCTAGTGGGCTGCGACATATACACGGTTTTATAAATGCACGGTAGACCAGGCAGGCACATCGCTTTGTATAATTTATTTCTATCACCACTGCTCTCAAAACGGTGAAGAAAAACATCGTAAGGAAACCGGCATGTCCTGCAACCAAAAAATCGAAGACATGTGACATCCACCAACCCGCACTGGGGCTCGTGTGGTGGAATATGGCCCGCTCTCTCTCTCATATAGCCTGCCTGGCCTGTGTTTCAGCAGTGGGAACGTTATAGGCTGATTATGATTATGATGATACCTAATTATTACACGTAACTAATATTAATAATATCAGGGTATTTATCATCCAACTGCAGGGTAAAGGTCTCTTCTCATATAGAGAAGGCGTGAGTATTAATCACCACGCTTGCTCAAGACTGGTTGATATATCAGACTAATAAGAACTATTTTATGCATGATAACGATATTCTATTTTAGTCCAGGTTTTCTTTACCGATGTCAGTTATGTCCAAGATAAACACTAAATACCTTATTCAAAGTCAAATGATATCGTTTATTTACATAATCAAATTACAAGATGGTTATTAACATAAACTTAATTAAAGTAAACCTAAGTTAAGCCTAAAAAAGGCCCTCGGGGCATTGTACCGAGGATGCTGGCGGCATTTCCTCGCTGAATTGCAATGCTGATGCGTTGCGCGAGAAAGCAAATACCAGTTAACCGCTTTTCGGTCACCAGTTACATCAACTAGACGTTTCGCGATTTCCGCAAATAACTTATTGTACTGGGACCCCACGGACCGAGGGTCTCGACGCCAAAGGGCACAAAGTTGTACTCTCTGCCAAGGCCTATATTTTATAATTTACAGATTTTCGGTATTTTCTGCCGCTGCACCCGCTTTAGAAGTAGTCCGTTGGAGGTGGGACGGTGCCAGTGTGTCTACCCAGATAGCGTCCCACACAAGCATCCGTCCCAACTCCACGGAACCAAAGACACACCATCAGGTCTTTTGCCATCATCTCTGACAATGCCAGTAGGCTCAAGAAGAGCAGGCACATTGATGCTGGCAAGAGACCGGCGGATTATGTCAGTAAGTGTCGCATTTAAATTATTTATTTCAAATAGGCACATAAAAGGCTCTTTTGTTTGAACGTCAAAAACTACATAAAAAATGGAATTGATTCTAGTCGCCCCTTCTAAAAGGTAGTTTCGTATGGACAAGAATGGGCAAGAAACTCCACCGTTACTCTTTTAAAATGGTTTACAATATATTGTATAGGTACCTACATTAATTCTATAATTTTATGTGAAGACGATGCACCTAGAATAAAATGACTATACCACAATATTTTAAGTAAAAATAATTAAAAATGAAGTAATGATAATAACAGATAAATTAATTGTGATAGATACATGCTGCTCACATATTTACAAATATTGTAAAAGTATACGTTTTCCTAAAAAAAAAGTAATAGGCCTGTGTTTGAGTTAAGGTAATCACAGAATGTAAAATCAAATTCAAATTAAAAAAAAAATATTTCAGACCATATAGTGTTCGTATGAACGTAGCCTAAAATTAACATTGATTTATTATTTTTATCAAATAATAAATAATAAAAATTAAAATAGCAACCAGTTTGATTTTGTCTAGACTCGTAGATTGTCCTATGGAGCTGGACCAGCATGTTTCCAAGCATTCTTTTCTTGGATATAATCTTCTAAATTGTAATATGTTGTTGTAACCATCCAGCTGAAGGCGGGCAATCCACCACGCGGGTCCAGCTGCAGCAAGCTGGACCCGCGTGGTGGATTACGGCCCACTCCGTCTCGCAGAGAGAAGGCCTGTGTCCCAGCAGTGGGAACATTATAGGCTGATTATGCTTACACACCATACAATACATTTCGGGGCCGCACCGGGCTTTTTAGCGTTCCGTAGCCAAATGGCAATAACGAACCCTTATAATTTCGTCATGCCCATCTGTCCGGAAATCATACAGCCATTTTACTCGAAGAATATTTCCACTAAAAGATTAAAAAGATGAAATCATAATTACTGCAATTCATGATCAGTTTAGACAATTGGTTTTCTGTCATAGTTGCGCATAACTATGACAGAAAACCAATTGTCTAAACTGATCATGATACTGAACAAAATATTGTAGTTTTAATATATATCGGCACGTTCACAAAAACAACGATGCAATCAAACGATGAAAATTGGAAAAAAAAAGTGTATTCTGTGCAGCTAAACCGCGGTCACTGTCAGATTGCATAGAAACGAAAGAGAAGCGCGATGACACAACGCTTGTAATTTATTGCAAAATGTGAAGCAATTATCTATTTATTCAAAATTCAGTTGAGTAATCGAAAATAAAAAACAACCAAGTTCTGCATTCAAATAAGACGTTCTTGTTATTAATTAAATACGTAACGTATGGTAATATTTAATACAGATATTTTGGATTAAAACTCAAGGTAAGAGGTTAGTTTGTATCGAGATTTTATTTAAAACATGTTTTGGTAACAACCAAGTTCCGGGAAATATGTTCAAAATTAACATACGAGTATATTTTGCCGCTACTACAAACTATACAGATCTGGCTTTTTTTTTTCTTAAGAGATGCCTATTTTGGTCAATTGTATCTTGTCAGCGCCTTACATGTAACCGAGGGATGAAAAAAATATTCAACGCACATAACCACGGTTGGGTTTTGTTGCATTCCATGATTGAAAAGATTATATGTTCTAAGTAGGTAACGCTATAAATAAGTCAATCATTTTCTAGGGGATATTTTCGGCTTATTTTGCCTTGTTTTTTCGAGAAATACTATGAAATTCAAACTTATGTTTGTGGTCGAAATTTTCATCCCAACTACAGAAGCCTAGCATACGGTGGAGGTCTGCCCGGCTTGGGCAGAACACCGCCGTGTCCTCGTGGAGGCGATCGGCGGCAGAGATCTCTCGCGTCCGGCCCTGGTTCAGGCCATGGTACGGAGCGAGAGGGTATGGGCAGCCGTCACCTCCTTCTGTGAAGCAGTAATGCTCGCAAAGGAGGAGGCGGGACGGTTGAGGGAAAGGCAAATTTCGCGCCCTCTTGCCCCTAGCCGCCGCAGGAGACACCCTGGGCTTCGGGAATCCCGGGCGGATTTCCGGCCACCGTAGGCGCGGGCTTGCGGACAGTGAGCAATGGGTAGCTCACCGTCCGGTAAGGACCAGGCCCGAATCGACGGCGCGTTGTATTCCAGGCGCGCCTCAAAGAGATGTCGTCAGCACAAATGTAGGGGTCCACCAGGGCCGATGCCTGCCGGGGTCGCGGGCAGGTACTAAAGGGTCACCGAGGCCCCTGGCAACACAGGCAACGGAAGGAATACGGGTTGGTTTTAGTCAGTAAGAGTCTGACACATCCTCCCGCTCCGCCCAGAGCGGGAGAAGTTATTTGATGATTTTCCACCCAAAAAAAAAAATAAACTACGGTAGCTTACTGTGAGTGTACACTTTGCCGATTTTTGTCTTTTTACACGGACGAGCATAAATCAGTTCACAGTTACACAGGTTCACTATTACTTAATCAGGTCTCACTGTATGCTGCACCGGTCGACGTCATCACGTCAACGCTGGCTGTCACTGAAAACCAGCGCTCGGGCTCTGTCTCGGATAGGGTCGCAGCATTGTGCTGAGCGATGGCCGTTTTGCGTGGATGTGACGCATATTCCCCCCAACTTGTTTTTTCTTGTTCTTATAGTTTCGCCATGTCCGTCTGTCTGTCTGTCTGACCCCACTGTAGCTCAGAGACGCTTGGTACTAGAAAGCTGTAATTTGGCATAAGTATACATATTAATCACGCCGACAAAGTGCTAAAATAAAAACTCTAAAAACAATTTTTTTTAGCGTACTCCCTTTCACGTAATGTGGGGATGATATTTTATTTTCTCTTCTACCCCATGGTGTGGGGTATCGTTGGATAGGCCGTCAAAAATATTGCAGATCTGCATATTTTTGACGGCCTATCCAACGATGATCCACTTGCGTATTATTAAGCATTAAAGTGCTAATTTTTGTTAGAGTTGATTGTGTCCCGGTCCCCCCCCCCCCCTGGTGGAGATGTGAAATATTTAATGGCAGTAGTTACATACAATGAAATTAAAAGGAAAACTATCACAGCTAAGTAGGCTTTACAAGTTAACGAGTTATAGTTGACCAAATTAAATTGGCAGTTGGAGAATTGACCGTGGCATTTATCGATGTATGGGAGAACAGGTTTTTCAACAACAAAGTTAAGTTTGTTTTTGGAATAAATTCGTCCCAAGTGATACCAACTACGGAACCCTTCATTGTGCATGGTTCGACACGCTCTTGGCCGGTTTTTTTTTTAATTTGTGTTCTTTCTTTGCGTCGTGTTTACCGCAAATAAACGTACCGTATTTTCTTTTTCTTTTTCTAATTTATGGCATGTAACACCCCCGATGCCGAAAGTGGCGTATTATTCATAACTTAGAAATATTTATTTGTCTGTCTGTCCGTGGCATCATACTTCCCAAACCGATCAACTGATTTCAACGCGGTTTTTTTTTCAGACGAGGATGATGAAGCCTCTCTGGGTGCCGTTAGGTACCCCGTCATGCCCTCCTTGGTGGCCCTACAGCAGATGAGAAACAGACTTCATCTCGCATATCTGGGGAAAAAGCTGATGAAATGGACCGCCCTGGCTACTGGCAAAGAGCTCCGAAGACTTTCGATGGAGATGGGAGTGTGAGTCCTAACCTAAAATAAGATTACCAACATAGGTTGCTGAGTTAGCAAGCTGAAGTGGCAGTGGGTCGGCCTTATTTGTCGAAGGAACGATGGCCGCTGAAGTAACCAGTCTATTCTACAAAAATCTAATCGCGAAAACTTCAGTGATGTTTGCTGTCATTCCATCTGATGCTAGTGATCGACACTATTGACATCTCACTACAAGCTCACCGTGAGCTCACTTCGAGCTCACTGTGAGCTCACTTCAAGCTCACAGTGAGCTCACTTCACGCTCACTGTGTATTCAGTTCACCTAAGTTTTGACGGTGACATTTTTGCGGAAAAGTTCGGCAAGCGTGAGGTGGGACGCCCCCAAGCTAAAGCGACGAACAACTTTAAGAAGTCATTAATACTTACCCTACACTTTTAGAAAATTTATTTTATAGTGTATTTTAACTGTTACTGTGCGTCAATCTATCAGCTATCTGCCAGTGAATGTCCCATTAGAATCGGTCCAGCCGTTTTGGAGATTAGCCGGAACAAACAGACACACAGACACGCACAATTTTTTTCGGTCAGTATCAGTCCAGCCGGTTCGGAGATTAGCCGGAACAAACAGACATACAGACACAAACATTTTTTTTTCGAACAAAATCAGTCCAGCCGTTTCGGTGATTAGCCGGAACAGACACACACAATTGTTTTTTTGTGGCCAGTACCGTATGTACTTTCATTTGATTTTAATAAAAAGCTTAATTTTTTTTATTTATTTCCCACTACCCGCGCCCCGCGGTTTCATTCGCATAAGTCTCTTTCCCGCGGGAATATCGGAATAAAAGGTATCCTATTTCCTAATCCAGGCCATGGTCTACCCATGTGTCAAATTTCATCCAAATCCGTTTAGCCGTTTTAGCGTGAAAGCGTAACAAACAAACTCACTTGCGCATTATTTTATAATATTAGTCAGGATGTAAGTGAATCTTCACTAAATTATAGATCCGAAAGTATCTCTGTCTGTTCGTTTCCTTTTCACACGGTTCGACGGCTGAAGGGATTCAGATTAATATTTGGGAAACGGACTAACCATGACCTGGGTCATAATATGATACTTTTATCCCGATAATTTCTGACCTTCACGTGGGTGAAGCCGCGTATACAAGCTAATGGGAAATAAAGACATCTCAAATCTCATATTTTTCGGCTAATTATTTTCCAGGCGACTAACAACTTAAAGGGCGACTTATTATTTGCTACTAAAAAAATAACTTGGCAGAGTTTATAATTTATTTTTAAATCTAAATCAACAAAAGTTATGTAATTTTGTTATTTAGTTCACACAATCAATATAAATAGTAACTACTAATAATATAAAACTAATTGTTTGTGGTTGTTATGATACCATCTATAAATTATACTGTTATTGAATAATTTGGGTTAGGTTAGGTTAGAAGAGTGACCATTAAAGCGCGAAGGCGAGCGAGCGAAGCGAGCATGCCACAGTAGCGGCCGCCGAGCGCCAGATCCCCTCTATTGTTGGTGACTAACTGAGACCAAAACAAAAACTTGATGCCAGTTTAAATTAAAACAAAGCTAACAACTGATTATCAAGTTACTACTTTCTTCTTAAAATTATCCTTCTATCCTGTAGCTGCAAAACCTACTACATTTGCTACCGGCTATCATTATTTTTAACCGACTTCAAAAAAGGAGGAGGTTTAGGATAACTTCGTCGTTTATGAACCGATTTGATGAATCTTTTTTTGTTTGAAAGGGTATGCTCCCGAGGTGGTCCCATTGTTACCAAGTCATAATCTGATGAGGGGATCCCATGGAAATCGAGGGAAATCCTCAAATTTTAAAGAACACCTATAGCGATTTAGGTATTTTTTATAGTAACTCGTGCATTTGCTCTCGGTAAGCACCATTTGGAGTGGAATTGATGATGAAGATCACAGATGGCCACCGGAACTACTTAACAAGAAGTGTTTAACGAGTTGCGATTCGATTAGGTACTTTAATAATATGGTTGCAAAGCCATTTATGCTCTTCACAATGCATATGGTGCGTGGCAGTTCTCCTGGTTCTTACCAGGATAACTCCTCAACAACTAACGTCTCTGAATCAAGAAAAGCAATATTTTGTAACAGGTGATGAATATTAGGCTATTGTAAATTAGATAAATTACAAACTGACCCACGTAAAAAGTAAAAAATAAAAAATTTACAAAAAATAAAAACAACCAACTTCCAAAAACACACTACAAAGTAAATAATAACTTAATATCTGAAGTCGGTGGCTAAAAAAAATAAAAAACAGATCCAAAGACACCGACTTTCGAAATTAAAGTTATTTTTCACTTTGTAGTGTTTTATTGGAAGTAGTTGTTTTTTTTTTTGTAAATAGTTTTTTATTTAATTCAAATTCAGATTAATTTGTCGCCGCGTTCAATACATGCCTATTTTTTTCTACAGGCTCATGAAAGACTATGGATTGAAATTGAAGAACGCGTTCATATTGCTTGCTCGTGCGAGGTACTTCGTTCCAGGCATGAACGGAACGGTACTCGAGAGTATTCCTACGCAAGTAAGTACTGGTTTGAACATTATATTGAACTACCTACCTTTTTTTTGTTTTCGCGGGGTAACCTTCAAAAGGCCTTTGGGGATAAGAACGGGAAGTTTGGTATTTTTACCTCACTAAAACTACCCCGGTTGTCACCATCTGCACATGGAAGGGCCAGGGCCATCTTTGCTGTTGCTGTTGACCCCGCGATCCATGGGGTCACCTAGTTCAGCGTCAGCCAGCGTCGTAGCTAGAGGCTGGCAAAAGAAAAACTAAGTAAATCTCAGACGGGGTGCTAAAATTTTCGAGCTCACTTCGCTCGCTTACAAATACATCCTACGTTTTTTTTTCGAGCTCACTCTTGCATTCTACATTCTCCTAAAGTGCCCAGGGCCTCCAATAGATTAAAGGCAGCCCTGGGAAGGGGGCACCGTTACCTCTCAAAAGACCGATCCGAAACCCCCTCTGTGCAATGCCTGTTAGGGCATATCTTTGGGGAGACTGTAAAGGGGTCTCCCCGAAACCTAACTGTGCAAGTATGCCATGCAGCACGTGACCACTGTGCGCCTTCTTCCCTGAGGTCACTCACAGAGACAGAGTCCCCACTTTGAGAGCCCGTGACCCCAAATTCCTGCCTGCTTTAAGGTTAGAACTACCTACACAAATCATCACATTCAGTGACAGACACAGCCTATACTTCTGGGTTTAGAAGCATGAAATTGTGCGCAAGATTTCTTTATTTGTAAAGATGAGAGTTAAGGAAGGATTTTTGAAAGGCGAACGGCAGGCTTGTATGGGAATTTCGTACCGCTAATAAAATTTCGTGTTTTGGGATATTTTTGGTTTTAATTGGTAGATAATATGATAGACAAGCCCTTTTTAAATTCTTGGATTTTTAGAACTTGGGACGTAAAAGTTATAACCAGTTTTATTTTTTAGGTTTATGTACTAGTGTACCAATGTAGATTGTTACATAAAAACACATAAACATTGTTTCGGTAACAAAGTATATATTCTAGATTGGTTGTCGCTATTTTTGTAGTGTTTTACTTACTATCAAGTAGGTAAATTGAGATGAGGATCGTACCTACTCAGCGGAGTGCATTAGGAGATACCTATGTCTAGCAGCTGACTGCAACAGTTTGATAATGATGAAGTCCTGATGGGGTTTTGAGTGTAGGTAAATAAAACAATACCGTTAATAGTTTTTTTTAAGTACATTTATTTTATTTATAATTAATTAATTCTTAATTTTACTTCTTTTAAGAAGGGGGCAGGTCGGGTAATACCCTCATGGCGAGCATAGCTTAAATACCAACATAACTGCGTTTAGATTACGACTAAATTACGTGTAGTTATTAAAATCTTTGTTTTAATATTATTAATTAATCCGAACTTCTAAAAATATTACACTTACATGAAAATATATGGCTTCGTTGCCTTAATATGTGGTACAAATTCTATAACAAATCAACAAAAAAAGTAAGCGGTTCCACCCGCGTAAGGGTCGATCCTCGGGTAATACTGGAATGAAAAGTATTCTATGTCCCAATTCAGTCATGGTCTAACTCATGTGCCAAATTTCACCCAAATCCGTTCAGCCGTTTTAGCGTGAAAGCGTTACAAAACAAACTCACTTTCTTATTTTTTTTATTTATAATGTTAGTTAGGATATACATAATATTAAAGTAAAGTAATGGATAGCAAGCGAGAGCAGTGGTGGTCCAGTGGTAACGGCTCCGACTTACGAGTTGTAAGGTCGTGGGTTCGAGCCCAGGCAGGCGCTTTACTTTGTGTAAATTATTTCATCACCATTGCTTGAAGGAAAACATCGTGAGGAAACTGGCATGTCCTAGAACCAATAATTCGAAGACATGTGACATCTACCAACCCGCACTGGGCCCGCGTGGTAGATTACAGCCCACTCCCTCTCACAGCGAGGAGGCCTGTGTCCCAGCAGTGGGGACATTATAGGCTGGTTATGCTAACAGTTAGCATAAATTAGTAATAAGTTAGGATTTGGATTGTAAAAGCAACCAGAATTGAAACAGCAGGATCGTTAAACAAGCGTTTTATTTAGGATTGACAATCATTTGATTTTACAGTATATCCTTAACTATGCTCGTAATAGATGTTTATTTCTAGGAATATCTAGCAATTCATTACGTGTCGGATTGTTAGGATTGACTGCTCACCATGATCTCAAGAACAAGAATATTCTTAGAAAGGAACCGTTTCTGCCTGGGCGTAGACTAATCCCCACTACCAGGCCACTACCCCACTTAACCAACCATCATTATATGTCATGCAAGCAGCTCGGGAGAGGTCAAGATCCAGCTGTGAATTGCAATAGACTGATTGGTGGCTCCAACCCACCAATCGATTAACCCATTCTATCTCTATCTCAGTCGATCTCTCTATCTCATTACTACTGGATGTCGTAAAAAGTTGTCATAGGCACAAAGTTGGCAGCAGCGAACTCTTTTCTATTATTAACAACAATCACCAATTTACGCGAATTAGCTCAGTCTATCTCTCTATCTCATTTTAAATCAAATCAAATCAAAATATTTTATTTCATATAAACCTACATGGGCACTTATGAAACGTTAGATGCTAGGTGCACGGTCCCAATTGGTCGTTTCCTATGGAGAAGAGCCGGCCAGAAACTCCACGGTTACTCTTTTAAAAATAATTGGCTTTTACAATGTTTTCAAATTACAGTTTTAATAGGTATCGTAGGACAGTGTAGGCCTGTCAAGAAGTACCAGGTGCTTAACAAAAATAAGTGGTCTACAAATCTAGTCTATTAAGCCTACAACGTTCTCACATTCACAAAATATTTAAAAGAATCTGTGTAAAAAAATCTTGAGAGGTGTCAAGGGACTCCCGGATGGAACGAAGTTCCTTTCGATTAATTATTATTTTTTTAAGTTATAATAATATTATTTTTATTATTAACAAATATAATGTAATATAAACTTAATCAGTAGGCTCATTTTAGTAATAATTGGCTTGTGGAGAGAGAGAGAGAGAGAGACAGACAGAGAAACACGCGCACGCCGCACGGCTTACAACTATAGCAACTATAGCAAAAAGTCTCGTTACAACTTTTGGTCTTATTTTTTTCCGTCTAGCCCCCTTTCGCAACGCGCGATAACGAACTTCGTTCCAATATTAATAAAATAATAAAAATAAAACCTATTTAAACCAGATGACATGTTTGCCATTACAACTGTAACATGTCTGAATTAATATCCTGTCCACAAAAGTTTTTATGTCCATTACTACTGGATATCGTAAAAAGTGGTCATGGTCACAAAGTTGGCCGCAGTGAACTCTTTTTTTCTATTAACAACACTCCTCAATCCAACTTAGCTCAATCTACCTCTATCTCAGTCTATCTCTCTATCTCATTACTACTGGATGTCGTAAAAAGTTGTCATGGTCATAAAGTTGGCAACAGCGAACTCTTTTTGTCTATTAACAATACTCCTCAATCCAACTTAGCTCAGTCTATCTCTATCTCTGTCTATCTCTCTATCTCATTACTACTGGATGTCATAAAAAGTTGTCATGGTCACAAAGTTGGCCGCAGTGAAGTCTTTTTTTCTATTAAAAACACTCCTCAATCCAACTTAGCTCAGTCTACCTCTGTCTCAGTCTATCTCTCTATCTCATTACTACTGGATGTCGTAAAAAGTTGTCATGGTTACACAGTTGGCAGCAGCGAACTCTATTTTTCTATTAACAACACTCCTCAATCCAACTTAGCTCATTCTACCTCTATCTCAGTCTATCTCTCTATCTCATTACTACTGGATGTCGTAAAAAGTTGTAATGGTCACAAAGTTGGCAGCAGCGAACTCTTTTTTTCTATTAACAACAATCCCAATCCAACTTAGCTCAGTCTACCTCTATCTCAGTCTATCTATCTATCTCATTACTACTGGATATCGTAAAAAGTTGTCATGGTCACAAAGTTGGCAGCAGCGAACTCTTTTTTTCTATTAACAACACTCCTCAATCCATCTTAGCTCAGACTACCTCTATCTCAGTCGATCTTTCTATCTCATTACTACTGGATGTCGTAAAAAGTTGTCATGGTCACAAAGTTGGCAGCAGCGAACTCTTTTTTTCTATTAACAACATTCCTCAATCCATCTTAGCTCAGACTACCTCTATCTCAGTCGATCTCTCTATCTCATTACTACTGGATGTCGTAAAAAGTTGTCATGGTCACAAAGTTGGCAGCAGCGAACTCTTTTTTTCTATTAACAACACTCCTCAATCCATCTTAGCTCAGACTACCTCTATCTCAGTCGATCTCTCTATCTCATTACTACTGGATGTCGTAAAAAGTTGTCATGGTCACAAAGTTGGCAGCAGCGAACTCTTTTTTTCTATTAACAACACTCCTCAATCCATCTTAGCTCAGACTACCTCTATCTCAGTCGATCTCTCTATCTCATTACTACTGGATGTCGTAAAAAGTTGTCATGGTCACAAAGTTGGCAGCAGCGAACTCTTTTTTTCTATTAACAACACTCCTCAATCCATCTTAGCTCAGACTACCTCTATCTCAGTCGATCTCTCTATCTCATTACTACTGGATACGTAAAAAGTTGTCATAGGCACAAAGTTGGCCACAGTAAACTATTTTCTTCTATTAACAACACTCCTCAATCCAACTTAGCTCAATGTACCTCTATCTCAGTCTATCTCTCTATCTCATTACTACTGGATGTCGTAAAAAGTTGTCATGGTCATAAAGTTGGCAACAGCGAACTCTTTTTGTCTACTAACAATACTCCTCAATCCAACTTAGCTCAGTCTACCTCTGTCTCAGTCTATCTCTCTATCTCATTACTACTGGATGTCGTAAAAAGTTGTCATGGTTACAAAGTTGGCAGCAGCGAACTCTATTTTTCTATTAACAACACTCCTCAATCCAACTTAGCTCATTCTACCTCTATCTCAGCCTATCTCTCTATCTCATTACTACTGGATGTCGTAAAAAGTTGTAATGGTCACAAAGTTGGCAGCAGCGAACTCTTTTTTTCTATTAACAACAATCCCAATCCAACTTAGCTCAGTCTACCTCTATCTCAGTCTATCTCTCTATCTCATTACTACTGGATATCGTAAAAAGTTGTCATGGTCACAAAGTTGGCAGCAGCGAACTCTTTTTTTCTATTAACAACACTCCTCAATCCATCTTAGCTCAGACTACCTCTATCTCAGTCGATCTCTCTATCTCATTACTACTGGATGTCGTAAAAAGTTGTCATGGTCACAAAGTTGGCAGCAGCGAACTCTTTTTTTCTATTAACAACATTCCTCAATCCATCTTAGCTCAGACTACCTCTATCTCAGTCGATCTCTCTATCTCATTACTACTGGATGTCGTAAAAAGTTGTCATGGTCACAAAGTTGGCAGCAGCGAACTCTTTTTTTCTATTAACAACACTCCTCAATCCATCTTAGCTCAGACTACCTCTATCTCAGTCGATCTCTCTATCTCATTACTACTGGATGTCGTAAAAAGTTGTCATGGTCACAAAGTTGGCAGCAGCGAACTCTTTTTTTCTATTAACAACACTCCTCAATCCATCTTAGCTCAGACTACCTCTATCTCAGTCGATCTCTCTATCTCATTACTACTGGATGTCGTAAAAAGTTGTCATGGTCACAAAGTTGGCAGCAGCGAACTCTTTTTTTCTATTAACAACACTCCTCAATCCATCTTAGCTCAGACTACCTCTATCTCAGTCGATCTATCTATCTCATTACTACTGGATACGTAAAAAGTTGTCATAGGCACAAAGTTGGCCGCAGTGAACTATTTTCTTCTATTAACAACAATCACCAAACCTTTTTTTAAGATTAAGGCAATGTTTTTTCTTGATATTTCTCTTAACAATACAAAATTATAATGTGAAAGATTTTGGTGAAAGATTGTTTTTAAACTACTGCGCACAAAAATATGATGAAGAAAAATAAAAATTAAGAGTTTGTACTGTTCATTTTTGAAAATTCTTCGGTTTTTTTAGGCTTTTGTCAAATATTCTTTTATTTATGTCATTAGCCTGCAACTGTAGAGTCCACATAATAGTTTTGATCGCGTTTAAAAACACGCGGTCAAAGCAACAAGTGATCAGTGATTAGCTCATTGACTACGTATTCGTGGCCCACTAACCACTTCGTAAGTGGAGTCTCAACTTGCGACCTGATCGCGACGACCTGGCTAAATAACGTAGGAAGGATTGCTGGGTTGTGGGAAGGTAAAGAAATAAACAAGTTAATTAATTCGATTATCACACAACTAAAAAAAAAAAAACAACAGTTAGCCTATTCGACCTTTGCCAGCTCTATCAACTGTGTCATAGGTACCACTGAATAAAATTGATTTTTTTGTACTTCGTTACATAGCTGATTAAATGAATGTATGTCCCCCGTAATTTGTACGCTTAATGCCATAGAACATTTTTGAGATAACTGGAGACAAATATGATGAACGTAGATGTTTTTTGAAAATGGTTAATAGTTAATAAACTTCTTCCTTTCACTATTAACTGTTTGATGTTGTAGAAATTTTGGTTACATCGAAATGTTTGTTAAAGTATTGCCCAATGGAATAGCAATGAAGGCGATCCAATTTTAGAGTTTAGAAAAAAGTGATTTTTAGTGACGAATTCTGGGAATTTATCAAAAAACAAAAGATGTTCAAACTAGTGCAGAAAAAGAGCAAGAAATGTTGCTCTGTTACTCAGATATTAGATATACCTATCTTATATTTAAAAAATAATTTGATGCATGCAGGCAAGGCAGAGGAGTGCTGGCCCAGTGGTAATGGCCGCGACTTACGAGCTGTAGATCGTAGGTTCGAACCCAGACAGGCGCTTTACTTTGTGTAAATTATTTCATCACCACTGTTCTCAAAACGGTGAAGGGAAACATCGTGAGGAAACCGGCATGTCCTAGAACCAAAAATTCGAAGACATGTGACATCTACCAACCCGCACTGGGCCCGCGTGGTAGATTACGGCCCACTCCCTCTCACAGAGAGGAGGCCTGTGTCCCAGCAGTGGGAACATTATAGACTGTATATGTATGGCATTGCATTGCCGTTATCCAAGTGGCCGACTGGACAGGGGCTGCGGTCTCGACATAGATAGCGATAGCTTTACGACCGGATTCGGTCGCAAAGTCCTAATGGGTCATTAGAAAGTCAAAATTGCTTGGCAAGCACGAAAATATCGCAATGTTGTTAAGCAATGTTGACCATCTAACCCCCCATTAGGACTTTGCCACCGAATTCGGTCGTAAAGCAATTGCTATCTATGTCGAGAATGCATGCAGTCCTATAGGTCCACTCAAATTAGTGTGCTTCCGTCCTCAAAATACCATTTCAGACACTAATCTAAGTAGTCCTCACATGACTGACCAAGATTATGTCTGAACTTTAAAAGAGGCTGTGACCTCTTAAATTGTTTCTGTTTCTTCTCAGAGTAGTCGGATAGGAAACAACTATCTCAACTAATTTTTAAAATATTATTAACATGTAAAAGTGTTTGTATAAAAACTACTTCCATAAAACTATACTGATACACCCGCCCGCTCCACCCAGAGTGGGAGAAATTCTTTGATAATTTCCCATCCAAAAAAAAAAGATATAGGTAACTATAATTCATTCATCATTATCACTCGTCCTGCTATTCTTTAAAAAAAACAGTCAATAATATAATGACTAGAGGCAAAGCCTCCGTGGCGCAATGGCTAGCGCGTTCGGCTGTTAACCGAAAGGTTGGTGGTTCGAGCAACAGTCAATAATATAATGACTAAAGGCATAGCCTCCGTGGCGCAATGGCTAGCGCGTTCGGCTGTTAACCGAAAGGTTGGTGGTTCGAGCCCACCCGGGGGCGATTCTTTTTTGGAAGAACTGATAACCAAATAACATAACACGTTTCATGCATTTGGTTGTGAATAATAAAAAAACATTTTTGTGTCTAGCGGTCGTTGATCCCAAAAAAAATAATCCCCAAATCTTTTTTATTTATATTTTATCGTGTGACTGCCTCGTTGGTTTAGTGGTCGCAAGCGCTACAGCTGACCATGAGGTTCTGGGTTCGATTCCGTGGTCGGGCAAAGTGTTATTGGGTTTTTCTATCTGGAATTTCTCAGTAGCAGACCTGAGTCTGGATTTGTGTCCGGTTGATAGCAATCGGCTCGACCCCACACACAACTGACTGGACTTAAACATAACTGGCGAAATGTGGGTGTACTACAGGTACACCTCTGCCCAACCCTTCGGGGAAACAATTTTATGTTCTGTTATTAACTATAAGTCCAGATTTCTTTCTTCACGATGTTTTCCTCCACCGATGTCAGTAAAGCCCAAGATAAACTGAGACATTATTATCAATTGAAAAATCGTAAAGCGACATTGGTAGGTACATGTCCGGATTCGAACCCACAACCATGAGCATAGGAGGCGAGGCCTTAACCACTCAGACATCATGACCTTTATATAATACCAATGGCAACAACTGAACACACAACTGACTGGACTTAAACAACACTGGCGAACTACAGGTACACTTCTGCCCAACCCTTTTTTTTTTTTTCTCTCCTGCTCTGGGCGGCCTTCCCCCGACCCCGGCAGGCATCGGCCCTAGTGGACCCCTACCTTTGTGCTGACGACATGTCTTTGAGGCGCGCGCGTGGAATACGCCTGCCCAACCCTTCAGGAAGACAAGGCGTGATATTAAGTTATGTTTGTTTGTCGTGTTAAAATCTCGATACCCATCACGTCTGACACACATCTCGCTAGCTAATTTAATTTAACCCTATGTAAAGGTAGTCTTTAAAATATCGCTTTTATCGATAAGACCGCCCATTGTGTCACCGTAAAATTTCTACATTTAAGGCGCTGACAAGACCCATTATCATCATCATCATTTCAGCCGAAAGACGTCCACTGCTGGCCGTAGGCCCCCCAAGCACCGCCACTTCGACCGGTTTTGTGCTGCCCGCATCCAGCGGATTCCTGCGGCTTTCACAAGGTCATCGGTCCACCTTGTAGGAGGCCTTCCAACGCTACGTCTTCCGGTACGCGGTCGCCATTCCAGAACCTTTCGGCCCCATCGGCCATCTGTTCTGCGAGCAATGTGCCCTGCCCACTGCCACTTAAGTTTGGCAATTCTTCGGGCTATGTTGGTGACCTTGGTTCGCCTGCGGATCTCTTCATTTCTGATTCGATCACGTAGGGAAACTCCAAGCATAGCCCTCTCCATTGCCCTTTGAGTGACTTTTAGCTTTTTGATAAGGCCCATTGTAAGCGACCACGTTTCAGTGCCATAGGTCATCACTGGCAACACGCACTGGTCAAAGACTTTCGTCTTGAGACACTGTGGTATGTGGGACGAGAAGATATTGCGTAGCTTCCCGAACGCTGCCCAGCCGAGTCGGATTCGACGATTGACCTCTTTCTCGAAGTTGGACCCAATTGACCAAAATAGGCTTATCTTAAGAAAAATAATTAATAATAATAATAATGAATTCAGCAATCATTGTGCCGATAGTCATATCAGCCAATGGCTTAATTGCCAAGAGCCTCGACCAACACCTAAGGAGGCTCTCGTTGGGCGGCTGGATTAAGGGCTTGATTCAGAGAGCGGTACTTCTGGACACGGCTCGCATTGTTAGGAGGGTCCTTTCTCTAGAGCCCTGACCGTCGGTAGCTTGGACCCTGTTCCCGATACCGGTGGGCTACCTTTTTTATATTTTTAAATGTTTTTTATATTTTAATATTTAAAAATATAATTTATTGTGTAAATAATGAAATAAAAGATAATAACAATATCCTTTATTTCAGGCAACTAAGGCCCAAAAAAACACAATACATAAATAAGTAGAAAAAACAATAACTATAAACTAATACATATTTTCTACAAAAAAGTTGCCAAATCTTTATAGTTTGTGGTAGCGGAAAAAATATATGTTAATTTTGAACATATTTCCCAGAACTTGGTTGTTACCAAAACACGTTTTGAAAAAAAAGAATCTCGATACGAACTAACGTTAAACTAACCTCTTACCTTGAGTTCTAATCCAAAATATCTTTATTAAATATCAACATACGTTACGTATTTAATTAATAACAAGGACGTCTTATTTGAATGTAGAACTTGGTTGTTTTTTATTTTCGATTACTTAACTCAATTTTGAGTAAATTGATAATTGCTTCATATTTTGCAATAAATTACAAGCGTTGTGTCTTCGCACTTTTCTTTCTTTTTAAAGCAATCTGTCAGTGACCGCGGTTTAGGTGTTGTCAGCGTCTTAATATCTGTAGTTCGTATGGTGTGCCTACATAATAAAGAATATTGTATTCTTTCCCCTGTTCAGATAAGAAAACCTGCCAATTCGATTAATTTGACAAAAGTTCATACACGCTACGTAATTATCACGTCTTAGTGATAACACCATTAAATAATTATCATTATCACCAAAAACTAATTGCTTTTATATTATCAGACACGTCAATAAATACTTAATATTTTGTAATCCTTATCAGTAATAAACGTAACGCAAAAATATATTTTTTTAAATATTATAATATAATCTCCCTTTAGATAAGTGTTTGTAGTAATAATACGAGTATCTAAGTAACTATAACTTTAAATAGTATTTTTTATGAAAATAGCTTCTTACTTACCAATAATATAATTATATAAGTTTTTGTTTTTGACTTTTTATGCGAATGTAATTATTAAATTTTCATGTATAATTTTGTTTTAATTTATTGCTTTCTACGACTTAGATTTTTAACTTTAAGTAATAGCTATATATCTAAAAATGATTTTTGCTGTGCCCTGACAGGGTCTGCAACGGCGATTACGTCTAAGCCTTTTCAACATCTTGTTTTACCTTGTGGTACGTAAATAAATGAATATGAATATGAATGAAAAAAGAATCGCCCCCGGGTGGGCTCGAACCACCAACCTTTCGGTTAACAGCCGAACGCGCTAGCCATTGCGCCACGGAGGCTGTTGTAAGTACATGTTAAATATAAAATGACACTACAATATACATGGTGTGTCATTATTAATCAAATACACATTACTCTTTGATTTGAAAATACGTCAACGGCGTGTAGAATAATTAATCAAATACTAGCGACAACTGGCAATCGTGACGTTTCCAATTAGATAATTCTAGCTCGCCGTCCGATAAGGACCAGGGCCAGGTCGAAGGCGCCTTTATTCCACGCGTGCCTCAAAGAGATGCCTGCTGGGATCGCGGGAAAGTCCGGAAGGGATACCGTGGCCTCTGGCAACGCAGGCGACGGAAGGAACACGGATGGGTTTTAGTCAGTAAGAGTCTGACACCCTCCCGCTCCGCCCAGTCTGAAAAAAGTATGCTTAGATGGTTTGGTCATGCTGAGAGGATGAATGAAAGACGACTAACAACAGCAGTGGCGGGCCTAGGGTTTCAAAATAACGCAAGCCCAATAAAATTTTAACCGATTTCAAAAAAAGAAAGTTAAGTTTTCGACTGAGTATGTAGGTACCTACGTATCTACGTATGTATCATCGCAATTTTCTCATAAACTACTGGTTAGGTACAATAAATTCTCTATCGAGCATTTTAGTAAGGCATGCCGGGGCTTTTGGGCACATATGAAGGTACCGCCACTGAACAACATGTATTTACAAGGCAGATGTGAGTGGAAACGTCGGAAGGGGACGCCCCAGGAAGGCATATAGTCACCTCATTGGTGATGTTCTTCAGAAAGGTCAGGTGCGTAGTACTCGTGACCAGCGTGCGTGTATGGCCAGATGTATGAACGTAAACGAAGCAAAATGAGTATGTAAGGAGCGTAGCAGGTGGCGTTCTATAGTTCTGCCTACCACCATGGGAAGAAGGCGTGAGGTTGTGTATGTGTGTGTATAATCATTAGAATCATAAATACATCTCTCTTATAGAAAAGTTGTTAGGGAACAAATCCAAGTTGTTTAGCTTTGTGTTGTTGTCAAATGATTCGTTAGTTGCTGACCGCGGCTTCGCCTGCGTGGCTATTTCTAAAATAAGCCTTTTTGGATGGGAAATTGTCAAATAACTTCTCCCGCTCTAGGCAGAGCGGGAGGGTGTGTCAGACTCCTACTGAATAAAACCCACTCATGTTCCTTCCGTTGCCCGTGTTGCCAGGGGCCTCAGTAACCCTTTCGGACTTGCATCGGCCCTAGTGGACCCCTACACTTGTGCTGACATTTCTTTGAGACGCGAAACACAACGCGCCGTCGACCCGGGCCTGGTCCTTATTGGACGGCGAGCTACCCATTGCTCAGCGTCTGCAAGCCCGCGCCTACGGTGGCCGGAAATCCGCCTGGGATTTCCGACGCCCAGGGCGTCTCCTGTGGCGGCTAGGGGCGAGTGCATTCACATTTCCCTCAAATAACCCTAAGTATATCTTCTTCTTCAATCCGGCCTTCATTACTGAGGATAGTAGTCATTGGACCCCTTTAAGTGGACAATCAGCCTCCATCGACTCCGGTCCAAAATTGCCATCACCACCTGAAGAAATTTGCTTGAGGACGTAGCTTATTTTACTTGGTCCAATCATCGTGTTGGTGACCGGCGTCGTGCTCTCTTTCCTTCGGTATTGCCAACAATGACCAGCTTTTCAAGGCTGCTATCTCCCCTTCGCATTATGTGGCCGAAATAGGCCAAAATGCGCTGTAGGCAAACTGTATACAATCGGGTCTTAACATTTTTATGCGTTTGGCTGTCCATGGTATTCTGAGCATCCGCCTCCAGCACCACATTTCAAATGTGTCTATCCTCGTGTCTTTCTCTTGCTCGGATTGTCCACGTCTCAACTCCAGAGAGGAAAATCGGGAAAACTAGTGCGCCGACCAAACGGGCTTAGGTTTTATAACTTCAAATTCAAATATGTTTATTTTTAGAACATAGGCAAACAAAAAACAAGTACCCTTAAAAATGTTTTTCATGATTTTATTTTACCAATTTGTCGGCGTGATTAATATGTATACCTATATCAAATTATAGTTTTTAGTACTAAGCGTCTCTGAGCTACAGCGGGGACAGACAGACAGACAGACGGACATGGCGAAACTATAATATGGGTTCCTTGTTTACTACGGAACCCTAAAAACTCGTTATTACGTTCAATTATCCTATCAATAGGTATGTTAAACCAAATAAAAAAATAGATGTAATAAATTTATAATCTGTCGTCTTATTCTGCATATACATAGACAAATTTTTACTACCCCATAGCATACAAAGTGAAAAATCAAAATCAAAAGTCATTTATTCAAACTAGGCTGAAAATCAGCACTTTTCGAATGTCAAAGTAACATAAGACAGCCCCCAAAAATGCCCGCCCTTCACTACTTCCTAGTGCTTTAGCTGGGAAGAAGAAGTGGCGCAACAAACTCCCCAGCAGCACAGCTGACTATTTAGTTATATAAACTTGATTCTATACAAATCGTATGCAAAGTAATTAACATTACGAAACACAAAACATTGGATTAAATTACATACTTGCCATATGTTAACTAGCACCCGCCAGTATACCAACAAAACAATAAAAACTGTACTCAAGCTGATAAAAATTACAACATAAAAAACGTAAATAGAACTTAATACTTAAATAAAAGCCTCCAGGCATAAAGGGCGTGCCCGCTTACATAAGGCTATTGTTGTAACTCGAAGTGAGAAATGATAAACTAGCACCATCGAAGTAAAATAAGTAAAGATTACTAATAAAAATTAAAACCATGATCAGCAATAGGACCAGTCACCACAAGCAGCACCCGTTTACGAGCATAACGCAAAGATCAGCCATCACCCCCTCGCCATATTGACATATTAGCGTAACCTAAATGCTTATAACTGAGACCAAACTTCCAAGATTCTTGTTGAACTGCTGCACCAGAATAAACATACTTCATAATACGTCCAGATACACTCATTACACTCCTGAGAGGAGGACCACGCAACATTGGTTGACGTCGATAACGTCGAACGGGACGCCTCATCTTCCGACGACAAGCAAATTGCTTCCTGAGGCCACGGGGGAGTGTCTTCTTCCATCTTCGGTACGCCTGATCGGCACTAACAAACAGTAAACGATCATTTAATCCATCAGCCTTAAATAACATTACATAATCAGCCTATAATGTTCCCACTGCTGGGACACAGGCCTCCTCTCTATTTCATCACCACTGCTCTCAAAACGGTGAAGGAAAACATCGTGAGGAAACCGGCATGTCCTAGAACCAAAAATTCGAAGACATGTGACATCTACCAACCCGCACTGGGCCCGCGTGGTGGATTACGGCCCACTCCCTCTCACAGAGAGGAGGCCTGTGTCCCAGCAGTGGGAACATTATAGGCTGATTATGTAATGTTATATATCTTATTTTCTTATAAATGGCATCCCGCAATCCAGGAGGCTGTCGTCTGCTTAACGGAACTTTCCTGTGGGAACCTCAATTAATTAAGGCCTTAAGCCAGAGCATAAACTTATATAAACTAAGCGACTACACGCTGAGGGCAGCCCTGTGGGGTACGGACCTCGGCTTAGGGCGTCGCTGGGGGAGGACAGCAAGTGACAGGCTGGGTCGGATTAAGAAGGTCAGATAGGCAGCCGCTCCATGTAAAATACTGGTATTCAGCTACATCCGGTTGGACTAGAAGCCGATCCCAACATATTTCGGAAATGGCTAGGCAGATGATGAGCTAGAGTAAGTCACGGGGTAAATATAATTGTTGCAATGCATTATTTAGTCAATAATAAAAAAAATTGACTAAATAATGTAAAGTCAAATTTGCCCTATGTCGCTTAGTAAATTTTGCCTGACAAGCGTCGATATAATTTGTTGCCAAACCATAAGGCTTTTTGAAGAGTTTTCGTATAAGTTTTGTGTTCCTAATATTTTGAAGAGATTATTAGAAGGTCGTAAAGTTTGCATATCTGGTGAAGGGTGAAAGTGACATGATATTGTCATTTAAGGGTCCAATTATATTTGTGTCTAATGAGTTGGATGAAGGTATGGATGATGTGTGAGCAGTGGTGGCCCAGTGGTAACGGCCGCGACTTACGAGTTGAAAATAAGAAAATAAAAACTGCCAGCTTCACAAACCTTTATATCTGTTTAAATGTGTCTGAGTGTGACGGTCACGTGAGTTCAGTGCTTTTTCTTTATCCCAAAAGTGCCTGACGTACCTAAAGAAGTTTTAAATTAAAAAAACTGACTGACCTCCACAACCCAGTTACTGGACAATACGATAACCCCTTTTTTTTTTAGTTTGTGGGAAATCATCAAATAACTTCTCCCGCTCTGGGCGGAGCGGGAGGTTGTGTCAGACTCTTACTGACTAAAACCCACCCGTATTCCTTCCGTTGCCTGTGTTGCCAGGGGCCTCGGTGTCCCTTTAGTACGTTCCTGCGACCCCGGCAGGCTTCAGCCCTAGTGGACCCCTACACTTGTGCTGACGACATCTCTTTGAGGCGCGCGGGAAATACAACGCGCCGTCGACTCGGGCCTGTTCGGAATCCACCCGGGATTTCCAACGTTAGTGGCGTCTCCTGCGGCGGCGGCTAGGGGCGAGAGGGCGCAAACTATGCCTTTCCTTCAACCGTCCCGCCTCCTCCTTCGCGAGTAATACTGCTTCGCAGAAGGAGGTGACGGCTGCCCATGCCCTCTCGCTCCGTACCATGGCCTGAACCAGGGCCGGACGCGATAGAAATACGATACCCCTTGGAAAGACTGGTTGTTAAACCTTCGGGCTTCCGAAGCTGACTCGTCTTTATAACTAAAATATACCGTGGAAAACGGTGTAATTAATTATTTCAGTACCATAACAAAATTATTTACTAGGTCATTCCATTTTATTTATGTTTTTCAGGCGCTATTAGCAGGAACTATAAAGGCCCAATCACACGTACCATAATCACACACGTTATAGTTTGTTTCAGAATTCTACTTTTGACCTGTATAGGTAGGTTACGCACGAGTAAGACATAATACACACTTGTTTGGGTCCCGGTACATTCGATTCGGCATCAGATAATTGTTGAAAAGCAAACCCGACCCGAAGCACTTACCTACCTACCTATTTTCGTTTTTGCCGCCCGACTGTGCCGATTAATTCCGACCCGAACACTTGTTTTAGCTCACCTAATATTAATCATCTCTATACATAATCAGAAACCTGAAATTCAGTTTAACACACGTAGGCGCCGTGGCTTAGTTGGTTAAAGCGCCTGTCTAGTAAACAGGAGATCGTGAGTTCGAATCTCGCCGGGGCCTTGATGGTATGTTTTTGTAGATTTTTGACGTGAGTTTTTTTGTTAATAAAAGGATTTTTTTAACGTGTGATAAGAATGTTTTTATCACATCCACACGTCATAACAGTTAGCGTTTGTGATTTTTTTTGTCAATGTACCTAATATAATTTATGTTTTTATATCACCACATACTTTTATCCCCCTATTTAACTCCTTTAAGGGGTGGATATTCGATAATCCTTCCTTAATGCCCATATAAGGAACTCTTGTGGAAAGGTGAACGACAGATTTCGTACAGCTTACTTTTTTTGTTGTTTTGTTATAGAATTTGTACCGCATATTCAGGCAACTAAGCCATTTATTTTCATGTAAGTGTAATATTTTTAGAAGTTCGGATTAAAGAATAATATAAAAAAAAAAAAGATTTTAATAACTACACGTATTTTAGACGTAAACTAAACGCAGTTATGTTGGTATTTTAGGTATGCTCACCATGAGGGTATTCCCCGACCTGCGCTCACTTAGATGAAGTAATATTAACTATTAATTAATTATAAATAAAATCATCATCATCAGTCTAGCCTTTTCCCAACTACGTTGGGGTCGGCTTCCAGTATAACTGGATGCAGCTGAATACCAGTATTTTACATGGAGCGAGTGCCTATCTGGCCTCCACAACCCAGTTACTGGGTAATACGACACCCCTTGGTAAGACTGGTTGTCAGACTTTCGGGCTTCTGACGACCCGTAACGACTGTCAAAGATTTACGAATGACAGCCGGGACCAACGGCTTAACGTGCTTTCCGAGGCACGGAGGGGTCTTAGTATGTAAAGATGGTCACCCATCTACGGACCGACCGCGGCAAGCGTAGCTTAACCTGATCGATTGACCCGTGCGGCTGTTATTATTTAGCCACAAGCACTCAACAAAAAATAAAATAAATTAATTAATAATTAATTAATTAATAAAATAAATGTACTAAAAAAAACTATTAACTGTATTGTTTTTTTTTAACTAGACTCAAAACCCCATCAGGACTTCATCATTATCAAACTGTTACAGTCAGCTGCTGGACATAGGTATCTCCTAATGCACTCCGCTGAGTAGGTACGATCCTCATCTCAATTTACCTACTTGATAGTAAGTAAAACACTAAAAAAATAGCGACAGTCAATCTAGAACATGTACTTTATTACCGAAACAATGTTTATGTGCCTAAAAGTAACAATCTACATTGGTACACTAGTACATAACCTTAAAAATAAAACTAATTATAACTTTTACGTCCCAAGTTCTAAAACTCCAAGAATTTAAACAGGGCTTGTCTATCGTATTAACTACCAATTAAAACAAAAAATATCCCAAAACACGAAATTTTATTAGCTGTACGAAAGTCCCATACAAGCCTGCCGTTCGCCTTTCATACTTGTATATGTACAGTGTAACTGAGTTCCTATCGGAGAAAAATGTTTGTTAATTAGTGACATCTTGATTTTTGAAATTTTGATCTATGACATTTTTGATTTTAGACATTTTGATTTTTGACATTTTGATCGTTGACATTTCGATTACTGAAATTTTGATTTTAGAATTGTAATAATAATGATATTTGTAATATTAAAGACATGTTAATTGATGTAATGATAATGGTATGACATTTGTAATAGTAATGTCGTGATATATACGAGTAATCTTATGATACTGATCTACAGGGTGACATTGAAAACATGCGACAAATCGAAATGGGAGATTGTACTCATCATTATGAACAACTTTTACTAAGGGACCAAAGCTACAATCCCAAAAAAAAAACTGCTGTCCCCTACATTTATGTTCGCAATACCTCATCAAAATGTAGGAAAAGCAGATTTTTTTTTTTGGGATTACAGCTTTGGTCCCTTAGTAAAAGTTGTTAATAATGATGTATACAATGTCCCATTTCAGTTTGTCGCAAGTTTTCAATTTCAACCTGTATATTTTCCTTTTAATACAAACATATATTTTTAATAGCTGATGATTTAAGAATTTTATGATAGTAATTTATAAATTGATCTAAATAAGTGTAATAATAGTGATATAAATAATTTTAAATTTTTGCATGCCGATTGGTAAAATGTGGCTGGGCTAAATGTAATCTTAAGAACTATTATGTATTAGCAATATTTGCAAAATAAAATTCTATTCTATTCTACAGCCCAGCAGTTTAGGCCATGCATTATCTGTCAGTGAATGAATTTAAGATTTTTATTTTCTATTTCTTTTTGTTAATGGCATGGATAAACAAAGCAGACTTCCAGAGAAAAAAAAAAACGAGCGAGCCTTACAGTAGTCTCATATGATGTGTAACATCTGACATCTCACCTTGATAATAAGCAACTGAGCAGCGACAGAAATTAACCTCAGAATTTAAAAAAGCTAAATACTGAAATATTTATTTGAATAATTATTCATTACTAGTCGCCCACTGGTCGGAATTCGACCACCTCTATTTACAATCTATATAGCATAATTATATTATATAGTCTATAATGTTCCCACTGCTGGGACACAGGCCTCCTTTTTGTGAGAGGGAGTGGGGCGTAATCCACCACGCGGGCCCAGTGCGGGTTGGTAGATGTCACATGTCTTCGAATTTTTGGTTCTAGGACATGCCAGTTTCCTCACGATGTTTTCCTTCATCGTTTTGAGCGCAGTGGTGATGAAATAATTTACACAAAGTAAAGCGCCTGTCAGGGTCCGAACCTGCGACCTACAACTCGTAAGTCGCGACCGTTACCACAGGGCCACCACTGCTCTTAACTTTAAGTACTTATTAATTCCATGCTATTAAAAAGTACTTACGTATTCCATGCTCAAGCTGTCACTTCCTGTGTTACATTTCCGTAATCACTTTCACAGAAAGCCAGAGGTAAGATGTTAGACATAAAAAACAAAATTGTAAAAATAGTCATCTTTTCAGTTAATCTTTTGAGAATGACCTCATTCTTTCATTCGTCACCTCCAATGAGTTATTTTGAGAACATAACGAGTTCTAATTAGTTCAAATTTACACTATTCATAAATAGAAGCAAGAAGAAACTGTAGGTAAATTATTTCTTATGAACTTTTTCCAAGGGCTTGGCCGCGTGTATTGTCCCGTGTTAACGTACTAGCAGGATACTATGTCTGAATCTGGTCATGGGTCTGGTCACAGGTCAGGATCTATCCTGCCGGGGTCGCGGGAAGGTACTTAAGGGTCACCGAGGCCCCTGGCAACACAGACAACAGGAAGGAATACGGGTGGGTTTTAGTCAGTAAGAGTCTGACACACCCTCCCGCTCCGCCCAGAGCGGGAGAAGTTATTTGATGATTTCCCAAAAACAAAAAAAAAACAAAAAAAAGGATTGTCGTATTGTCCAGTAACTGGGTTGTGGAGGTCAGTCAGTTTTTTGAAGTAAAAACTTCTTTAGGCACGTCAGGCACTTTTGGAATGGAGAAAAGCACTGAACTCACGTGACCGGTCACGCTCAGATACATTTAAACAGATGTAAAAATTTCAGAAATTTGTGAATTTGTGAACTTTTCACTTTTGACATGCAGTCCCAAAAAAGGTCATGATCTATCCACGTACCAAATTTCATTCATATTCATTAAAAGATGATTTCCACCAAACGGCTCGCATCGCATCGGATCGGAAAGAATACGAACGGTTGCGGGGACAGCCGATTGCGTCCGGCAGGATTTCGACGCATACGATCGGCTCCGTACCGTGGCTTGCAGTCGTATCCGTTTCTGAGCCTACTCAATAATAGTTTCATGCCTACCGTGTTGACGTGTTCTAATTTTTGAAAATGGTTGACGTAGTATATTGTTTGCTTGATCCACGTGCCAAATTTTATTCATATCCATTAAAGGATGGTTTCCACCAATCGGCTCGCATCGCATCGGATCGGAACGGAAATTACAATCTTTAAACGATATTAAATCGTGTACACAGTATTTAAAGTATATATTACTACAGTTGCGTACAGCAGCTAGACCGCGAGCGTCTTCCGCGACACGCGATCGAAGCTGAAAGTACGCTGCGACGCGCGATCAGCTCTGTTCGCTTGTCCTCGTATCCGATCGAATCCTTTCGGCTGTCGTCAATTTTTTTTTTCCTCTTCTGTGTTTTATGAATATTTTCTTCTACTTCTAATGCAATAGCAAACAATACTACGCTAACTCACACGGTAGGAATAAAACTATAATTAACTAGGCACAGAAAAGGATACGTCCGCAAGTGACGGTACGGAGCCGATCGTATGCGTCGATATCCTGCCGGACGCGATCGACTGTCGCCGCATCCGTTCGTATCGTTTCCGATCCGATGCGATGCGAGCCGTTTGGTGGAAATCACCCTTTAGACGTGAAAAGGGAACAGGCAGACAGATCCACTTCACCAAATGGTGCTTTCCGAGAACGAATGCACGAGTTATTATAAAAAATACTGAAATCGCTATCGCATCAATATTAGTTTCATCAAAATCTAACGAATTAATTATCCTCCTGCCGTTATCCCAATTAATTTGGTGTCGACGGAGATGTTTTCCTCTTCGATACAATATCTCTATTATCCGTGATCTTAGTAGTCACTTTCCAGGCATAAGACTAATAGCGCACTAGCGGCCAGGTCGCAGCGACCAACGAGATAGATACATTAGGATTTGAAAGAAAGAAAGAAAGAAAAAGTATTTATTTGGGACACGCACAGGAAATACAACAGTAAAAAAGGACATAAAACTAACAAAAGCATGAAAACATAAAAAAATAACATAGGTAATAGTGAACACAAAAACAAAATAGAACACCTGTGCGAGGCCAAAAAAGCTCCTATCTCAGCATGATGCTGCGATATTTAATAAATTATTATTAATTATTTTGGATTTAGTATGAAATTGCCATGGAGCACGCGCACCTGTCCGCCGCTGGTAGAGTGGTGGAGGTGTGCATGCTCCATGGCGAGTTATATTATTCTCTATGTAACTTTCTCGTTGGCCACTAGTGCGCTATTGCCCTTAGTATCATGTTTCCTACAATCCTTAAATATTATAAAACGAGGTTCCCGCCGCGTCAGTTCTGTTTGTCTGAACGCGATAAATTCAAAAACTACTCAACGGATTTTCAAACGGTTTTCACCAATAGACGAAGTGATTCATGAGGAAGGTTTAAGCGTATAATTAATTAATTAAAGTTTGTGTAAATTCGCTGAAATATGACGATTATTATTGTTGAAGATTTTGGACAAAATCATACCGACTTTCCCGGCTTTACTGGCGTGGGCCGCGTAAACGGTACGAGATACATAAAAATTATGTTCTACAGGATTGTCTTCGAAAAAAGTTCAACAAAAAAGTCCGCAATAGCATAATATGTCTATCTTCTAAGGATGACCCTCAGTAACCATATTTATCTTTCAGAATTTGATAAAAATTTCATTGTTATTTCCGAAGTTATTTAAAACCGTATTATATTAATCCTTATCTCATAAAAAACATGTTATTTAAATTAGGCATTTAATTTCGATAATAATATGCCTTCTGCCTCTACATCACACCATTTAAATAAATACTTTAAAAGATATCACAGATTCAAAATTACGCGTAATAAAATAATTATGGTTGACAGTGGCGGGCGCAGCGCTAAGAGTCAATGACCTTTTCCTGGGCTATGCGATCGCTTGTTTCTTTTTAATCCCGGTAGTACGTTCCCGTGCGATAGTCTTCGATATCCACGCGGGCGGAGCCGCGGGCATAAGCTAGTACCTTATAAAGTATGATAATCGCCGACGCAATCAAATGATTAAAATAAAACAAGATAATAAGTTACCGTAATTCGATAATTACAAACGGATATACATTTATGTAGATAATGTACCTATGATTTATTTAAAATGTAAATGTTTTCTTTCTGTAAGTAGGTTTGTACAAACATCTTAACACGTCAATCATATTTTAAAAACTAGACGAGGTTGGCGTTTCATATCTAACTACTCTGAGAAGAAAGGCCGAACAGTCTCTTTTAAAGTCCAGACATAATCTTGTCAGATCTTAAGAGGACCACGTAGATTGGTGTCTGAAATGGTCTTTTGATGAAAGAATTGCACAGATTGAGTGCACCAGTCGCATTTGTTAGTAATCGTGCAGCTCAACTCAGAACTTAAAGAGCTGAACGATGCGACGAACAATACCAAAGAAAGGAAATTTGGGTAGGTCGCATACTTTTACTTTTATTCAAACTGCTAGACCATGATAAAAACTAACTGAGAAAAAAAAAAGAATGACCCACATAGCCCTCACATTCACAATAATTAAAATTATATAATACTTTACAAAGTAAACATTCATGTCATTGTACTGACCCGAAACTGCAGCGCGTCAGGGATGTTTGCTGAAGCTCGCATTGACTGCTTCTACACTGTGATCGGAAGCGGTGCGCATCCCTAGTTAGTAGGGTGCGTGGCAGCACCAACAGCATCCTGTCTATGGTAGCGAGCAGGCTAGATTGTGCGTTTGTGAACCACTGCTGCAGGGTATCGGCTGGGCCTGTCACCTTGCAGCAGAGATGTCACATATTGTTTGTGTTAATGTTTTACTAACATAGTTTGTAAGTAGTATTTTGTTACTAATAGTAAAAAAAAATCACAACATTCAGTGTACATTTATTGGAGCAGCTCAATCTCAAGCCTTTACGTCTTCAATGTAGTCTTATCAGTATAAAAGGATTTCTGGCACAGTTTCCGCTATATAATAAAAAACATTTAAATTTGTTAAGGCTTAGTTCTAGAATGTGTCTAGGTAGTTTAATAATATACGTGGGACACTCAGAAAGTTTTGCGAAAGTTAAAAAAATAATATTCTATAGGTAAATATTTTTTTATTCAATCTTTTCAATGTACTCTCCATTAGCCCCTATGCAAAGTTTCATGCGTCTGAACCAGAGTCCGCCGCAGACACCTCGTTTACAGCCTGCTCGAACGCTGCCAGCACATCTTCCGGCGACGAAAATTGTAACCCTTTGAGCAGATTTTTTAATTTTCGGGAATAAAAAGAAGTCGCACGGTGCTAGATCAGGGCCGTAAGGAGGATGACCCAAGTGTTTCACCGACATGCTGTCCAGGAAGTCCCTAGTTTTGAGCGCGGTGAGCGAAGGCGCGTTGTCGTGGTGGAGCACTAGCCCGCGGAGCCCTTTATTTGGTCGCTTGTTACTCCCAACAGAGATAACTTTCGCCAAGCATTTGGTAGTATACCATTCAGCGTTGATGCTTCTTTGGTTCCGTAAGGGAATTGACACCAAGCAGCCAGTCAAATTGAAAAAGCTCGCGAGCCCCGCTTCTAGATCACATCACTTTGGTAGGCGTTGATTCGTTTTGAAACACCCAAACCGTCCACTGGCGCTTCGTTTCTGGATCGTATAGATAAATTCAAGACTCATCACCTGTAATGATGTCGTAAACACGCCGAGACGAGCCTGCTTGAAATTCGTTTATCATATCACGGCACCATTCCACCCGGGCCTGCTTTTGAGCATCGGTGAAGTTGTGCGACACCCAACGTGACACTATCCTCCTCACGCGAAGATGCTCGGGTAGAATATCGTGAAGACTTCCCGATCCAACCTGTAGTATGTGCTGAATCTCTTAATACGTAACTCGCCTATTGTCATGGATTAAATTTTTCACTGTTAGCACGTATTCTTCCGTAACAGCCGTCACAAGGCGACCACTTCTTTCTTCATCTCCCAAAGTAAATCGACCGCGCTTTAATTCGTTATACCAACGATACACGGTTGCCTTAGAAAGGCCTTCATCCATAAATGCCATTTGAAGTCTATCGTACAATTCATCCAGTTTCAGGCGACACTTGAAATCGTAAAAAATCATAGCGTGCAAATGTTAGGTGCAGTTCCATTTTTAATGAGACACAATCATTTAAATTAGCTCGCAAATAATGTGGAGGGAAGTTTTGAAACCTATTTTTACTTCATATATCATATTTTCAAAAAAGATTGTAACTGGCTAGTCTCTCTTAGATAAAAACTTTTTTTTGCAATCCTTTCTGAGTGGGACGGAATTGGCATCTAAACGAGCCACCAATTTTTTTGAGCCTGGTTGTAGGAACAACAAATTTGTGTTTGTTTCTAGTATTTACATTATGGATATCACTGCATTTTTTAAACAGATTAATATTTTATGTGCATGCAAAAGATTTTTGTAAATATACTGGATGAATAACGTAAAAAATATACTCTTTAAATTTGTCTCTGAGGAAGTGTCTTGGACTTAATTTATATATTGAACGAATTGCCCTTTTTCCCTCTTCCCCATAACAGAATACCGTACGACATCACACTATGAAAATAACTAAAGTATACTAAACGGACTGTCTCTAAATCAGAAATTTTTTAAATTAAATCACGAATTTATCTAACGGCTTATGCTGCATAGCTAAGCTTGTTTGACAATCATATCTGTGGGCCCCATTGAAGCTTGGTGTCAAAAGTTATGCCTAAGAACACTGTAGTATCTTCGGGTTTCAACTCTTCACCCTCTATAAGCACACTAGTTTTTACTTGTCTTACATGAAGTATCGTAAACTTAAAACATTTAGTCTTTTTCTCATTATCTACTTTTGCGAGGGTGCAATTTGCATTGTCGACTGCTGACGTTTGAGATTAAATAAAAGTCAAGTATCGTCTGCAAACAACAATATATCATGTTTATCCTTTATGAGGTAAGGCAACTCATTTATATAAATAAGAAACAAATATGGGCCAAAAATTAGGACCTGGGGGACCTCCATTCTTACTACAGATCCGAGTGATCTTTTTCCGTTATCATAAATTATCTGAATCCTATCTCTTGAATAAGAAGTAAAAACATACAGAGAGGCGTTTCGGATTCCGTAGTGGTGCAGTTTCCTGATTAATGTTTCATGAAGAACGCAATTGAATGCCTTGGACAAATCGCAAAAGATGCCCAAAGTATTTATTCTCTCATGCATTGTAAACATTTCCGTAAAGTTGAACACCACATAAAATCAGTAGTCGAACGACCCTTTGTAAAACCGAACTGTTTGTTATGCAGGAATTTATATTTATACAATAAATCTTTGCATTTGATCTAAAATAAATTCTTCAAACATTATACTAAAGGTAGCACTGAAGTAGGTCTATAATTAGTGGGGTCTGATGTAATGACCCGATTTAAACAACGGTATTATTTTACCGTTCTGCATATGATGAGGAAACTCATCACGGTCAATACATTTATTAAAAATAACCGCTAAAGTAGGTGCTACAATGCCCCATAAGACAAAACCCCATAGATCTGCGGTCTTTTTAACATTTAAAGTGTTAAAAGTTAACGTTTTCTTTAAGTTAAGACTCTGCAGTAGTAGGTGATGAGTTTAGATGAGTAGTCGAACCGGGGGGAACCTCTGCAAAGAAATGATACCCGCAATTTCTTCTCCGTGTATTTTGTATTTTATTATTTTTTTATGCAAATATCTCAGATGAGCCTATGTCCTTCTCCAGGTCCAAGGCTACCTATCTGTCAAATTCTGTAACGACCGGTTCAGTGGTTTAGCGTAAAAAAACACACAGACAGACATCGTTACTTTTGCATTATTAATATATAATATTCTGAGTATTAGTACTCAACTAGCTTCATCTTTCTGACTGACTGACCGAACCCTTGACAATTCAAAAGTGCCTGTAATTGGTTTATTTGAAATAAATGCTTTGAGTTTGAGTTTGAGTTTGAGTACGGAAGTATGGCTTACGCCATTCTGTTCGTCACGGGCTTTAAAAGAAACAAATGACTTTAAAAAACAAACCAAGAACTGAAAACTGAAATATAGTGTAACTTTTTTATATGGGGCCTGCAATACCGCAATTCTATAAGATTATATTGCATGTTTTCCTTTTCAGTTTTGCAGTCGGGTTTTTTGTTTTTTAAATAATTTATTTTATTTCAAGCTTTTTAGTTTTATTAATATATATATTTGAAAATTACTCATTACTAGCTTTTATTTCATACCAATATTGTTGCAATTAATTAAAAAAAAAAACTACCCCTCCTTTTTTTTGTATTTGCAGATGCTTTTTATAAATATTATATAATCTATGTCACTCCTACAATTAAGACGAATCTAAAGACACTTCATATGTTAAAATCCATCAAGCCGTTTAGGCTACATAGCGTGCCAAAGAAATAGACATACATACATACATACATACATACATACATACATACATACATACATACTCTCGAAAAACATTACCCTCCTGAGACAGTCGGGTAAATATTAAAAATGTAGCGCTAAAAGGTCCTTTTGGCGCGTGGCCAAAATCAGAACTAATGCCGCCATGTTGTTTTAACGAAACATTTTACGAAACAATTCGGTATGTAAAGTAAAAATCAAAATCAAAAGTCATTTATTCAAACTAGGCTGAAAATCAGCACTTTTTGAACGTCAAAGTTACATAAGACAGTCCCCCAAAAATGCCCGCCCTTCACCAAAAAAAGTTAGGTAATGTAAAAAATTAACCAAAGCAGTTTCTAAAACCATTTCGAGATTTTAGGTTTCAAAGCCTTGTTTTCTATTTTTAGGCCTTAAAATTTCAAGATTGTGTTTATTTTCACAAAAATACTTAATCACTTGACTTTTATTTGACCTCAAAATGACGTCACGTTTCATAGCGAAACCTGAATCGGAACCTTTCGGTGCCTCTTGTATCAAAATAATTAAGTTGTTTTGTACATGTCAAACGTCAACGTCAAGTTTACATGAAGCTTTTAAATTAGGGGGTAGAACAGTAATGGCATTAGGTGTCACAAGGATAGTAATTAAAAAAAATAATTGTGACAATTTTGTCACAGATATTTTTGAGCTTTGATAATTGGCTTAGGGCGTAGATAGATCCACTGTAGATAGATGGTCTATAGATTCGCTGACAGCGGATCCTATGCATCTGCAGATAACGATAGATTTACGTAAAGATTGCGAAAAAGCATACTTCATGAAAAGTGTTTAAATAAATTGTTTATTTTTATTAAAAAATATGTTTTGCAAATAAATTACTACAACAAAAAAGTCTTGAAGTCATTTTTTTATTTTTTATTTTCTATATTACATACTATGAAGGAGGAAATAATAGGGCTCGTGTAGACGACGCTGCAGACGTGTCGACACCGCATCGCGTTAGCATGTAGACTGGACGATATCGCGCCACGCCAACGCGTCGCGTCGTCGCTTGATTTTGCCATATCAAAGTAAAAACAAAAAAAAAAGTGGCTGGCGGTGTGGTATGATAGTGGCACACCAACGGAAATGTCGGCCTGAGCCCTTTTTTTTTTTTTTTTGAGGGTGGGAAATCATCAAATAACTTCTCCCGCTCTGGGCGGAGCGGGAGGGTGTGTCAGACTCTTGCTGACTAAAACCCACCCGTATTCCTTCCTGTTGCCTGTGTTGCCAGGGGACTCGGTGACCCATAAGTACCTTCCCGCGACCCCGGCAGGCATCGGCCCTAGTGGACCCCTACATTTGTGCTGACATCTCTTTGAGGAGCGCGTGGAATACGACGCGCCGACGACCAGGGCCTGGTCCTTGCCGGACGGTGAGCTACCCATTGCTCACCGTCCGCAAGCCTGCGCCTACGGTGGCCGGAAATCCGCCCGGGATTCCCGACGCCCTGGGCGTCTCCTGCGGCGGCTAGGGGCGAGAGGGCGCGAAACGTGCCTTTCCCTCAACCGTCCCGCCTCCTCCTTCGCGAGCATTACTGCTTCGCAGAAGGAGGTGACGGCTGCCCATGCCCTCACGCTCCGTACCATGGCCTGAACCAGGGCCGGACGCGAGAGGTCTCTGCCGCCGATCGCCTCCACGACGACACGGCGGTGCTCTGCCCAAGCCGGGCAGACCTCTACCGTATGCTCCACCGTGTCCTCCGGGCGATCCACACAGTGGTGACATCCGGACGTTTCCTCCCGCCTTATCCGACACAGGAACCTCCCGAAACTGCCGTGTCCGGTGAGGACCTGCGTCAGGCGGAAGGTGAGGATGCCGTGGCGCCTCTCTAGCCACTCCTCAAAGAGGGGGCCTGAGCCCTTAAGGCCTATTCAGATATAAGCGATATCGCTGCCGCGCTTCGGTATCGATACCGGTCCGCCTTGAACTGGTATCGATGCCGAGTGCGGCATGACGCTTTCTATTTATACTCTACTGTAGAAATCGCTTGTCTACCCTTCTCGAAATCTCTTCTTCCCGAGCACACGAGGTCACACCTAGACTCGAGTTTCTTCGTAGACAGTTATTTTTCCATAGCAACGGGATAGTCTTTATTACGTATTACTACCCAATTTTACCGTATTTTTATAGTTATAGTTCTCAAAGAAATATATACCTAAAGCAAAGTGTTTTGAACGAGTCTTTCTTCAATAACAAAACGCAAAAATGGTCTATTTGTTAAGTTATAATTTTGATTTATGGATGGTGCGCGTAAAAGATAAAACCACAAATGTATGTTGCGTATAATTTACAGCCATTATTTAAATAGAGTGCCATAATTATACTACTTTGATGGCGACGTCACGCAAAAAAGAGTAGTAGTCCTTTAAGTCTCCCGCAGACAAACGCGTCGCGCTGTCACGTTGCGCCTGTCTGCCTTTGTTTTTACTAGGTTCATTGTTATTTATTTTATTTTATTTTATTTTATTTATGGAAATTATTCCCATATTAAATAGAAAAATATATAAGGATTCATTAGATATACATTATAAGTATTATCACATTACATCATTGCACATTAAAACCATTGCATCAAAAATTAATTTAAGTTAATTACAATATTATAGTTAATATGTTAAAATTTATTTGATTACATTTAAATATAATAATAAAACAAATAGGTACCTAATCCATCCATGCATCCACCTCTCCAACAGCACAGAGTCCCACTGTTCGGACAATACGCTCAGGGGGGTAACCATCACCTCTTATAGCAGTATTATTATAATATTACTTCACAGTGGGAAAGTGATGGAGCTATACAGGACTTATAGCTCCATCTCTTTCTCACGCTGAAGTAATATTGAAGTAATACTGCTATAAGAGGTGATGGTTACCCCCCAGGATACTGTTGTGCTGCGCAGGAAGCGACTTAATAGCGAAGCGCTCTGCTTCTTAATAATAGCATAAAAGTCATCGGTTTGCGCCTGCGCGAAAATCGTAGAAGGGCTGGAAAACCTATGTTATTGTGGTACCCATTTCTGTAAAACAATATCAATTGAGATATCTATATAGATATTTTATACACTGGTATAATCTCCATTTAAAACTGAATGTACTCAGTGTCCAATGAAAAGATTTAAGATTTAATAGATTAAAGTTAAGAGACAACATATGAAGTGTAAAAACTGTAGGATCTTCTGTTGTTCTTAGTTTATTGTTAGTAACAAAAATTTATTGTATTAAGTTTTGGGCGACAGATCTTGGCTGAGTACCTCGCATAAATATTGCACCTTGCTTATTTTTACAATTCTGCAGGAACTTACTTTCCGGGAGACCGAAGGCTCTCTTAAGCCTCCTCTAATAGTATTTCTTTCAAGTTTTTCTATATAAAACTTAATTAATATCGACGATTTTACCCAACATGTTAAATCCTAGCCTATTACATGATCAAGGCTACAAAGCACTGCCTAAAATTACTCGCCTTAACGAAAAAATAACTAATGAATCTTTGTCTATGTCCTTTTTTATTTCGGAAGACCGTTTCCTATTCCAAACTGTCAAAATCGGAGAAAAATTGTGGAAGAATAGAATTTCGCATGGAAAGATGGCTCTTTCTTTCCCAGGATGCTGTCAATATCTTGGTGTTGCTGATTTATTGTCTGCTGTATCTTGGGGTACTACTATACTTCTCACGCTTACCGCGACACGTGAAGTCCACATTGTAGCTGGTAACGCCGGTGAATGATGCAGCGACGCGCATCACCTGTCTCGAAAAGGTACGATTTGACGTACGCGACCAAGACAGGCGACTGGGACGAGCGACATAAGACAGAAGACCACGACAGTGTCGCAAGTCGTTTCACCTATTTTAGGAATGCGGCAAAGACTAGACAGAGGTGCGAATCTCGTATTTTTAAGAATATTCGAATCGCATTTTAATTTCAGTCGAATAGCAATCTGTTAAAAATAAATCTAATTTTAAAAAAAATTGGCATTTTTTTTAAAGCAATAGATTGTCGCAGATATAAGAGTGTCATTAACTGATTATTCAACATGTGTCGGAATGAACGCCCCAATTAGAATATTGTGTTGTAATCATAACACACTAAATTTTTATTATTATGTATAATACATTGTATATTTATTAAATTAGTTATACTGATTGTAGGAGAAAATTATGATCACACTACAAATCTACGCACGCACACAGCCACACACGTTTAAGGATCCAGCTTAGTAGGTACTTCTTCCATTTTGGTTTGTTTAACTGTACAGCGGAAGCTACGTATTTTTATTACATAATCAGCCTATTATGTTCCCACTGCTGGGACACAGGCCTCCTCTCTGTTAGAGGGAGTGAGCCGTAATCCACCACGCGGGCCCAGTGCGGGTTGGTAGATGTCACATGTCTTCGAATCTTTGGTTCTAGGACATGCCGGTTTCCTCACAATGTTTTCCTTCACCGTTTTGAGAGCAGTGGTGATGAAATTAGTTACACAAAGTAAAACGCCTGTCCGGGTTCGAACTTACGACCTACAACTTGTAAGTCGCGACCGTTACCATTGGGCCACCACTGCTGTGTAACATCCTACGCCGCAGTGGAATTATGTCTTTATCAATCACTTTAATGATTATACAATTTAATACGTGCAGATAATTTATATCATTAATTAATCTTTTAATTAGTTTTTCTGCTGTGAAATTAATGATATAATATTTTTATTATGTAAAAATCGGTTCGGGAGTAATCCGGAGGCGTCTCACTCATGTCGTCTCTGTCGTGTCGCTCGTCGTGGTCACCTGTCTCTGTCTCACACACCAACTGTTTTTCATTTGTTACGAAGCCGACGTGTTACAAAAAGAAATAACGTATCTTGGTCTTCTGTCGCATTCATCTGTTGCGGTCGCGTTGCTCAAATCTGACCTTTAGAATTGGGCGCACGAAGCTAAAAGCTATGAGCATTTACAAACAACATTATAAAAGTTTGCATCATGTACCCCAGGTTACGATTGTACGCCGCGGATTTTCAGACACCGTAGGCGCGGGCTTGCGGACGGTGAGCAATGGGTAGCTCGCCGTCCGATAAGGATCAGGCCCGGGTCGACGGCGCGTTGTGTTGCACGCGCGCCTCAAAGATATGTCAGCACAAGTGTAGAGTCCACTAGGGCCGATGCCTGCCGGGGTCGCGGGTAATTCTGAAAGGGATACCGTGGACCATGGCAACACAGGCAACGGAAGAAACACGGGTGGGTTTTAGTCAGTAAGAGTCTGACACACCCTCCCGCTCCGCCCAGAGCGGGAGAAGTTATTTTGATCATTTCCAAAAATAAAAATAAAAGTGTACGATTGTAGGGTTAATAAGATCTCAACCCTACCCTTGTCTTTTTTATTATAAATCTAATGGACTGCCTCACTGGTCTAGTGGTCGCAAGCGCTACTGTTGAGCTCGAGGTCCTGGGTTCGATTCCCAGGTCAGGCAGTGTTATTGGGTTTTCCATTAGGAATTTCTCAGTATACCGGGCACAAAATCCAGACTCATTTTGTGCCCGATTGGTGGAACATCAATGGAAATGGTTGGGAAGCAGTGGTGGCCCAGTGGGCCCCGATTTACGAGTTGGAGGTCGTGGGCTCGAACCCAGGCAGGCGCTTTACTTTGTGTAAATAGTTTCATCACCACTGCTCTAAAACGGTGAAGGAAAACATTGTGAGGAAACCGGCATGTCCTAGAACCAAAAATTCGAAGACATGTGACATCTACCAACCCGCATTGGGCCAGTGTGGTGGATTACGACCCACTCCCTCTCACTGAGAGGAGGCCTGTGTCCCAGCAGTGGGAACATTATAGGCTCATTATGTGTATGTGTGTGTGGTGGGATATGGGACTTAAATATAACTAAAGAAATCTTACCTACCTACAGGTACTCGTACCTACAGGTACCGTGTACCTATAGGTACACGTCTGCTCAACCTCTCGGGGATTACAATTGTGATGTTTTGTTATGTTGTGTATTTCTTTGTTTCAGGCATGTGTAACTGTTACCACAACTTCAAGAAGTGTTTCAGGAGTAAAAGTGAAAAACCTGCACTTAGTGGAAGTAAGTTACTTACAAAATATGATAATCTAGCTGACCCGACGGACAAAATTAATTTTCCTGTCAAAATTTCAAAATGGTCGGAGTTCATACAAAAACCCCATAGGAAAATCACTTTGTCTTTCCCGAATTTTCAAAAATATCGATTATTTTTTTTATATTCCATAAAAACTTAATTCAGACTATTATGAACATTTGAAAACAAAAAATTGCATAATCATGCCAGCCGTTCTCAAGTGATGCGCTTACCAACGCGCTGACATATTTCCCGCGACTTCATATCGCGCGGAACCGCTAAAATAGCTCGAACAAAAATTGGAAAAACAAAATATAGCAATAGATAACTTATAGATTTGTAAAAGGATAAAAGTTGATTTTTGGAGGTGAAGACCGTGATAAAAACTACCAAGGTCTAGAGAAAACGGTGCTGGACATCATAAATAATAATTATTCTAAACGTCCAATGCGAGAGTAATTGCATAGAATCCATCAGGAGACTCGGAAACAAGAGTGAGAAGGTAAGACCTATCGTAGTTACAATGCTCACTATGGGGCTAAAAATACAAATACAGAAAAACAAGAAAAATATAGAAACAACACACACATACATAATCAGCCTATAATGTTCCCACTGCTGGGACACAGGCCTCCTCCCTGTGAGAGGGAGTGGGCCGTAATCCACCACGCGGGCCCAGTGCGGGTTGGTAGATGTCACATTTCTTCGAACTTTTTGGTTCTAGGACATGCCGGTTTCCTCACGATGTTTTCCTTCACCGTTTTGAAAGCAGTGGTGATGAAATAATTTACTCAAAGTAAAGCGCCGGTCAGGGTTCGAACCTACGACCTACAACACGTAAGTCGCGGTCGTTACCACTAGGCCACCACTGCTCTACAACACCGTACTACATAAAAGAGAACTTCTCGCTAGAAGAACTAACCAAGCATAAAGCACTCCAAATAGACGTAGAGAAAGAAAGAGAGTAAGAAAATCGATTATAAAATATGACAAAATTATTATACTAAAAACCCAAAACCAAAATACAACTCGCTATAACAAAATATAACCCTATAAAAAAAAATCAAAATAAATTTTATATAAAATAAACCTACATGGGCACTTATGAAACGTCAGAAGCTAGGAGCATGGTTCGAATTGGTCGTTTCCTATGGAGAAGAGCTGTCAAGAAACTCCACGGTTAATCTTATAAAAATAATTGGATTTTATAATGTTTTCAAATTAGTGTTAATAGATATGGGAGGATTTGTCTGTGACATATCTTGGCAGCCTGAGGTCCCGGACCTTTGGAACGCGTACGAGGGGCCGAAGCCAACTCCCGTTAGACCTTTTTAATAAAATGAGGCATCAACCGGCGATTATTCCCGTTCGCATCATGCAAGTGCACCCAAGGTCAACTTTCCGTTTTGGTGTAGGACTATTGCAGGATATGGAAATAAAGATATTGGGCTATGGATTTGGGTGCCTCAAGTTAACTGGTTATCTAGGACTATGGAAAGACTATGGCCCCTGCCTGACCAATGTTTTATTATGTACACGAAAAAAATGGCAGTGGGTGACTTGCACACTCAATAATGGGCCCCCGGAAACTGTCGCTAGCACTTAGTGACGTAGCAACAAGGGAGCAACATATCTTGGGGTGCTTGAAGAGTGGAGAGGTATTCCAAGGCTATCAGAACAATCTCAGACCCCGGAAAATGGTTGAGGGAAAGGCAAATTCCGCGCCCTCTCGCCCGCGTCTCGGCTGCGGGAAAGTACGAAAGGGTACTGAGGCCCCTAGCAACACAGGTAACGGAAGGAACACAGGTGAGTTTAGTCTGAAAGAGTCTGACACACCCTCCCGCTCCGCCCAGAGCGGTAGAAATTATTTGATAATTTCCCATCCAAAAAAAAGACCCCGAAAATGGTCAAAATCCCTACCAGCACTTACTGGAATACTTCCTTCCTCCGAGCACGTTTGCTCTTGCGAATCTCCACTCAAGTCGGCCAGTAAATAACGGTAGGAGGAGTTTACATCGGCGTCGAGTCGACGATTAAGTACCTGGGACTCGTCCTTGACAGCCGGTGGAACTTCGTGGAGCATTTCCGACGTTTGGCTCCCAAACTGGAGCGGGCAGGGGCTGCCTTGAAGTGGCTGCTGCAAAATCTAGGGGGTCCAAACGCCTCCTGCCGGAGGCTCTACACGGAGGTCGTGCTGTCCATGGCCCTTTACGGGGCTCCTGTGTGGGCGCGTTCCCTGGCACTGCGGCCAGCCCGCCGGTTGAGCGCGGCCCAGAGGGTCACGGCCATCCAGCTGGTCCGGGGATACCACACGGTCTCCTGTGAGGCAACGAGCCTTCTTGCCGGATTGCCGCCATGGGATCTGGAGGCAAAAGCCCTCGCGCACGTATGGGAGTGGCGCGAGGAGGCAAAACGCCGGGGCGTAACTCCGCTGCCGCGAGAAATCGCAGCACAGCGGACGGAGCTCCGGCGGGATCTCATGGCGACATGGAGAGTACGGTTGTCGTAACCCAGTGCTTTGCACGCCACAATTGCGGCGATAAATACCCTCTTTGAGGAGTGGTTAAAGAGGCGCCACGGCGTCCTCACCTTCCACCTGACGCAGGTCCTCACCGGACACGGCAGCTTCGGGAGGTTCCTGTGTCGGATACGGCGGGAGGAAACGCCCGGGTGTCACTACTGTGTGGACCGCCTGGAGGACACGGTGGAGCATACGGTGGAGGTCTGCCCGGCTTGGGCAGAGTACCGCCGTGACCTCGTGGAGGCGATTGGCGGCAGAGATCTCTCGCTTCCGGCCCTGGTTCAGGCCATGTTACGGAGAGAGAGGGCATGGGCAGCCGTCACCTCCTTCTGCGAAGCAGTAATGCTCGCGAAGGAGGAGGCGGGATGGTTGAGAGAAAGGCAAATTTCGCGCCCTCTCGCCCCTAGCCGCCGCAGGAGACGCCCTGGGCGTCGGGAATCCCGGGCTGATTTCCAGCCACCGTAGGCGCGGGCTTGCGGACGGTGAGCAATGGGTAGCTCGTCGTCCGGTAAGGACCAGGCCCGGGTCGACGGCGCGTTGTATTCCACGCGCGCCTCAAAGAGATGTCGTCAGCATAAGCGTAGGGGTGCACTAGGGCCGATGCCTGCCGGGGTCGCGGGAAGGTACCAAAGGGTTACCGAGGCCTCTGGCAACACAGGCCACGGAAGGAATACGGGTGGGTTTTAGTCAGTAAGATTCTGACACACCCTCCCGCTCCGCCCAGAGTGGGAGAATTTATTTGATGATTTCCCACCCAAAAAAAAAAGTTGGTCAATAAAGGCAAGAATGAGGTGGAATCTCTGTTCCTCGTCAGTTTTCACTCCAGCCGGCTAATAAAGGCAAGCCAAGGAACAAGACTTCCCCCGGGAGATGAGTCCATGGGGTTGCTACTACCGAACTGCCCTGCGGGTTTCTGTGGTTTTCTCTTGGTTGGCTCCTTCCCCTAGACTTGTTCCGGGAAAGTAAACTCTACCAGCACGGACACAAACCTCGGAGCACGCAAGACCACGACGTCAACGTAGAGATACGGCGGTGGGGTTATTATTATTGGATTTTTTTTCATTATTATTCTTCACTATTATTGTTCTAATGTTACTGTTTCCCCACTTTTTACCCCGACAGGTGGTTTTCGCCTAATTTACCTTCCCAAAAACATAACCCTTAAACTGAAATTTACACAGTGCAAGTTTATTGCCTGTGGAATACCATGAAATTAAAGCAACAATTAACTGGCACCGTCTAAACAACGCGTACAATTGTTGCACGGTACAGACCGAAATAGGTGTATACAGCACGTGCAATAAAATTGGACGTACAATAAAATTACACGTACAATAAAATTGAACGTACAATAAAATTGCACGTACAATAAAAATTGAACGTACAATAAAATTGCACGTACAATAAAATAGCACGTTAAGGAAATTGCATTTAACTCTAGAAGTATGAACGAATGAAACTCATCAAAAAATCTTGAGAAGGCGCTGAATAAAATTGTAATGAAATATATTGCGGCACAAATACGGGCAATGCTTCAATCAATAGGGAATGTATTTTTATTTTCATGTATTTTTTCGTTTTACTAAATCAATGAGACAGTAATTTTTATTTTTTTATTTTATTTGTCAGATAACATGATCCATTATGGCTAGTAACAACAGCTTATAAACTTTATTAGTAGGTAAAGAATATAAATATAAATAACAATTAAAACATTTTATTTTACCGCCCCAACCACGATGCTTACCCAGAGCAAGTGCATCGGACACTGATATTTACTCGAAATTGTCCTCAGAATGTCGCTGCTGCTACCGTGTACTCTAACCCAACAGCGACCACACACGCTTGCGTCTAATTGCGTAAAAGTCATTCGTACGCGTTTCGTCCAACATAGCGGACGTACTGCAGCAACCGCAACAACATCCTGAAGACTTTATTGTATTGTACCCGGAGAGCGTTGTATGCCTTTTGAGTATAATTAACCCATAGGCTGCTCGTGCAGAAAGATTGGCAATAGTGCTAACTTGACTTCAGCTGAGCAACGAGCAAACTTGCGAGCCAACATATTACCCCGGACCGCCAGCGCTCTGCGTTCACGTTCAATGTCCTCGTTGTCCTTTAGATCATCGGTGACAATGTGCCCTAGATATTTAAACTTTTTCACTCTATTGAGAGGAGAACCGTTCAGAAAAATAGGTAGAGGTTCATGAGGGGTTGTATCACCAAGACCAAAAAACATACACTCGCTCTTGGCAGCAGTATACTTGAGTATGACTCTCGGCATAACGCTCAAAAACAGCAAGTAGATGACGAAGGGCCCAGCAGCACTATGTGATGATGACATGGTGCTTATATTATTGACAGCGAGTGCATCAATATGACAACCTACATGCATGCTACTGAGCTCTCCAATTAGGCTATCCACATATACATTAAAAAGAGTAGGCGAGGAAAGTCCCCCTTGCCTCACGCCACACTCTTGTACTCCTCAGACAAGCAATCCGCCTACTTATCGACATTTAATTGAATGTCATACCAACATTTCGGAATTTCCACTATTTCCGTAGATACCTTCTGTTTACGCAGTTTATTCCACAGGACCTCATAACAAACTAGACCAAAGACTTTGGATAAAAATATAAATAACAAGCATAAACAGGTGTCCTACGATCCAAATAATACATAACCGTGTGCTTTATACAGAGAATAGCACTGTCAGTGAATAGGCCAGGTTTGAAACCAAATTGCGCGTGATGCAGGTTCAGGTTCCTTCTTAAATGCCTGCTAAGCAGACTATCCATTACTTTAGCCAGAATTGTTTCCAGGGAGATGGGACGATAGTTACTTACCTATATCACAAATATCTGCTGTTTTATAATTAACTATTGGTATGACGCACGTGAAGAAAAGCATGGCCAATATTCTGGGTAAATGACAGCCCGCATGCCGTAAATATTCAACGCTCAAGCTGTCACGTTCAGGCGATTTAACCCCAGTCATGTAGTCAAATTTGTATCGCGGTAGAAGTATCTGGCTAGAGACTGCATTGCGTCGCTACTGAAGACACAAGTGGACTTACCTTAAAATTAGATTTAAATATATTAGCAATGTTACGAGGATCCCTTTCAGAGTTAATGCATTCAGCCTGATTGTGCCTCATATTTAGTTTATTGGTACATTGCTAGAATTTTTTGAAGTCATTTTTAGAACAATGGGATGCCAAAGTGTCCATTTTAATTTGTTCTGCGTTGTCTTGACACCACTTATTTCGTGATTTGAATATTTTCCTACTTTTACACCGCGTCGTAAATGCATCCAGATAAGGTTTTCCCGTGCCAGACCCAATTGTTGAAACTATTTTTAGTGTGTTCTCCTCATGTGCCTTCTTTTCGTGCTTATTCCAGTCAGGTACCGAATTTTTATTTTGATAACAACGATGAGTAACAATATCATAACTCTCAATGCTCGCCTCACGCAGTGTTTTTATTACACTGCTAAACATTAAATCTATAATCCTATGATGCTCTAAATTATTACAATATTTATCAGCGCATAACTGAAATTCATGCGGAAAGTCGATTTATTGTGAGACGATTATTGCAAATCTCATGATACTGCAGGATTTGTTCAGGGGTTCTATTTCCCCAAACTATTTGGGTAGGTACACAATTTGAAGTGACATTCCATGTCTTACAATCTTATTATAATTGCACTCTATTTCAATAGGAAAGTGATCAGACCAGAATACATTATAATGAATTTTTACGTTAGTTATAATTTTATAGCCCATTTCAGTACTAACACAAAGGTCCAACCACCGACAAGGGTCATGAACATCTCTAATAAAAGTATAGTCACCTGCGATAAGGCTTAGGCGTTTCACATCCCCACATACCCTCATCTTTGCTCCCCACAAAAATTCATGAGTTCATTATAGAAGAGACCGTCTGGGTGCCTGGGTGGGCGATAAAATCACCGAGTACGAGTACTGATTCTATGCTACTGCAGTACTGTCTATTATTGCACATATTTCGCTCAAGCATTCCGGGATAAGATTAGGTATATCTGGACTCAACAGGCATATAAGTATACACAAACAAATTCCGCACAATCGCTATTCACCACAACTTTACACGCTGCTAACCGATTACTGCTGCAATCTACGGGAGTGACGGACACAAACAACTTTTTCCTCTATACAATAGCCAATCAGCCATAAGGTCTTCCTTTTAAACATCTAGTTAACGTATCAACCAAGGATTTGCCAATATACGTATAATCATCACTTGCATAATTAGCCTATAAAGTTCCCACTGCTGGGACACAGGCCTCCTCTCTGTGAGAGGGAGTGGGCCGTAATCCACTACGCGGGCCCAGTGCGGGTTGGTAGATGTCACATTTCTACGAGTTTTTGGTTCTAGGACATGCCGGTTTTTCTCACGATAAAATCAACACTTAGTCATCACGCTGGAATCATCACTTATTGCGCCAGTAATATAAACCCAAGAAAAGTACTAAAAGTTAAATTCAACTACTGAATGTTGCTCAAAAAATGTATGAACTCCAACAATTGTATACTACAGTTCAAACGTCCGTTTCTGTCGCGGTCATGATGTGACGTCATTCACCACGAAACTGCTTTGTTTAAATCTGTGTTCTAATCCCAAATCATGTAACTTAAATTATTTTTTGTACTTGATTCAAGCAAAAATCGCACTTACTTACCTTATTTCAAGCACTTGCAACGATTAGATTTTTATTTGCATATTTTTTTTAATTAAGTACATGTGGTATTGTTGAATACGACGCGTTTTGAGTTTGCTTTCCGTTCCACAAAAAAAAAAACGCAACATGAAATAATGAATTGTAAAATAAGTGATGCAATAAAATATTATTTAAGAAAAATAGGAATTTGTTTCTTGACTCCCACACAATGTATAAATCCACACCACTCCGATTGAAATACTTGTATGCAATACCTAATTGCCTTGGTGTAAGTCGCATGCAATTCTATTGAACGGCAAAACTTAAATTCAATTATTGTATGCTATTTTTTGGAAATCGCACGCGTGACATGCAATTCTTGAAAGGCAATAATTGAACGCGCTTTAAGGGATGCGATTATTGCTCTTGAACGTTCCAAAAACTTACACCGTGTAAATGGGGTTTTATTTTGCTTTCGCGCAGTCCGGTAAAATTTGGTTTGAATTAGGAAAACTTATTCCAAAGGCACGTTTGAACGATTACGTACCTACTCTTGGAAAGGAATATAATATTTCGAGAAACTTACAATAGCCTCCGTGGCGCAATGGCTAGCGCGTTCGGCTGTTAACCGAAAGGTTGGTGGTTCGAGCCCACCCGGGGGCGATTCTTTTTTCATTCATATTTATTTATTTGTGTTCCACAAGATAGGTTCATATTAATTTTTACGAAAAACAGAGTACTATTTTAAGAATGGGTTTTTCCCTAGCCATTCCCAATTTTTATGTTTTTATTCAGATTACGCTATTAAAAAACAAAATATAGCCATAGAGATTTTTGATGTAATTACCTAATTGATTTACAAGTATTATTCCTTAGTTTTATAATATCAACAATTCCATTCAACTCAATTTATTTATTCAGTAACAATTTACATTGCGTTCGAATATAATCTAACATGAAACATTAATAGAATTAGATATACATACAAATATAATTATATGAAAACATGCAATTAAATTAAAATTAGAAAATTACTGAGGAATTATATAAATAAAATGTAAAATACCAAAAATACCAATAACACTAGCGAGACTCCCCGGCTTCACTCGGTTTGTTATTGACCATGACAGAATATTTTGGCATACCTACCTAAAACGTGGAAACCCCGGCTTCACTGGGGTTGTTATTGACCATGACAGAATATTTTGGCATACCTACCTAAAACGTGGTAACCCCGGCTTCACTGGGGTTGTTATTGACCATGACAGAATATTTTGGCATACCTACCTAAAACGTGGAAACCCCGGCTTCACTGGGGTTGTTATTGACCATGACAGAATATTTTGGCATACCTACCTAAAACGTGGAAACCCCGGCTTCACTGGGGTTGTTATTGACCATGACAGAATATTTTGGCATACCTACCTAAAACGTGGTAACCCCGGTTTCACTCGGGTTGTTATTGACCTTGACAGAATATTTTGGCATACCTACCAAAAACTTGGAAACCCCGGCTTCACTCGGGTTGTTATTGACCATGACAGAATATTTTGGCATACCTACCTAAAACGTGGTAACCCCGGCTTCACTCGGGTTGTTATTGACCATGACAGAATATTTTGGCATACCTACCAAAAACTTGGAAACCCCGGCTTCACTCGGGTTGTTATTGACCATGACAGAATATTTTGGCATACCTACCTAAAACGTGGAAACCCCGGCTTCACTCGGGTTGTTATTGACCAAGACAGAATATTTTGGCATACCTACCAAAAACTTGGAAACCCCGGCTTCACTCGGGTTGTTATTGACCATGACAATATTTTGGCATACCTACCTAAAACGTGGAAATGCAATAACGCAATCGTTTTTAGAGTTCCCTAGCCAAATAGCAAAAACCTTAATAATTTCATCATCTTGGTCCGACCTTCCGTCCGTCCGTGAGATTGACACAGCCATTTTACTCTGAGACTAAATCAAATCATTTATTTTTGCCAACGTGGGTAGGGGTACAGATGATACACAAGTTTTGATAGTGTTCTCCATGCTCTGCCGTCACTTGGGCATGCAAAATTTACACATAAATTACAATATAATATCAAAATACAAAATTATTAAATTGGAAAATCATTTTATCCACTATCGGCACCATATAAATGAAAATTGTAAAGAAGCCTCTCTCCTCCTGTGCTAAACAATGCTGCAGTGGAAAAACGAAAGAAATGTTTAGGAGCGGGACTCCCCATATATCTAACTGAGCAGGGCCGGATTTAGGGCAGGGCAACAGGGGCACTGGCCCCGGGCCTCCACAATTGGTTTTTTTAAGATAGGGTAAAAATATATCCTTTGTGTAGGTACTTCAAAGAAAAAAAGTTCACAATCATCAAAGAAAAAGAAGTTCACTGTCGCAAGATACATGCAGCATTTTTCTTTAAATTGTTTTTTTTTTCATCTGTTCGACAAATTTTTCGGAGCCTCCACTTCTTGGTTGCCCCAGGGCCTCCACACCTGTAAATCCGGCCATGTAACTGAGGCTCAGGGAGAATAAAAAAACATAGTCATGGGAACTGCCAACAGAAGTGAAAACTTATCGCTCACCGCGCCTAAATAAGTTAACACTTTAATAAAATAATGATTATCTAAAACACAATTTAAACAATGCACAGTATACATACGGTTCGAACGTTGACAGGCGCTTTACTTTGTGTGAAATATTTCATCACCACTGCTCTCAAAACGGTGAAGGAAAACATCGTGGCATGTCCTAGAAAAAAAACTCGAAGACATGTTACATCTACCAACCCGCACTGGGCCCGCGTGGTAGATTACGGCTCAATCCCTCTCCTCGAGAGGAGGCCTGTGTCCCAGCAGTGGGAACATTTTGGGCTGATTATGACAGTATACACAAATTAAACTTTTCACGTGTTCAATTTAACTTCACTTACAGCTACTACAGCATGTCGGGACGGGCATGTCGGTGACGTTAACCCATACGTTTTTCACCTACCAAAAATCACTCAACGCGTCTAAAGAATCGTTCGCTTCAAAAATTGCAATGCACATTATGCGTGTGCGGTATCGTTAAATTCCATAATGAAGGGAGGGGCTTGTGGCTAACTAATAACAGCCGCACGGATCGATCGATCAGGTTAAGCTACGCTTGCCGCGGTTGGTCCGTGGATGGGTAACCATCTTTACATACCAAGACCCCTCCATGCCTCGGAAAGCACGTTAAGCCGTTGGTCCCGGCTGTCATTTGTAGATCTTTGACAGTCGTTACGGATCGCCAGAAGCTCGAAAGTCTGATAACCAGTCTTACCAAGGGGTACCGTGTTACCCAGTAACTGGGTTGTGGAGGTCAGATAGGCAGTCTCTCTCATGTAAAATACTGGTATTCGGCTGTATCTGGTAAGATTAGAAGCCGACCCCAACGCAGTTGGAAAAAGGCTAGGCAGATGATGGTATCGTTAAATTCCATATTTAAAAAACTGATGATGTTTATAAGGAACTTTTTTCATTTAAGAGAATAGTTTGAGATATATGGAATGGAGTCGGTTACAACCGCAGAAATAACGTTGTTTTTCATAGTTTCTTTAAAAAATAACTATAACAAATATAAATGTATTTTTGGTGTCACTAAAATCAATGTTGTGGATGCCGTGAATATTCATCCCGGCTACGGAATCCTTCACATCTCTGACACGCACTTGCCCGGTTTTTGTACGTTACTTTTTCTCTCTCTATTTTTAAACAAGGAGCTTGTCGCTAAATAATAACAGCCTCACGGTTCGACCAAAGGTTAAGCTACGCTTGCCGCGGTCGGTTCGTGGATGGGTGACCATTCAGTACATACCGAAACCCCTCTGTTCCTCGGAAAGCACGTTAAGCCGTTGGTCCCAGCTGTCATTTGTAGATCTTTGACAGTCGTTACTAGTCGATTGCCCAAAAGTCTTACCAAGGAGTATCGTCTTATCCAGTAACTGGGTTATGGAGGTCAAGGTCAGATAGGCAGAAAAATGTGTAGTATTCAGCTGTAACCGGGGAGACTAGAAGCTGACCCCACCATAGTTGGGTAAAGGCTAGGCAGGTTGAGGTATTCGTAAACAAATTAATTCAAGCGTCTTTTCTTTTGCAGATGGGTTGCGATTCCTACCAATATTTGGGGATGAGTAAAGGTGGAATTGTAATCAAGGAGTGTAAAGACGCATGGCTGGACCTTCTCAGAATGATGGTGTTGCTTTGTCAGTTCCGAATTACATTCGAGCAGATAGACTTAGCAAATAAAAACGCCACCAAGTAAGTGACAGTAGTCAAATTAGGAGTTTTGACGGCAACTAAAATATTTGTGTGCATAAATATCGAAGTTATTAGCCGACCAAGATGATTAGACAAAGAAATCAGGGATATTTCACATCACCTCAATTTCCCGTATTATAGCGGTTTCATAAAGTTTTTTTATAGTGTTATTTTGTATGAGAGTATTGTGCGGAATTAAGCCTTAAGCTAGGGTGACAAGGGACTGCGGTGGCCGCCACATATCGTTCTCCATTTACTGGCGAATGACGTCACTGATACTTTACTTATGAAAGCAAGTTGATGTATAGACAGTTTGTTGACACTGTGTAGCCAAATCTCGCTGCCATCATATTCAAGACAGCCGTCACTGTGGCCGTGATTTGGTGGCCACTCTTCTAGGAAAGCGTAACTTTAGGGTGCTAAACTTTAAACGAGAATGGTATCCTTTCCCGAGGCACTAAAGGGAGAGTCGGAGCATAAAAAAAACAAACATAAATAAAAAAAAAATATTTATTGATGATGATTGATTTGAACTGATTGATTGAGAATTGTCTGGGTCGGCTATATATTATTCTCAAGTACCTAAGCTCTTTATTAAGTTTTGATTACACAATATTTTCTTAGTTGACGTCAGTAAACAATTTATTGTTTTAGTGTCTTTTATTTTAAATAAATAGCATGATTCAAACTATCTACATTATCTTACATTTACGACCTATGAGAATATGTGTATACCTACTATCAATAAACGCCTGTTTAATATACCTAAGCAACACTGTCTTTTAATTGCTACAATATTTTTATAAGTAGTAGAACCTATCTCATGCTGGCTTGGCTTGGACCTTCTAATGGATTACCTATGCTGAGCAGTTCCCTTTTAATTAAGAACGTTGGCATTCTAATCTGTCAAAAATACCATCAATTTCCTTGTACGTTAGACAAGTTTTTGACATTGATTGTCGATGAGATGTAATTGCCACTTGAATTTGAACGTTTTTCTAATAATCAGTACGAGAATTGACCTTCTTGTTAGGCCATCAGACGAAATAAAAACAATAATTAAAGTTCAAAATGGCGGCTTTACAAAGTAGCTATTTGCGCCTGTCAAGAAACGTTTAGCAACAAAATTGATACAAATTCTCTACAATTGGGTGCAAGTTGCTATGAAACAAATTATGCTATACAAGGTGTGACTGAAGTAACTGAAAACCTCTCAACCTCTAATTATAAACAACGTTCACTATGAGACCAACCATGAAATAGTGAAAAATAAATCAGCTGCTCCAAAAAGAAAAAAAGTATTTATTGAGACTCGCACAGGAGATCACTAATTAAACTATAAAACACTCATAGAAACATAAAGAGAAATAATAAAAAAACATAACAAATTGAAGTAAAATGAAAATAAAACAAAAAGTCCTGTACGAGGCCAAAAGGCTCCTATCTCAGCTTAATGCTTTAAAAAATAAGTGTCGCAGCGCTGGTATTCTGATAGGGCCCACTGTGATGTCACGGATAGATACAGAATAAATAAAAGAGAGAATAAATAAAAAATAAAATAAAAAATAGACGTGTGAAATAACATAATTATAATGATATGATAATTGTTACGATAGGACTCAACAAAAAGTAGGGAAGAGCTGTTTTTTTTTAAGATTTCAGGTTTGCACAATCATTTTGAGCATTTACTCCGGAACGTTTCTGTGCATAATACCCTCATAATTAACTTATGTAGATATAGCACAAGAACCTCGATGTTTTGACATGTCGCCATTGCACCCTGGCGAAGGGACAGGTTAATGTGTAATAAAAATAAAGAAAAATGTACCTCAAGTTTGAATCATGCTATTTTTAATATTAAAGTCAGTATGGTTAGCTTATGTTTTAAATGCAAAGTGAGATAAGCAAAATATTCTTATCTAACTTTACACATACAGGTAAGATAATTATGTTAGTAGATTAAGCAAGAATATTTTAACTAATACGGAAGCTCTTGAAATATTCTTGTTTATTTACTTGAAGAGCAACGTTCAAAAAATTAAGTAAAATAATTGTAAGAACGAACCTAAACTTTTTAAATTTATTTACTTACATAATCAGCCTATAATGTTCCCACTGCTGGGACACAGGCCTCCTCTCTGTGAGAGGGAGTGGGCCGTAATCCACCACGCGGGCCCAATGCGGGTTAGTAGATGTCACATGTCTTCGAATTTTTGGTTCTAGGACATGCCGGTTTCCTCACGATGTTTTCCTTCACCGTTTTGAGAGCAGTTGTGATGAAATACACAAAGTAAATTTATTTATTTAATTAAAAACATCCGAATAGAGAACCCCCTACTTTTCGGTTAAAAATCAATAAGATGGTCAGTCTCGCTAAAAGAGATTAAAGCATTAAATATTATACAAGTTGTTAGGTTAAATTAAACGAAGGAGATATCTCCTTCGTTTAATTTAACCTAACAACCTAACAACTAAGGGAGACATATATGTCGAGACATGAAAATGAACTGTAAAAAAATCAGCTGTTCCAGATACATAGAGGAATATCGATGAGATCAAAATGTAGGGTACAGCAGATTTTTTTCATATTTCAGAGTGAATGAGAGAGAGAGTGGTGAGACACGGTTGACAAGATAGGCAGACTGGTGGGCAGATCGGTGGACGCGATTGTCAAGATAGGCAGACTAGAGTTAGCTTGGCCTTTGTTTACCTGCCCCGTCTCATCGCTCACATTCCTCGGGCGGTGACTAGAACTTGCCACGCGGACAAAAGTTATTAATATTCATCCGTGCTACACTCCAAAGTTATGTCCCTCGTTCATCTGAACACCCTGTATAATGCTTTAGTCTCTTTTTTTGACATTGATCATTTTTATTTACCAATTAGTATGGCCTTTATCCATCACTAGGTTGTCACGGGCTACATTCATCATCATCATCATTTCAGCCGAAATAACTCCACTGCTGGACATAGGCCTCCCCCAAGCATCGCCATTTTGACTGGTTCTGTGCTTGTCGCATTCAGCGGATTCCCACGGTCATCACTAGGCCATCAGTTCACCTTTTGAGCCTTCCAACACTACGTCTTTCGGTACGCGGTCGCCACTCCAGTACCTTTCGGCCCCATCGGCCATCTGTTCTGCGAGTAAGGAGCCCTGCCCACTGCTCTCTCTTCATTGGTTCTCGGGCTAGAATGTAAAAAGTATTTTTCAATTGAATTCGTGACTGGTTACATTAGTTAGAATATGTTGGGGTAAGTTCGGCGCTAGAATAAGACCGTACGAATTAATAAGAACAAGATTCCCGGCTAATATGGCAATATGTTTTAATACTCATAACATTGTGTTATTATTCTGCCTCGACCGTTAACTTAACTTTTAATTTGAAAATATTATGGCACGATCAATTATTTTGCTTAATTCTTATTGAAATTCTCTTCGTAGTTTTAGATATAGAAAACTAATAAATTTTAGTAGAAATAAGACATCATTTTGAGATTTCGAAACGATTTTTATTAAACCTCTCTCAGTTTTGACATTGCGGTTTTATGTAAAAAATAATGTCATATTTAAGTTAAGTTAAACTTAAGTATGGCATTCATTTTTATATACTTGACTTAAGTACAACTTAAAAAAAGAATGGGTTTTCTTGAATCTCAAAATTAAGTTTTATTCGGTGTAGTTAGAAGTTGTCTAGTATCTAGTTTGTATAGCTATGTAAAATATCCCTAAATAGCACTTAGAGCCAGGCTGCCGATGAACTCACCCTTCCTTCTCTTAGCTCTAAGGACAGCACGGAAAAATAAAGAAAAAAACCTTGTTATACCTAACCTCGTTAGTGAATTTAACGCCATTTATACTTAACTTCTTGATACAGAACCCGGTGGTTAGTATTATAGGTAATTGGCAGATAGCCGTTTTAATGTTAAAGTAAAAATAAATGAATAACTTAACTTCACGCCTGTATTTCCCCGAGTTAGGCAGAGGTGTACCTGTAGTACTCCATACCTCCTACCCATATTTCGTCAGTTATGTTTAAGTCCCATTTAAAAGGGGGCGAGCCTATTGCCATTAACCGGACACAAATCCAGACTTCGGGCTGCTACTAGGAAATTCCTGAAGGAATAACTCAATAACACTTTGCCCGACTTGGGGATCGAACCCAGGACCAAAAGGCCAGCGAGACTGGCATAAAAAAGTCAGTCATAGATAAATAATAAATAAATGTCACATAAAGGTTCAGAAACCTACTCATAATAACGTTCCATGCGCCATATTAACTTCCGGGTACTGTATTAAATTAATTGTCACTGGCAGGTAACAATAACTAAATTAACTATTAATACTCGATGAATCTGTACTTAATATTTGCTAAGTTTATCTCTCCATTTAAGTAGGTAAGTACCTATCCATTTTTACTCAATTAATCTCTATTACAAATACCTACTTAGATTCCGACGATAGACGTCGTGTAAATTTTGTACGACATGACTGATTTTGAATCTAAATGTCAATTCTAATTACGGTGTTCGATTTCAAAACACTTTCCACAATAAATCCATTTAAATTGTTTTACATAATAAAAATATTGGCGTTTATTATTAATGATTTGCACACATCGTGCAAAGTCATTGCGTGAATAAAATATATGTGTAAGTACCAGCGCCTTGGCCTCTGGCAACACACAAGCAACGGAAGGAACACGGGTGGGTTTTAGTCAGTAAGAGTCTCACACCTATCCATCCTACAAGTTATTTGATAATTTCTCAACCAAAAAAACGTGTTCGTTTATTTCCATACATTTTACTTCCCTGTGTTATGATGATGCCGCATGCCGTGACCATTAGACATTATAAAAGCGCATATTAGGTTGCGAATTTAATGCTACTTACTAAATCATCATTGTCTTATCCATATACCAATTTGTTTGGGGTCGGCGCAACATGTCTCAACATGAGCATAAAAAAAACGTGAATTAAAAAAAGAACATTCATAATTTATCGAAAATTATTTTGACTTACAATGAATCTTTTACTTACTGTGAACTGAACCAAACGTTTATTTTAAGGCAGATTTGAAAAAGTCACAAACGATAAATTTCACAAAAAATTAGGGGCAATATCAGCAAAAATTATAATTTATGATGTCACTAAAAATAGGGGCGGTATCAGTATCGAGCGCAGAGGTCTCTAGTTGTAATAAAACCTTGAGAATAAAAAGTGTTAACTTAATTATAGTTAGGTAGTGCTGATTTCTTGTTCGCCCTTTGTCAGCATTATTATTTATAATTAATCATAATGTTCCGATATTCTGGTTTTAATTCCGATAGAAAAATATGTCCTTAGAAGAAAGGGTGGTTTACGGCAGCAATTAAACATTGTTTTGTTCAGAAGAGAAAACGTGCTCAAGAAAATTGTTCTACCAAGAATACGGAAGACTATCATATTCATAGTAATTTTTGTGGCCATCCAACTACCCGTTACGATTTCAGTACCCTAATTGCTAAATAATATGAATGATATTTACAGATTTTGCCAATTCTCATCGAGTTCTTCTTAATCAACCTACGATCACCCCATAAAATATTTGACACTATAATTATTGTTACGACGCCGACGACACAGCTTAAGTTATGTAGTGTACAACAAAGAGTATTTATTACAAATACAGCCATCAGCAAAAGATAAATAAAGAACAAAAAATCTTTACATTATGGTACTCTTGTAACAAGGATCTTTAGGCCAGTGGCCATAATCGGAACTAAAGCCGCCATCGTATTTTATCCAAACAATTTGTGACAATTTCACAAGTGTTTTCCAACAAATTCTATTTCTGTTAAAGTCTATTCGTTATGAATCTTAAGTAATATTATAAATACAAATGTGAAAGTGAGTTTGTTTTTTACGATTTCCCGCTAAAACGGCTGAACAGATTTGAATTAAATTTGGCACATGGGTAGACCATAATCTAGGTTGGATATGGATACTTTTTATCTCGGTAGTACGTTCCCGTGGGATAATTTCCGACCTTCACATGGGCGAAGCCGCGGGCAAAAGCTAGTAAATAATAATTATAATAATAATTCAGACGCCAAATGATCGTTGTAGCAATATTATCGAATACAATATTTTAGAGAACAAAAAAGTATTAGCTGGTAGAAATTAAATACTGCACAGCGATGTTATGTGATAGACAAACCCAAATATATTTCTGACATTTTATTTATTTTTAAATAATTTAGGTAGCCGTATCTCCAAGGTAATTAAAAATAATACCAAGATAATTCACTGAGTTGAAAAGCATAGAACATAAAAAATAAATTATATAATATACATTCAATATAATAATAATATAAACAAAAATATAATAAGGTATGTAAGAAAGGGTGAGTTCAGCAGATCTATAAAAGAAAAATGAAGAATATAAACAAGAAGTTTGCATTCGCAGGAAACAGAACGTACTATCGAGGTGCATAATACCAAGGATAGCTATTACAATGAGGTACATTCTGTCTGAACTGGATGAAATGGAGAGAGAGGAGTCTTTCAGATTGAAACGATTCAAACAACTGAAGTATAAAAGGGTAGACTCCAATGAACCAAAAACGGTGGAGAAAGTTCCAGAAGAAGCAGAAGTTGAAGAAAACAAAAAACAAAAACCAGAACCTGTACCCAAACCTGAACCAAAACTAGAAACGAAACCTGTACCAATACCTGTACAAAAATCTGAACCAATACCTGTGCAAAAATCTGAACCAATACCTGTACCAAAACCTGAACCAAAAGTTGAACCGAAACCTGTACTAAAACCTAAACCAAAACCTGAACCAATACCAGAACCAATACCAGAACTAATAATAATCCCAGAGTCTCCAAAATTAGATGCTTTGGAACTTCTCATGACACACATTTATGAAGTAGTAAAACTGGCAGAGCAACTGGAAACTGAACGTAGGTTTTCTTTAATATCCAAATATAAAATCAAGGAGTTGTCCTGTCCTCCAAACCCGTCAGACCAATTTAATCCTCTCATATGACAGCTATTGCAAGTCTCGTGCGACTTCCTGTCATAACACAGCAAATCACCGGAAAAACCGCCAGAACAAGATAAACACAGAAATACAGATTACCGACAATGCAATCAGTATCAAACACACTAGGCTATTTCAAGGGGAAGTATAAAGAAATAAATAGGGTAACGAGAACTATAGATCTGGATGGAACCGTAGGCAAAAACAAAGAAATTACAAGTCAGGAACTCCTCGACTATAAACGATTAAATAATGATATATATGTACTGTAAAATTTTACATTTAAAGTTGACGTTTTCATTAAACGATGTTACAAACCAACAATCTACCTGTCAAACTTGTTTGTAAAGACCATAGGCAGAGAATGGACTGAGCGTTCCGTATTCAGTTATGCCTCTTTCTAGAGAGTGGTCCTTTGTGAGGCAACACTGAGACCATTCTCTATGTCTATGAGAAAGTCTCGCGACGATCGTTCGTTGGCAACGACAGATATGTTTGACAAATAAACTTGCTAACCATCAAACTTTTGTCAAACACGCCATCATTCAAGATTTCCATCAAACTCGTTCACAGTCGGTCGCTCTAAAAGTTTGACAACCTTTTGGAAAAAAGTCAATTCAGTTAAAATTCAAAGTCAATTCATTTAATCGTTTATGGGCGCGGTGATAAAATATGGTGGGGGAAATATTGACGCATTCTGTAATAACGATAGATACAATGATGGGTGTACTCGTATTGCTGGTGAAGCCTGTGGGATCTTTGGAACCTGTCAGCTTAGTGGGTCGAATGAGCCTGAGGCGGGATCTATAACGCCAGATATGAACTTTGCATTGCACGTGACGTTACGCAAACCCTACATCGTGCAAGCAGAGTTATTCGTGGTATGGTACTTTTAGGAAAGACCTGGATAGGTCCACACAAATTTGAGTGGACCAAAAGGATTTATTATTAAAAGGCTCAGTAGGAAACCTCATCATTAAATCTCTTCTGGTTGGAACTGAGAGCAACACGCACTCATAAGCCGAGCGAGAGAGCAAACGTGTTGTGATTGTAAAACTGACTAAAGATGGTTTAAGCATGGTTAGGAGGATAGGATAAGAACTCCTCTCGCTAGGATAGGTTTGACGTAATATCTGCTGCTATAGATCGATACATCAGCATAAAAAGTCAGGGAAATTTATTGTTTAGCATATTAACTACCTACCAATTTATTAAATAAACTGTCCATATAATGAAATCACGACTTTTTTGACAGATTTATGTTCTGCAAATTGACGCAAGGTCACAATTTCCTTAACGTTTAATTTCCCTGACCGTAAGTAGATGAATTCAAAGCAAATTAGGCAAAATCAAGGCCGTTAAGATGGCATAATTATGGAGTTTTAAAAACAGTCCTGCTTTGGTATATGGTGTTGTTGTGTTATTTGACAGTCTATTTCTAAAACTCTATGTGATATGGTGTTGTTGTGTTATTTGACAGTCTATTTCTAAAACTCTATGTGCCATATAATTTCTCTACAAGGCAAACTATAATAAATTCTACGCATTCTTTATAAGAAGTTTAGTGATAGTATGACGTATGTGTTACCTACAAATTGGCACCCCATATTATAATATAAAGATTGCTCGTGGCTAAGTAATAACACTCGCACAGGGCGATCCATTAGATTAAGCTACGCTTGCCTGGGCTGGTCCGTGGATGGGTGACTATCTTTACATACCAGCGAGACCCCTCTGTGCCTCGAAAAGCACGCTAGGCCGTTTGTACCGGTTGTCATTCGAGGATCTTTTATAGTCTGAGAACCCGGTTTGCCAAGGGCTATCGTGTTACCCAGTAACTGGGTCATGGAGGTCAGATCGGCAGTCACTCCATGTAAATGCTGCATTCAGTTAGACTGGATGCCGACTCCGAGATAGTTGGGAAAAGGCTAGGCTAATGATTATGGTCTAAAAAGTCCATTGGTAGTTTTCGAGGAGAAGCGAAATAAAACACTTGAAAGTAAGGATTAAGTAGAAGTAATGTGGCAAAATTAGAACGACATCCATAGAATGTAATAAAACCCAAAAGCGGACTTATGGGCACTGCAATAACATTTCTTCAAAGTATTAATAGTTGATTATTCTCGAGGGAGATAAAATAATTGAATCCCGCACAATCTCATGCAGTTGGAGGCATCTTATTAAATTTAACAATAAAGACCTATTGCCTCCGACTGCGTGAGATTATTTTATAGAGAGATATAGAATAAGGTCATCTATTTTCCATCTTTTTTAAAGTTCACTTTTTAGGCAGTCGGTTTTTATGATTTTTATTATTATTATTATATTTGAATTACTCCTTTTATTTTACAACTTGTAATTTAAAAAAATCAAATTAATAAGACCTATTATACGATTATATAAGAACTTTAACACAGCTTTATTATAAGTTTTGAAAATTTAAGTGAGTATGGATGCTAAACAACTTTAAACCGTTATAGATCCTAAATTGTCATTCAAAATGATAAATAATTTGAGAAACCCAGAGATAATTTTCAAACACCTTTTTAATGATACCCCACTTGACATAGTTCGTGACCTTTCATTTTTACTTTTTCACAATATGGCGTTTGGTTGACGCCATATTGAATTTTGATTACTGTCATGTCTTTAGTGACACTCTTAAGAATAAGACAAATCAATTGTCGGAAGAATCATCAAAATCGACCCACGCGTTTCTTTAAGAGTGCAACGAAGGAACAAACATACATACATACATAGGTACATTCATAGGCTGATAAACACATTACCTTCCTTTGCACTCCACAGTCTGATAAAAAACAATTTGATTTACGAACAGGATTTTTATGGGTAATAGTTTTCATACGACTTTTTTTTGTTGAGGTTATAAATTTAAATCATTCTATTGTCTGACATCACACATCATTGTCCCACATTATTGCCTGGCTAGACGCTATTTTCCTTTAGGTTAGGTTTGCATGACATATAAAGACATTATCGAGCAGGTAGTGTCAACAAAAACTTATTATTATTGAAAATTAAAAAGTTCATGGTTATTTAAAAAAAATTAGTACCAAAATTACCCGAATTTGACAACAGAGGTCATGACTTTTATTGACACCTGCTATCTGACGATTGCCCGCGTCCCAAGCATAGCCATATAAAATTATCCATTAACAGCTCAACCCTGAAGAAGGTTGAATTAGTATCGCAAAATTTTATCTCCACTCAGCGTAAAAAAAATAGAAGACTAGCTTCTGCCCACGACTTCATCCGCGTTAAATTTCTTGTTTCCCCAACCCCCCGACGCAGTGCGTCGCATTGCATCACCCGCCCATGCTATTATTTCGTTTTCGCTTATTATGACTTTTTTCTTTTGATGATGATGATGCATGATGTTAAGTAGCCTATAACCTTCCACTAGAATTGGGTATCCTATGTCCTAATTTAGGTCATGTTCTATCCATATGCCAAATTTCGTCTAAATCCGTTCAGCCGTTTTAGCGTGAAAGCGTAACAAACAAACAAACTCCCTTTCGCATTTATAACATTAGTAAGGATAAGGATTAACCTCAGCGTTGGATACTGTTACTGATACCGCCCCTAATTCGCAACGATATTTTGCTCTTAGTTACTCTTTCTAAATCCACCTTAAGACGTTGACAACACCTAAACCGCGGTCTCTGTCAGACCGCGTAGAAAAGAAAGAGAAGCGCGATGACACAACGCTAGTAATTTATTGCAAAATATGAAGCAATTATCAATTTACTCAAAATTGAGTTGAGTAATTGAAAATAAAAAACAACCAAGTTCTGCATTCAAATAATACGTTCTTGTTATTAATTAATTACGTAACGTATGTTGATATTCAATGCAGATATTTTGGTTTAGAACTCAAGGTAAGAGGTTAGTTTAACGTTAGTATGTAACGAGATTTTTTTTTCAAAACATGTTTTGGTAACAACCAGGTTCTGGGAAATATGTTCAAAATTAACATATGTTTTTTCCGCTACTACAAACTATACCGATTTGGCAATTTTTTTTCTTAAGAGAAGCCTATTTTGATCAATTGGGTCTTGTCAGCGCCTTAAAACTTTAGCTTAGGCTGTCAGTGTTGAGTATCTCCATGTTTCTCATATTACCAAAGTTTATATGTGTGTGCTTTAGTGTTCATGGAATATCTTACAGAAATCTCCATCGCACCACGGTCAAAACTGCGATTTTAGGTTCCCTAGTAAAGTCGAGTATGGCACTATATTGTTCATGATGCATGGAACATGTTAAAGATCACGACGTGACATTGAGGTTCAAATTAGGTTAGAACCGTTCCAGGTCTTCAGGGTGAAAGGGTAAACCAAGACGATTTTAAAATTTAGCTACTTACCGTATTAATAATTTCTTCCAAGTGTATTTAAACTGCTGGATACCACATTATCTTCATAATGTACCAGCCATAAATACAAATCGTATTAAAAATTAATAGTAGGCATATCCAATTATCTTTCTTTCTTTTGAACGGAATGGGTGAGGGAGAGGCACAGTTCGCGCCCTCACGCCCCTATCTACCGCAGGATACTACCTGGGTGACGGAAATCCCAGGCCGATTCCCAGCCACCGTAGGCGCGGGCTTGCGGACGGTGAGCAATGGGTAGCTCCCTGTGGCAACAAATAGGCAATGGAAGGAACACGGGTGGGGTTTTTAGTCAGTAAGATTCCGACGCACCCTCCCGCTCCGCCCAGAGTGGGAAAAGTTATTTGATAATTTCCTACACAAAAAAAAGGCATATCCAATTATGGGTATTATTTAAAGTTATATTCGCATTTTCTCGAAAATTATGACTTTGCACCTATTATGGGGTACTAATTTGTAACATTATAGCTCACACTATCACGCCCTATGTGAAGACGCAGTTGCCTTAATGCATGAAATGCATCCTGTATACAATATGTAACGAACACCCTATTGTTTCTGTTCGCTGCGTTATAAGACTGGACAATAAGTTGGTTAAAAAAAAAATATTTGAACTTTTAACCCGATATGTACCTTATTGTATATATGTGTTTACGTCGCTAAAAGGAATAACAAGGGTTTTTGTTACATATTGTATATTATTTAGATAAACAAAAATACATTATCCTGAGTAATATAACTTTTTTTATTAAGTCATTTTATCTAAAATTATGTATGTTATCAGAAGTACATAATTAATCAATTGACATAATCACAATTTTTGGCAGCGATACCACAAAAGGATATTGGGTTAACTCTATGTGACCTTGGTCGGCTGAAAGTTCAGTTGAAAAAACTTATTGAAGTTAGTGAAGGCCCGAACAAAGATAGAGTATGCACAAAATGTGAGAAAATTGGGAGGACTGTGAGCTCGTGCTCATGTCAAACGGAATTAGTGCCTAAACCAGTGCAAACTGGTGATTTTAAGACACCCAAACCTGACGGTTTTGAAGCTGCTATGAATTTGATGCCAAGATCCAACGTGAAGACGTCGATACCAGACTACATTTTGAAACCCCGACCTATGGTAGTTCCAACGGCTGTCTCCAAACCATTGGACTTGGAGGCAATGTCCAAAAATCGTATAGAAGAATTAGAAAGACATGTTGATCAAGTTATTTGCATGACTAATCACTATCAATGTGAGGGATTATTGTCTAAAAGTGCAGAAGATTTTTTAAAATGTTGTAAAGCTGTTAAAATTAAAATACAGGAGTTCCAATGTCATAAAATAGTTAAAGCAAAACTAGATCGTTTGAAAGAACAAGTCACAAATTTGGAAAAAATAACAACTATGGTACAAAAAGAAGATCTATCGGCTACTACTATAACCAGCTTTATATCATGTTGTGAACAATTTAGGTCTAAACTCGACAGTCTTAAATCATGCAGAGGAGCACCTTCAGTTTACAGTATAGAAAAACTTTTGAACAAAATTGATTATAGCATAGTATTAAGCAAAGAAGCGAAAGAGAAAGGACTAGTAAGTGAAAGCGTAGAGGAATTCATTAAAAGTTGCGTTGAAATAAAAACAAAAATAGAACCCCAAAATGAACCAAAACCACAAGTGATTGGCGACCTGCTATTTAATCTAACCGATATTATAGATTTTATAAAAAAATATAAAGATGGTGCATTAATATCGGATAGCATCGAAAAATTTTATAAAAACTGTCAAACTACCAAAGCTAAGCTTGAAAGCTACAAGGCACGCCCGAAAAGCTGTTGTCCCAAAACTCCACCACCTGAATCTGCTTTATGTCCATGTATAGAAACAAGCACCCATACGCCTTCGGGAAATTCTTGCAGCGCCGGAGTTTCGGTTCCTTCCGAACAGGGTACTACACCTACATGGGGCCAGAGTGCTGAAAACCAGCAGTCAGAATATTCTTGCAAATCGAAATCTACCCGAAGTTCTGCAACACCATGTACTGAGTCTACTTGCGTCCATAAACAGCCATCGACACGTTCATGCAAATCTTATGAATCTGCACCACCAAAAAAATCTAAATCTGTAGAAAGTAGTTGCAATTTATGCGCGGTAAGAAGTAAAAGCGAAACTTCAGTAAAAATGATTGTAGTACCAATAGAAGGAAAGAAAAAGAAGGGTAGGAAGGCGGGCGAAACAGTGAGTACAACGACAACAGTGAGAAGATATAAGGAGGTGGATGGAGGCATTGTTGAAGAAACGGAGACAGTAACTATAAAGCAACGTGTTTACGACTCACTACAGAAGAAGCCGTCAAAGACCAGCTCGTGTGGATCATGTGCATCAGGAAAAAGTACTAAGAGAGTTAATTTATGTAAAGTACCGGTGACGAAAGGGTTCATACAAACCGTGAGAAATATCAAATCTGAAACCTTAATCAGATCTTTAGACTTATCATCTTCTTACCCACCGTTTCTTTGGTCAAGTGTATCTGCTGAAACGTTGTATTCTCTGGAAAAAAGCCATGAAATAGAGACTGTTGAGCAAGATCCGTTCTTATGTATCAGTCCAGCGACTAGTGAAGATGATTCAGTTTTACCAATGTGATAAAAGCAGTCCTTTTAAGAAATGTTTAGTTCATTTCTATCATAATTTAGCTGATAACATACTACTGAGCAACATGGAGCCTATGTCAACTACTCGTTTGAGATGATATCATAGTATTAAGCAAAAAAGGGCAGAACTGCGTGGCAATTACGTTACACACATAAAATGGCAATTGATCACAATAGCTTTAATTTTGTCAGTTCAGCCACGTTAATTGCGTTATTGATGTTGTTGAGCAGACGAATTTTTCAACCCGAAGAAGTAATGGATTATGAAGATCCTTCAAAATAATCAGATTGTGATTGGAAGCGTGCTACGCAATTAAGGTAATGATTAGTGAAAGCGTAGATGAATTCATTAAAAATTGTGTAGAAATAAAGACAACAATGAACCAAAGCGACAAGTGATTGACAACCTGTTATTTAATATAAAGGATATTATACATTTTATAGCTAAAAATATAAAAAAAAACAAAAACCCGACTACTTAAACACATAACTGAAAAGGGAAAAACAAGCATTATAATCTATAGAATTTTGGTATCGCAGGTGGGGACAATCAAAAGTTACACCATATTTCAGGTTATTCGTTTATCCCCCGCCTACAAGACCGACATTCTATAGATTATAATGCTTGTTTTTCCCTTTTCAGTTATGTGTTTTTGCAGTCGGGTTTTTGTTTTTTTTTATATTTTATTTCAAGCTTTTTAGTTTTATTAATATACATATTTGAAAATTACTCATTACTAGCTTTTATTTGATAGCAATATAATTTATTTAAAAAACCTTCCCCTCCTTTTTTGTATTTGCAGATGCAATTTATAAATATTATATAGCCTATGTCACTCCCACAATTAAGACAAATCTAAGGACACCTCATATGTTAAAATCCATCAAGCCGTTTAGGCTACAGAGAAATATACATACACACATACATACATACATACTCCTGGGGCAGTCGGGTAAAAAAAACATTTTTGTGTCGGAGAATATCGATTTTGTTAATAAAATCTGTCAAATTACTAAGGCTAAGCTTAACAACTACAAGACCTGCGCAAAGCTAATATGCGGGATAACTATTTGTCCGCCTAAAACTCCACCACCTGAACCTGTAATACGTTATACAAAATTATATATGCAGCCAGACCATTACGCCTACGGGACATTCTTACGGCGCCAGAGCTTCAGTTTCTTCCGAACAGCTTCCGAGTGGTAGTGCCTGGTACATGGGGCCAGCATACACAGCAATCGCAACAGTCTTGCAATTCGAAATATTCCCAAGATTCTGAACGAGCATGTAACAGAATTATAAGCAGCTAAAGTGCTACGCAAAAGCCATCGAAACACTCATGCAAATCTGGTCAATCTGCAGTTCCAGATTAAATTAATTCTAAAGCAAGTATTTACAATTTATCCGCAACAAGAAGTAAAAGCTATATTGGTGAAAAATATATATAGTACGAAACGAAGGATCAGAAGGCTCTTAAAGCAAAATAGTGAATACAATGACAATAGGAAGATAAAATGAGACAATAGATGGTAGCATTGTGGAAGATATGGAGGCAGTAACTGTAAGGCGACTTGTTTGCAACCCACAACATAATTATGGAGATTTGTTTCTGTCATTTTTTTTTCCAATAAATTATTGTGAGTTATTCATTTTCAATAAATGTTGTTCTTGTCGTCGTTTGTTTTTTTTCCTGGTTTCTACTTAATTTTGTGACCTATTCGAAAAATACATAGTTTATTATTTTTCTAAAAGAGATTAAATAAATTTGGTGCGCATAATTTAAAGGGGTTATTCCGTTTATCCACCCTAAAACAGCCATCCTACGGGTGGATAAATGGATGATTTTTTCATTCGTTTTTCTCACACGACTGTGTGCAGTCATTTACAGAAGATACTTAGTAAGTATACCTATAAAAATACACCACACACACACACACACACACATGAACTCACGCCTCCTTTCCATGGGGGAAGGCAGAAACTGTAGAATGCCACCTGCTACGCCCCTTACATACTCCTTTTGCTTCGTTTACGTTCATACATCTGGTCATACACGCTCGCCGGTTGCGAGTACTACGTACCTGACCTTTTTGAAGAACATCATTAATAAAACATACATAGAAATAAAAGAAAACGATTGAAATGTACATGAGACGAATTTATCTGAGATACACAATTTCGTTTACTCAATAATGAAATTAGTGTTGTGTCATGTCCTGGAAATATTGCAGAATTTATAAATGACATAATATTATTTAAAACGAGAAAGTTTAATTTGATTTAAATGCCAAACATAATATGATTTTTGTTTAAGTTTGTGGTTATTAAATACCTATTAATTAATAATTTATTAAAAAGTGTATGAGTATATTTTACTGTTTTATGATTGATGGTGACTGTACTTTGGGTAAAAAATCGCTAGAACAATCAAAAGTGAATTCGAATATTATCCACCCCGTTCGGGGTGGATATATAAACACGCGTTTCCGAGTATCTACCCTAGGGTGGATAAACGTAATAACAGTTTTAAAGCGGTGAAAATACGACTTAACCAAACAGTTTTATCATCATTATTCTCCTCTTGCCCTTATCCTAATCTATTAAGGTCTACAATCATTAAATTGAGTTCTAATGAACGCACTATAAGTATTGTAGACAGTGCAAAATTCAGTGCTACCAATAACGTCACGCGTCAAGTTATAGTGAACGCACAGTATACTAGGTTGCCGTTATAATGACATGATGTAAATGACACGATATAATAAGAATGTATAAATATAAAAGCTGTAACTTTATTTATACCATAACATCATAGTAGCACTGAATTTTGTTCGTTTTAATAGAGTTCAAAATGGCGACTGACGAACAGAACTACCAATCACATGACTTCAAAATTCAGTGCTACCAATAACGTCACGCGTCAAGTTATAGTGAATGCACAGTATACTAGGTTGCGGTTATAATGACATGATGTAAATGACACGATGTAATAAGAATGTATAAATATAAAAGCTGTAACTTTATTTACACCATAACATTCATCATATCTGAAGTTGAAAAATAATAATAACATAAAATGTACAATTTAACAGTATAAATAAATATACAAAATAGTAATAAAAAATTAAAATCTTCATAACTACATGTACTAATTAACTGTAGTGGAAATAGGGGCCATTAAAGTAATTCAAGTTACTTAAATATTTCCTTTTAATTAAGGTTAGATTAGAGTGAGCTCGAGTAGAAAAATTAAATTGAGGTATAGGCAAACATTTTTTTAAAACGCAAAAGAATCTGTCGCGTCTAACAGAGAAACATTACTTACCAGCAGTGCTATTTTGTAACCTTCTCACCGTGAAAACTTAAGTGAGCGTGGAGTGAACTGTCAGTGTCATCCCACCTGATACTAGGGATGGACCAAGGATTACATTTACAATCATAATCGAGATTTTAAGAATATTTTTTTGCTAATTCTATTGATCATAATCAGTTAACTGATTAAATAAACGCAATCCCATGACCCAACCGCGATGTGTTTTGAAGAAGCGGTAGTGGATTGAGTCGAGTAAAGACTGTGCGACGTTATTCAGCGTTGTTATTAACCCAAATCTATTCAATAAGATGAGATAACTGAGTGTGTCAAGTGATCGAGTGCTAAAATTGTGCCTGGCTGACGGACCATAGAATTTATCCCCTCACAAACTATGTTACTATGTTGAAACCTAACTAAACGATGTGTGTGTCTGTGTAGATAAGCCTAAAAATAAAAACTGAGATTTGAATAAAAAACGTGCGGATTATTTAATAAGTACCTTTCTAATATTTTATTTTGGGTAGGTAAATTTATACCGACCTACGCGTTGCCAATAATTAAATAATAATCCTAAAATCACCGTCATCAATACTATAACAAAATTCAACAGTTCAACTGACACTCGCTCAGCGCGCGCACCGGCTGGCGGGCGGCTAGGCTCACTTCATCCAGCCCAAGTGAAGTGGTGTTGCTATGGCAACGAGAATCGAGTGAAGTGATAGGACACGACACTCGCGCGTCGCGCTTACCGACACACTTCACCTAGCCGATTCACTTCCGCGCGGGTGGTTACTATGGTTACGAGAATCAGGTGAAGTGATAAGATCACGCCGCGCTTGCGTTTGAGGCGCTGTTATTAAAATATCAAGTTGAGTTTATTTTTTTAATTTGCCGTTTTTTATTTTTAATGCACGAAAACAAAAATTTGGTTTTACCACCTTTATATCAAAATCAAAAATGGCGGCTACAAACATTTTTCATAATGGATGTCGTTGGTTTTCGGGGGTGTTACAGCCGATACTGAGGTCAACTCTAAAAATCAAGATGGCGGCTGCGAAAATGTTCAGATTTTCATCACGGGTATCGATTTCATGGTTTTCGGGGGTGTTAAAGCCGATAGTGAGGTCAAATCTAAAAAGCAAGATGGCGGCTGCGAAAATATTCTAATTTTTTATCATGGGTATCGTTTTCGTGGTTTTCGGGGGTGTTAAATTCGGTAGTGAGCTCAAAATTAAAAAGCAAAATGGCGGCTGCGAAAATGTTCAGATTTTTCATCATGGGTGTCGTTTTCATGGTTTTCGGGGGTGTTAAAGCCGATAGTGAGGTCAAATCTAAAAAGCAAGATGGCGGCTGCGAAAATTGCCAAACCTTTTGGAATAAAAAAAACAAAATTAAGTTTCTGACTAAATTTCTGAATTTGCTATTTTATTTAAAAACCCCTAAATAGTAACTTTTCAACACTTAAATACTAGTTTTGAAATCCTAATATAAAATGATCAATAGAATTAGCATAAAAATATTATTACAATCTCGATTATGATTATAAATGTAATGCTTGGTCACTCCCTAGCATCAGTGAGATGACACTGACAGCTCACTCCACGCGAGTTTTCACGGTGAGATTTTTACAGAATCGACATGCTGGTAGAAATAAAACACTGCATAGCGATGTAATATTTATTAAAGGTAAAAACAATGTACCTATGTTTTCAACATTTTCTTTATTTTTTTAAAGTATCTTAATGATATTAAAAAGAAGTGACAAATTAATTGCTGGCATGACAAGTCATTATAAAAGATTTTTTTAAAAGCATTTTTGAAATATCAGTATTACATAGAATCAACGATAAATGAAATTTATATGGGTAAGGAAGGGTGAGTTCAGCGGATTTATAAAAGAATGCAGAATATCAACAAGAGGTTTTTTATGAAATTCACAGGAAACAGAATGTACTATCGAGGTGCATAATACCAAGGATAGCTATCACAATGAGGTACATTCTATCGGAACTGGATGAAATGGAGAGAGAGGAGTCATTCAGATTGAAACGATTCAAACAACTGAAATACAAAAACGTAAAACAAACACCAAACGCCGAGGCTGAACAAGAACTGCCATGTTGCTTGGCAATTCAAGAAGAGGAACAAACAAAGGCAGAAGAAGTACCATGTGACAAACCTAGTCCACCACCACCAGTCATCCCATGTACCGCAAAAATGCCGCCAGCACATAAAGTTGAACTAATTGTCCCGCCAGCACCTAAACTCAACCCATGTAGTTGTGCCGCAAAAATACCGCCAACACATAAAGTTGAACTAATTATCCCACCAGCACCTGAACTCGACTCATGTAGTTGTGTCGCAAAAATGCCGCCAACACCTAAAGTTGAACCATGTAGTTGTAGCGCAAAAATGCTGCCAGCACCAAAAGTCGACCCATGTAGTTGTGGCGCAAAAATGGAAAAAGCTAAACCGTCAACAACGGCTGCGACTCAGGAACGTTTAGATCATCTCTTGATACATTTAAATGAAATCTTACAAATAGCAAAGGAATTGGAGGCTGCGAAGCAAACTCCAAAAATAGGAAGTTTTATCAAGTGTTGTGATGAAGTCAAGAGGAAAATCAAGAACTTAGCCTCCACTCCAACAACGCAGGGTGGTCCTAAAGTGTGTACTCCAACACCAAGTGTCCACCGTGCATCTTCAGAATCAAGCGAGCAACAATCAATATGCAGTAAGCTACGGAAAACAACATCAGCAGTGTCGTCAACAAAATCAGCAACACCGTCAGCACGATCAGTAATACAGTCAGATGTTTTCGAATTAGAACCAATTGCCAAAACGACATTAGGCGAATTCGAGAAAAAGTTTGAAGAAAAAATCAATGTGACGAGGATGAAGAATCCGGATGGAACCATAAGCGAGGAAAAACAAATAATAACAATACGAACTGAAAAACGAACGCCTCGACCTCAGAAAGAGCCCATGGGCGGGGCCAAGAGCCCATGTGGTACAGGTGGTAGTGGGAGTGAATACAGTGAGAAAAGAAGTAATGGTAGCTGTGAATGCAAAAGCCGCAGTGCATCCCGGACACCCAGTTGGACCTCTAAAACCAGTGGGTCCCGAACGCTCAGTCGTAGGTCTAAATTCAGTGGGTCCCGAACACCCAGTTGTACCTCTAAAATCAGTGAGTCCCGATCACCTAGTAGTTCTACATGTACCTGTAACGTCTGCCGTGTGCTCAGTGGATTCTTTAGCTCCAGTACGAGCCCTATACCTAGTGAAACATGTGGGACCCAAGTATCCTCAAAACCTAGTGAAACCGCTAAGCCCTGTGAGACCCCAAAGCGTAGTGAAACTTCTATGCCCTGTGGGATGCTGGTGGCCTCAAAACCTATTGAAACATCTAAGTTGTTTGGGGCTTCAAAGCCTATTGAAATTTCTGAGCCTAGTATGCCCTGTTGGACCCCGAAGCCTAGTGAGACCTCTAAGCCCAGTGACACCTTGACGCCAAAAGAAATCTTTAGGCCCTGTAAGACCTATGGGGCTTTAATGCCTAGTGAAACTACTAAGCCCTGTGGGACCCCGAAGCCTAGTGAGACCTCTATTCCATGTGGGGCTGCAAAGCCTAGTGAAACCTTTAAGCCTTGCCAATGCCCCGAGCCCAGTGTGACCTCTATGCCATGTGGGACCGCAAAGCCTAGTGAAACCTTTAAGCCCTGTGGATGTCATGAGCCCAGTGTGACCTCTATGCCATGTGGGGCCGCAAAGCCTAGTGAAACTTCTAATCCTAGTATGCCCTGTGGGACCCCAAAGCCTAGTGAGACCTCTAAACTAAGTGGGACCTCAAAGTCAAGAGAAATCTTTAGGCCCTGTAAGACTTGTGGGGCCTCAATTACAAGTGAAACCACTAAGCCCTGTGGGACCCCGAAGCCTAGTGAGACCTCTATGCCATGTGGGGCAGCAAAACCTAGCGTAACTTTTAAGCCCTGTGGATGCCCTGAGCCTAATTTGACCTCTAAGCCCTGTGGGACCCCGAAGCCTAGTGAGACCCCGAAGCCTAGTAATACCTCTATGCCATGTGGGGCCGCAAAGCCTAGTGAAACCTTTAAGCCTTGTGGATGCCCTAAGCCCAGTGTGACCTCTAAACCATATGGGGCCGCAAAACCTAGCGTAACCTTTAAGCCCTGTGGATGCCCTGAGCCCAATGTGACCTCTAAGCCCTGTGGTACTCCGAAGCCTAGTGAGACCCCGAAGCCTAGTAATACCTCTATGCCATGTGGGTCCGCAAAGCCTAGTGAAACCTTTAAGCCTTGTGGATGCCCTGAGCCCAGTGTGACCTCTAAACCATATGGGGCCACAAAACCTAGTGTAACCTTTAAGCCCTGTGGATGCCCTGAGCCCAATGTGACCTCTAAGCCCTGTGGGACCCCGAAGCCTAGTAATACGTCTATGCCATGTGGGGCCGCAAAGCTTAGTGAAACCTTTAAGCCCTGTGGATGCCCTGAGCCCAGTGTGACCCCTAAGCCATATGGAGCCGCAAAGCCTAGCAAAACCTTTAAGCCCTGTGAATGCCCTGAGCCCAATGTGACCTCTAAGCCCTGTGGTACTCCGAAGCCTAGTGAGACCCCGAAGCCTAGTAATACCTCTATGCCATGTGGGGCCGCAAAGCCTAGTGAAACCTTTAAGCCCTGTGGATGCCCTGAGCCCAATGTGACCTCTAAGCCCTGTGGGACCCCGAAGCCTAGTAATACGTCTATGCCATGTGGGGCCGCAAAGCTTAGTGAAACCTTTAAGCCCTGTGGATGCCCTGAGCCCAGTGTGACCCCTAAGCCATATGGAGCCGCAAAGCCTAGCAAAACCTTTAAGCCCTGTGAATGCCCTGAGCCCAATGTGACCTCTAAGCCCTGTGGGACCCCGAAGCCTAGTAATACCTCTATGCCATGTGGGGCCACAAAGCCTAGCAAAACCTTTAAGCCCTGTGAATGCCCTGAGGCCAATGTGACCTCTAAGCCCTGTGGGACCCCGAAGCCTAGTAATACCTCTATGCCATGTAGGGCCGCAAAGCCTAGTGAAACCTTTAAGCCCTGTGGATGCCCTGAGCCCAGTGTGACCCCTAAGCCATATGGGGCTGCAAAGCCTAGCAAAACCTTTAAGCCCTGTGAATGCCATGAGCCCAATGTGACCTCTAAGCCCTGTGGGACCCCGAAGCCTAGTAATACCTCTATGCCATGTGGGGCCGCAAAGCCTAGTGAAATCTTTAAGCCCTGTCGATGCCCTGAGCCCAGTGTGACCTCTAAGCCCTGTGGGACTCCAAAGCCTAGTGTAACCCTTGAGCTCTGTGGGTGCCCTAAGGCTGTGGCTTCTAACGCCTCTGCAACCCATCAGTCCAGTGATGCCTGTACCTGTGGATCGTTATATTTCAGCACAACTGTGTCTTACATGAATTCAACAAGTTATACCCTTCCGAGAAATGAGCAGAGTTCATGCGTCTGTTCTCCCAAAAGACCCACGATGAATACAAGTGCATCAAAATCTAGTGCGTCCTTGTTATTGGAGTCAACCGCGTGTTCCTGTAACGCAGTATCTGTTAGCAATAATCAGTCTAAAGAATCACAAAATCCCATGAAGACAAAACTCACATTCAAATCTAAATCAGCACATTCATTCGTTCAAAATCTATCAGAAAAGTCTCTACGGAAGCCTCCAGAAAAGCATTCAGAAGATAAAACTACTTACTGCATTCCACATTGCTTGTTTTCAATTGTGAGCCCTTCTTCAAGTGCCACAAGTAATTCTTTAAAGTGTACAAAAGCTGGCAAGTCAGACTGCACAAGAACATCATCAAATGCATTAGATGACAGCGTTGATAATATTATAGTCGTTAGAGATAGCAGGCTAAATACCCTAAGAAGGATGATTTTACCATCACTTAATTCTATAGATTTTCATTCTAGAGAAATCTCTTCTGTCTCGAACTTGACGTCGGACCCATGTCTACGTGCAGCTTCTCCGACATCGGCATCATCAATCAAGAACGGGAAAGCTCTGTTTCAGCAAAATCGAGAATGTTTTACGTGTAAGTCGAATATAATATCAGAGGTAGAGGCTGACAACAGTTTATCCTGTAAACTTAGCCTGCATTCATGTGGATCCCAACCAGTTTCGTTTGCTGAATGCAAGGCAGCTGTAGCTGCTTTAGTTGAACATATTAGAACAGCAGGAACAAGTTTGCCTAATTCAAGCAATATTCGGTATCCTACGTTCGGAACGCCGAAATATTTTAAGGACGCCATTACATCACCTACCTACCATAGGAATGATTACAACTCATTCAAGGCATTGCATAACAATCAAGGTCGTGAAAGGGTTCATCAGCGGCCATATTCTAGTTGCACTGACACTCATCTGGTGAATGAACCGGATCAATGTAATATGGTACACAAATTAAGCTCATCAAGTATCTAGCACTGGAAAAATCAACGAAAATAAATTATTTGCCTATACTGTATTCGAAAAATATTAGATCTATAGCTGTGATGCATTTATACATCAAATTAGGAAATATAGATTTTGTAATATGAAATATACATGCATATTTTATCCATAATCTACAATTTTATTTATTATGAACTATACGAAAATAAAATATCCTAAAACTACTGAATTTAGGAACTATGTATCTTGATATATATTTTAAAAAAATCTCGAATTCCCTGACAGGCAAAGCACAGCCTGAAAGATAGAAAAAAGAGTTTGAGAGAGCTGGGTCAAGAAGCATTAAATTTACAGGTTAAAGGACCTCGTTGTTTTAAAATAAACTTATTTGACCCAGGGGTCAACCAACTTTATTTTCTTTCTTTTATAACAAATGAAGAATTAGTGAAAATTCATCCTCTAAAGTTGGTTTGATTTAGTAAATACTACGCGTTAGATTGGTAATGCAAATAGAGTCTAGTCTAAGCTTACGTTAGAGCGAGATAGATAAGACGAGACAGTTCACGTACCGGCCTGTATCGGTCGACGTCAGTCGTGAACGAAATAAGTCCCGCTTATTTTCACAAAATCTCAGGTATTAAAGTGTTTAGTTGACGTGATTAATATACGTGTGCAGTACCTGGATCTACCTTATCTAAGAAAGAAAACCCACAGAATTATTCGTTTCACACGTAAACAATAGGAATGTTACAACATACAATTTCTGTCCCTATACAAAACATTAAAAACAACTTGGCATAGGGGAAATTCAGCTTTAGCTTTTTGAGAGTTATCTATGTGGACGTTATCAGCGTGTACGGGTAGGTAACAACTGCAGTGAGGAACTTCCTGTATTGTACGGAGTTCCACAGGACAGCATCCTGGGACCCACTTTATATCTCGTATATATTAACGATCTTATAAACCTAAGTATACCAAGAGGCGAAATAATCTCATATGCGGATGATACTGCTCTTCTCTTCTCTTGGAATGAGGTCTTAGATGCTGCCCAGGTCCGATTCAATATGGTTCAAGAGTGATTACATAGCAATATACCCTTAACCTTGAAAAAACAAAATACCTAGCGTTTTATATCCGCCAAGAAACTGGAATCAATAAAGAGGACCACATTATTCCACACAAATGTCTTTCAAAAGCAAACTGCAGTTGTAAACCGCGAGTGCTTTAAAGAGCATATTAAGCTGTTGTCATCTAGGGTACGCAAACTTATCTACGTCTATAAAATCTTAGGCCCGTCACAGATGCGACTCTATTAAAAAGATTTACCTTACCTTGTGCCAGTCGCATGATTTCATACTGCATATTTTCCTGGGGTGGAGGTCTTAAAACCACCATCAAGAGCTTAGAAGTTGCTCATCGAGCGATACTGAAAGTGAGCAATTTCAAACCGGTATTGTTCCCGACAAGAACACTTTATCAGTATTGCCATAGAAAGAATTGTTTGGAAGAAACACAGCGAACTCATTTATGACCCAATACTGACGAACAAGCGCCGAAAGCACGCGGTATGTACAAGATCCTTTGAGTCAAAAACATCTTTCATGAGAAGATCTTACACTGTTATTGCTCCTTATCTTTACAATAAAATAAATAAAGAACTCAATCATTTATCCGCTCAATAAATCTTTATGTAAGAAGAAGGTGCATTACTACCTACTTGCCCTTTCCTATGAGGAAACAGAGAACCTGTTCATTATTCAGAGATAGTTAATGCTTTTGTCAAATAAAAAAATATATTTTATTAAATTTTTCGGTGAGACATATTTACACTACCTAGCACCCCAACACATTTCACTACAACCCTCCCGTCCTTTATAATATGTCTCCGGTAGTTATTCGTCAAGATAATTAAATATTATTATTGTTTATTTTTACGTGTTTACATATTTCGGGACTAGGGTCCCGGACTTTTGGAAGGCGTACGAGGGGCTGAAGCCAACTTGCTGAGGCCCATTAGACATTTTGAATGAAATAAGGCACTAACCGACGATTATCCCTGTATGCACTATGTAAGTGCATCCAAGGACAATCCCCGGTTGGTGCTGGACTATTGCAGAACATGGAAGCAAAACTTATTGGGCTACGGGTTTGGGTGGCTATAGTGAATTGGTAACCTAAAACTATGGAAGGACTATGTCCCCTGCCTGATCATCATTCATTATCATCATCATTTCAGCCGAAAGACGACTACTGCTGGACATACCGTGGACCGGTTCTGTGCTTCCCGCATCCAGCGGATTCCTGCGGCCTTCACAAGGTCATCGGTCCACCTTGTAGGAGGCCTTCCAACGCTACGTCTTCCGGTACGCGGTCGCCATTCCAGAACATTTCGGCCCCATCGGCCATCTGTTCTGCGAGCATTGTGCCCTGCCGATTGCCACTTAAGTTTGGCAATTCTTCGGACTATGTCGGTAACCTTGGTTCGCCTGCGGATCTCTTCATTTCTGATTCAATCACGTAGGGAAACTCCAAGCATAGCCCTCTCCATGGCCCTTTGAGTGACTTTTAGCCTTCTAATAAGGCCCATTGTAAGCGACCACGTTTCAGTGCCATAGGTCATCACTGGCAACACGCACTGGTCAAAGACTTTCGTCTTGAGACACTGTGGTATGTGGGACGAGAAGATATTGCGTAGCTTCCCGAACGCTGCCCAATGTTATGTAATACACGGATAAAATAACAGGGGGTGACTTGCACACTCAATATTGGGGCCCCGAAAACGGTCGCTAGCACATTGTGACGTAGCGATAAGGGGGCCAACACTTCCAGAGGTGCTTGAGGAGTGGAGAGGTATTCCACGGCTAACAGAACAATCCTAGAATTACGGTCAAGATCCCAACCAGCATCTTACTGGAATACTTCCTTCCTCCGACCACGTTTGCTCTTGCGAATCTCCACTCAAGTCGACCAATAAAGGCAAGAAAGAGGTTGGAGCGCTCTGTCCCTCGTCAGTGTTCACTCCAGCCGGCCAATAACGGCAAGCCAGAGGTGAGGAACACGATTTCTCCCGGGAGATAAGGTTCGTGGGGTCGTTGATGTCCAACAGCTCGCCACGTGCTGCCCTGCAGGTTTATGTATCTCTCTTGGTCAGGCTCGTCATCCCAGACCTGTTTTGGCAAAGTAATCTTTACCGGCATAGATCCAGAGTTCCGGAGCTCGATGGAATGTTGGATGCGGAAAATGATCGCATTTTATCACATTAATTTTCTGAATGAATATTTGTTATTTACAATTATGTGAAGTCCTGCTTTTTCTAACGTTACTTTTGTAGATTTATAGTATTTTTTATTAATGGCTTCGCACGACTAGTGCAACAAGGCAAAATCATGCAAAAAAAATACATGCGAGCCGTGTATGACCGTACCTTAGGGTTAAAACCAAAAGCGGTTCACGTATATATGAAGCCAGTAAGTAGGTGGCCTCATTTATCATTCTCAAGATGTTTATGAGATAGGTATACAGTCTGTACGAGTTTTCCGAAAAGATATATAAGGAAAAAATATAAATATGTTTTAATACGTGAATAATAAGTCTTGATAAATTAATGGTAAAAGAATGTCTTTTGTCGTGTAAAACTTTTTTAACATGCTTGAGATTCACCAGCGATTATCCAATGATAAACATCTATTAATAAAACGAATAATCGAACAATTTTATTAATAGAATAAAGTATGAAGCAAAATTGTAAATACTTCTAAGGAAAGCTTACGACATATATTTACAATATTTTTTTTCTCTTTGGGGGAAATTAAAAATCCAAAACATTTTGTTTGTAGTTTTCTTTTTGTTCCTTTAAATATTAAGATAGGTATTCACTTTAGTCACATCTGCTTCAAATCAGGAAATACGAAGACATTGCAATCTATATCGATAATCATTGTTGAGGCAGCTAGTGAGCACTCTCACTCGCACACTGATGTTATTTGTTTTTTGGTCTCGCCCTAATCATCACATTGCCCATCTGACGTTACTAGGTATACTAAATCTATGTTTTACCAGTGGGAAATTCTATCGGACTCAGAGCTTGTTTTGACATAATCTCTGATATGATGGCTAAACATAGATGTATGGAACACAACATGACTTGCTGCGCCGGCTACAAATGAATTGGTATTTAAGGGCAGCAGAAGGATGAAGCTCAGGCCAGGCTCCCAAACGAATCCAGCCCGGGATACGAGACGTACATCCTCCTTGTTATTAATCCACGACTTTAAAATTCGCACGCATAATAGAATACTGGCTTAAGACGCTAACAACACCTAAACCGCGGTCACTGTCAGATTGCATAGAAAATAAAGAGAAGCGCGATGACACAACGCTTGTAATTTATTGCAATATATGAAGCAATTATCTATTTATTCAAAATTGAGTTAAGTAATCGAAAATAAAAAAAACAACCAAGTTCTGCATTCAAATAAGACGTTCTTGTTATTAATTAAATACGTAACGTACGTTGATATTTAATACAGCTATTTTGGATTAGAACTCAAGATAAGAGGTTAGTTTAACGTTAGTTTGTATCGAGATATTTTTCAAAACGTGTTTTGGTAACAACCAAGTTCTGGGAAATATGTTCAAAATTAACATATATTTTTTCCACTACCACAAAGTATACAGATTTGGCAATTTTTTTTCTTAAGAGAAGCCTATTTTGGTCAATTGGGTCTTGTCAGCGCCTTAAGCGTGCGATTTGTCTGTTTGTGGCATAGTCGTTCGCAAATAAATGCACCAATTTCAATCCAGTTTGCTAGAAATCTGGTTTAATCAAAAAGCTTCTAAAAAATATAATTATATCTGTTTTTTTGTTAGTGAGGTCTCTGCAAAGCATTATCACAATCGGTTCGTCAGATTAGGTGAGATTTCAAATACGACCCTAACAATAGGAAAAATAAATGTAAGTTGCTAATAGTTAGTAGAGACCGTACATAAAATTAATCATACCGACGAATTGAGAACCTCCTCCTTTTTGAAGTCGATTAAATATAACTTACACTATAAGCTCCATAGGGTGGTCTAAAACTGGGCTAAGGAATGCGTCCAGATGAGCGACTAAATTAAGCCCGTCTCTCTCAGTCTAGACATTATGTAAAACTATATAGACTAGGTGACTAAATAAAATTAAATAGACTAAAAGCGACTAAATAAAACGAAATAGTTAGCATTGTCTTAGTGTTTTGCATTGGGTACGGATAATTAGTTGGAGACAAAAGGACGAAGTAATGGAGACGTTTTGTTCTGCGTCTGCGCAGCTTACGCATTTGTAGTGTAGGGCTTCCAGCAGAATGGTTCGTAATTATTCATTAAAATTCTTGTAATTTAAGTAAATAATTAATTCTTTAGTTCTATAGTTTGGTCAAGTTGAGAAGATGAATGAAAGGCGACTAACAACAAGGCAGATGTGAGTGGAAACGCCGGGAGGGGACGCCATAGAAGGCAATGAAAGTGGTGACCTTATTGGTTCTGTTCAGTAAGATCAGGTGCGTAGTCAAATTATTTATTTCAAATAGGCACATAGAAGGTACTTTTGAACGTCAAAAATGTACAGAAAAATAGGATTGATTCTAGTCGCCCCTTCCAAAAGATAGTTTTATATGGAGAAGAATGTACAAGAAACCGACTTGCGTGTATGACCAGATGTATGAACGTAAGCGAAGCAAAAGGAGTAGTAAGGATTATAGCAGGTGACGTGCTGTAGTTTCTGCCTGCCCCCATGGGAACCAGGCATGAGTTTAGTGTATGTGTTGTTCTTTAATGGTTGATTTTTCAGTCGTCAGATAACTTGTACGAGTAACTGAGGAATAAATTATGGCGGTATGTATTTCTATCCAAAAGCTGTGGAAATTTTACATAATATACCTAATAATATAATGGTGGCTGAGAAATCGGCCCTCATTATGTATTTCTATTCTAAAGCTGTCGAAATGCAATATTTATTCTTCACTTAAAAGTTATAATGGCGGCTTTATTTTTTTTGGGTGGGAAATTATCAAATAACTTCTCCCGCTCTGGGCGGAGCGGAAGGGTGTGTCAGACTCTTACTGACTAAAACCCACCCGTGTTCCTTCCGTTGCCTGTGTTGTCAGGGGCCTCGGTATCCCTTTTGGACTTTCCCGAAACCCCAGCAGGCATCAGCCCTAGTGGACCCCTAAACTTGTGCTGACGACATCTCTTTGAGGCGCGCGTAGAACACAACGCTCCGTCGACCCGGGCCTGGTCCTTACCGGATGGCGAGCTACCCATTGCTTACCGTCAACCATAGGCGCGCGCTTGCGGAGCAAGCGCCTACGGTTGCCGGAAATTCGCCCGGGATTCCCGAAGCCTCGGGCGTCTCCTGCAGCGGCTAGGGGCGATAGGGCGCGAAATTTGCCTTTCCCTCAACCGTCCCGCCTCCTCCTTCGCGAGCATTACTGCTTCGCAGAAAGAGGTGACGGCTGCCCATGCCCTCTCGCTCCTTACCATGGCCTGGACTAGGGCCGGATGCTAGAGATCTCCGCCACCGATTGCCTTCACGAGGACACGGCGGTGCTCTGCCCAAGCCGGGCAGATCTCCACCGTGTCCTCCGGTCGACCCACACAGTGGTGGCACCCAAGCATTTCCTCCCGCCTTATCCCACACAGGAACCTCCCGAAGCTGCCGTGTCCGGTGAGCACCTGCGTCAGGCGGAAGGTGAGGACGCCGTGTCGCCTCTCTAGCCACTTTTCAAAGAGGGGGCTTATCGCCGCAATTGTGGCATGCCCAGCACTGGATTGCGAAAATCGCACTCTCCATGTCGCCATGAGATCCTGCCAGAGCTCTGTCCGCTGTGCCGTGATTTCTCGCGGCAGCGGGGTTACGCACCTCCTTGGGCCACTCCCATACATGCGCGAGGTCTTTTGCCTCCAGGTCTCATGGCGGCAATCCGGTAAGGAGGCTCGACGCCTCACCGGAGACCGTGCGGCATTCCCAGACCAGCCAGATGGCCATGACCCATTGGGCCACGCTCAACCGGCGGGCTGGCCACCGCGCCAGGGAAAGCGCCCACACAGGTGCCCCGTAAAGGGCCATGGACCACACGACCCTCGAGTAGAGCCTCCGGAGGAGTTTGGACCCCCTAGATTGGGCAGGAGCTGCATCACAGCAGCCCCGGCCCGCTCCAGTTTGGGAGCCAAACGTCGGAAATGCCCCACGAAGTTCCACCGGCTGTCGAGGACGAGTCCCAGGTACTTCATCGTCCACTCGACGCTGATGTAAACCCCTCCTACCGTTATTTGGGACCCCGGCGGTGGCGCATTCTGAGTACTAAGAAAACACATGGCCTCGAACTTGTGCAGGGCCACCTCGAGTCCCAATTGCTGGATCCTGTTTACGATTATCGCAACCTCGCGTACCGCTACTACGCTGACATCGCTAGGGAGGTCGGCGCGCAGCACCCAGTCGTATCCGATGTCCCACAGATGCGGCCCCAAGACTGATCCCTGTGGGACACCGCACCACATCTCTTGCTGGTTCCACACTCCCTGGTGACCGGGGTAGATGACGGCCCTGTCCGTCAGATAGGCCTCGACCTCACGACAGAGGGAGGTTGACATCCGGTGGTACCAGAGTGTATAATGGCGGCTGAGAAATCGGCCCTCGGAGCTGGATTTTCAAACGCCGATAAGGGGAAGCCTATGTCCAGCAGTGGACGTCTTTCGGCTGAATGATAGTGATGACGGTAAATGTATCCTATAATTTAGATTTAATTTCTGACTAGGGGCTTGCGGCTAAGTCATAATAGCCGCATGGATCGATCGGTCTGGTTAAACTAAGCTTGCCTCGATTGGTCCGTGGATGGGTGACCTTTATATACCAAGACCCCTCCGTGCCTCGGAAAGCACGTTAAGCCGTTGGTCCCGGCTGTCATTCGTGGATCTTTGACAGTCGTTACGGGTCGTCAGAACTCGGAAAGTCTGACTACCAGTCTCATCGAGGGGTATCGTATTACCTAGTAACTGGGTTTTGAAGGTCAGATAGGCAGTCGCTCCATTTAAATTACTGGTATTCAGCTGCATCCGATTAAACTGGAACCAACCCCAACATTGTTGGAACAGGCTAGGCAGATGATGATGGTAGACTGGCTGTGCCACGCGGTTTCACCCGCATAAGTCTGGATCCTTTGGGAATATCGGGATAAAAAGTATCCTATGTCCTAACCCAGGTCATGGTCTACCTATGTGCCAAATTTCATCCAAATCTGTTCAACCGTTTAGCGCGAAAGCGTAACAAACAAACAAACTCACATTCGCATTTATAATATTAGTAAGGATATCTTATCCGAGACATTTCATAACAGATCCTGAAAGTTATTTTAAAACTAAATCCGTTATACAACATAAGCGGAAGATTGCCTCGTTGGTCTAGTGGTCGCAAGCGCTGAGCATGAGGTCCTGGGTTCGATTCCCGGTTCGGGCAAAGTGTTATTGGGTTTTTCTATCTGGAATTTCTCAGTAGCAATCCGGAGTCTGGATTTGTGCCCGGTAGATGGCAATAGGAATGCCCCCTATTACATGGGACTTATAACATAACTGGCGAAATGTGTACTACTGGTACTCCTCTACTCGACCCTTCGGGGAAACAAGGTGTGATTTTATGTTAAGGCGCTGACAAGAACCAATTGACCAAAATAGGCTTCTCTTAAGAAAAAAAAATGCCAAATCTGTATAGTTTGTGGTAGCGGAAAAAATATATGTTAATTTGGAACATATTTCCCAGAACTTGGTTGTTACCAAAACACGTTTTGAAAAAAATATCTCGATACAAACTAACGTTAAACTAACCTCTTACCTTGAGTTCTAATCCAAAATATCTGTATTAAATATCAACATACGTTACGTATTTAATTAATAACAAGAACGTCTTATTTTAATGCAGAGCTTGGTTGTTTTTTATTTTCGATTACTCAACTCAATTTTGAGTAAATAGATAATTGCTTCATATTTTGCAATAAATTACAAGCGTTGTGTCATTGCGCTTCTCTTTCTTTTCTATGCAATCTGACAGTGACCGCGGTTTAGGTGTTGTCAGCGTCTTAAACAACATAAGCGGTGATGATGCGGATAGACTGGACAAAGAAAGAAAAAAGAATTAGAAATAAAAAAGTAAGAAAATACATTTATTTAGCGTAGACGCAAAAGGCACTTAGCATAATATTCTACACAACAAAAGCAAAAAGAAGTGTATTCCGTTTAATTAAAAACGGGAATGTGTGCGTGAGGCTGCATCAAATATTTGTTGATTCACTAGCTGCGTCCCGCGGTTTCACTGGCATAAGTCTCGATTCCGTGGAAATATCGGGATAAGAAGTACCTTATACTCTAATCAGGTCATGGTCTACCCATGTGCCAAATTTCATATAAATCTGTTTAGCCGTTTTAGCCCGAAAGCGTAACAAACAAATAAACAAACAAACTCACTTTCGCATTTATAATAGTTGTTACTGGCTAGGCTAAACTTCTGAGTACATAACCCTGTTAGGGCGCATCAAGTAGGCGAAGTTCAGCAAAAATGTCAGACAATTAGTGCCTGAGAAGAACGTTTTAAAAAGGAGTATAATGTGTTTAGGGTTCATGTGTGTATGTATTCTTTGTGCCACCATGCCTGAACAGCAACATCATCCCGAGTGTCATAAATATATATTTTTTAAAGTAATATGGCTGCAGTATGGCTCCATCTTCAAATGTGAAAAGAAAAAAAATCTACATTTATTTCTACAATATGGGTACCAAATTGAAGGCGTTGATGAGTACATGCCAAAACTATAAAATTGGCATACATTTTATATGTGAAGGGTGTACATGCAAAACAAACATTTCATCCCCACCGGGGTCGCGTCCCTGCTGGGCTCACGAGAAAGTCTGAAAGGGTTATCGAGGCCCCTGGCAACATTGGCAACGGAAGGAACACGGGTGGGTTTTAGTCAGTAAAAGTCTGACACACCCTCCCGCTCCGCCCAGAGCGGGAGAAGTTATTTCATAATTTCCTACCCAAAAAAAAAAGGTTTTGGTCGCTAGTAATATACAGGTTGAAATTGAAAACTTGCGACAAACTGAAATGGGACATTATATACATCATTATTAACAACTTTTACTAAGGGACCAAAGCTGTAATCCCAAAAAAAAAATCTGCTTTTCCTACATTTTGATGAGGTATTGCGAACATAAATGTAGGGGACAGCAGTTTTTTTTTTGGGATTGTAGCTTTGGTCCCTTAGTAAAAGTTGTTCATAATGATGAGTACAATCTCCCATTTCGATTTGTCGCATGTTTTCAATGTCACCCTGTATAAATCCTGACGCCATCCACGGTCCGATTAACTCGAATCAACGAGACTTTTCAATTGCTATGACAATTGTATTTATTAGTTTAATCAGCGAGTAAATGAGTCCCTCGTTACCAAGTCACCAGATTCTCAATTAACCAGATTCGCAACTCATACGATAATGTACTAGCCAACTCATAAATTATAAAACTATCAAATAAATTACATATATAAACTCACGTCTTCTTCCCATGGGGGTAGGCAGAAACTATAGAACGCCACCTGCTACGCTCCTTACATACTCCTTTTGCTTCGTTTGCGTTCATACGTCAGGTCATACACGCACGTCGGTTGCGAGTACTACGCACCTGATCTTTTTGAAAACCGATGAGGAATATGTCTTTCTGGGGCGTCCCCTTCCAGCGTTTCCACTCACATCTGCCATGTGTTAGACGCTTTTTGTTAGCCGCCTTTCATTCCACCTCTATCATGACCAAACCATCTAAGCATACTCTTTTAAATTTTTGTCACTACATCTTCTTTTAAAACACACCGTTGCCGTTGATAAAATAAATAATGTACTATTTTACTGTTATCGGTTGTCATGGTATGGGCATGTGATGCGGAGGAATGTGGAAAATGTCGTAAGGAAAGTCTTGAGTATGAATGTCCATGACTATAAGAGTAGAGGAAGACCAAAGAAACGATGGATGGACTGTGTGGATGCACTGTGACTACCGAGATGACAACTAAAGTCGTCGCAATCTAAAAAGTCGGATTTGACGTTTCTCAGTTGACATGCCGCGATAACGTTGTATGAACGTCTATGTATGAAATTAAAAAATTAAATTCATAATCCTATTTAATTACTATGTTAGCCATACACTATCACAACGCGTATCGTTCTTAAGCATCAAGTTGAAAAAATGCACTCAAAAACACGAATTAATCGTTGATTAATATTCCGACAGGACGTTACTACAATGCCATGTCTTTGGGTTGGTTACCGTACTGTTGTGACCGTTAAAAGCCGTTTTTTGACAGAATAAAATCGATTTTCTGAAAAATCGTTTACAAACATTACATTTAAAAAAAGAGATTAATGTGTAATTATTGTATTATTTAATATTTAAACATATAAAAACAAAATCTGATCACATATATTTTTAGCTTTATTTTGATATTTAATATGAATACTTATTTTGATATTGTACGAAATGGTTTGGCAATGTATTATAAATACATATAATAATACATACAAAAACACATAAACCTTCCGGAAGAAATCAGTATGTCGGGTTTTAGTTTATGTCTTAGTTTGGCTTTGAATCTCGCCCAAATTTAAACTTTGTTGGAATATAATAACGGTTAAATATTACAAACTCGTGTGCGTGTAATAAAACTGTCGATTTCAAACTAATTATTTTAAATCGATATGTCTCAATAATCGGTTTTTAAAGCATCCGAATTTTTTCCCCTCACTACACAAAGTATTTTTATAGCTGTCAAATCCGACTTCTTAGATTGCGACGACTTTAATAGAGAAGTATGGAAGAAAGCACAGATTACAATTTAATATAGGAAAGAAGAAAGCGACATGTTGCGCCGACCCCAAATAAATTGGGATAAGGGCAGGAGAATGATGATGATGAACCTCATTACCTAAACTGATAAAATCGATTCAAATGCATAAATGGATTAAATTGCTGATAGACAACCTCATTTCATAAATATGTTTCTTTATTTTCTTTCTGTACATTATTATGAAGTATTGTGACACTGAACTATTGCGTTTTCTACTTTGCGATCGTTGAACACATACTCGTATAATATTAAATATCGATCTTTGCGATAAATTTATTTTAATTTATTTTGTTTACTGTGAATTCGATTTTTATCAATTAGTATAAGTCGTAGAATCTAGTAACAGGGCTTTTTTTATGGGTGGGAAATGATCAAATATCTAAATAACTTCTCCCGCTCTGGGTGGAGCGGGAGGGTGTGTCACACTCTTACTGAATAAAACCCACCCGTGTTCCTTCCGTTGCCTGTGTTGCCAGAGGCCACGGTATCCCTTTTAGAATTTCCTGTGACCCCGGCTGGCATCGGCCCTAGCAAACCCCTACACTTGTGCTGAGATCTCTTGGAGGCGCGCGTGGAACACAACGCGCCGAAGACCCGGGCCTGGTCCTCATCGGATGGCGAGCTACCCATTGCTCACCGTCGGCAAGCCCGCGCCTACGTTGGCCGGGAATCGGCCCGACGCCCAGGGCGTCTCCTGCGGCGGCTGGTGCGCGCGTGAGCGCGATGTTTGCCTCTGCCTGCCATTACTGTTTCGTAAAAGGAGGTGAAGGCTTCCCACGAGGACACGGCGGTGCTCTGCCCAAGCCGGGCAGATCTCCACGGTATGGTCCACCGTGTCCTCCGGGCGTTTCCTCCGCCTTATCCGGTACAAGAATATTTTTAAAAATGTAAAGACCACTCAAAACTTTTTACAGAGTAGGTAATCGGATTTTGCTGATTCTTTTTTCGACACAACTTTTCTAACTCTGCCAGCCCTGGGCGTCATTTGGCGCGCGTCCACAATATAGTACGCAGACTGTCTGTGACGTCACAGGGCATTCCTACGACACCTACCAACGAACTGTATAATTATATCTACTATAACTATAAATATCTTCGTCTGATCCGACGTGGAAACACGGTGCGTTGGACTGGAAATACTCTAAAGCTCATTTTGCATTGCCGCCGAACGGAATGGAAGCGATTTTTTTGTTCAAAACATAATGAACTTTATGTCAATATAGTGTAACGTAAAAACTAGATACGAGCCGGTCGCGCGCATTCTCGGGAATTCCCGTAGTAACAAGTTCGTATCTAGTTTATACATTAGACAATTGACATAAAGTTTATTTTGCTATGTACAATATCGTTACAAAAATTCGCTTCCGTTCCGTTCCGTGGCAATATACGAGTAAATTGAGCCTAAAGGTGATCTATTTGTTCGTAATTGCAGTAAATTGACTGGATTTTCGTGGAAATGCCATTATTATACTGGGCTCACTCATCTTAGAATTAACACTTTTCAGGCGACTAAGTATGGTGAGGGCAAATCTTTGCTTATTGCTTGGTCTACGTTCGTCATTCATTTAGTTTAACCAGCGCAAGGTAGCAACTACCACGGACCGTTTTGAAATAAAATCAGTAAATTTTTTTAAGCAAATTGACTTCCAGCCTAATTGTCCGTACCTATATTCAATCGAGCGCAGTGGTGGCCCAGTGGTAACGGCCGCGACTTACGAGTTGTAGATCGTAGGTTCGAACCCAGACAGGCGCTTTACTTTGGGTAAATTATTTCATATCCACTGATCATAAAACGGTGAAAACATCGTGAGGAAACCGGCATGTCCTAGTACCAAAAAAATCGAAGACATATGACATCTATCAACCCGCACTGGGCCCACGTGGTGGATTACGGCCCACTCCTTCTCACAGAGAGGAGACCTGTGTCCCAGCAGTGGGAACATTATAGGCTGATTATGTATATTCAATCTGTATGAACACGTCTAATTAATAAAGGGTTTGCTTCACAAAATTAATTTCCCTGAGTTAACATCACCCATGAGGGAAGTGTACTAATGTGTTTCAAGTGTTTTTCCTGCCAGAACGTTTCCACTGACAACAACATAGACTGTTTTTTAATCTCGGAGACTAAATTGACACATCGTTCATTTGCGAGAAGCTTGACATAATTCAAAAAGAGTAGTTTTTGGGTATGATGAAATAAAAGTTTTAAAGCAGCGGTAAGAATGCGACGAAGTGTAAAGTCACACCTATCTAGCTCACTCATTTTTAGTGCTCATCTCATATACACCAACAGTAGAGGCAACTGCAGCCATCGACTCGTCTACGGCAGAGGCAACTGCAGCCAACTCAAAATTGCAGACTTTTTTGTTATGTCACGCTTCTTGCCAATGAGCGACATGCAAATGTCATGTAAGTTTGTTTTTGGGATAAATTCATCCTAACTTGCCAACCACGGCATCCTTAATTGTGCGTTGTCCGACACGCACTTAGCTGGTGTTTTTATGCTTTGGTTAGACACTACTTCCTGAATTTATTTCATGGAGTATTTTAATACAATACATAAATATTCACATATAGAATTGATGCGTATGTGTTCTAGTTTAAAATACATATTTTGCATAACTTACTTTCATAACAAGAAGGCGTATTAACAGATTTAAAAGTCATCAAAATCATACATCTGCGCCTTAAGAGTGAGGCCACATTGGCGTTGCCGGTGCGTTGCGTTATCGCACCGCTATGATTTCAACGCATCGAGTGCCACACGCACGCAAGCTGGATGTGGGAAGCACAGGACCGGTCAAAGCGGTGCTTGTTATCAAATAACTTCTTCCGCTCTGGGCGGAGCGGGAGGGTGTGTCAGACTCTTACTGACTAAAACTCACCCGTGTTCCTTCCGTTGCCTGTGTTGCCAGGGGCTTCGGTATCGCTTTCGGGCTCTCCCACGACCCCGGCAGGAACATGATATCCCTTGGTTCGTTCCAAGGGGTATCATGTGGACATTGGGGGAGGCCTATGTCCAGTAGTGGACGTGTTTCGGCTGAAATGTTTAGTGCCACACGGGTAATGCGATGTCTCAACGCAACGCCGCTTACTACGACGTCACAGCGTATCGGTGTTGGGTGTGTCAGTTTTCTTTAGTACAAGCAGCACTGCTCAATCAACTCAGCCTATACCAGTCCACTGCTGGACATAGGCCTCTCCCAGGCTGCGCCACAACACCCTGTCCTCCGACTTCCGCATCCAGTCTGTCCCAGCCACCTTTTTAAGGTCGTCGGTCCATCTAGCTGGGGGGCGTCCCACACTACGCTTGCCAATACGCGGTCTCCACTCCAGAACTCGTCTGCTCCACCGGCCATCGGTCCTTCGACAAACATGGCCAGCCCACTGCCACTTCAGCTTGCTGACTCTGCAGGCTATGTCTCTAACTCCGGTTCTCTTCCGGATAACTCCATTTCTGATCTTATCCTTCAAAGAAACTCCGAGCATAGCCCGCTCCATGGCGCGCTGAGCGACCTAGAATTTGTGGACCAACCCGACTGTCAGTGTCCACGCAGGACGCACTGTTTGAAGACCTTAGTCTTCAAACACTGCGGGATTGGCGACGAGAAGACTTAACGAAGTTTTCCAAACGCTGCCCAACCCAATTGGATCCTCCTGTTGGCTTCTTTCTCAAAGTTGTGTCTTCCGAGCTGGATAACTTGTCCTGCATCTCGGCTTCGTGTGGCATGTAACTGTGATTTGTGTGTAGGTTGACGCAGTGTCACCGCTCAGGCGTCGCTACGCACCCGAGTGGTTCCACTCTTGAGTCATCTAGTAAACTGCCTTGTTTCATTATACCTTTACCATAATACCTTTGTAACTATTTAAAGGAATCCCAGAACATAATGAGTTGAGTTAAATGTTTTGTTAGCTTCAAGCTATAGCGGCCAAGTCGTGATGTTAAACTAGCTCTGTTAAGGCAAAGTCTACTTTAACTGTCAGCTTGCTCAGTTGCGAAGAGAAGGTGTCATGTGTTGCCGCAGTGACGCGGCTTATAAAAGCCTATTGATTTTTTATCTGTTCCGTGATGTATCAGATTTCACTTTCTCTCTCCTTAAACATTATCATTACTTATTATAGTTCTTAATCTCGTTTCATATATATGTATATGTATAGTATTTGATTTATGTATATATGTATTTATTGTATATGTAACTGGTACACCACTGACTACCCGCAGTATTGTCTCTCCTTCCCCCTTTGATCCATCCTAAGGTTGTCTGTAAAAGATCGCTTTTAGCGATAAGACCGCCCATTGTGTCACCCTATGTAAAATTTCAACATTTGTATCTGTAATTTTTATGGTGTACATAATAAAGAGTTTTCTATTATATTCTCTTTCCGATCCCATAGTCCACTTTATTAATATATTTGACCAAACACAACCGTCTAATCATATTCTATGTGGGAAAGACAATACGACAGTAAATTCAAACTTTCACACACACACACGCCATCCACGCCTCGCCTCTCCGTGAGAGTATAAAACCACATTTAGTGCTTAAAATAAAAATACCACCACTTAGCGTTACATGTTTTATAAAACAAAACTTGTCAGGAAAATTTTATAAAATAAAAATAAACAATAAAAAAAAAAAAAAACGACGGCCCTGCCAAAAAAATAAAAAGTAACAAAGATAATTTTATTTATCTGTTCAGTCAGCGAGTAAATGAGCGACGGTTCGCTTTGTATGTATATACAGATTAACTAATACAACTTACTTTTTAGTTCATTTTTTGGCAGGGCTGTCGTGTTTTTTTTTTTGCACCACATTGTAACTCACTCCTTGACTTTTCTTGCACATGATATGCAAATGATTACGGTAAATGATTATTAACTTGGGGGGTCGCGGAAAATGTTTTACTCTTTCATTCTCCGTAGCATTGTGGTATTCCGATAAAATCCCATTGCATGTCTTACCCTTAACCATCTTGTAACCGAATGCAATAATCAACTCTGCAACGTGATTGTTGTCTCAAAGATAAGTATTGGTCACAGATACCGAAAGGCTGACCACGAAAACTATGAACTTGCACCCTTCACATATATGCAGGGTTATTTTCAATTAGCTAGCTAAACTCCGCAGACACGATGGCTATCGATATAATAAAAATAATAAGATTTAAATGTTTTTCTTTGGAAGGTCAACGACCGCTGTTAAGTGTTGTTACTTGAAGTGTTAGTTGGGAAAAACTGTTTTCTTATGTTTTATCGTGTTTAAATATTGATACACCCATCACATCAAAATTGGTTTCTTAAGCCGTGTAAATCAAATAAAATGAAATATAAATCATGTCTGTGAAGTTTACAAAAAAAAAAAACACGATTTTTAAACTGATATTTCAAGTGACTACAACAACAACGGTCGATGACCCCACAAAAAAGTCATCAAAAAATCATTAAATTTTTATTTTTTTATTTTGTTATGATATTATAATATACATATATTGATAATACCCATCGCATTGCGGGAGTTTAGCTGGCCAATTTATAATAACCCTGTATAATGATCCAAAGCTGGGTAATTCCTTTTCCAGACACGTCTATCCACTGTCATTGCAGGCCAGTTCCAAGTCCAGTTCGTCCCTCCATGTTCGTCGTTGCGGGTTAAATAAACGATTAATTATTTTGTGGCACATCGATGCATTTGACGAGTGTATTTTTGTTGTAAGTGTGTGCGTACACCGATTCTTCCGCGTTCCCTGAGTCGATTTATGTGATTCTTATTTCATTGGGCGTGTTACTTAAATTTTATAAGCTCTAATTGAGTAGTTTTTAAACAAGCTATCCAATTTATCTATATTGATGATGTTCTCATATTCACATATCCAGTACCTAATGGTACACGAACTCGTAAGACCACGATATTATTGACTCAAGTTCTCAGTGCCAGTGATCAGAAATAATAGAATTGTCACAATACGATTCGTATGTCCGTCCGTGGCGCAATGCCGGCCGCATTTCTGGCTATTATGTGCCTAAAACCGGTCACGGCTCGACTGTTTGTCACTTATTATTATTATGTTGTTTCGAAATCCGTTTCACTTTTTGGTAATTATTGTGTGTTATGCTTTGTTGTTTTTTATGCAATCGGAATTTGTAATAGCTACGTTACGTTTCCTGCAACTTCCATATCCAAAATTAATTTATTTTATTGTATTTATTTATTATTTTTTGTTATAGCAGCCGTGTAGCATTACACACTGTTCAAAAGGTACAGTCTTTTTATTTTTGGGCTGGTAACAAATAACTTCTCCCGCTCCAGGCGGAGCGGGAAGGTGTGTCAGACTCTTACCGACTAAAACCCACCCGTGTTCCTTCCGTTGTCTATGTTGCCAGGGGCCTCGGTAACCCTTTCGGACTTTCTCGCGACCCCGGCAGGCATCGGCCCTAATGGACCCCTATACTTGTGCTGACGACATCTCTTTGGGGCGCGCGTGGAACACAACGCGCCGTCGACCCGGGCCTGGTACTTATCGGACGGCGAGCTACCCATTGCTCACCGTCCGCAAGCGCGAGCCTACGGTGGCCGGAAATCCGCCTGGGATTCCCGACGCGGCGGCTAGGGGCGTGAGGGCCCGAAATTTGCCTCTCCCTTACCCGTCCCGCCTCCTTCTTTGCGAGAATTATGCTTCGCAGAAGGAGGTGATGGCTGCCCATGCCGTGCCATGGCCCAGACCAAGGCCAGATGAGAGATCTCCGCCGCCGATCACCTCCACGAGGACACGACGGTGCTCTGCCTAAGCCGGGCAGACCGCCACTATATGCTCCACCGTGTCCTCCGGGCGATGCCGGAGGACACGGTGCACACGGATGCTGCCGGATGCAGCCGGATGGCCATGATCCTTTGGGCCGCGCTCAACTGGCGGGCTGGCCGCCGCGCCAGGGAATGCGCCCACACAGGTGCCCCGACAGGGCCATGGACCGCACGACCCGCGCGTAGAGCCTTTGGCAGGAGGCGTTTGGACCCTCTAGATTGCACAGGAGCCGCTTCAAGGCAGCTTCGGGGCTTCAAGGCTGCCCATACTCCAGTTTGGGAGCCAAACGTCGGAAATGCTCCACTAAGTTCCATCGGCTGTCGAGGACGAGTCCCAGGTACTTCATCGTACCTGGTCGTCGGCGCGCAGCACCCAGTCGAATCCAATGTCCCACAGATGCGACCCCAGGACCATTTCCTGTGGGCCACCGCACGACATCCCTTGCCTTTTCGACACTCCCTGGTGACCGGGGTAGATGACGGCGCTGTCCGTCAGATAGGCCTCGACCACACGACAGATGTAGGTCGGCATCTGTTGGTACCGGAGTGCCTCTCTGATGCAACTCCAGGGCAGGGTATTGAAGGCATTGGCGATGTCTAGAGACACCGCCAAGACGACTCCACCCTGAGCATCAGCATTCCCTGTCGTGAGGGCGCATGATGACGTCCACCGTAAAGCGCGCCCTGTGGAAACCAAACTAGCTCTCCGCCAAATCCAGCCCCACTCGCACCAGCCGCCTGACGAGGTGGTCTTCAATGACTCTTTCAAAGAGCTTGCCCACCTCGTTGAGCAGCACGATGGGCCGTTTAGCGGACGGAGACTCCGCAGGGCACCCCCGGCTTCTTTATGAGGACCATTTTCCCCGTCTTTGAACGAAGCGGTAATTGGCCCCTCTCCAAGCATGCGCTTAAGAGCCTCCTTAGTCGAGGCCCGAGAAGGCCAGGATCCAGGCTTTCCCCGGTAAGCCATCGGGTCCTGGGGCGGTATTTTTGGCATTCAGCCTGCGTACCGCCAGCATCGTCGTCGTCGTCATCAGCGGTGTGGTCCGCATCGGCACCGCAGTAGGTGGAGCCAAGGGCGGGGAGATGTGTTCCCCTCTCGAAGGGGAAATATTCACATTGGAAGTTATGGCCGCGTAATCCTTCACTTGTTGTTTCTTTATTGTTGATTATTTCTCTAAAAATTTACCGTAAAACTGTCACAAGGCGAAATTATTGTTAAATAAATTTCGGCGAAATTCTTATTGTTATTTTGCTAAACAGATACAGCACTACTAGCATCTGATGTCACAACACACGAGAGCCATAGCAATTTCGCGCCATTCAGTGCAATTATTGTTTTGTGTGACAAGGATAGAATAATAATTTCAAAAGCGTATAACTTCTCTATTTTTCCACTGATTTTTTTTTTACAGAACGTACCTTTTCAGTAACATATTTAAAATAAGTATTCATTCATGTATTTCTTTGATAGTACTCAAATACCCTATTGTTTGGTGGCCGCGGTACTAGAAAGGAACCACAACCTCCTTTGCCCGCCGGGGTCGCGGGAAGGTACAAACCCTACCGAGGCCCCTGGCAACACAGGCAACGGAAGGAATACGAGTGGGTTTTAGTCAGTAAGAGTCTTGACACACCCTCCCGCTCCGCCCAGAGCGGGAGAAGTTATTTGATGATTTCCCACCCAAAACAAAAAAGCCTCCTACGCATACAATGTTTGAAGAACGGACAGTCATACCTGTCTGCTACCACACTTAAGATACTGATGCTTGCTACTCACACGCACTTTGTGCAACAGTGACGCCGCTTTCTTGCGTAGAATTGTTAAAAAAGTTGCCTTGAAACCATCTGTGCCATGAACATGGCGGACGCGCTGCAAAACGGCCCTAGGGAGCCCCAGCAGCATCCTGAATGCATTATCGTATTGGACCTGCAGAGCATTGACAGCCCTCTGCACATATGCTGTTCACTGGCAGCTAGAGTAAAAATTCTGATAAAAGGTTTTAAATAACAAAATCTTTAACCTCTCTTGTGCAGCGAGCAAACATGCGGTTCGGTCATTCGCTTTCCATATCACATTCGTCGTTCCAAGAATTTGTGACTATAGGCCCCAGATATTTGAAATCACAGACTATTTGAAGTTCAGTCTTACACAGCATAACCGGTGGAACCTTTTCCAATAATAATAATATCTGGGAGCAACTGGCAGCTTGCTCTTTTTCACGTTTTTCTGCAAGTCACGGCGACAGCATACTTCTTACACATATGCAACAGTTCTCTCAGAGCACTGAAAGATGGAGTCAGCAGCACCATGTCATCCGCATAGCTGATTATACAAGGTGTCGTTTTGCATCCTCGTCAAATTTCAGGAGGCTGCTATAAAAGACATATATAATCAAATAAAATTACGATACCTGCTCAATAATTAATACATACTTGTTTTTTAGTTATTTAAGTTTGACGGGATTTTAGAATACACCACTTTCACAGAACAGAATCACCCCGTTGCGTATGCATGCAGTAGCGTGTGTATAAAAGGGCAGTTACAGTGCGATATCACACGGGCCGCGTTTTAACATGCGTGTCCCACAGATGCCGATTTCTGAAAATTAAAAAAAAAACGTTACCTACTTATACATACATTACTTATTTATTGATTCCTGTCGAGAATCATTAGCATAGTTACCTCCTTGAATTTGACGAGGTTGCAAAACGACACCTTGTATTTAAACAAACTCCATCAACATGGCTCTCATAGTCTTACCAAGAGATATCGTATTACCCAGTAACTGGGTTGTGGAGGTCAGATAGGCAGTAGCTCCAATTAAAATACTGGTATCCAGCTTTATCCAGTTTGACTGGAAGCCGATCCCAACATGGTTGGAAAAAGGCTACGCAGATGTAACGTCGGGCCTATTTTACCTGTCTTGTTCTTTATTATTTCTTGTAATAATTTTATTTCGTTATTTAAAATACCATGAAGTTAATAGTTTCATTTTTAATAAACATTGATCGTTCATTGGCTTACTTAATAACGATGGCTACAAAATCCAATATGCTGATAGCATCGCTGTTGAAAAGGGCGTGGTCGCTCTTTTTTGCACACTGCGGTGTTAAGGCGAAGGTACTACATTTATTTATAATTCTCATAAGTTAGTTCTAGGCAAGAGTGCACTGTCCGACTGCATCATCGCTTAGTGATTCTCGCTCGCTGATTGGCTCTCAAAGAGCAACCATGTGAAAATCAATTGTCGTGGTAGGGCGCCCCAATGGGTACAGGATGTGGAGGAATGAAGATCATGTCGTAAAGGTAGTCGTAAAACTAGCTAATATTCTCATTCATTCAGTCATACATGCATTCATTCACTCATTCATTCATTCCTTCTCTGCCCATGCTATAAGATTGTGGAACTCACTTCCGACTAGTAGGTATAGCATTAGATTTAAAAACTGTTTCTCTATTCACATATCGAGTGAAAGAGCATTACCTTTCTTCTCAACTGTGAGTATTTTTATATAGGTACCTATGTATTTAATGTCGCCCATGGTATTTTTCTAAATATTCATGAAAAATTATCGAAAATTAACTTTAAAAGGGGGGTTTATATTTTTCATGTTGTTTTTGAGTAGCTTTTGTGACCTTGATTTACATATTTCACCATATCTCCGATGTTATTCGTTCGATTTGGATTCTGTTTATTATTTCTAAAAGCGTATGAGTTATTTTATCGGATTAACTATCGTTTTTTTTTTATTAAAATTTGTCGATTATGAAAAAAAAATGGAGAAGACATTTTATTCTAAAAAAATCAGTATTTATTTAAAAAACTCAAGTTTATGTCCATAAAATCCCCCATATCCCTATTGAGTATAGACTCAATATTTATTACTAATTTTAATAAGTTATTTTTTGTAATTTAGAAACATTGTAAAAACCGACCAATTGCAACCATGCTCCTAGCTTCTGACGTTTCATAAGTGCCCATGTAGGTTTATGTGAAATAAAATATTTTGATTTTGATTTTATGGAATTAGAAGACATGCTGCCACTTTAAATAAATTGAAATAAGGCCTTTTGTATACACACGTTTTTCTTGCCGTGAAAAAGTACGGTTTATTCGCCGTGTGTAGGCACGGGCGTCGGTGTAGTATGGGTCTCTATAGAAGCTTGTTGACAGACACGTTTTTTCTACAGCGCGGTTTATACGCCGTACCATAGAGAAACCGTGCCGTTTACGAAGGGAATAAGGATTTTAAAAAAATACATTTTTATAGATAATATTTTATTTAATGAGATTATAATACAGAGGTGTTACTTAATTCTAAACACGCCAAACTTTTACGTTTGATGGCGAGAGTTTTAAAAATTAAAGCTTTTTTTATTAAACAGTTACTTTAGAATACTCGCTATGATGCTCGCGGTATGAACGGGCCTGTGTTGAATTAACTTCGCCTTAACCCGTGTGTGGGTTACTTCGATGAAATATCAATTAAGTATAACCATTAAATGGTTAAATATTTATTCTGACGCGCCAATATAATGTAGTTGATATGATCTGTATCACGCCCTGTATTATTTTCTGGTGTAGGCAGAACTTTAGGTCATACATACCTACACGAAGTTGTAATGGGTTAGAGAACTGTAAAGCTGGCCCGCAGCTTAATTGCTCGATTCGGGGCCATATTGGTAAAATATGACGTCACGATAACATCAAGCAATTGCACCCTATGCATCCGAAATGCGAGAGGGCATGGGCAGCCGTCACCTCCTTCTGCGAAGCAGTAATGCTCGTGAAGGAGGAGGCGGGACGGTTGAGGGAAAGGCACGTTTCGCGCCCTCTCGCCCCTAGCCGCTGCGGGAGACGCCCAGGGCGTCGGGAATCCCGGGCGGATTTCCGGCCACCGTAGGCGCGGGCTTGCGGACGGTGAGCAATGGGTAGCTCATCGTCCGGTAAGGACCAGGCCCGGGTCGACGGCGCGTCGTATTCCACGCGCGCCTCAAAGAGATGTCGTCAGCACAAAGTAGGGGTCCACTAGGGCCGATGCCTGCCGGGGTCGCGGGAAGGTACTTATGGGTCACCGAGGCCCCCGCAACACAGGCAACAGGAAGGAATATGGGTGGGTTTTAGTCAGTAAGAGTCTGACACACCCTCCCGCTCCGCCCAGAGCGGGAGAAGTTATTTGATGATTTCCCACCCTCAAAAAAAAAAAAAAAATGCATCCGAAATCCGAAATATTTTTCAACGGCCTATCCAACGTTGCCCCACACTATGGGATAGACGAGAAAAAAAATAGCATCCCCACTACGTACAAGGGAGGTACTTACCCAATTTTATTTTCTAGATTTTATTTTAGCACTTTGTCGGCGTGATTAATATGTATACCCAAGCCAAATTACAGCTTTCTAGTACTAAGAGTCTCTGAGCTAAGCTGGGGACGGACAGACAGACAGACAGTCAGACAGACAGACGGACATGGCGAGACTATAGGGGTTCCTGGTTGACTATGGAACAGAAAGTATTATTTTTAAATAATTTACAAAATAAATATCTTTTATCCCTAAGTAGCAATTTCGTCGCCCCCTTTTACATGGGACTTAAACATAACTGGTGAAACGTGAGTGTACTTACACCTCTAACTACTCCTTTGGAAAATACAAGCGAGATGATAATATGTTATATAAAATAATGTAGTCTTTGTATTTACTTGTTTAAGTCGTGTCTATTTCGTCACATGGTCCCGGGTTGTTTAATTTTGTCATGAACAAGCGAGTTGCATATTTTGCCCCTACCATATTTGGAAACAGTTAATGTTAGTTGAAGATCTGTAGTTTTTCCAAATAGTATTAAAACTGTTAGTTTCATTTTTCAATTGTTTTTGATTTTATCTTTTTATTACGGACACTTTTAGGGGCTTGTATAACAGCCGCACGGGTCGATCGATTTGTAGATCTTTGACAGTCGTTACGGGTCGTCAGAAGCTCGAAAGTCTGACAACCAGTCTTACCAAGGGGTATCGTGTTATCCAGTAACTGGGTTGTGGAAGTCAGATAGGCAGTCGCTCCATGTAAAATACTGGTATTCAGCTGTATCCGGTAAGACTGGAAGCCGACCCCAACATAGTTGGGAAAAGGCTAGGCAGATGATGATTACGGACACTTTTAACGTGCACGTCTTTCTACATTGTTCTGAGATGTACCTATAATTGCTACATGAATGATGTAACCAATATTTTGCTAACAATATTTTAATTTAAAAGAGTGTCCGTGAAGTTTCTTGCCCGTTCCATAGGTACCTACTACGTTTTGGAATAGGCAAAGCTTCATATTTCTAACTGACCGCCTCCTTGACAGTACCAAAGTGCCTGTAAATGGTTTAATTGAAATAAATGCTTTGAGTTAGACTCAACTCAACTCAAAGCATTTATTTCCATTAAACCATTTACAGGCACTTTTGAATTGTCAAGCGGTCAGTTAGAAATATGAAGCTAGTTGCCCATTCCAAAACGCAGATCTCTATGGAGAACTCCAAGGACACTCTTTTAAATCAAGATATTACAAAATCCTGGGTAGGATTATTCTTGTTGTTGTTGTTGTTGAGAACAATGTAAAAAAAGATTTTAAATAAGCTCTGGCAGTTAAGGAGATGACCAGTCTGACGGTGCCCGTTTACGAACATGACGCGTGGTATAACACCATCCAGCTCAATCATTTTGTAGAGAACCGAATGATCCAACACACGCGCTAGCATGGCCGTTTTGCGTGGTAGAACCACTGTTTTGACGAATATTTTCCCCCAACTTGATCTTTCGTGTGTGTTCTTTCTTTAAATTGTTTTTGAAAAAAAAAAAAAAAAAAGAAAATACATTTAGTATTTTCTTTCTTTGTTTTTTTTTTCAACCATCATTGAGACATTTATGTGAGCATGGCTGTTTCAGAGCTACACGATTACTGACAAATGCTTGCACTGACTGGACAGGTCCACTCAAATTTGCGTGGTTCTTTCCTCAAAAATTCATTTCAGACATGGATTTACATGGTCCACACATGATCTGACCAAGATTATGTCTGGACTTTAAAAGAGACTTTGACCCTTGAGGGGTAGTCAGATAGGAAATGTCGACTCCATCTAGCTTATTATTATTATTTTTTATATATAGATTCTTCGTCTAATTACATTCAACGTAAACATAACTGAAGAAATGTGTTTCATCCTCATCATTATCTTGTATTTATCCCAATTTATTTGGGAACATGTCTTCTTCTTCCACACCGACTTGTCCATAAGTCGCCATCTCCATTTACCCCCCTTTCTATCCATTAATCATCTTTTACAGAGTCCACCCATAGTTGAAAACCACTTTAAAAAGAAATATAATGTGTTGCAGTTAAATACTTTTTGCAAAAAACACGTATAATATATTTTTCTTTTTAGATAAAAAGAAAAAAAATATTATACAACGTGTTTATTTTATATCCCATAACTCTAGGGTTACATTCTATAAGTAAAAATAATACAAAAAATCCTAAATCGTACATGTGGTCCAATCATCCATAGTTTCGAAGATATCATAATACTAACTCTAGACTCTCGATGTGTGTAGGTACGAGTATCTATGTTTCATTGATAATAACGAGTAATTCATTTTCACTGAATGCAATCATTCTTATTTAAAGCTAAGAAAATGCGACGTTGTCATATTTCACGTAAGCGTGTTTTACATTAATAACCGTGACTTTTTCGAATTATTTTGTATTAAAAATGAAAACAAAAAAATAATGATGATTGAAAAATAATTCATATACCAGTTAATTCTTTGATATGGTCTCATTCATGCCCTAGAGTGTTTTTTTTTGACATCCCATAGATATCAAAAAAACTTTTGTATAAAAGGAAAAATTTTGAAATATTCAAATAGTGTCTCTAAAGTTTAGGTGATAACTCCCTCTCACAGAGAAGAGGCCTGTGTCCCAGCAGTAAGAACATTACAAGCTAATTATATTATGTATGTTAAGTGAGGTGATAACAATTCGAGAATTAATAGTACGATCCTTACATTAAGTTACCATCACAGCTGACTACCCAAACTGGCGTGGCAGACTGCCTCACCACATCTCAGTAACCTGTCAATATTCATTATGTCAACGAATCAAAGATGGCGGCCGTTCTGTTTTCAAATCGCGTGCTTAGTAACACGATATCTGTCTAGCTTATAAAGTGAGTAGCGTGAAGGTATGAAAGAATTCGATACTTTGCAAAAAAAAATCTAGTGCTTTTTAAAAATATCAGTTTTATTTACCAGCGCAGCGCAGCGTGTAAAAATCGTTGATGTTTTTGTGAAAGAATTCTTGCAACTTCGTTTATACTATTAACTAATTTATTATGGTCATAAACTTCTGTAATTCGCGTACTTATGGGTCACCGAGGCCCCCGCAGCACAGGCAACAAGAAGGAATACGGGTGGGTTTTAGTCAGTAAGAGTCTGACATACCCTCCCGCTCCGCCCAGAGCGGGAGAAGTTATTTGATGATTTACCAACATCAAAAAAAAAAAAAAAAATATGGTCATTTTTGAGAACTTACGATTATATAACCTTTTCTTGTTATGCTCATATCTCTTTTACCTGAAATCCAACCAACACGATAAGTAGTTATAACATACCTAATTATTACATAAGACTACATCGTTGGTCTAACTCAGGTATGGCATGAACCTTTGACATGTTGAGGGCCAAACTTTAGCGTGCAAATACGTTCGCGGGCCGCGTTTAAAAGTAGGTAAGTACTTAGTGCATTTTTAAGTAGTGATCATATTTTTTGCGATAGATGTTAGACATGAAATAATACGACAATGTTATTATAGTACAATTTATTAAAATAACAAAATGAAATTTAAAAAAATGGTACATATAATTAAATCGTTAAATTTGCAATTGTTACAAACTACAAATACACCGAAATCAATGAGACACTTGAGCTTGAATTTGGGAAACTAATCCATCGATATTTGGATTAATTCGACTGATACAAAGACGTTAAGAATTTTCAAATTATCGTCAGTCAGTCTTGTACGATGTGTTGATTTATTAACTTTCATCAATGAAAAGAACTGTTCGCATTTATAAGTACTGCCAAACGCACAAATAGATCTTCTTGCGAATTTTCTAAGCTGCGGAAAATTGTCTTCTTCTAGGTATTTTTTGTAGAAATCGCACAACTCTACGTCTTCAAATTTGGATTTTAGGAGTGAGTTTTCTTGAATCTCGATCAACTCCATTTGTAAGTGTATTAGAGCATTTTGTACATTACATTTTGTAGGAGTAGCAAATAAACTGAAACGGTCTTCCATGTTTTTGAAGTCGCTAAATCTGTTCGAAAATTGTTGAATTGATCTGAAACGCTTTAAAATGGCTGTACAAATCATTTACTAACTGTCCTTGTTTTTGAAGTTTCAAATTTAAATCATTCAAATAGCCTGTAAGATCGATCAGAAATGCTAAGTCACATATCCATTTTGGGTCACTTAATTCAGATAGTGGTTTATCTTTTATTTTATTTATTTTATTTTATTCTATCTCATTTCTAAGCTCGTAAAACCGTTTCAACATTTTTCCTTTGCTCAGCCATCTGACTTCACAATAATATGTTACGTCGTTACATTCAGCTTATATTTCATCCAAAAGCGCCTTGAACTGACGATGGTTAAGACCTCGGGACCGAATAAAGTTGATGGTTTTTACTACCACATTCATAACATTCTGGAGTCGAATGGACTTAGAACACAAGTTCTGTTGGTGGATAATGCAATGAAGGACTATCAAATCATCTTTTTGCACATTTAATTCTGTTGCTTTTTCATTCAAAATTCCGATGAAACCTTTGAAATGAAATGAAATGAAATTGTTTATTCTGTAAATAGGATATGAGAATCACTTTTACACGTCATATTAAAAAATAAGCTACATGGAGTCGACATTTCCTATCTGACTACCCCTGAGAAGAAATGGCGAAACAAACTCAAGGGTCAAAGTCTCTTTTAAAGTCCAGACATAATCTTGGTCAGATCATGTGAGGACCATGTAGATCCATGTCTGAAATGGTCTTTTGAGGAAAGAACCACACAAATTTGAGTAGACCTGTCCAGTCAGTGCAAGCATTTGTAAGTAATCGTGTAGCTCTACTCAAAACTTAAGGAGCTCAACGACTCGACGAACAATACCAAGGAAAGGACAATTGGGTTGGCTGCATAAAGTACTCAAAATGCCAGACCATCATTAAAACTAAGAGAAAAAAAAACAACAAGAAATAAATAAAATTGACCCACATAGTGCTCACATTCACAATAATTAAAGTAATATAATACTTTTCAAGGTACATAAATATTCACTTAATTTTGATTATAATATTCATCAATGTCAATATGTATATATAGTTGTACATAATGATGATTTTGCATAATTTAAATGTCAAGTTTTATGGTTTTAGTATACGGCTTATCAGAGCGAGCAGCTCAATCCCAAGCTTTTTTGTCTTCTAAATAATCTGAAATTTTATAGTACCCTTTTTTACAAAGTTTGGTTTTAATACAGCTTTTAAATCGTTTAATGGGTAAATTTCGAATAGCAATAGGAAGTTTGTTGTAAAAGCGTATACATTGACCCATGAACGAGTTGCCTACTCTGTGGAGGCGAGTGTGAAGTACAGCAAGATTATGTTTATTCCTGGTATTTAAACTGTGGATATCGGACATTTTCTTAAAATTTGATATATTTTTGTGTACATACATAAGATTATCAAATATATATTGAGAAGCTACAGTCAGAATATTTATTTCTTTGAATTTTTCTCGAAGGGAATCTCTTGGACCTAGGTTGTAAATGGCTCGAACAGCCCTTTTTTGTAAAACAAAGACGGTATTAATGTCCGCACAGGTTCCCCAGAGAAGAATCCCATATAACATAAGACTATGAAAATAACTAAAATAAACAATTCTGGCCGTTTATCTGTCGAATTTTTTTAACAGCATAGGCGGCCGAACTTAGCCTTCCTGACAATTTTTCTATGTGTGGGCGTCATTGTAATTTAGCGTCAATAGTGATTCCAAGAAAAACTGTCGACTCAATAGGGTCTAACTCTATTCCATTAAGTTGAACATTGGTAGTTAGCTGCCTGACATTTGGCGTTGAAAATTTAATGAGTTTAGTCTTTTTTTCGTTCAGGAGAAGTTTATTTACATTAAACCAATGGACAACTATAGAGAGTGCATCGTTAACATGTTCAAAGTTGACCAGCAGTCGTTTGATTTTAAAAATGTCATCTGCGAACAAAACAATCTTGTGATTATCCCTTATGTGATAAGGTAAGTCATTACGTAAGCCGACCATAGAAGGTGCACCATCAGTGCATACTCCAATTAATTTTGACCATGGCAAGCCAAAACTTGTGAATACCTTTTGAACTTCAATAAAAATATCCTCTCCTGTAGTGGTTCCTTTAAGCGGCTGTAAAGCAAGCAATTCCTCAGTAACAGTGAACTCCTTATCAACACCTCGAATAAATATAGCCAGTTGAGCTGTGTCAGACAAATCGGTGCTCTCGTCTAATGCTATGGAAAATTATTCAAAACCAGCCATACGGTCAGTCAATGTTGTTTCTATATCATTAGCCATCATTTCTATACGTCGAACAACAGTTCGTCTTGACAAACTAATTTTTTCAATTTCATTTTTCTTTTCGGGACACAAAATACTGCAAACTTCTAACATACACTCCTTGATAAATTCTCCTTCGGCAAATGTTTTTAATGCCTTTGCCAATTTTGAGCTAATTATAAAACTAGTTTTGACAACGTTATCAAGTTGTGTTCTTTGTTTATGCAACATTTGTTGCTGTTTTTCCAAATTTGCGGTAAGCTTCTGGATTTTGTCTGTTCTTAATTGTCCTGTCAGTGAGTGCAGCGTAGCATGCTTAGTTGAGTAATGCCTCTTTATATTGAATTCTTTCATTACTGAAATGGATTCATTACACAGCAAACAAATTGGCTTACCATTGTGCAAGATAAAAAAGAATTCTTCAGTCCATTTTTCTTGAAACTGGCGACCCTCTGTATCTACTTTTCGTTTCTTTCCACCAGACATCATTTTTGTTTACTTTTCGTTCAATAAGCTTAATTAACAAACTATAGTTAGTGACTGTTGACGGCTCGAGCAGTTCGCTAGGATATCGCTTGTCCAAGTTATCACCTAAGTGGCTCGAATAGAACTGAACTAACGTTCGGGCCATCCACCCACTTATATAGGCAAAATGCAGGAATAATCTGGAATAAACTAGTTTAGAATAATTGAGAAGCAATAAATCTTTTGATGTGTCGCCCGTGAGGCGGCAAACCTCAAAGAATTTGATCGAACAAGCCGAGTGGCGGCGATTCCAAAGAGTGAGGTGGCAAACATCAAAGGATTTGATGTTTGGCGCCTCACTGTCACTCCCGTGAGTATAAGTACCTCATATAATATTTTTTAAATTGGGTTTTTTCAAAATGTCTCGCGGGCCGAATAATATCTAACAGCGAGCCGGATGCGGCCCGCGGGCCGGTTGTTGCCCATATATGGTCTAACTGGTCACAAGCTCGACTGCTGCCTAAATTCCGGAAGGGATACCGAGGCCCCTGGCAACACGGGCAACAGAAGGAACACGGGTGGGTTTTAGTCAGTAAGAGTCTGACACACCCTCCCGCTCTCCAGAGCGGAAGAAGATATTTGATAATTTACCAACCAAAAAAAAAAAAAACAAAAAACTGGGTTACCAACCATACTGTTAAAGCAGTATATATATATATACTGATTTTCACTCTAAAATACTGTTTACTGTTCAACAAAAATAAAGTATATGAATATCGTCCCCGTAGAACGAAAAGTCTTTAGTCGAAAATTACCAAAATGAGATTCGAGGCCTCAAGAAAGAAGACGTCAAATTCCATTTTCATTTTCATCATCCCCAGGTCATTAAAGGTCCTATTGGGTTTCTGCATCAGGTACATCTCAGTTTCCAGTATCAGTAGCCTGTCTTTGCCTCGTTGATGGCAATAGGCTCGCACATAATCAATAAATTTGAGTGAACCTTCTATTCTGGTTACCACTTCGCAACTTTCATTATCATTTTCATCATCCCCAGGTCAGGCAAGGATCCTATTGGGTTTCTGCATCAGGTACATCTCAGTATCCAGTATCAGTAGCCTGTCTTTGCCTGGTTGGTTTGCCTCACCAATAATCAATAAATTTGAGTGAACCTTCTGTTCTGTTTACCACTTCGGGGAATACAGGTGTAATAACTACCACGTTATACCACAGTCCCCAGCTTCGATAGCGTGATGATATGCACAGAACGTGTCGCGTTACCTGTAATAGTATATGTTACAATCTGGCAGACTACGTACGTACACGCGAGAGGCATTGAATCGTCAGAAGGGATGGTGGATGTAAAGTGACATGTTTTGTCGAGTGTGGCTTTAATGAGAGGTGGTTGATAATCCTAACTATATAATTACGTATATATATGTATATATCGACGGGCTATGTCGGTAACCTTGGTTCGCCTGCGGATCTCTTCATTCCTGATTCGATCACGTAGGGAAACTCCAAGCATAGCCCTCTCCATTGCCCTTTGAGTGACTTTTAGCCTTTTAATAAGGCCCATTGTAAGCGACCACGTTTTAGTGCCAAGTGCACTGGCAACACGCACTGGTCAAAGACTTTCGTCTTGAGACATTGCGGTATGTGGGACGAGAAGATATTGCGTAGCTTCTCGAACGCTGTCCAGCCAAGTCGGATTCGACGATTGACCTCTTTCTCGAAGTTGGACCTACCTAACTGGACAGTTTGTCCTAGGTAAACATACTCGTCCACAACTTCGAGCGTAGCGTCTCCGATCTTCATGAGAGTGGGTGTAACATGGGCATTTGACATGACCTTTGTCTTGTCCATGTTCATTTTAAGACCCACTCTTTCGGAAGCTCGCTGAAGCTGTGGTCATCGAGCATTGTACTGAGGTCCTCCATGACAACTATATCGTCGGCAAACCGAAGGTGATTGATGTACTCGCCATTGATGTTGATGCCTGGCCCTTTCCAGTCCAGAACCTTGAAGACATCCTCCAGTGCAGCGGTGAATAGTTTGGGAGGTTACAAGGTTACCGACATAGCCCGGCCATTGTTCGCAGAACAGATGGCCGATCGGGCCGAAAGGTTCTGGAGTGGCGACCGCGTACCGGAAGACGTAGCGTTGGAAGGCCTCCTACAAGGTGGACCGATGACCTTGTGAAGGCCACAGGAATCCGCTAGATGCGGAAAGCACAAACCGGTCGAAGTGGCGATGCTTGGGGGAGGCCTATGTCCAGCAGTGGACGTCTTTCGGCTGAAATGATGATGATGATGATGATATATCGACGGTTGAAAGGTAATAGGGTTATAAGCAACAAAAACCAAATTTTTCAGGACAGCAGTTTCAAGTATCAAATTGTAGAAAAATGGACGTAATTTTTTTATTTACGAGTATTGTCATATTGTGAAGATGGAAACAGCTCTAAGAACCAGAAAAATATTTATTTGATATGAGGTTGTTTTATATGGTTTATGCCGCTTAGATTGAATGCGATAGTGAGTTTGTTTGTTACGCTTTCACGCTAAAACGGCCGAACGGATTTGGACGAAATTTGGCACATGGCACTATGACCTGGATTTCTAGGACATAGGATACTTTTATCCCGATATTTCCACGCGATCGATACTTATGCAGGTGAACACGCGAGGTGCAGCTAGTGTTTAATAAAGGTAGAGTAGGTACGCGGATAATAATAGCATATAGACTTAGGATCCACTTGCACCCCAAATCACTAAATGATGCGTTTAGCGCTAAATGAATTTAAAACATCGGCCTATTTCGGACAATCTTTTGAAGATGACACAGAATGATGTTTTACGTTTAGCGTTACGGAGCAGAAATATTATGATTTGAATAACTTTTAAATCTGTTATTACGCCTTCATATAATGTAAGTAAGCTATGCAAAAAATGTTTGTTCCAATTCCTTAAATCTCTAAAAAAGAGGTACACAAAAATTTCAATTCAATTTTCATGTGAATTTCAAAATAACCTATTTTACCCGCGTGGTGCATGATTTTACAAAAACGTTGAAATTTTTTTTTCTTATCAAAAGCATAAATATGAATTTAAAAATCCCTATTATAAGAAATGCTGGGTTTCTCACACAAACTTTCATCCCCCATATGAACCCCTTTAGGATTATTATATCCTTCCCCAGGATACAATCTATCTTTTTGCTAAATTTTATCGAAATCCGTTCAGTGGTTTAGGCGTGAAAAGGTAACATACAGACAGACAGACAGAGTTACTTTCGAATTTATCAAAATCAAAAGTCATTTATTCAAACTAGGCTGAGAATCAGCACTTTTCGAAAGTCAAAATTACATAAGACAGTCCCCCAAAAACGTTTGTCCTTTACCACTTCTTAGTGTTTTAGCTGGGAAGAAGAAGTGGCGCAATGAACTCCCCAGCAGCACACCTGTCTGTTTAGTTAGATAAACTTGATTCAATACAAATTGTATGCAAAGTAAGAAATACTATGAAACACAAAATATTAAATTAAATTACTTGCCATATGTTAGCCAGCACACGCCAATATACCAACAAAACAATGAAAACTGTACTCAAGCAGAAATAGAAACAACACAAGATAAAAACGCAAGCAGAACTTAATACCTAAATAAAAGCCAACAGGCATAAAGGGCGTGTCCGCTTACATAAGGCTATGGGTGTAACTAGAAATGAGAAATGATAAACTAGCACCAAAGAAGTAAAATAAATAAAAAGTTAATTACTAATAACAATAATAAAACCATGGTCAGCAAGACGACCAGTCACCACAAGCAGGGGAGCGATTCTAACAACATTGTTCTGAAATTGCAATTGAACCTCGGCTTAATCAGGGCTTTCAAGCGTTTTCTTATTGTACTAATGAACATCGATCGACCTGCGGTTAAGACTTAGTTGACGCTAACGATCGACCGAAACATTCTTAAGTTCTATTCTACTAATACGATCGAACATCAAAGAGACTTTAAGAGACGTTAACTCATATTCTACTAATATTTGACACACGCTTCAATCGAAACGATACTGAACTGTGTCGGTTCATGTGTCAAAATCAGCGATTCAACATAAGTTGGTACAAAGCTACTTTTTCCGGACCATACGAGATCATTTTCGTTTATTCTCATGAAAATTATGGTTTAAGCATATGAATCTGGTTGAATTTGCCCAATAGGTTACCAGTGCATTCGTAAATAAAGTTGTAAGTGATAAAACTTTCAATGTAACTACAAAACATCAGCTAAGATCCTCGAAATCATCCAAGCTAGAACAGTCAGTTTTACCTATTGGTAACGGACCTTGAAACTATACTTGAGTCAAGTTAAACCCTTCCCCACAATCTTGGGTGCGACCACGCCTGTTCTCATCTTATGGAATCGTCAGTAAACAGTACCTAATTGATGCATAATATGATAAAAGTTGTATTGTTTTCATCTTAGTGTGACCTTATTGTGAGTTATACGTGTGTCAACGTAAATATTTACTTTAACTTTTTGCTTTTGTAGGCAGACAGGCGTATGTACTAGGTACGCACCGGAATATATTTGATGTTAGAACTAATGTTATAGGAAAACCATTGAATACTTATCACATCACACACCATACCGACAACAAACAACATACAAATAACACACAAACAACATACAAAGATAAATAATTTTAGGATCAGTAAGTATCAACCTACTGATCCTAAAATTATTAATCTTTTTTCAATGACATGCAACAGCGACTACTGGCATGGCTGGCTTTCCGCCATCCCAGCAGTAGTATTCCATTCCCGCTGTTTCTTTAGATTAAAGTAAATCTATCAGACATTTAAAATCCGTTTCGTTTTACGCGAATCGAACCGCCCAGGCTGTTTCCTTTAATTTATAAAGAAAGTCTGATAATTTGCAATAATTAAAATGTATGGAAAAAAATATTTACTTTTCCTGTGGTAAATATAACGGAAAATAAGTTTTGATGGGCTTAATATTCGTATAAACTTTATTTCTTATTTAAACATTTTTGTTATGATAACATTATAAACTTACTAATTGAACTGTAGGCAACACTCATTCATTGCCATTCATTCCCGTAGTGATTGGGTTGGGTTTCGAGTTGGTTACAGTCACAGTTTCAGTTTTTGTCATAAAAATAGAAGAATAGGTTTATGGGCGACGAACGAGAGCCGAACGAAACCAAACCATTGATGAGACGGTACAGAGCGTATAACTTTGCAAATTAGTAGAATCGGCCCCACGAGCATAACAAAAAGTTATAGTACTATATCGATATGAAATAGTCACTAATTTACTTCTCACAGGGTAATTAGGCCACGGAATCGGACTAATAAGATTTCTAAGGTCGATTAGTTGGGTTCAGTCTCTTGATAGGGAAAAACTAAATTACTTTCCATAATTAGGGAAGGTAAATTCTCAAGGGTAATACATAATATCATCTGATGATTAAAAAAAACCGGCCAAATGCGTGTCGGATGAAGGGTTCTGTAGTTACTTGGGGATTACTTGGTCTAATTATGGTCAATTCTCCATTATTGGTATAATTATGGTCAATTCTCCATTATTGGTATAATTATGGTCAATTCTCCAACTGCCAATTTAAGTTGGTCGACTATTACTCGATAACTTGTAAAGCCTACTTAGCTGTGATAGTTTTCCTTTTAATTTCATTATATGTACTACTTTTTTTTTTGGATGGGAAATCATCAAATAACTTCTCCCGCTCTGGGCGGAGCGGGAGGGTGTGTCAGACTCTTACTGACTAAAACCCACCCGTATTCCCTGGTCCTTACCGGACGGTGAACTATCCATTGCTCACCGTCCGCAAGCCCGCGCCTACTGTGGTCGGAAATCCGCCCGAGATTACCGACGGCCAGGGCGTCTCCTCCGGCGGCTAGGGGCGAGAGGGCGCGAAATTTGCCTTTCCCTCAACCGTCCCGCCTCCTCCTTCGCGAGCATTACTGCTTCGCCGAAGGAGGTGACGGCTGCCCATGCCCTCTCGCTCCGTACCATGGCCTGAACCAGGGTCGAACGCGAGAGATCTCTGCCGCCGATCGCCTCCACGAGGACACGGTGGTGCTCTGCCCAAGCCGGGCAGACCTCCACCCTATGCTCCACCGTGTCCTCCGGCATTATATGTACTACTGCCATGAATATTTTCATATCTCCAAAAAAAAAAAAACCATTTAGCTGGCAGGGGGGATTCTTGACTCTATCAAAAATTAGCTTGGTATTACGCAAACAAATTCTTGAATCGAAAAATGGTGTTCACAGACTCGATATTTTTGAACGGCCTATTTAACGATACTCCACACTATGGGATAGACGAGAAAAAAAATATCATCCCCACATTACGTGCAAGGGAAATACCCAAAGTTTTTTTTTTCAAGATTATATGTTAGCGCTTTGTCGGAGTCATTAATATGTATACCTATGCCAAATTACAGCATTCTAGTAAGCGTCTTTGAGCTACAGCGGGGACAGACAGACGGACATGGCGAAACTGTAAGGGTTCCTTGTTTACTACGGAACCATAAAGACGAGCAAGCGTTACAATAGTCGCGTATGATGTGTAACATCTGACATCCCACCTTGGTGATAAGCAACTGAGCAGCGATAGAAATGTACTTACTTATTTCATGCTCAAGCTATCACTTCCTGTCTACACACTTACGTCCCGTTTCATGAAATCACTCCCACAGCAAGCGGAAAGATAATACACATCAATAATCTGGCAATGTCATTTTCTTACAACGATTTAGTCAGCTTCGAAGTATTTATGTGCGTGATTCAGTACCGTAAAACGGGGTGAATAGGGACGCAGGGGTGAATCGGCTGCCGGGGTCGCGGGAAGGTACTAATGGGTCACCGAAGTCACTGCAACACAGGCAACAGGAAGGAATACGGGTGGGTTTTAGTCAGTAAGAGTCTGACACACCCTCCCGCTCCGCCCAGAGCGGGAGAAGTTATTTGATGATTTCCCATCCAAAAAAAAGGGGTGAATCGGGATTATTTCAACGTTAAAATTCATTATAAAGTATCTTTAAAATGGATGAAGCGCTACTGCTGAGCGCGAGGTCATGGGTTCGATTCCCGGGTCGTGCAAAGTGTTATTGGGTTTTTCTGTCTGGAATTCCTCAGTAGCAGCCCGGAGTCTGGATTTGTGCCCAGTTGACGGCAATAGGCTCGCCCCCCTATTACATGGGACTTAAAACATAACTGGCGAAATGTGGGTGTACTATAGGTACACCTCTGCCCAACCCTTCCGGGAAACAAGGCGTGATGTTATGTTTATGTTATGTTTAAAATAGGTTTTGACGTTGAAATAATATAGTTTGTTTTGCCAAAAAAGGACTGTAATGTGTTTACTGTATAATTATTAATTACTATTTTACCTGTAGTTACGACTGAGAGCAGTGGTGACTTAGTAATAACGGCCGTGACTTACGAGTTGTAGGTCGTAGGTTCGAACCCGAAAGGGCGGTTTACTTTGTGTAAATTATTTCATCACCACTGCTCTTAAAACGGTATAGCAAAATATCATGAGGAAACCGGCATATCCTAGAACCAAAAATTCGATGACATGTGACATCTACCAACCCGCACTGGGCCCGCGTGGTAGTTTACGGCCCACTCCCTCTCACAGACAGGAGGCCTCTGTCCCAGCGGTGGAAACATTATAGGCTGATTATGTATGTTATGCGACTAACTTTCCTTGTTGGCAGCAAACGGTGTTATTTCAACGTTAAAATCCGTTTTAAAATTTCATTCCAATTCACCCCTGCATCTCTGTTCACCCCGTTTTACGGTAATTTCATTTACAAAACAAATGATTTGTTTTCTTTCATAAGTTATGTACTACTTCTAGTGGTTGAAGTGACCTTTTAGACAAAAATTGCCTGCGTTAGGACACTTCGCTCTGCCCATCATGCATTAGGGAGATACCGGCGGCGTAGTTCGCCTTAAAAGATGCCAAAATAACAAGATTCTTTCGATTGGTGCGCACCATAGGGATGGTGATTCTTTCCGAAAAATATCGATTTTTAAATCGATTCGAAACGAAATCTGATAAATCGATTCACAAAACAATCGAGGTTTAAAAATAGTTTTTTACAGAAATCATTCTTACTTCGATTTGCTTTTCGAGTTTGTATTTTCTTTGTTAACGTTAAAAAATACGTTTCTAATATTATTTTATTTATTTCTTTTACCTATTTACGAGCGACGAAGGAAACTAAGTACACAGCCATCTAGCTTTAAACTTTAGCTTTGTAACTTTTTGAGTAATTTAGTGAACAACACATTCAACTAATTGTAAGTTTACGGTTCAGGTGCCTACCAAAACAGAAAAATCAAATCTCGATTTTCTAGGGTGAAATATCGATTCACTGGATCGATTCCGTACAGTTCCGTAGTCTATGACGGATATCGATAAAAAGAAAATTTTTGGTCTAATTCGATTAATCGATCTCAGATCGCCATCCCTAGCGCAACGAAATGAGGCCAACGATTCTACATAATGGCGCCGATTCCCTTGTTCACAAACTAAACTAAATTTAAGTTCAGTGCATCTTTTTCTTTCTATTTCATTAAGAAAAGGACAGAAGTTAAATTTTAGTTTAGTCCTGTCAAATTAATCAGCGCCTGTCACTACTCTATACAAGTTTAGACGTGATTAAAAACTTGCCTACTAAAATCACGTCAATTTACGTCAAGCGCTGATTAATTTGACAGGACTAAACTAAAATTTATCTTCTGTCCTTTTCATAATGAAATAGAAAGAAAAAGATGCACTGAACTTAAATTTAGTTTAGTTTGTGAACAAGGGAATCGGCACCAATATTTGATAAACAGTGCACTAAAAAACCGAATTGTGGCACTAGTCCAAGTTCCGGAGACGAAACGCGGTAAATTAAAAGTCGGTGGATTTTTAAAGTAATGCCAATTATCGGTTTAAGTGGGAAGTTATTAGTGTCAATAGTAAGTATTGTTTGTGTAGATGTAGGCCGATTATTGGGGGCCTCGGAAAGCACGTTAAGCCGTTTGTCCCGCGGCTGTCATCCGTAGATCTTTGACGGTCGTTGCGAGTAGCTGGAAGCCCGAAAGTCTGACAATCAGTCTTATCAAGGGGTCTCGTTTTCTCTAGGTAAAATACTGTTATTCAGTTGCATCCGGTGAAACTGGAAGATGACACATGATAAAGAAAGGGGGAAGGCTAGTCTAGGCAGATGATGACAATTTTACGTGTGTCAGTCATCTCAGCGACACACTATTGAGATTTCAGCATTGGCCGCAAACATTTTAATCCTTCAGAAATCATTTCGGAAAGAAAAACGTATTTTGCTTCTAATAATCAAGGCAATGATACGAATTCGTTTATTACGAAATCGCCATCTTTGATTCTTAACATCGGTGAAAGTTTACTTATGTATCTACCGCCCTAATCAAGACAGACAGACCCTGAGAGACACATCCAATATGTCAGTCAACATTAAGGAACTTTTCCTGAAGATTCGATCTGGGGCAGTATTTTTGCAGGGGCCGTACCGTAATCATTTGCTAGGCAGTTGATATGCAAGTTAAAGTAACAGTTAATGTTGCACAGGACTTGGTCCAAAATCGCTTGACACTACACTTTTCATCTAGTCTTGACGAGCTGAGTGTAGCGCACAGACAGATGCACAGACAGTCAGACAGTTGTCAGTGATAATAAATATCTATTATTATCCCAATACATAATCAGCCTATAATATTCCCACTGCTGCACATAGGCCTCCTTTCTGTGAGAGGGAGTGGGCCGTAATCCACCACGCGTGCCCAGTGCGGGTTAGTAGATGTCACATGTCTTCGAATTTTTGGTTCTAGGACATGCCGGTTTCCTCACGATGTTTTCCTTCACCGTTTTGAGAGCAGTGGTGATGAAATAATATACACAAATGTAAAGCGCCTGTTTGGGTTCGAACCTACGACCTACAAGTCGTGGCCGTTACCACTAACTTTATCCCAATAACTAGCTGAAATTTAGCCTGGTTGTCTGACAACCAATCTCACCAAGGGGTATCGTGTTACCCAGTAACTGGGTTGTGAAGGTCAGATAAGCAGTCGCTTCATGTAAAATACTGGTATTCAACTGCACCCTGTTAGATTGGATGCCGATCCATCCATCCAGCCATCTTAGTTGGGCAAAGACTAGCTAGATGATGACTTTTGCATGAGGAACAGGGTGTAAAGTTCACTCATCCTCCATAGAAAGCCTTCCGACCTTCCGACCTTTCCGGGTGTCGTGTCTAGTGGGCAACTGCACGACGGTTGATGTCGGGATGTTGTATATATGCTAGTTGCGCGGTAAACTCTGCTTGCACGATGCAGGATTTTGCGTGACGTCAGTGTGTTGCGTAGTTCGCATGTGGCGATGTAGATGCCGCCACAGACTAGGTGAAATGTATCGTTACTACTTAAGACGCTGACAACACCTAAAACGCGGTCACTGTCAGATGGCATAGAAAAGAACGAGAAGCGCGATGACACAACGCTTGTAATTTATTGTAAAATATGAAGCAATTATCTATTTACTCAAAATTGAGTTGAGTAATCGAAAATTAAAAACAACCAAGTTCTGCATTCATATAAGAGGTTCTTTTTATTAATTAAATACGTAACGTATACTGATATTTAATACTGATATTTTGGATTAGAACTCAAGTTAAGAGGTTAGTTTAACGTTAGTTTTTATAGAGATTTTTTTTCAAATCGTGTTTTGGTAACAACCAAGTTCTTGGAAATATGTTAATAATTAACATATATTTTTTCCTCTACCACAAACTATACAGATTTGGCAATATTTTTTCTTAAGAGGAGCCTATTTTGGTCAATTGCGTCTTGTTAGCGCCTTAACATTAATATATTCCCATTTAGTGATAAATCGCATCAAAAGCTACAAGTTACGACGTACTGATCAAATAAGACGCCGTAATGATATGAAACTTAATAAATTAATCAATTCTGTGAGAAAATCGTTGCTCCCTGCTATGTCACGCGAATATGTCTGCATGTCGGGAACAAGGTAAAACAGGGAAGCGATTTTACATGCCCGGGAGTAAATATTATATTACCTAGTCAACGATTTTAGAAAGAGACTGAAACAAATGTATCATGGGTGACAGTTTATTTTCTAAAACTCAACATAAACATATCATCACGCCGTATTCCCCGAACAGTTAGGCAGAGGAGCACCTATATAGAACACCAAGAGATCGCTAGTTATGTTTAAGTCCCATGTCTATGGGGGCGAGCCTATTGCCATCAACCGGGCGCAAATCCAGATTCCGGGCTGCTGCTATTGAGAAATTCCACATAGAAAAACCCAATAACACTGCCCGGGGATCGAACCCAGGACCTCATGCTCAGCAGTTGTGCTTGCGAGCACTAGACTAACGATGGAGCCAGATGTAAAGCTCGATGTGCACAATGTAAGTACATACATAATCAGCCTATAATGTTCCCTCTGCTGGGACACAGGCCTCCTGTCTGTGAGAGGGAGTGGGCCGTAATCCACCACGCGGGCCCAGTGCGTGTTGGTAGATATCACATGTCTTAGAATTTTTGGTTCTAGGACATGCTGGTTTCCTCACGATGTTTTCCTTCACAGTTTTGAGAGCAGTGGTAATGAAATAATTTACACAAAGTAAAGCACCTGTCTGGGTTCGAACCTACGACCTACAATGTAAGTAAATATTTGCGAAATAAACCTCAGATATTGTTGGTTTTCTTTATTCTTATTCGCGAATGCTGAACTTGGGGTCCTTTGATTCTCAAGTCGAGTTTTTCCATCAAGTCTCTCAGTAGCCTGCAGGCTTAGTATTTTTTTTTTGTTCATACAAAATACGTTGGTTTGTTTTGTACTTTTAAATCAAAAATAGTTTAATGGAGTAATTCAGTCAGATTAGATTTGTGCCCTGGTAAAGATGCTCCACTCGAGTGTGAATCCTTGGGTTCATTCGAGCAATCGAGTCTGGTATAACCACGCTGGGGTCGGTGCATTTCGTTCATTAATTTCATGTTAAAGACGCTCCACTCGAGTGAATTGTTACATTCCATATTGGGTTGGGCAGAGGTGTACCTGTAGTACACCCACATTTAACCAGTTATGTTTAAGTCCCATGTAATAGGGGGCGAGCCTATTGCTACCATTCGGGCACAAATCCAGACTCCGGGCTGCTACAGAGAAATTCCAGATGGAAAAACCCAGTAATATTTTGCCAGACCCGGGAATCGAACCCTTATGGTCACGCTTGCGACCACTGAAGTGACGAGGCAGCCAAAAAAATTACATAGGAATGAATATTCATCTGCTTCTTGAATTATTTTTCGATTATGTGGTAATAAGGTGAAAGTAAATTCAACATCGTTGAATCGGTTCGCTAATGAATATTTTTTTTTCATCATCTGCCTGCATATTTTTTTATCATCCGCATATTTTTTTATCATCTGCATATTTTTTTATCATCTGCATATTTTTTTATCATCTGCATATTTTATATCATCTGCATATTTTTTTATCATCTACATCTTTTTTTATCATCTGCATATTTTTTTATCATCTGCATATTTTTTTTTCATCTGCATATTTTTTTTCCAAACTATGTTGGGGTCGGCTTCCAGTCTAACCGGATGCAGCTGAATACCAGTATTTTACATGGAGCGACTGCCTATCTGACCTCCACAACCCAGTTACTGGGTAACACGATACTCCTTGGTGAGACTGGTTGTCAGACTTTCGGGCTTCTGACGACCCGTAACGACTGTAAAGATCTACAACTGACAATTTTTTTTGTCTTTTACACTCATGAATAAATATTTCACTTATTTTATTGCCTATTGAAAGACAAATATGAGCAAAAATTGAACAACGGGCTTTCAAGTGACGATATTTATGTATACCTAGGTAGGTATACATAAATTTCGTCACTCTATGTACCTACTATGGCTAGCCTAGGAAGGCTACTATAGCTCTTGAGCTACCCATTGCTCACCGTCCGGTAAGGACCAGACCCGGGTCGACGGCGCGTTGTATTCCACGCGCGCCTCAAAGAGATGTCGTCAGCACAAGCATAGGGGCCCACTAGGGCCGATGCCTGCCGGGGTCGCGGGAAGGTACCAAAGGGTTACCGAGGCCCCTGGCAACACAGGCAACGGAAGGAATACGGGTGGGTTTTAGTCAGTAAGAGTCTGACAACCCTCCTTCAGAGTGGGAGAAGTTATTTGATGATTTCCCATCCAAAAAAAAAAAAGGCTACTATAGCTCCCTTCTACCCCTTCGGGAAATACAGACGTCATGTTATATTACCGCAAAACTAACTCTGGCCAGCGCTCACCAGTGCGCCGCATGTTTGACCCACATAATAGAACTTTTGAAAATACTGACATCATCAATTGTCCAATGAGTAGATTCAAAAGCCTCACCGCTCCTCTTTATTAAGGCGCTGACAAGAGGAAAATTACCAAAATAGGCATGTCTTAAGAAAAAAAATGGCCACATCTGTATATGTAGTTTGTGCTATCGGACAAAATATATGTTAATTTTAAACATATTTCTCAGAATTTGGTTGTTACCAAAACACGTTTTAAAAAAATCTTGATACAAACTAACGTTAAAATAATCTTTTACCTTGAGTTCTAATCCAAAATATCTGTATTAAATATCAACATACGTTACGTATTTAATTAATAACAAGAACGTCTTAATTGAATGCAGAACTAGGTTGTTTATTATTTTCGATTACTCAACTCAATTTTAATAATAATAATAACAATAACTCTTTAATTCAGATTACAGGATCCATAATGTGTTAGTATTGCCTTAACCTGCTGTTAGTGAAAAATGAATTAGAACAAAAGTGACATCACAAATAAAAAAAACAATTAATTTTGCACATGTACGTCTGTACGCACATGTCTCCCAGCCCAGTGCCTAATAAACGGCCCATCAATTTTTTCCGCCAGTGTACCTAAAATATTGTTCGGACTACCTCGGAATCGCCGCAGCATAGATGCACTTCGCTTGTGCATGATGGCAAAAAAGTCATCCAGTCTGGCTTCAGCAAACATGCTTGATGCGCTGCAAAACCGAGGCAGTCCCAACAGCATCCTGAGTCCGTTATTATATTAGACACGCAGGGCGCTGTAGGCCTTCTGCGTGTACCTAACCCACAGGGTGCACGAGTAAAGCGTCTGGCAATAAGCTCTGAAAAGAGTTAGCTTTACCTCCTTCGTGCACCGCGTAAACCTGCGAGCACGCATATTGCATCGAGCTGCCAACGCCCTACGTTCCCTATCAATATCTTGGTCGTCCGTAAGACCATCCGTGACCACATGACCGAGATATTTAAACTGAGTGACCACCTGCAACGGAATTCCACGCAACGTTACAGGTGGAATATCTGCAGGTGTATTTTTAGGTACTTTTAACACCATAACTTCACTCTTAGTGGCATTATACCTCAATCCATGAGCCTCCGCATAACTCTCACAGACGGCCAGCAGTTTTCTTAGTCCGCAGATTGATGGGCTGAGCAGCACCATGTCATCAGCATAACTTATGTTATTGAACATCCTTCCATAAACAGAACATCCAACCATGGTACCGCTCAGCTCACGCACCAGCCGGTCTATATACAGGTTAAACAAACTGGGTGAAGTTAACCCCCCCTGCCTCACTCCGCAATCCAGTCCGTATGAAACTGAATGCGCATCTGCCCACCTAACGTAATTCTTCTGACTCTCATACCAATATTTAAAAATATGAATGCTTTCAGTGGGAAGGTCAGTATCATTCGACAAATTTTGCCACAGAATGTCATAATTTACCAGGTCAAAGGCTTTTGACAGGTCAAGAAAACAACAGTGTACTGGTGTTTTCCTGTCTGTGTAGTATTTTGAATAAATAGATAATTGCTTCATGTTTTGCAATAAATTAGAAGCGTTGTGTCATTGCGCTTTTCTTTCTTTTCTATGCAGTCTGACAGTGATCGTGGTTTAGGTGTTGTCAGTGGCATAAATAAAACCAATGTGTGTACCCTTTCTAAATCTCATCAGACTTACTAAGGTCATATTTTATATTGTGTAATCTTTACCTAAATTTAAAACTTTATTGATGCTCATTATACAACTAGGTATTTAATGCTCGTACTGCTTCTAAAACTTCTTACTTTTATGTCTATCTGTGGACAGCGTTGTGGGTTATAATTATTATTGCTAAAATTAATTATGTTAAGGGAACTACAGGACCTAAACGCAAATTTTGTAAGATTTATAACGCCTAAAAGTATAATTATGATCCACTGCAGGAAATAAAATAAGAAAAATATATGATATTCTTCAGGATAAATGCTAGGTATAATTGCTTCATATTTTGCAATAAACTACCAGCGTTGTGTCAACGCGCTTCTCTTTCTTTTCTATGCTGTCCGACAGTGACCGCGCTTTATGTGTCGTCAGCCTCTTAAAATAGTTGTAAGTTTGCTGTTCCTCTCAATAAAAATAAAAATTACATTCTTGACCAACAATTTCCTCCGCTCAATCCGCTCCCCGCTTCCCTTTGCACCACTCCCCAAAAAGCTGAGCGTCAGGTGCTAATCAGTGTGACTGTAACCGAATAATCGGGAGCAACCAGCCAACCGAGCGGCGTCGGTAACCTGGCAACCACACGAGCCAATTTAGGTTGCAAACCAAATGGTGTTCGATGTATTTCGTAGAAGATACATAGGACAAATTTGAATCTTAACCTTGAAGGTGATAACCACAGATCATATTATATGATTTGTGGTGATAACTTTGATTAGTTTTATGATAAACTAGTTTTTCCTCGGCTTCGCCCGCGTGAATTTCGAAAAATATCCCACGGGAACCTACTACCGGGATTCAAATTTATATGTGTTAATGCAGATTATTTTAAACTATAAATTAGTACTTTTGACTTATAGTATGACTTAACTATAATAGTTAGACCTATAGGCTCGCCTTTTTTGTGGATAATGATGATTACTCTTAAAATGTAGTACATTATTTTATGTATCATCAATAGTTTTTGCAGCGCACGACAAGTAATGACTTTTGTAGGAAAATTCTCGATACCTTGAGTTACATTATTGTAATTTTCGTAGGGAACTCAATTTTAAAAAAAATAAAAGCCCATGTTACTTGCTGATAATGTAGCTTTCTATAAGTGAAATAGTTGTTAAAATCAGTTGGGTAGTGTTTGAGTTTATCCATTACAAACAAGCAGACATAAAAAAACAAATCTTTTCTCTTTATAACAGACTAGCCACTGATGATCAAGCTCATACACAAAGCATTATTAAATTTAAATCAATTAATTTACGGGATTTTTTGCATTCTTAAAGAGTCGATCAGTTAGACTGTTAAAGGTTGCTGTGAGTTCTAAAGTGAGTCTACTATGACGAAGAACAGGCAAGAAACTCCATGGTTCATGATCATCGTTATCATTCAGCCGAAAGACGCCCACTGCTGGACATAAGAGACATAAGGGAATTTGTTGCGCCACTTCTTCTCCCCAGCTAAAGCACTAGGAAGTGGTGAAGGGCGGGCGTTTTTGTGGGACTGTCTTATGTAATTTTGACGTTCGATAAGTACTGATTCTTAGCCTAGTTTGAATTAATGACTTTGATTTTGATTTTGATAAGCCTCCTCCATAAATCGCGGCATTGACCGGTCCTGCTGTGCTGGAGCACACCAGGGTCTGCTACCTTCGCCAGGTCATCGGTCCAGAGATCGTCATCTTTTTTTACAATTGAAACATCATATCATTTATCAATTTAAAAAAAAAAAAACATTCATTTTATTAAGTGTAAATGAATATATAAGTCTCTTTAAAGTTGTATCTATAAACGTCCCCAAAAGTATATATTTTTTTGGTACCTTCATCCTCGAAAAACTCCGAAAATAAATAATTATATTTTCCCTGCAAAGAGCAATGTCTCCTAATTACGCCACTTCAGACGTAAATGAAAACAGATTAATTGAAACCAAAAGGACTTTTTTTGCGTTGAAAACCCGAAGAGCAAATTGGTATCCTTCGCTGTTTAATTTTGACACAGCATTAAACGAATAGGTCTTTAGGGTTTAGAATAGATTTAGATAGACTTTTAAGGGTTCCGTAGTAAACAATTATAGTTTCGCCATGTCCGTCTGTCTGTCTGTCACTCTGTCCCCACTGTAGCTACCTGCAAGAGAGGGGACCCTTGCACGTAATGTGGGGATGATATAATTTTTTCCCGTCTATCCCACGGTGTGGGGTATCGTTGGATAGGTCGTTCAAAAATATTGCAGGTCTGTGAACACTTTTTTCGATTCAAGGATCCGTTTGAGTAATATTAAGCTTAAAAGTGCTAATTTTTGTTAGAGTCAAGTGTGTCCCTTTTTAGTTTTTTGTTTTTTGGGTGGGAAATTATCAAATAACTTCTCCTTCTCCTGCTCTGGGCGGAGCGGGACGGTGTGACTCAGCTGACCCATCCCCACCCTTCCCCTGCCAAATAAATGGTTGTTTATGGAGATGTGAAAAAAATCAGGGCAGAAGTACATATAATGAAATTAAAAGGAAAACTATCACAGCTAAATAGGCTTTACAAGTTAACGAGTAATAGTCGACCAACTTAAATTTGGAGTTGGAGAATTGACCGTGACGTATGATAGAGCGAACGATGTATGGTAGGGCATGTTTTTCAACTGCAATGTTAAGTTGGTTTTCGGGATACATTCATCCCAACATCCCAACTAAAGAACAATTCATTGTGCGAGGTCCAACACACACTTCATATTATCACGTCTCTTGTTTATTACGGCATGAATAAAAATTACAGACGCTTGAGGCATTTCAACTACATACATATACATGTCTCGTGAGTTTCACCTGAAAATTGACAGTGCATCGGAAAACGCCTTGGTATAAAGGCGCCGCTCCATAGCAATCCATGGCTAAGCCACACACGTGTACGCTTTATATAATAATCAAGGATAGATCGTTCATTTTTCCCCTGGCTGGAGGCTTTGAGTCCGCTTAAGGCAGCCACAGGATAGTCCGGTTGAGTAGTCACGACCTCTCAAGGTCAACTACGAGATTCCATACACAAAAAAAATGTTCATTGTGACCCACGGCCACGCTCCGCACGATCGCATGGCTGGAAACATGAACCGATCAGCTAACATGGCATACTTCTTCCTGCACATCCTACGCAGCAGTGGACGGTAGACTCAGCACAGACCTTAAATAATAGGACTGCCTCGTTGGTCTAGTGGTTGCAAGCGCTACTGCTGAGCACGAGGTCCTGGGTTGGATTCCCGAGTCGAGCAAAGTGTTATTGGGTTTTTCTATCTGGAATTTCTCAGTAGCCCGGAGTCTGGATTTGTGCCCGGTTGATGGCAATAGGCTGGCCCCCTATGGGACTTAAACATAACTGGCGAAATATGGGTGTACTACAGGTACATCTCTGCCCAACCCTTCGGGGAAACATGGCGTGATGGTATGTTAAATAATAGGTTGGTTCTAAAACTTAGTTAAGTACCACTTTTATCATCTGTTCAACCTTTTCAAAATAGGTCCCAATTAACAAATGCCCTAATTGCCCTACTCCAAAGGACATTTAACAAGTCTCTTTCGAAATATAATTCAATTAAATTATTTCACTTGGTTAGGTTAAAGTTACAGTTAAAAAGAAATTACTTTTGTTAAAAATCCTGGTGTTAGGCGGGGTTTATATAAAGAAATGGTGAAGGAAAACATCGTGAGGAAACCGGCGTGTCCTAGAACCAAAAAAAATCGAAGACATGTGACATCTACCAACCCGCACTGGGCCCGCATGGTGGATTACGGCCCACTCCCTCTCACAGAGGGGAGGCTTGTGTCCCAGCAGTGGGAATATTATACGCTGATTATGATATAAAGAAACTAGTGTAGGTATACCTATTACCTATTACAGACTGGTAGTTACAATAAATCTTTACTTAGGAAAAGTGTTTTCGGCATGGGTCCCATCATATTTAACAAAATACCAGACATCATAAAAGCGGACGGTGAGCAATGGGTAGCTCACCGTCCGGTAAGGACCAGGCCCGGGTCGACGGCGCGTTGTATTCCACGCGCGCCTCAAAGAGATGTCGTCAGCACATAATATAGTAGGGGTCCACTAGGGCCGATGCCTGCCGGGGTCGCGGGAAGGTACTTATGGGTCACCGAGGCCCCCGCAACACAGGCAACAGGAAGGAATACGGGTGGGTTTTAGTCAGTAAGAGTCTGACACACCCTCCCGCTCCGCCCAGAGCGGGAGAAGTTATTTGATGATTTCCCACCCTCAAAAAAAAAAAAAAAAAAGACATAAAAAATGATCCAATCCTAATGTTTAAATAGAAACTGGCAGCCTTCTTACTTGATAAGTGTTATTACTCAATTAATGATTTTTTAAATGACACTACTCTTTAGATTTATTATTTGACATTGGCGCCGATTCCCTTGTTCACAAACTAAATTAAATTTAAGTTCCGTGCATCTTTTTCTTTCTATTTCATTAAGAAAAGGACAGAAGATGAATTTTAGCTCAGTCCTGTCAAATTAATCAGCGCTTGACATAAATTGACGTAATTTTATTATGCAAGTTTTTAATCACGTCTAAACTTGTATGGAGTAGTGACAGGCGCCGATTAATTTGACAGGTCTAAACTAAAATGTATCTTATGTCCTTTTCTTAATGAAATAGAAAGAAAAAGATACACTGAACTTAAATTTAGTTTAGTTTGTGAACAAGGGAATCGGCACCATTGTGTATTTCCTTATTAATAATTTATCATTTTTAAATTATTATTTTTGCCAATTTTAATTTGATTGACGAGTTTTGTTTAATTTGATTGAGTGTTTTTAATAAAAAAATATTTTCAATGTTTGCTTGCCTAATTTAGGGGATTGTACAGGGATCTCAAATTCTGTAAACCCCTTTATTTTATGTACCTATATTCTAAGCAAATAAACGATTATTATTATTATTATTAATAACAGAATGAAAGGTCACTAAAATCATATATCCGCGCCTTAACATGAGACATAACAGCGTGTACGTTGAATTTATTAGCTATTCAAAACCCGGGTACTACTCGTATAGCCCGAAAGAGAACAGACAAGCTACTGCTTCACCACACTACTAGTTTCATGATGTAAACCCCGCTTTATAGAACATTTTCTCAAAGGAGTTTTGAGAAAGAACATTTGTCCTGAAAATGTTTTTACGGGTAATTTAAACTAGTTACCTGAAAGCAAACTGAAGGTTTCTTTTGAAATACCTACGAATTAGTGCCAACCAGCGTTAAACTCTAGAAATATAGAAAATTTATCGTCTTTTGATCTTCTTCGTGGCTTCTTTTTCGTGAGTTTTTATTTCGCCTCTCTGACTTAGCTTCACACGTCGTAGACAAATATATCTCAGGCATACCGGTTTTGGAGGCGATCGGCGGAAGAGATCTCTTGCGTCCGGCCCTGGTTCAGGCCATGGTACGGAGCTAGAGGGCATGGACAGCCGTCACCTCCTTCTGCGAAGCAGTAATGTTCGCGAAGGAGGAGGCGAGACGATTGAGGGAAAGGCAAATTTCACACTCTCTCGCCCCTAGCCGCCGCAGGAGACGCCCTGGGCGTCGGGAATCCCGGGCGGTTTTCCGGCCACCGTAGGCGCGGGCTTGCGGACGGTGAGCAATGGGTAACTCACCGTCCGGTAAGAACCAGGCCCGGGTCGACGGCGCGTCGTATTCCACGCGCGCTTCAAAGAGATCTCGTCGGCACAAGTGTAGGGGTCTACTAGAGCCGATGCCTGCCGGGGTCGCGTGGCAGTCCAAAAGGTTTACCGAGGCCCCTGGCAACACAGGCAACGGAAGGAATACGGGTGGGTTTTAGTCAATAAGAGTCTGACACACCCTCCCCCTCCTCCCAGAGCGGGAGAAGTTATTTGATGATTTCCCAAACAAAAAAAAAAAGCTGTCACTGCTATTTAAATCCCCACGGGCTGATTTCTAGACTTTTTATAATAAATGGTAAGTACAGTAATTGGATGTTAATGACACATCGAACTTTAGAACAACACTATCATTCACTGGTATTAACGAGTGAAAGGATTTAAGCGCCGAACATTCACAAAAAAAAAAAATATAACAATAATCCCGCAGGGCAGCATGTAGCGAGCTGTTGGGCAGTAGCTACCCCACGGACCCTATCTCCTGGGAGAAAAAAATCTGTAACATAGAATTATCACATAAAAAAATAAATCACCGCAAACACAACTCACACTTGACCGGCCTCTATACTAAAGCAAAAGTCACCCCATAAAGTACAGAGCAGGAATCAAAGAGCCATGCATTGAGGTCATCGACCTCCTGGCCACAAAGTAGACACGTACAGAAGGTCAGCTCCATACAACGAGCAAAACACACGCACACATAGACTCGCTTCACGTACAGCGATTCACACACAGCACACTCGCGACTGGAATTCGTTTGAGATAGTTTAAAATTTGAAATCTTTTGGGGTGTCCAACTATGTATTTATGCTTTAATAACTAGAATAATACAGAATACCTAGAACAAAATATTTAGTTAATATGTTACTTAGATAAATAATTAGGTACATATTTTATGTACTCTTATTATAATATGTTAAAAGTATTATAATTATTTAATAATAATTATTTTATTTTATTATTAATATTATTATATTGCCGTGCCCTAACCGGGTTTCATGTTGGAACTTACTTATATTGTAACAATTAAATATACACATGAATGCACTAAAGAATTTGATTTCAAAAAAAAAAAACTGCGCCCCGCGGTTTCACCCGTATAAGTCTCGATCCCGTAAGAATATCGGGATAAAAAGTATTCACTATCCTATTCCAGGGCATGATCTACCCATGTGACAAATTTCATCCAAATCTGTTCAGCCGTTTTAGCGTGAAAGTGTAACAAACAAACTCACTTTCGAATTTATAACAGTTAGGATTACCGTTTGTACCGTACAATAAACAAAGTATCCAATACTGTTTCATTAAACCATGACTCAAAATGAACTTCATTTTTGTTTTAATTTTATTTGGAGTATGCTTAGATGGTTTGGTCAAGTTGAGAGGATGAATGAAAGGCGACTAACAAAAGGTATTTACAAGGCAGATGTGAGTGGAAATGCCGGGAGGACGCCCCAGAAAGACATATAGTGACCTCATTAATGATGTTCTTCAAAAAGGTCAGGTGCGTAGTACTCGCAACCGGCGTGTGTGTATGACCAGATGTATGAACGTAAACGAAGCAAAAGGAGTATGTAAGGAGCGTAGCAGGTGGCGTTCTACAGTTTCTGCCTACCCCCATGGAAAGAAGACGTGAGTTTATATATGTGTATGTATGTACGTATGTGTTAATTTTATTTTTCAATGTGGCCTACAAAATATTCAAAACTAATATACAGGTAACTTCATATTTATTGAGCTTTAAATTTTCGAGCTGTTAATTTGTTCAACTTGTTGAATTGTAGGTTGAATAAGTATCTTCAACCTACAACAACAAGCCACTACATGGGTTGGCTACCCATGGTCGCCCTACATAAAAAGAAAGAAAGAAAGAATAACATTTATTTGGACACAGTTCGTGAAACACACGTGGTGGGGCTTGCGGCTAAAAAATAGCCGCACGGTCAATCGATCAGGTTCAGCTACGTTTGCCGCGGTTGGTCCGTGGATGGGTGACCATCTTTACATACCAAGACCCCTCCGTGCCTCGGAAAGCACGTTAAGCCGTTGGTCCCGGCTCTCCTTCGTGGATCTTTGACAGTCGTTACGGGTCGTCAGAAGCCCGAAACTCTGACACCCAGTCTTACCAAGGGGTATCGTGTTACCCAGGCACTGGGTTGTTGAGGTCAGATAGGCAGTCGCTCTATGTAAAATACTGGTATTCAGCTGCATCAGGTAAGACTGGTAGCCGACCCCAACGTAGTTGGGAAAAGGCTAGGCAGATGATGATTTGGTGAAACACAAAATACAAATAACAGAATTAAAAAGTGAAAATAATATTTCAACAATAATGGTGTGTGCCACGGCTGCGCCAAAATGATTCAGTGCATATTAGCATATGTGCGTGTCTATGTGTCAGATCAGATCACAAAGTAATAATTAATGTTATTAATTTGTTGCATAACTGATAATTATAATTATCTATAGATACCTAATAAATTCTAAAACACGCTCTATCTTGGACGAGGTCGAGGTTGTAAAAAGATTTTATCTGGCAACATTCCTATCCTTGTCATTGTCACTCAAATATTTTCACGGCCCTGCTTCAATCAATATTCAGTGCGGCTTTGTCTAAATAATTTTATAGTCTAAGGTGCTTCCGGTTTCACTCGTTTTACAGTGCCGGTGAGCTGATCTTCTGTACTATTATTTGGTATGTGACTTGGGGTAGCCCCACCCCGGCTAGACGGTTTATTTATAACAATATCGATCTGTTAGAGAGGGTTGGTCCGGGGTCGGTTCCCGGGTGAGAAGGTAGATGGCGTTTGTTGAAAAGAAATTAGGATAGTGCAGTTTGAAAATAGAATGGATTTTTGTATTTTTTGCGCAAGAGAAGCCTTTTTTGGGTTCCGCACCCAAAGGGTAAAACGGGACCCTATTACTAAGACTTCGCTGTCCTTTTGTCTGTCTGTCTGTCTGTCTGTCCGTCTGTCACCAGGGTATCTCATGAACCGCGATAGTTAGACAGTTGAAATTTTCACAGATGATGTGTTTTTGTTGCTGCTATAACAACAAATACTAGAAAAACATTTAAAAGGGGCTCCCATACAACAGATATGATTTTTTTTTTTGCCGTTTTTATAGATAATTGTACGGAACTCTTCGTGCGCGAGTCCGACTCGCATTTGGCCGGTTTTTTTTTATAAAATACTCAATTACATCATTTAGATTCCAAACATGTCTTGGCCTCATCATTTGTTAATAATTTTCTATCTTGTATTTCATCATCTGCCTAGCCTTTTGCCAACTATGTTAGGGTCAGCTTCCAGTCTGACCGGATACAGCTGGATACCAGTATTTTACATGGAGCAACTGCATATCTGACCTCCACAATCCAGTTACTGGGTAACACGATACCCATTGGTAAGACTTGTTGTCAGACTTTGCTGTAGGACCAAAGCTGTAGGATTATTCTTCGCCAACTTACAGAAGCGAAAATCACTGTATAACATTTTTGGCATACTACTTAGATAATGTCGCCCCCTTATACGGGATGCACGCGGCTTCACCCGCGTGATTTTTTCTCAAATAAAAGTAGTCTAAGTTACTCCTTATAACATCAGCTATCTACCAGTGGAATTCCTGTCAAAATCGGTCCAGCCGTTTCGGAGATAAGCCGGCACAAACAGACAGACGGACATTTTAAAAAAAAATAGTTTTGTTTTGTTTTAAGTTCTGTATACGAGTATACTTTCATAATTATGCATTGAATAGAAAACTGTTATTTTGACATTACAAACAGATACCTCAAGTTTATTTATTTCTTATACTAATAAATAAAATTGAAGCGTCTCTGTGTGTAACTTAAAAATACGAAATGTGTTTGAACACCTCTGCCTATCCATTCCGGAGTCTACAGTCATATTTCTATGTAGAAAGAAAAAAAAGAAAAGAAAGAAAGAAAATACATTTATTTGCGGTAAACATGACGCAAGGAAGGAACACAAATACAAAAAAGAAACAATTTGGGGGAGAATATGCGTCACGTCCACGCAAAACGGCCAACGCTCAGCATAATGCTGCGACCCTTTGCGAGACAGAGCCCCAGCGCTGGTTTTCAGCGGTAGCCGGCGCTGACGTTGTACATATGTAGGTATATTCTAATTACTGTTTTTAGATCATAACATGACTGAAAATATCATACCCAAAATATTAAACGTAGCTCGCTCAATACTTGAACCTGTAACCTTCCACTCATTAGTGCTCATCAGAACAGGTGCAAGATTATAATCACAGACAGACAAATCGATATCCTTAAATATATTAATATTGATAACACTACTTAGAAGGGCGAGTAATCTTCGGGATAAATCTTAAGATATTTTAGTTGATTTTCTCTCTGTCTCTTTTTCAGACAGAAAAAGGTGTTTATGACCTTATTTATACTCGTATTCCAGGAACATAAGAAGTCCGGAATATTGAAAAGATTAGCATAGTCACAAAAAATTATGACAAACAAAATGATAATATTTAAAAATTTTATTTTTACATAATTCAAATATCTAAAGCTTTCATGCGGTAAAAAAGCTTAACTTATTCTGATCTACTTATTTTTTTAATATCCCACGGTGAATACATACGCTGAAGTGTGCTGTCAATATTGTCAATTGGTCGCGGCGATTGCAGAACTCAACAATAACTTGTATTTGGTTAATTGTGATAACAGGGCATTATATTATAGCTTGTAACTTGATTAGGAATAAAATTTACTTTGCGCTAATTGGGATTGACGGCATAAAATAATGAATTCGACTTGGTTCAACAAAATGAATAAAGTTTTTATAGCTAATTGACAGCTTTCTTTGGAAACCTATCAAATCTGAAATTCAGTAAAGAATTAGAAAAAAAAATCGTTGACCGGCTTGAGACCAAAAAGTTATTACCGCAGAGGTTATGCTGCTCCTGCCGGGGTCGCGGGAAAGTCCGAAAGGGATACCGAGGCCCCTGGCAATACAGGCAACAGAAGGAACGCGGGTGGGATTTAGTCAGCAAGAGTCTGACACACCCTCCTGCAGAGCGGGAGAAGTTATTTGATAATTTCCCACCCAAGAGGTTACGATGCAATAAGTTCGGGTAGTTGCTATTTCTAAACACAGGTACATAGGTCAGAAAATATGGCGTTTAAAAAATAACAGCTATTTTCCGAGCAAGTTGTACAAGAGTGCTATTTTTGTAACAATTTGATGGACAGGCTGGCGGGTTCTCATTATTCAGTTATGAATTTAAAAATTAGGAGCGGCATAATGTTTATGAAAACACTCTGTAACCTATATTTTTATGTCAAAAGTCACTTATATTTGTAGCACAGCACTAGCGTTAGTTCACGTAGTGTATTGTGGCTTGTGCGATCCTGATCCAGTGTTTGCATATAAATAAGTGCCTTCTTTAAGAATACCTACCTCAAGTATAGTGAAGAACAATGTGGAAGTTCGGTCAAAGCTAATTATAGATGGCGTGATCATAGCTCGGTCCCTATGGCCTACAATAAATTTGACAATTCGGTCTATTGATTCCATTTCGTGGTAATGATTAATGATAATTATTATAGTCATTACATTAGTCTCCTTAAATTTTTCTCTGAGAGAGTGTCTCGGACTTAATGTATAAATTGACCGAACAGCTCTTTTCTGCAAAACAAAGATAGTCTGAATGTCAGCGGCATTTCCCCACAACAGAATACCGCACGATATTACACTATGAATATACCTAAAGTACACTAAATGGGCTGTCTCTATATCAGTTAAATTACGATTTTTTCTAACAGCGTATGCTGTGGAGATTAGCTTTTTCGACAATTTATCTATATGTAGACCCGACTGAAGCTTAGCATCCAAAGTTAAGCCCAAGAATACTGTGCTATCTTCAGGATTCAATTCTTCGCCCTTTATCAACACATTAGTTTTCACTTGCCTAACGTGAGGTAGGTCATTCATGAGTTTGGTTTTATTTCACTATTTTGTTATAATGTTTTATTTCACTATTTTGTTATAATTGGTGATTTAATTATTTTAAACCAATTATGTATTTGACATGGAAAGTGTCAGAATTTAGAACCTTACATAATATCACGCCTTGTTTCCCCGAAGGTTTCGGCTCGCGGGAAGGTACTTATGGGTCACTGAGGCCCCCGCAACACAGGTAACAGGAAGGAATACGGGTGGGTTTTAGTCAGTAAGAGTCTGACACACCCTCCCGCTCCGCCCAGAGCGGGAGAAGTTATTTGATAATTTTCCCACCCTCAAAAAAAAAAAAAAAAAAGAGGTATATTTTGCTTATTTCCTCGTAATCACTTTCTTCGAACAATTTGTGACCAAACCTCAACAAAAAAAATCTCTACGAATGGATTTAAGCTATGATCTTCTAATTTTAGAGTTTTTCGGAAAGTGGTGGACTCCAATTTGGCAGCGAATCATTTTCGCAAAAATAAAACCACCTCGTATTATTAGCTTGTTTTGGGAACTAGCTGCGACAGCGGTATTTTGACGGTTGCCTTCCCCATTGAACCTAATTGAAAACAGTGCCTAAAAATTGTCAACAACATCACCTCCTTTTTTAAAGTTAATAAAAATCTCTGACTCTTTGCCGACAAAACGTCGAGCCCTCAACTACAATTTTACTTCACCAGCAGGATTTCGAAAACGTAATGACTTCCAGTGTTTGTCACCAAATCTTCAGATGTATCTTGCGATACACAGAGCAGTATGTACTGGTTGTTAGGGTTGTGACTCCGTGTGATCGTGATATCGAAAATATTTAACATTAATTATTAATATCGAAAATGTTGAACGTTTGAGTTAGAGTACGATACTATTTAAGATAATAATATATAGTAACAATAATGCCTCAAATAGCTTTTCATGATCCTCTGTTATATCGAAAATACTTCAGTATTAATTTTATAGTTGAGGGTTACAGAGGTTGACGAAAACAGGTTTTCATGCAATTTTCTCGACAAAAAAAAATACAAAGTTACCTCCAATCCGAATTATTAACCACGCTAGTGTTAAAAAAAATACTTCAAATTAGATCATTTTGCATAGTAACTGAACTAAATATAAAGCAGATAAAATTACTTTATTATTACAATTATTTTAACCGTAAAAAGAAATTGCCTAAACTATCGGCGCCTTGGAGCCTCCTCCCTGCCACCCTGTCTCGCTTGTTCGCGTGACCGCGAGAAGTAGCGTGCGAGTGAGATAAAGAGCGAGGTGGCGTTGAGGTGTAATGGAGTCTTAAGTGCTACTAAGTAATCCAATAAAAGTTACTAATACATAGTTCACACGACCTCATCTACTAGTTAGGTATTTCAAAATCAAAATCAAAAGTCATTTATTCAAACTAGGCTGAGAATCAGCACTTTTCGAACGTCAAAATTACATAAGACAGTCCCCCAAAACGCCCACCCTTCACCACTTCCTAGTGCTTTAGCTGGGAAGAAGAAGTGGTCAACAAACTCCCCAGCAGCACAGCTGTCTGTTCAGTTAGAGGGAAAAAAAATGGATTCTATACAACAGTATGCAAAACAATTTACATTACGTGCAACATAAAACATTAAATTATTAGCCATATGTCAGCTAGCACACCACTATACCAACAAAAAAAAAAGAAAAGGAAAACACCGAAAACTATTCTCAAGCAGAGATAAAAACGTAAACAGAACTTAATGCCCAAATAAAAGCCTCCAAGCATAAAAGGCGTGCCCGCTTACATATAGCTATAGCTGTAACAGTCACAAATGATGAACTAGGACCATCAAAGTAAAATAAATAAACAATTAATTACTAATAACAAAACAAAACAATGGTCAGCAAGACGACCAGTCACCACAAGCAGCACCCGTTCACGAGCATAACGCAAAAATCAGCCATTACCCCCCTCGCCATATTAGAGGGAAGGAGGTAACCCGACCCCCGATGCTACGGCAAGCAGTGACAACTCCTTAGTTGTCACTGCTTGCCGTAGCAAAAGTTCGTCATGCTCCCTTGAGCATGACGAACTTTTGTTAGTTACACTAATAATCCTCCAGACCGAATTACGTCCATGGCGACCAATCCCAGCGGAGACTATCCTTCGGCGCAGGAGATATTATAGTGCACAAGTGTGTGCGCAGACACAGGTGCACTCTCTCTTCCCTCACCCTCATAGTCCGATGGGACGGCAATCCGACACGACCGGACAGAGATCAGGCACAGGACCAACGGCTTTTACGTGCTTTCCGAGGCACGGGGGTATCAAACTGCCAAACTCAAGGCTGTTACTAAATGGAAAAACCTAATGGTTTTTCCATTAGGCACTTTGACCGACCTGGAAATTGAACCCTCACACTCAGCAGTCGTGCTTGTGACCAAGAGACAAACGAGGCAATCAGTTACACATTGTGTAAACATGCTGAATTAGTGCTTAGAATTTGAAACTAGGGAGGGAAAGGGGGCCCGAATATAGGATGGTTGCCTAATTCCGGATTTATCGATATATTCTATACAAAGTAGCGTTATCTATCCAGCAGTCCAGTTACTATTAATACGAAACCTGTCAGTCAAAATGGCATCTAAACAGATGCACATTTGATTTTTGTCTCGACAAAATATTACATTGTGGTTATTAAGTATAACATTTTGAAAAAGTAAACGAGCGAAGCGTCTCTGCTTCAAGTCTGGCAAAATTTGCTTTCCTCTGTCAATTTGTTGCTTCTCCTTTACAAGTCGTATTTTACGAATCGGATGGTTGCTAACTTCGGATTTATCAATATCTTCTATACAAAGTAGCGTTATCTATCGAGCAGTCGAGTTACTATTAATACGAAACCTTTCAGTCAAAATGGCATCTAAACCGATGCACATTTGATTTTTGTCTCGACAAAATATCAGGTACATTGTGGATTATATAACATTTTGAAAAAGTAAACTACCAAAGTGTCTCTGCTTCAAGTCTGACTAAATTTGCGTTCCTCTTGTCAGTTTGTTGCATCTCCTCTTCAAGTCCTATTTTACTACTGATCTGGACGAGACTTGATATACGGGTTTTACAACTTTATAAAACAACAAAAATACCTCGTTTGCCAAGGAGTTATGGGGGAACTGATGAACATACATATTAGCCTGCTAAAATCATAAAATCATATCCTTCCCTTGGCTTTGCCGTAGTCGGGTAATGACTTAGAAATTCAGCAAATAACCATATACAGTCCCTTAAATTTTATAATCACACCCTACATCCAAAACGGTCTCAGTAGAGTCGTAACTCGTAACTACAGTAAATAAAACAAGTGAAATAGCTCTCAACTGAAATTTAACCCAACTTTACTCAAACTCAATTTCCTGAACGAAGGTATCGCATGAAACTCGTTCCCAGAGCGAGCAGCTTAATAAGTTGGCCGCGACTTCACGACTTTTTGTTGCGATTTTTAGTCGCTGTTATTTGTAACAGGTGGGGCTAAAGTAATGTCATAATGCGAATGTGCCATAACTTTTGCAAATGGCGTCTTAATGTAATTCTTATTTGACACTTATGTTGTAGACTCATATCGACGGTTAAAAGGTAATACGGCATAAGCGACATTTTGGTCGAAAATGAGTTATGAATGCCATCCTACTTAATCTCTTTTTTTTAAGTAGCATGGCATTCATAACCCATTTTCGACCAAAATGTCGCTTATGCCGTATTACCTTTTAACCGTCGATATAGAATTAGTTGCATTAATGGAGCGATACGTACGCAGCTTGGGCAACGATGGAGATTTTAAAACCCAAATTTTCAGGTCGTGCGATCGGGAGATTGCACGACCTGAAAATTTGGGAGCTTTGGCGATTTGAACTGGCCGACCAGATCCTGAAAATTTGGGAGCTTTGGCGATTTGAACTGGCCGACCAGATCCAAGAGATCAGAGACCAGAGACCTTATTGAAATCTCGCGATTACCACAACAAACCACAAACCTTGCAAGTCTTGAAAGCCAACGATGAAGAAGAAATCATCAATTCGGAGCCAGATGTATTGCGAGCAACAATTCGAAATGCCGTAAAACGAGCACAAATGTGCATCAGCTCAGACGGTGGTAATTTGACCGATCAACATAAACTTTCTGTGAAGACACAGCTTATTTTTTCATTTACAACAAAATGTCAGCCAATTCACACCATGACATTACTGCCCCCCCCCCCCCCTCCCCCCACCTTATATAATAATCGGTTGCTGAAAGTGTTTTAATAAACAATTGTCTTTTGGGTCAAGTTATCATCTGCGTAGCCTCTTCCCGACTGTGTCGGGGTCGGCTTCTTCAGTTGAACAACAGATTTAGTTTTAAAATAACTTTCAGGATCTGTTCTGTAATGTCTCGGATAAGATATTCTAACTAATATTATAAATGCGAAAGTGAGTTTGTTTGTTACGCTTTCACGCTAAAACGGCTGCACGGATTTGGATGAAATTTGGCCCATGGGTAGACCATAAACTGGGTTAGGTCATAGAATACTTTTTATCCCGATATTTCTACGGGATCGAGACTTATGCGGTTGAAACCGCGTGGCGCAGCTAGTCTACCATCATCATCTGCCTAGCCTTTTCCAACTGTTGGGGTCGGCTTTCAGTCTATCTGGAGGCAGCTGAATACCAGTATTTTACATGGAGCGACTGCCTATCTGACCTCCATAACCCAGTTACTGGGTAACACGATACCGCTTGGTGAGACCGTTTGTCAGACTTTCGGGCTTCTGACGACCTTTTATGTCAAGTGATCCTCTTCTTCCGGAAACTAAGAAAGAAAGAAAAAGTATTTATCGGGACTCGCACAGGAAATCACAAATGAAACTAAAAATAACATAATGATAATTAATATGAGAACATGAAATTAAATTTGTATTAAAAATAAACATTCATTTTACAGTAGATTTACCTCTTGATAGACATTAATTTGATCAGAGTCAGAAATAATTTCTGACCTAATCCTAAACAAAACTGGTGAAAGATGAGCGTTATTATACCAACACAGTACATATCTGCCTACGTCTTCAGAGAATACACGCGTGACGTTATGTTTAGAATTTTATTCGATGTATTAGTCCAATTATTAGCCAACAAAAATTGTGATAACGATAATAATTTATGATCATTGGCTTAAAACGGTTATAGGCACAGTCAGGGAAACCAATTGTTAAGCAAATTGCCATCCTACATCAATTTTCCGTGCTATATCCATGCCATACAAATGTCAAAGAATGACAGTAAGTTGAGATTTTAATATAAGTACTTTCACTGACTTAACGATGGCAGGCAATTTGCTTACCGATTAATTTCACTGACTTAACGATGGTAGGCAATTTGCTTACCGATTAATTTTACTGACTTAACGATGGCAGGCAATTTGCTTAGCGATTAATTTCACATAAATAACGATGGTAGGCAATTTGCTTACTGATTAATTTCACTTACTTAACGATGGTAGGCGATTTGCTTACTGATTAAGTTCACTGTCTTAACGATGGTAAACAAACTGCCTACCATAAGTCCCCTAAAAAAATCGCAATCTTGCGCCTGCCCTAAATTTGTATTTGTTTCCAAACATCGTGAAATAGGTATATTTGAATACAAACTACCACAGTTAAAGGAAAAACTGATTTCATGTCTTATTGTGAATACAAATGGATATTATTCAAGTACGTCCCGACCCTTGAGAGGAACAGACCAACGAATATTTTTGTTATACAAGTCCTCCATCATTATTTTGTACGTTTTTTGGGGTTCCGTATCCGAAGGGTGCTGCCAACGGGAATTTAATTACAAAGCCTATACCTTCTGTATGTGGGTCTGTTGGTAAGCTTTGAATTCCTTTAAACAATGCTACCCATTGCATGTGACCGCGAAAATTATCGAATACCTAATATTTTTCATTTTATTCATTTTTTGACTAGCCTAAAAAATACAGAGGTGAAGACCTATAAAAAAACAGTAATAATAACGATTAACATTCCCCCTTCAATCGTTATTAATACTAATTAGAAAAAAATGTCTACCTTAATCTAAAGCGAGCCAATAACATCAGAGATATGGCACAAAATGTAAAGCAAGGTCACAAATGCTACCCAAAAAATAAAAAATTGAATTACATGAAAAATATTAAAGATAGACAACACCCCCCCCCCCCTTTTAAAGTTGTTTTTCGTTAATTTTTCATGAATATTCAGAAAAATACGGGTGGTCACATGGGGCATAGGCGGCATTGTAAAATACTGGTTAAAATGACAGATTTTCGTGACGGCCGTTATAACTTGACGGAACCGTTTTCCTAGAAAACCAAAGCTTAAGGGGACTATAGGACCTAAACGCAAATTTTGTAAGTTTTATAATGCCCAAAAGTATATGATCCACTGCAGTAAACAAAATCAGATAAATATATGATATTCTTCAGGATATATGCTAGGTAGATAGTGTGTTGAAAACATAATACAACTAATTTGATATGATAGAAATAAATCACGAAAATACCTCTAAAAATTTCTTTTAACGATTAAAAACCATTCTAATATACATGCAATCATTCTGATTTTTTGTCAGATTATTCTACAAGCAACATATTAGCATAATAGTGTTTTATTTTTTTTATATAATCTGTAAATAATAATTGCTTCATATTTTGCAATAAATTACCAGCGTTGTGTCATCGTGTTTCTCTTTCTTTTCTATGCAGTCCGACAGTAACCGCGCTTTAGGTGTTGTCGGCCTCTTAAGGGTCCAGATACTACCTCAGTGCCATCTCACTCTTCATCTCGCTCACTCAATACTGTTAGCGTTCACACGAGCAAGCTAGACAGGGCGGCAGGGAGAAGTCTTTAAGGCGCCGATAGTTTAGGTAATTTCTTTTTGCGGTGAAAATAATGGAAATTGTAGTAAAAAAAAAAACTTAGTATCATATAAAATATATAGTGCTTTATATATTATTTTATTTTATTTATTTATAGTTAATTAAAACGGTACAGCACCTATTATATTAAATAACATATAAACAATTATTAATATATTAATAATAATTACGTTGTAAATAATTTAATTTAAAGCTATCATGGAACAGTGGACTCCCTTGCATACTTTCTCTCACAGAATACCAGACTTAAACGCATAATTTTACTTCATTCATCCGCAAACACATCACATTCAGGGTTGGCAGTCAGAAGGGCATTTAGCATCTTAGAGTACGACAGACTGGGGATTAGGCTCTGGCTACAGTTTTGGATGGCATTTGCGCTAACAGATTGTGCTCTGACGGTGTCCGATGTATTTGTCGAGCACAAATAATCGGCAGAAAATGCAATGGAACTCTGGGCAGTCGATACGTCCCCGTAAGGTCTTACAGGCTTCCGTGAGCTGATCAAGGCCTCTTCTCACCTCCAACGAGTTAAAGCCCAACATCCCTAAAAGATAGTTGATAGGGTACATGGAAAGAAATGGTATAACCTTTGGAATAAGCACCTTAAGAAAGTTTTATGTACCTTTTCCAGCATCAATGTTTGGGTCGTGACATAAGGGTGCCAAACACAGGCACTGGACTCGAGTTTGCTAAGAACCAGAGCGGTGTACAAAAGCCTAATAACATTTTGATTGTGAAAGTGTTTTCGTCAAACTGTACTGTCTGTACTTAACATTAATCCTCAACTTAGTATAATATAATATATTTATTTCAAAATGAATGCTGCAGTATTTTCGATATAACGGAGGATCATGCTAAGCGATTTGACGTATTGTAGACTCAGACGCTGACAACACCTAAACCGCGGTCACTGTCAGATTGTATAGAAAAGAAAGAGAAGCGCGATGACACAACGCTTGTTGTAATTTATTGCAAAATATGAAGCAATTATCTATTTACTCAAAATTGAGTTGAGTAATCGAAAATAAAAAAACAACTAAGTTCTGCATTTAAATGAGACGTTCTTGTTATTAATTAAATACGTTACGTATGTTTATATTTAATGCAGATATTTTGGATTAGAACTCAAGGTAAGAGGTTAGTTTAACGTTAGTTTGTCACGAGATTTTTTTTTAAACGTGTTTTGGTCACAACCAAGTTCTGGGAAATATATTCAAAATTAACATATATTTTTTCTGCTACCAGAAACTATACAGGTTTGCCAATTTTTTTTCTTAAGAGAAGCCTATTTTGGTCAATTGGGTCTGAATATTTAAAACTGTATTGTAATAGCAAGATAGTTGAAATTCTTGCAGAAAAACTGTACCTAAGGCTGCCATCTTGCTAAATAATAATTACTTATATTTAAAAATAAAACCAAACCAATGGGGATTCATACGTAGAGACCATGTTTCATGCTGGATTACATTCGAACGCAATATGAATCGTTAATTTAAAAAAATATTGAATTTAATTACACAGGTAGGTAGAAGAGCAAAACCAAAAAAGAACATTTTTTAACGTTTTTAGTCCAGCGGAGTAATGGCATAACACACAGTACCTAATGAGTTTCACTTGATATTCATCCCGTTATTTACGTTGATGAGCTGATACATTTTTCGAACATATGAAGCAATGGATTTGCAATATCCTTCTAAATCATTCAGATTGTAATTGATTATGTATTACGCAATTGGAGTCCTGCTCTATTTAGAAAACTAAATAATACCTATACATAAGCGTCTTTCGCCTCGTCCTAGTGCGTAGGTATATAATATCTGCCTAGCCTTTTCCGAACGGCTTACAGTCTGGCGGTGCGTAGTGTTCCATGCGCGCTCCTATTCGACACCTCATTTATTTGGGGAGTTTTACATCTCATTTCCCACCACGGACTTGAGGTGGCGGGCCGGGGATCGCGGAAGTCGCACTAGATCCTATGATCCGCGGTGCAAGTGTGGGAGGGGAAACCGGGGTAGGTTTTTGACAGCAAGAGTCTGACAAACCCCTCCGCCCTCCCCAGGGCGTAAGACATCCATGAGGATTTTCCACCCCGGAAAAAAAAGAAAAAAAAGGCGACTGGCAGCCTTTTTTTTTCTTTTAACCGGATGTAGCTGAATACCAGTATTTTACATGGATTAACTGCCTATCTGACTTCCGTAACCCAGTTGCTGGGTAACGCGATAGCTCTTCATAAAGGCTCGTGCAGACTCGGGCAATATCGCGGGCGCGACGGTCATATTGCTGCCTGCGCGTGCGATATCGCGCTAGTCTGCATGAGCCTTAAGACTTTTTGGCTTCTGACGACCCGTAACGACTGTCAAAGATCTACGAATGACAGCCGGGACCAACGGCTTAACGTGGTTTCCGAGGCTCGGAGGGGTCTCTATATGTAATAGATGGTAACCCATCCACGAAAAGACCGCGGCAGGCGTAGCTCAACCATCGGCCGACTTGTGCAACGGTAATAATTTAACCACGGTCCCCTCATACCTTATCCGCCATATTTTATTGTGTGTTGATACGGAACCCGTAGTGCGCAAGTCCAACTCGCACTTCACACCGGTTTTTTTATGATGAAAAAACTCAATGAAAACATCTTTTTGGTATGCTAATATAATGTTTTTGTGTTTTGTCCCGCATTGGAGAAATTAAATCAGGCCAGAGTTGGGTCAAACGACAATGTTGTCGACCTTGGGAGTCATTTGCATTCCACGGTTGAAAAAAGGAATCAAAATTTTCTACTTCTCCTAATAACATGAATCAAAGTAAATGTAAGACGACTTTCGAGATAATCTATTTGTATATTATGTAGAATGAAAGTGAAGTTGGTTGGTTGTTTGGATAGGTTGGTTAGTTGGTTGGTTAACGGGCTGGATAGATTGGTTAGTTGGTTGGTTAACGGGCTGTATAGGTTGGTTAGTTGGTTGGTTAACGGGCTGTATAGGTTGGTTAACGGGCTGTATAGGCTGGTTTGTTCTAATTCAAATTCATTTATTGTTTGTCACAGGTGAAATATCAGTTGTTATGGTAATTACAATAAAGGCTCGCTGTAACATACCTATAAGGTGTACAATATTTCATGCTGGTTCAATATTTGTTTTAAAATTAAAATCATTATTCGTCCTAAGTCAACGTACATCATTCATCATGCATTCATATAAGTTGTTCATTCACATAGTGAGATTTTTTTAAACTATCTAACGTTAGACTGTTTTTTACATAATTTGGAAGTTTGTTATAATTTTTTACACTTGTCCCAAATATACTCGTTTTAAACTTAACTGTCCTACATCTAATTCAGCTTAATTTCTTTTTTATACCGTGCACTTCTCAATGTGTCATAACTATTGTCGCGTTTTATCATTACTGCTGCTTCATAAATGTATAGTGAAGGTATAGTCAAATCAAATCAAAACAAATCATTTATTTGCTTGAATATGGGTACATGAGGTTATACATACAACAAAAGTACTTTAAACCATATCCTACCTAAACAGGTGTGCCGGGTGTTGGGTGGTGTGGTATCTATTACCAATAATAAAAATATATCTAACATCATTCATTTAACTATTAAAAATATTAAAATTTGATTATTTATAGAATTTATTAATTACAATAATTCTATTATCATCTATTCCATTCTATTAGGTATTATTCTATTGTCAAAACGTGTAATCTTATAAAATATAAAAATAAATATTTTGTTAGTTTGGTTGGTAGATGGATAGGCAGGTGAAAGAGCGTTTCATTTAAGTGGAATGTTAGAAAAATCATTTTCTTTTGCCTTAAATAGCCTAAATATACTGACCCCAAATAAATTAGGTAGGGTTAGGTTAAGTCATCAATCAACTCAGCCTATAACAGTCCACTGCTGGACATAGGCCTCTCCCAGGCAGCGCCACAACACCCTGTCCTCCGCTTTCCGCATCCAGTCTGTCCCAGCCACCTTTTTAAGGTCGTTGACCCATCTAGCTGGGAGGCGTCCCACACTACGCTTGCCGATACGCGGTCTCCACTCCAGGACTCGTCTGCTCCACCGACCATCGGTCCTTCGACAAACATGGCCTGCCCACTGCCACTTCAGCTTGCTTACTCTGCAGGCTATGTCGGTAACTCCGGTTCTCTTCCGGATGACTTAATTTCTGATCTTGTTCTTCAAATTCCATGGCGCGCTGAGCAACCTCATAAAGTTAAGTGGTTGAGTCATATTTATGTATTATAATTATAATTTTCTTTTATTTCAATATATTCACATAAAATTATATTTTTAAATTTTAGAATATAAGAAAAAACATTTAAAAATATAAAAGAATGGTAGCCCACCGGTGTCGGGAACAGGGTCCAAACTACCGGCCGTCAGGGCTCTAGAGAGAGGAACCTCCTAACAATGCGAGCCATGTCCAGAAGTACCGCCGGCAGCGACGTGATGCAGGCAGTATCGCTGACAAGACACGCATGACCGCGAGCAGCCTCGCGACACCGCGAGCGGCCGCGGTTTTTTCAAGCTTTTCAAGCGATAGTGATCTTTCCATTATGTTGATAAAGTTTAAAATTATTTCACACAGAAAGTGGTCGCCGCGCCGCTGCCGGCCGCTGCTTTCCCGGTGTGAAACGGCCCTTAGTCTCCGCTGAGTTCGGTTGCCATGGCCGAAATTCGATCTGCAGGACTATTATTTTAAATTCTTAGATTCTTGTTAGAGCTACTGATTCTCGTAATAAACAACTGCCATAATCATAGACCAGTGACCTTTTAAATAATGTATTCTTATCCACTTTGACGACAAAGCTTATAGAACTTGACTTAAAGTGAATTGAAAACTAAACTGAGCTTGGAACCGCCCTAATTTGATCTCTATGAATAATTGAATAGAAAATAGCCAGGCAGTTCCGAGTTGCGGCGTACTACAAAGAAAATTACCTAGCTGGGTTATCGGGCTTCGATTTAGACTTAGATTTAGGAAGAAAAATGGATAGGTCTGTGACGAATAATCCGACGGTCTAACTGATGGGAAGTGGCCACCGCCGCCTAGTCCATCTGCGGTGCTTCTGATATTGCAAATGTCCATAGGCAGCGGTGCGGGCGCAGACAAGACCCAGTTGGGCAAAACAGCCTTCTCTTAAGAAAAAAAAAAGCCAAATCTGTATAGTTTGTGGTACTGGAACAAATATATGTATGTTAATTTTGAACATATTTCTCAGAACTTGGTTGTTACCAAAACACGTTTTGAAAAATATTCTCGATACTAACTAACGTTAAACTAACCTCTTACCTTGAGTTCTAATCCAAAATATCTGTATTAAATATCAACATACGTTATGTATTTAATTAATAATAAGAACGTCTTATTTGAATGCAGAACGTCTTATTTGGTTGTTTTTTTATTTTCGATTACTCAACTCGATGTTGAGTAAACAGATAATTGCTTTTTATTTTGCAATAAATTTCAAGCGTTGTGTCATCGCGCTCTCTTTCTTTTCTATGCAATCTGACAGTGACCGCGGTTTAGCTGTTGTCAGCGGCGTAAGGTGAATCCGCAGCAGTAGCCCGCGAAATTATATTGTGTCAAAGTCGCGAATCATATTTTGATCAAGATCGTGTTTCCTAACCGACTACTCTGAGAAGAAAGACCGAAAAAACTCACTTGGTAAGGCCGTGCGAGAACCATGCAGATTAATGTCTGAGATGGTCTTTTGAGGAAAGAACCACACCGATTTGAGTTAAACTGTCCAGGTAAAATGGTTAATGATAGTGCACAGCGTTGCTATTATCTTTTCTGTGTTTCCGATCAAGATACGACCTAACACTGATCTGTAAATTGCAAAAAAACTTAAAAAAAAAAACGTAGTTTTGCTGGCTACAACTGCGGATTCACCTTAATGTCATGTGTTTGAACACATGTCATTAGGTGAATCTGTTCAACCTGGCTGATCAATCAGCGTGGTTGTGATTTAGTAAACTCTAGAGAGATGAAGCATAAAATCCTGTGTTTTTTTATTAAGGGGACTACAGGACCTAAACGCCAATTTTGTAAGTTTTATAATGCGTAAAAGTATATGAACCACTGCAGTAAACAAAGTCAGAAATATATGATATTCTTCAGGATATATGCTAGGTAGATATTGTGTTGAAAACATAATAGAACTAATTTGATACGATAGAAAAAAATCATAAAGATACCTCAAAAAAAATCTTTTAACGGTTAAAAACCATACTAATTTACATGCAATTATTCTGATTTTATGCCAGATTATTCTATAAGCCATATATTAGCTTATTAGTGTTTAAATTTTTTTCTCTAATCAATGGATTTTTTGTAAATAGATAATTGCTTCATATTTTTCAATAAATTACCAGCGTTATGTCATCGCGCTTCTCTTTCTTTTCTATGCAGTCGGACAGTGACCGCGCTTTAGCTGTGACAACAGCTCTCAACATCTTAATCAAAACACAGGATTTGTAGAGCATCATTCATAACTGTGTGAGAATCTCTCCTTCTCTAAAGCTCAATGTGATAACTTATAGATACAGTAGCTGTGATATAAAATCCATTTCAAATATTGAATAGCGTCTTTCCTTTGACATATCTTTCAACTTTCTACAATACTCCTTGGTTATAAGTCCAACGATGACAATTTTGCATTGAAACTTTTACTAACTCTGACGTTCGTGGAAGGTTTATTTTAAGTCAGCTTTGTCATTGGACAGCGTTTATTGTGAAACGATTTGACTTATTTGTTGCCCGTGGTTTCACTTGCTTTCTTTAAGAGAACTCCATAATCATTATCATCCTTCGCTCTTATCCCAATTTATTTGTGGTCTGCGCAGCACGTCTTCTTCCACAGGTGATTATTGAGGTGACGGGTGATGGAGAAGCCGTCACTCGTCACCACAGTAATGACCTTCTTTCTAACCATACCTTCATTTTACACACAGCCCATCCATCGTTTCTGTGTTCCCAAACTAGTTTATGTAACTACTCGGTTACATTTAAATACTATAATTTTTCAATTGGAGAAAACCCATATCACTCTTTTTTTCCCTCTTTTCTTCCTTTTTTTTTTCAGCGGGAGGGTGTATCAGACTCTTACTGACTAAAACCCACCTGTGTTCCTTCTGTTGCCTTTGTTGCCAGGAGCCTCGGTATCCTTTTCGGACTTTCGCGCGACCCCGGCAGGCATCGGCCCTAGTGGACCGCTACGCTTGCGCTGACGCGCTGTCGACCCGGGTCTGGTCCTTATCGGACGGCGAGCTACCCATTGCTCACCTTCCGCAAGCCCACGCCTGCGGTGGCCGGCAATCCGCCTGATATTCTCGACACCCAGGGCGTCTCCTGCGGTGGCTAGGGGCGTGAGGGCGCGAAATTTGCCTTTCCCTCAACCACCCCGACTCCTCCTTCGCGAGCATTACTGCTTCGCAGAAGGAGGTGACGGCTGCCCATGCCCTCTCGCTCCGTACCATGTCCTGGACCAGGGCCGGACATGAGAGATCTCTGCCGACGATCTCCTCCACGAGGACACGGCGGTGCTCTGCCCAAACCGGGCAGAGCTCCACTGTATGCTCCAACGCGTCCTCCGGGCGATCCACACAGTGGTTGGCCATCGATCCTGAATCAAGCAGTCCCGTTTGCAACCACAAAACCCACGGGGCAGACGAGGCAGTCCTATCTAATCAAAAACACACACAAACAGAATCTTACAAGAAAATTTCAAACTGAACTCCTCTTTTACAAAAGTGGGTCAATTATACGAATGACATTATATTATACATAATATTCCTGCATTAGTGGTAATTAAAATAATTATTTCTCAATAAAATTACTACTTTAAACTTAACTTACATAGGTATTATTTCTGGGTCGTAATTAAAAAGTACCGACATGTCGCTTTCATTATAGCGTGCGCCTAAGATATTGTATTATTTATGATTTTCTAGGGTTGGTTCAGAATCAGAACTCAGTTTTACCTAATAGTTGAGCTACATTTGTGTTACTTTTCAAATGAATCTAGCTATAATCCTCAATCTGCCTGCCTTTCCCCAACTATGTTAGGGTCGACTTCCAGTCAGCTGAATACCAGTATTTTAGATAGAGCGACTAGGTACCTATCTGACCTCCACAACCCAGTTACTGGGTAACACGATACCCCTTGGTAAGACTGGTTGTCTGACTTTCGGGCTTCTGACGACCCGTAACGACTGTCAAGGATCTACGAATGGCAGCCGGGACCAAGAGCTTAACGTGCTTTGCGAGGTACGGAGGGGTCTCGAAATGTAAGGGATGGTCACCCCATCCAGGAACCGACCGCGACAAGCGTAGCTTAATCTTCGACCGACCCGTACAGCTGTTAGTACCAATTAGCCATGAGCCCCTCAAATCAATCTAGCTATCCTGCTTCATCCTAATTGTGTAACACTCTTTAAGACAATCCCTTATAACTTGTCAATTTGCCAATATTCATTGCGTTATTTTTGTTGTCAAGTAGATACATTTCAATCTTGTGAAGCAATGGATTGTCTTGTATTGTAAAAAAATCGGCCGAGTGCGAGTCGGACTCGCGCATGAAGGGTTCCTTACCATTATCTATAAAAACGGCAAACAATCTCAAATTTGATTTGAGTCAATCAGAGCGGGACATTTTATTTGATAATTGGTGTGTCAGACTCTTACTGACCATCTGAAACCCACCCGTATTCCTTCGGTTGCCTGTGTTGCCAGGGGCGCCTCGGTAGCCCTTTTGGACATCCACGCGACCCCGGTAGGTATCGGCCCTAGTGGACCCCTACACTTGTGCTGACAACTCTTTGAGGCATGCGTGGAACACAACGCGTCTCCTGTGAATGGGAGCCCCCTTAAATATTTCTGTTTTTTAGTATTTGTTGTTATAGCGGCAAAAGAAATACATCATCTGTGAAAATTTCAACTGTCTCACCTGGTGACAGACAGACAGACGGACAGCGAAGTCTTAGTAATAGGGTCCCGTTATACCCTTTGGGTAGGGAACCCTAAAAAAGGAAATGTTGTATTATTTAATTTAATTAGAGTGCAGAACAATTCTTGCTAGTAGAAATATCATCAACTGACTTGCTCTGCAGAAATATTCACATTTTTCATCGAGAGATCTGTGGAATATTTTTGATAGATTTGGTACGGAAAAACTGTCCAAAATTTAAAAAAAATGTGCACGCCTCACAGACAGAAAGAGGTTGACGATAAATTTTACAGCAAAAATCTAAGAAGATTAATCGATTTTTGTTAATATCTTTTGTACGGTTTTTTTTTTTTTGTGTAGGAAATCGTCAAATAACTTCTCCCGCTCTGGGCGGAGCGGGAGGGTGTATCAGACTCTTACTGACTAAAACCCACCCGTATTCCTTCCTGTTGCCTGTGTCGCCAGAGGCCTCGGTGACCCTTTAGTACCTTCCCGCGACCCCGGCAGGCATCGGCCCTAGTGGAACCCTACACTTGTGCTGACGACATCTCTTTGAGGCGCGCGTGGAAACCACGCACCGTCGACCTGAGCTACCCATTGCTCACCGTCCGCAAGCCCGCGCCTACGGTGTCCGGAAATCTGCCTGGGATTCCTGACACCCAGGGCGCCCTCTCGCTCCGTACCATGGCCTGAACCAGGGCCGGACGCGAGAGATCTCTGCCGCCGATCGCCTTCACGAGGACATGGCGGTGCTCTGCCCAAGCCGGGCAGACTTCCACCGCATGCTCCACCGTGTCCTCCGGGCGATCCACACAGTGGTGACACCCGGGTGTTTCCTCCCGCCTTATCCGACACAGGAACCTCCCGAAGCTGCCATGTCCGGTAAGGACCTGCGTCAGGCGGAAGGTGAGGACTCCGTGGCACCTCTCTTGCCACTCCTCAAAGAGGTGACTTATCGCCGCAATCGTGGCGTGCCCAGCACTGGGTTGCGACAACCGTACTCTCCATGTCGCCATGAGATCCCGCCGGAGCTCCGTCCGCTGTGCTGCGATTTCTCGCGGCAGCAGAGTAACGCCCCGGCATTTCGCCTCCTCACGCAACTCCCATACGTGCGCGAGGGCTTTTGCCTCCAGATCCCATGGCGGCAATCCGGCAAGGAGGCTCGCTGCCTCACAGGAAACCGTACGGTATCCCCGGACCATCCGGATGGCCATGACCCTTTTGGCCGCGCTCAACCAGCGGGCTGGCCGCAGCGCCAGGGAACGCGCCCACACACGAGCCCCGTAAAGGGCCATGGACCGCACATCTTAGGTACGGTTGTGAGTTAGTTAATGTCAATCAACAGGGCTCATCCGAAGGATAAAAAAAACTTATAGAAGAATATTTAGATTAATCCATTGTGTGTGACGACGTGAATCGTGACGAAACAAGCTTTATAATCTATAGAATTTTAGTATAGCAGGCGGGACCAACCAATAACTTGAAATATGATTTGTTTGTCCCCCGCCTGCGATACCAAAATTCTATAGAATGTTTTTCTTTTTGTTTTTCTCTTTTCAGTTACGTGTTTTAGCAGTCGGATTTTTTGTTTTTTAAATAATTTGTTTTACTATCTTAGAACCTTATTTCATTCAATTCGTTTCTCCTATGAGAACATGACAACCCTATGCAAGAACTACTCATAGGGAACTATACGCCGTTTCGAGAAAGAATTTTAATATACGCGACTGTCGTTCATTTAATAACAGTGTTATTCACTTCAAGTAGATATGTGATAAGGCAACGATTCGGTTTAAAAAAAGATGAAGTGACAAAAATTTAAACGCGTTTGTTTAGATGGTCTGGTCATGTTAGGAGGGGGAATGAAAGGCCACTAGGGGACGCCCTAGGAGGAAATATTTATATGTTACCTTAATGGTGAGGTTCTCTAGAAAGGTAAGATGCATGCGTAGTAATCGCAACCGACGTGCGTGTATGACCAGCAGGGCTAACATGACACACGCGACATTTACTCACTCTCGCGTGAGTAATTCTTGTCTATTTCTGTCAATTTTCTCGTTTTCTGACAGCGCTGCCATACAAAATACTCGATTCGTTCTGTCAAACCCTATGTTTTCTCGACAAACCCTAACATGGCACCTAAGTTATCTCGAATTTTGACAATTCAACACGAGATAATCTTCGATTCTTCTGTCATTTAGTCGTCCTCGATTTTGATGACGAGAAGAGTAGACAAAATTATAATACAAAAAAATATGGCATTCATGGGGACTGGTGACAGAAATGAAAACTTAAAACTTTGGAATAACATATACATATATGCGTATACATGTACGTACACAGGCTGCTGTGCGACGCCAGTCTGATGCACATGTTACATTAGTATGTCGGTGACTTGGATAGCATGTTGGTGACGCAGTCTGCATGTCGGTGACGTGGTTAGGATGTCGGTGACGTGGTGTGCATGTTGGTAACGCAGATTGCATGTCAACAAGTGCTTTCAGAATGACGGTGACGCGGTTATCACGGCGTAAGTCGATTGGCATTTCGTAAATCTGCTAGCATTTTGGTGACGCTGCTAGCAGGTCGGGCTCTCTTTTAACATGTCGGTGACGCTGTTAGCATGTCGGTGACGCTGCCAGCAAGTCGGGCACGCTGTTAGCATGTCGGTGACTCGGTTAGCGTGTTGGTGACGCATTGAGCATGTTGATGACGCAGTGAGCCTGTCGGTGACTCGGTTAGCATATTGGTGACGCAGATTGCATATTCAAGGGATGCCGTTCGTATTTCGGTGACGCGGCTACTACGTCGGTGACGTGGTTAGTATGTCGGTGACGCGGTTAACATATTGGTGACGCGGACCCACAGGTTTTTCCCCTAACAAAAATGGCTCGCTCATTTTCATTTCCGTCATTTTGTATTTTAATTTCGGCATGCCATAGAAAAAGATTAAATTTTAATCAAACAAGTCGGTAACACAAAAAATTACAACATAAATTAATAGAGGTGGATGTAAAATCATTATAGTACATACTAATTCCATGCGTAAAGTTTAATGAATGAGCCGATGTTGCTAAAATAAAAATGATTTGTTTTTAATAATTTGCTACATCGGTCTCTCGTCGCGAGATAAAGAACTGTCAAAGTGCCTTTCTCGAGTTTTCTCGAGCATAACGGTCATGTTAGGCATACGGATGACGTCAGAATCGTAGACAAATTTCAACAAACCGAGAAAGAGAGCGTTCTCGCGCTTGTCATGTTAGCTCTACATATGTATGAATGTAAACGAAGCAAAAGGAGTATGTAAGGATCGTAGCAGATGGCGTCTGGAGTTTCTGCCCACCCCCTTGAGAAGAAGGCGTGAGGTATGTGTCTGTAAATACCACTAGGTATAACCCGAATAAGATCTTTTACTAAAAGATCGTATCCGGGGAAGTAGGTACTATCCCATACTTATTTTTAACGCCAAGTAGCGTTCCTGTGTTTTAATTTGCTGGTTATGGGCGTCAGTGGAGGTGAATCAACTCAGCTTATCGCAGTCCACTCCTGGACATAGGTCTCTCCTTGGCTGCGCCACAACACCCTGTCCTCCGCCTTCCACATCCTGTATGTCCCACTTTTTTAAGGCCATCGCGATGCATCGGTCCGTCTAGTCGGGGCGTCCCACACTACGTTTGCCGATACGCGGTCTCCACTCCAATCTGCTCCATTGGCCATCGGTCCTTCGATAAATATACCCAGCCCACTGCCTCAGCTTGCTTACTCTGCAAGCTATGTCGGTCACTACGGTTTTTTACCGGACAACTTCATTTCTGACTTAATCCTTTAAAGAAACTCCGAGCATAGTCCGCTCCATAACGCGCTGAGCGACCATGAATTTGTGGACCAGCCCGAACTTCAGTGTCCACGTTTCGGCACCGTATGTCATAACGGGGACTTATTTTGAGACATTTTAACGTTCTCTCTGGTATGCCAATGCATCTGCAATTTCTCTGGTACCTATTGTATGTGTCTGTGTTCGGTATAAGTGGTGATGTCTGTTAATACAAATATCAGATGGGCCGTCAGATTGTCAGTCATCCAGTATCATACCGACAGAGCTGAGAGGTGGTACAATCTGTTAGCACAACCGTCATCCATAACTGTAGCCAGAGCCGAATCCCCAATCTGTCGAACATTAAAGATGCTTCTGACTGCCAACCCTGAATGTGATGTGTTTTCAGATGAATGGAGTAAAATTTTGCGTATGTGTCTGATATAAATGATAAATGATTTTATTTCTGTAAATAGGTTTGTACAAACACTTTTACACGTCAATCATATTTTTTTAAACTAGATGAGGTCGGCTTTTCCTATCTGACTACTCTGAGAAAAAAGGCCAAAACAAACTCAGAGGTCACACAGTCTCTTTTAAAATCCAGACATAGTCTTGGTCAGAGCATGTGAAGGCCATGTAAATTGGTGTCTGAAATGGTCTTTTGATGAAAGAACCAATACATTGAGTAGACGTATCCAGTCGGAATGCATATGCTGTGAGAGAAAGTATTCAAGGAAGCCGACTAATCCATATTAGTTTTTATTAATTATAATAAATACAACATACCTCATTAATGTCAACATTATTTAGGTTCATTTTTATATTTCTATGCTAATTCATGTAATTAGTGTTGTAACGTTTAATTTTATATATTAATAAATAAATAAAAAATGGTTTCTAAAACTTTTCAACATCACCAGTCTTATCGGAATCGTGTCGTATAACTAAAATTAGTCTTTTTCCAACAATTCTTGCCTGGACAATCTGAGCGACTCGATTATGAATATTATATCGGTTTCGATATCGATTTTATAACGATTACCGGAAAAATATGGTATTATTAGTCAGCTCGGTAATTAAAATTGCTTTTAGCTTCGAATTTGTCATTTGCTGGTCAGTAATGGCTTAGAATAGTAATTCAGATATTGTTTATTGATATTGTTTCCTTGAAAACTGTTGAAGTTTTTAAAGAGCAACTTAAGACAGTGCGCAACCTAGAGTCAAAACGAACATTATTTAGGGTTCCGTAGTCCACACGGAACCATCATAGTGTCGCCATGTCCGTCTGTCTGTCTGTCTGTCACTTAGCTCAGAGACTCTTAGTACTAAAAAACTGTAATTTGGTATGGGTATTCATATTAAAGTGGGGATGATATTTTTTCTAGTCTCTCCCATGGTATGGGGTATCAAAATCAAAATATTTTTATTTCACATAAACCTACATGGGCTTATGAAACGTCAGAAGCTAGGTGCACGGTTACTCTTTTAAAAATAATTATCGTTAGGTATCGTTGGATAGGCCGTTCAAAAATATTGCGGGACTGTGAAAACCATTTTTCGATTCAGGGATCCGTTTGCATAATATTAAGCTTTAAAGTGCTATTTTTGGTTATGTGAAAATAATCATGGTAGTAGTAGGTATATTATCGAAATTGATGAAACAATTCATTGTAATAGTCGACGAACTTACTTTTGCAGTTGGAGAATTGACCCGTGACGTATATATCGATGTATGGGATTAAGTTTGTTTTTTGGATAAATTCGTCCCAACAACGGAACCCTTTTTGATTGGTCGGGGAAATTCATTGTTGCCGGGAGGACATGGCGCGGCAGATGCTGGCAGAGTGTGCCGCTTGGGAGAGGCCGCGTCATGCCCTCATCTCAGTAGTAGGCAGTGAACTGTCGCTGCCAGCCGTGGTCGACTCCATGATTGGCAGCTAGCAGTCCTGGGACGCGGTGGTATCCATCTGCAAAACAGTCATGACGCAGAAGTAGGCTGTGGAAAGGGAACAAGAGATCTCTCCCACTCACCATACCCGCAGTAGGCGCATCGGGCGTCAGCGTAGGGCGGACAACGCCCTATTCCAGCCCCCTTAAATAGGTCCAGGGCCCCGACCCACAGTGGAACGAATGTATGGGAGCGGTTGGACGTAGACATGTCCGAAAAAAAAGAGTAAAATTATGCCAAACTAATGATGCCATCTTATTCGATTACTTAATGCCTTCATAACTTGTGGTGATGAATTTCTTCATAACTCCCATATTTCGGGAGTAATTTGAGAAAATGTGAAATTTTACTATGAAAATGAGTGTATCGAGCTCTCTCCCTCCTGATTCCGGGCTTGTTTCAAGTAGCGGTCTCTAATATCATAATGCTAATACTAAGAGCTATATTTAATACTAAGACACATAGTGCGCCAAATGTGCACTTTCTGGGATAAAGAGTGATGTTTATTTTATAACACAATTTTTTTATTTTTTGTTTATTTTGTTGATTAAAACCGTTTTTCTAAAGGTTTACCTTATTACAATAACATTTTTGAGCAGCCAATTAGAGAAGATATAAGCTAATTAGGATATATAATTAGGGACTTAAGGTTTACATATAAAACTAATGCACTAATGATTACTGATAAGAACATTGCTATTATTTAATTACTAAATGGCTCTTAATACACTAATTTAGCATGCATCATTTACTAATTATCACAATAACTAATTACCTTGCAATATTTAACAAAGGATACCTGGGATACCTGGATTTTATATAAATAGGTCACTATTAGTAACTTTAAAATCAGTGTTGATTTACACCTCGTTGTATCCAAGCTAATCTCGCAATGTATTTTCCAAATTTTAATACAAATCTTGATATTCACGTTGCTTTATGCGCACGCGCACATAAAGATTTACGCGACTTTAACTATTTGTTCAGTGTTTTAAAAGATAACAGTTGTGTTCAGTTATGTGAAAGTGCTGAAACAAGTTTAAAAGACTGGTGTCGTCGATTTTGCTACCGCATTTATGCAAAATGGACACAGTCTGGAAGAAGCACAGATAAGTTTCGGAAGAAACATGAGATTTGGCTACAGGCTGCAATTCAATGGCCGGAATTACAGAATGAAAATATGGAACCTTCTACAGAAAATATAAGTGACGTCATCGAGCCCATAATTTCTCCTGCTAAATCTGATGCTTCAACTTGTACACATCCTAGTCCTCGTAAATCTTTTGAGGACCTTAGTAACCGGCAAAAAAGAAGACGCACTGAAGATAGTCTTTCATGCAGCAGTAGCAGCGCTGAAATTATGTTTTCGGCCGAAAGGGCGCTTCAAAAGGCAGGACAAAGCGATACAGCTTATGTTATGAAATACTTGACGGAGAATCCAGAAGAGGCCTCAAAAATCAAAGCCTTCATTGAAGGTAAATCAATTCAGGTACGGGAAATATCCCCTTTGAAGGCATTGGCTCTTTATCTCTTTATGTATCGATGAACTTATCGAAATGGCGCTATAACACTCTTCGGGATTTCAACACTCAAGAAGGAGCTCTTCAATACCCGAGTAATTACATGTTGGTTAAAGAAAAAATTAAGTGCTATCCGGCCAAAGAAGATCTCACAGTTACAGAGAGCTCTGCAAAAATCAAATTACAAGCCTTGATGGATTTAACCTCAAGAAGACTTATTAGGTCGTTAGAAACCCCTGTTGATCCCAATCAACAGCTCGTATTGACCAGCAAATGGGGTTTTGACGGATCATCTAGCCAAAGCATTTATCATCAAAGGACGAGTGAAGATGAGCAAATCGATCTTGCTAGTAATTTTATGATTAGTCTTGTACCACTGCGGCTCGTCTCAAAAGGTGTAACAATTTGGGAAAACGAGCGACCATCTTCCACTTCATTTTGCCGGCCAATATTGTTTAAGTTTATAAAGGAAACCAAAGAAAATGTGCAGAGAGAGATGGCTGAAATCGAAGCAGAGATTGAAGCCTTAACTCCATCCACCATCACTGATGGAATTAGTGTCAAACACCAACTGCTGTTGACAATGATTGATGGTAAAATTCATTCCATTATATCCAATACAGCAGCTTCAGTGTGTGACATATGCAAGGCTTGTCCTAAAGAAATGAATAATTTAGAGTTAATCAAAGATAAACACGCAAACGAGGACATGTATAAATATAGCTTAAGCACCCTTCACGCTTGGATTCGCTCAATGGAATGCTTATTACACATTTCCTACAAATTAGACATAAAATCATGGCAAGTAAGGGGTGATATAGCAAAAAGGCAAGTTGATGACAGGAAGAAAAGAGTTCAAGAGGCTGTAAGAAGAGAAACGGGCTTACTTCTCGATGTTGTGAAACAAGGCAGTGGATCCACCAACAATGGCAACTCGGCAAGGAGATTTTTTGAAAACTACACTAAATCTGCTGAACTGACCGGAATAGATGCTATGCTTTTAAGAAAAATCTGTGTGATCTTGCAGTGTATTTCATCAGGAGAGAAGATCAACGTAACTAAATTCCGAGAGTTCTGCTTTGATACTGCTAAGCTTTACGTGGAGTTATACCCATGGTATTATATGCCTTCTTCACTTCATAAAATTTTAATGCATGGGCCAGACATAGTTCAGAACATGTCAATTGTGCCCATTGGTTTTCTATCCGAAGAGGCATCTGAGGCTAGAAATAAAGATTTTAGAAAATATAGAGAGGGGCATTCTCGAAAGCATAGCAGTATCTCATGCAATGAAGATATTATGCACAATCTTTTACTGTCTTCTGATCCACTTGTTACAAGTATCCGTCCAAAAGGAAATAAGTTTGTAAAAAAATCTTCTTTTAAGGAATTTTATGAGCTTACGGATTCTGAGAAAAGTGATATCGAATTTGTTAACATAAATGATTTAGCGGACATCGATTCTGAATTTGAATTAATTGATGATGATGATGATGACGAAGATAATTAAATGATGTTATTGTTTTAAAATGTGTAACTTAGTAAATTAGAGCTTACATCTTAATTATTTATTGTACTTTTAATGAAACTAGGTAATTTATTATCAACTTACTTAAAAGTCATACTCTCATCAGTCTGTTCTTGTGAATATTTTTGTTAATATATATTTCTGTATATATATAATATATTTATAGACCTCTTAATAAGTCTGTCTGCGGTTTAAAGTAAATACAAATGGGGAAAAAACGTTTTTTTTTTTAAATTTTCATTTCCTTTTATCCCAGAAAGTGCACATTTGGCGCACTATGTGTCTTAGTATTAAATATAGCTCTTAGTAATAGCATTACGATATTAGAGACCGCTACTTGAAACAAGCCCGGAATCAGGAGGGAGAGAGCTCGATACACTCATTTTCATAGTAAAATTTCACATTTTCTCAAATTACTCCCGAAATATGGGAGTTATGAAGAAATTCATCACCACAATTTATGAAGGCATTAAGTAATCGAATAAGATGGCATCATTAGTTTGTCATAATTTTACTCTTATTTTTCGGACATGTCTACGTCCAACCGCTCCCATACATTCGTTCCACTGTGCGACCCCGACCCCGAGGTGGCGGCACGTAGTGTTCCAAGCGCGCCCCTATTTGACGTCGCGGGGGGAGTCTTACACCTCATACCCCCCCGCGATGGCCCTCAAAGGCGGGCCGGCACCAGCCGGGGATCGCGGAAGTCACGCTAGATCCCATGATCCCCGTTGCAAGTGTGGGAGGGGAACACCGGGGTGGTTTTAAGCCAGTAAGAGTATGACAGACCTCTCCGCCCACCCCAGGTCGGAGGACATACATGAGGATTTTCGACTCCGGAACCAAAAAAAAAGAGGTATATCAAATTGAGTCCCAGCTTAAATTAAACAATACACAAACATTATTATTATTATTACATACAAACTCAACTGTCATTATTTGGCTGTAAGTTGTATTAAATAGCTATAACGCGGCCAATTGGCATGGTGTGCCAATTTGATTAACCTGTAATTTCCCCGATGGTACCTAATCATTGTTTCTATACGACGAATAGTCTCTCTAAATCTAAGTAAAAGACTGTCTTGTCTTGGTGTGCCAACCTTAGAGTGAAGCCAAACGGGCGTTGCCGGTACGTTGCGTCGTCATACCGCTATGATTTACATCGCAACGAGTGCCAAACGAGCAATGCGGTGTCGCATCGCAACGCCGCCTACTACGACGTCACAATGTCTCAGTGTTGGGTGTGTCAGTGTTCTCTAGTACAAGCAACACTGAGCTCCGCTACGATGCCGCTCCGACGAACAGACTGTCCTGTAGAACAAGCTAGCTGGACAAAAATACTAAGTAATTATTAAATTAATATTTCACTATTTCAACGCACCGAATGCCACACGAGCAATGCGGTGACGGAACGCAACACCGCTTACTACGACGTCACAACGTCTCGGTGTTGGGTGTGTCAGTTTTCTTTAGTACAAGCAACACTGAGCTCCGCTACGATGCCGCTCTGACGCACTGACTGTCCTGTAGAACAAGCTAGCTGGACAAAAATACTAAGTAATTATTAAATTAATATTTCACTATTTCAACGCACCGAATGCCACACGAGCAATGCGGTGACGGAACGCAATGCCGCTTACTACGACGTCACAACGTCTCGGTGTTGGGTGTGTCAGTTTTCTTTAGTACAAGCAACACTGAGCTCCGCTACGATGCCGCTCTGACGCACTGACTGTCCTGTAGAACAAGCTAGCTGGACAAAAATACTAAGTAATTATTAAATTAATATTTCACTATTTCAACGCACCGAATGCCACACGAGCAATGCGGTGACGGAACGCAACACCGCTTACTACGACGTCACAACGTCTCGGTGTTGGGTGTGTCAGTTTTTTTTAATACAAGCAACACTGAGCTCCGCTACGATGCCGCTCCGACGAACAGACTGTCCTGTAGAACAAGCTAGCTGGACAAAAATACTAAGTAATTATTAAATTAATATTTCACTATTTTAAGAGGCCGACAACAGCTAAAGCGCGGTCACTGTCGGACTCCATAGAAAAGAAAGAGAAGCGAGATGACAACGCCGGAAATTTATTGCAAAATATGAAGCAATAGTCTATTTACAAAAAAAAAACTATTGATTGGATAAAAAAATTAAAACACTATTATGCTAATATGTTGCTTGTAGAATAATATCACAAAAATCAGAATGATTGCATGTATATGTATTAGTATGGTTTTTAATTGTCAAAATATTTTTTAGAGGTATCTTCGTGTTTGTTTTTTATCGTATCAAATTAGTTGTATTATGTTTTCAACACACTCTCTAGCTAGCATATGGGTTAAAGAATGTCATATATTTTTATTATTTTGTTTACTGCAGTGAATCATATATTTTTAGGCATTATAAAACTTACAAAATTTGCGTTTAGGTCCTGTAGTCCTCTTAAGTAATATTATGTACATCGTGATCGATCGCCTTTAACATTACGGGAGATCAGTTTTGTATGTTTATGGAATAAATCGTAAATTTTCAGAAAATAAAACTAAAATAAAATTTGTTTAGCTGTTTATTGTAAAAAAAAAATCACATGTTGGCTTCGCGCCGTTTACAGTAGCTTCTAAATCATCTAAACAATAGCTAATAATAATAATATAACAATAAAATAATAGAGAATAACAATAGATAATTAATAATAAGCATTTACAGATTTGGTTTTTGCAATAAACTTAAAACTTCCTTAGGAAATGATTTAAATTTCCTGGGTGGTGTACTTCTATAGGAAGCTATTAATGGATTAGAGGTCATCAATAAATATTTAGACATGTCTATATTTGTTGCCACCCTTTTTTTTTGCGTGGGAAAACATCAAATAACTTCTCCCGCTCTGGGCGGAGCGGGAGGGTGTGTCAGACTCTTACTGACTAAAACCCACCCGTATTCCTTCGGTTGCCTGTGTTGCCAGGGGCCTCGGTGGATATTTTGCGTGTATGGTGTTCTGGCACTTTTCTTAATTCATTCAGCCTTCCCCGCTTCGTTTCTCTGGTCTCCTTGTCCGGTGAGCGTGCGTTGCGTCGTTGCACGTCATCGCGCAACGCACCGTGTAACACGCTCAGTTGTCGTAACGGCAACGCATCGTGTGGCTTCGCTCGCAGACAATTTACTAGACTTGCCCTTAATCGTTTAAGCAATTTCTGAGATATTTAACCACAATTATGTAGATCTAAGATGCTCAATATATCTGAAGGAATTAAATTAAAAAGTGCGGGTAGAAATAACCTTGGTTAGCCGTAAATAACCGAAAGGGGAGTGGCCAACGGCGAAGGGGCGTGGTAAAGGGCGATGTGTCTTAATATTATACTGATTACCCCATATTTTTTCTTGGTTTTAATATAAAAATGCAGGATCATTGTTTTATGATAAGTAGATCTTTGAGTTCACTTTTGTTTTGTTACTTTCCTAGATTACCTAATATGGGGGGCTCGTGGCTAAGTAATATTAAAGCTCAAAAAAAAAAATGTATCCGAGCACTTTCTGGAGCTCACTTTTTAGACAGCTGTAAGCCACTAGGTTAAAAAAGTTAAAAATCTACCTCTGCCATGTTTAAATATTTTTTAAATATGTATTTTTGTTAAAAGAAACTACAATTTATTTGAAACTAGCTTTTGACCGCGGCTTCGCCCGCGTTAATTTAGAATTTGACAATCAATTCGGGTTGAAAAACCGGTGTATCGACATTCTAGACTCACAAAATGTATTAGGTACATAAAAATAAAAATAAACTTTTTACACACTAATAAAATTTCTTTAATAAAAATACAATCATGATTCGAACGACACGTGGCGCCATCATGTAGATGGCGCCACGTGTCATATCATATCATAATAACGTTATTGTTTTGTTCCTCGGGAACAGTATTTTTGTTCGGGATGACAGGTACCCTATGTCCGTTTCTGTATAATGTTAATTGTGCTTTGAATTATATTATTATTGTATTTGTACGCCTTTCTAGGCCAAACATGCTGAAACTTTTTTTTTTTTTTGTAATTATTCCAAATTATTGTAAACCTACACGTGTTTTTGACAAATAAAATATATCTTATCTTATCTCTCACTAATCGGAATCGTAACGTGATCGCCTCGCCTCGGGACAAGCTCACGAACCGCGGTGCGGTGCGTGGTCATCCTGCAGTTCCCGCGCTTACGGCTCGTCGTCCCCGCGTTAACGTCTCTCCGTACCCGAGCTTACGTCTCTTCGTCCCCCCTTGCCCCTCTCACCCCTCCTGCGGCCTTCTTGCAGCGGTCGGCGAGCCGTAAGCGCGGCGTCGCCCAGCCGTAGCCGAGTTGACGTATCGAAGCTGGGTTAAGACGCTGACAACACCTAAACCGCGGTCACTGTCAAATTCCATAGAAAAGAAAGAGAAGCGCGATGACACAACGCTTGTAATTTATTGCAAAAAATGAAGTAATTATCTATTTACTCAAAATTGAGTTGAGTAATCGAAAATAAAAAACAACCAAGTTCTGTATTCAAGTAAGTCGTTCTTGTTATTAATTAGATACGTAACGTACGAGTATGTTGATATTTGATACAGATATTTTGGATTAGAACTCAAAGTAAGAGGTTAGATTAACATTAGTTTGTATCAAGATTTTGTTTTCAAAACGTGTTTTGGTAACAACGAAGTTCTGGGAAATATGTTTAAAATTGACATATATTTTTGCCGCTACCACAAACTATACAGATTTGGCAATATTTTTTCTTAAACAAATCCTATTTTGGTCAATTGGGTCTTGTCAGCGCCTTAAGGTAAGGTTGACGCCTGTTTGACGGCGAGGCGAGAGGCGATATGGTGACGATCCCTTTTCGAGTCGATATGTGTACCTTAAGAATCCTATATTTCTCAAAAACCCGCATTACAAAACCACCACTAAAAGGAACTACATGACAAAATGAGCTGAACGAAAGGCAAAAAAAAACTTAGGAAATTCTGCAACAGTTAAAAGCGTTTTAAAAACCATTGTAAGTAACCGTTTTAAAATAGTTCCTATTACCGTCATTTAGGGTCAAATAGACAGTCAGACAGACAGACCTATTAGTGATGACACAGAATAATAATGTGTAGATACGACACTCCCGATTCGATTCGATCCGATTTTATTCTAAATGCTTACGTACCTAACTGTTTCGGGACGTAATTACATTATTTATCGAATATCGACCTTATTATTTTGACCGTAATGTTCATATTCGTATAAGCGAAAGTGTAAAAGCGTGTCATACGAATATCGACATTAACATCATAATAATAAAGTTCGTATTCGTATTTGACACTCACTTTATTTAGCAAAGTCTAAAAGTGCGCTCGGTGAATCTTGCCCTAAGAAACTTATCAAAGGAAATTTATTACAGTACACGACCTTGAGCGTTCGGTCCTTCTCTGTCCCGCCGCTCTACCTCACTCCGTCCCGCTCACGCCGAATTCACACTCTTTTTGGAAATATTTTAATAAAAAAAGGCGATATTTTGAAATAAAATAAAACGTGAATTATTTAGATTTTTAAATTATCTATCTATTAGTCTAATCCTCAAATTAATAGAACGACACCTTTAGCAAAAGATGCACGTAATCATTCATTTTAGTTACTTCTTACAAAGAGATATAAATAAAATATAAAGCCCGCGTCGCTTCGTGGGATAAAAAATACTAAACAGTACACGGACGTAACTACAGCATGTCGAGTTTCAGAAAAAGTTAGGTTTAGTAGAGCGTCGTCTCTTTCACTCATACGTGTGTGACGAGTCTCTCTCATAAAATTTATGCCCGGGTATGTACTGTACGAACATGGGAAATTATTTGGTGACCAAAACAAGAAGTGATTTCCATAATATAAATACACGTAGTAAACATGAAATTGTGATACCCAAATTTAGATTAACAAAAACAAGCAAATCATTTGTTATCAACAGTATCCGCTTTTATAACAAGTTGCCAAAGTCAGTTACAGAACTTAGTGATGGAAAGTTCAAAACCCACATCAAACGTGTACTTATCAAAAACGCATATTACAAGATTAAAGACTATGTTGAAGACAAGGAAGTTTGGCAATAATTCCTTCTGCACATGTTGTGGCTTCCCTGGTACATCAGAAACGGCATAACTATGGAAATGTCTATTAACTGCTCCCAAATTACGATGTTTATTATTATTATTTTTTAAACATACTTTTTTGACATTATATTTTCACTATTTGACATTATATACCTACAATTTATATTTCAGACTTAGTATTATTAATATTATTTTACATTGATTCTTGTGTACGTTGTGAGTGTGAGAACGTTGTAGGCTTAATAGACTAGATCTTTTGTAGACCGTTTCCTTTTTTTTTTTTTGTTAACTACTCGACAGGCCTACACTGTCCTCCCATACCTAATTTGTGTAATTTGAAAACATTGTAAAAGCCAATTATTTTTAAAAGAGTAACCGTGGAGTTTCTTGCCGGCTCTTCTCCATAGGAAACGACCAATTGGAACCGTGCCCCTAGCTTCTGACGTTTCATAAGTGCCCATGTAGGTTTATGTGAAATAAAAATATTTTGATTTTGATTTTTTGATTGACCGAGCGAGCGAAGCGTCTTCTTGCTTCAAGTCTGGCAAAATTTGCTTTCCTATGTCAGTTTATTGGTACTACAGGTCGTATTTTACAAGTGATCTGGACGAAACGTTATAGGTTTTACGACTTTATAGTTTTTTTATTTTTCCGCGGGGATTTTTTATTGGAAGGGTTCCTCCAAAAAGGGGCAAAAAGGGGGCTACGGGATATCTCTGTCTTATGAGATCCGATTTTGATGGTTATTTCTTATTTGAAAGGCAGTAACTTTTAAGTTAGTCTCCTAGGAATTTGGTAAAGATCTGATGAGGATCTTAGGCTTGATGAGCAGAATAGCTCCTCAAAATGCAGTAATTTGCTCACTTTTAGATGAAATAACTTTAGAGGTGTATTAATTGTTGCATAAATGTTTGTGCTCGCGTGGTCGACTGTTCGCAAAACTACTAGTATATAGCATTTAGTACCAACTTAATTGTCCGTATATTCAAATCACGACTGCAATTTTTTCAATACTCAATACTCAATTCTTTTTGACAGTACTTTGTAATAACACGGTATATTGACGGGCCCTATCAGAATACCACCGCTGCGGTATTTATTTTTTAAATATCGCAGCATTATGCTGAGATAGGAGCCTTTTTGGCGTAGCAAAAGTCGTTTTTATTTATTTTCTTTGTTGTTTTTTGTTTATTCGAACAAATACGTAAATTTTGTTAGCTTGAAATGCTCCTTTCTTTACTTTACTTGTGCGTGTCCCAAATAAAATATTTTTCTTTGTTTCTTTCATTATTTCTTTCTTTTTGACGTAGTAGTATCTCAATTACATAAAGAATTATTACTTTCCCTGACCGTACACACATAATATAATGGGAAGAATATTTATAAGTTTCGTTTCGCGTCTGTACACGGTTTTATTATTCTATGGCGCTGTCTATGTTAAATGCTCGACTTTTAATTTTAACTAGCTTTTACGCGAAAACTCGTATGGTTAGCGAATTTACAAAGATTCATAGGATAAAAGTGGTCTACTTGTTACGAGTAATTCAAGGTATATTTATCGCTCTAAATTGAATTAGGTGTGAATTTGTTTAGTTCTTAATTGGATGCTCATTCGCTATTAATAGCCATTTTGTTCTTGGTTTCATCTTTTATATTTTACTAATTCAGTCGTTACGGATAGTCAGAAGCCCAAAAGTCTGCCAACATGTGGTTTTTACCCGACTGCCTCATGAGGGTAATGTTTTTCGAGAGTATGTATGTATGTATGTATGTATGTGTGTATGTATGTATGTATGTATGTATGTATGTATGTATGTATGTATGTATGTATGTATGTCTATTTCTTTGGCACGCTCTGTAGCTTAAACGGCTTGATGGATTTTAACATATGAGGTGTCTTTCGATTCGTCTTAATTGTGGGAGTGACATAGGCTATATAATATTTATAAATTGCATCTGCAAATACAAAAAAAAGGGGGGAAGTTTTTTTTTTTTAATTAATTGCAACAATATTTGTATCAAATAAAAGCTTGTAATGAGTAATTTTTAAATATATACATATATTAATAAAACTAAAAAGCTTGAAATAAAATAAATTATTTAAAAAACAAAAAACCCGACTGCAAAAACACATAACTGAAAAGGGAAAAACAAGCATTATAATCTATAGAATGTCATTGGTTGGGTACACCATCTCGATTGGTGTCTGAAATGGTCTTTGATGAAAAAACCACACAGATTGAGTGGACCTGTCCTGTCAGTGCACCCATTTGTCAGTAGTTGTGCAGTTCAACTCAGAACTAAAGGAGCTCAACGATTTAACGAACAATACCAAAGAAAGGACATTTGGCTAGGCCGCAAAAAACAAGTTTGTAAAAGTGTTTGTACAAACCTACTTACAGAAATAAAATAATTTATCATTTATCATTTAACTGGGTTGTGGAAGTTAGGTAGGCAGTCGCTCCATGTGAAATACTGGTATTCAGCTGCATTCGCTTAGTCTGGAAGCTGAGCCCAACATATTTGGGAAAAGGCTGATGGATTGATTGAATTCAGTAGGTACCTACGTGCAAAACGCTTGGGTATCTGGCCTGGTGGCTTTTTGTTGAACTGACGAAATTAATCATTAAAGTAAAGTGACTAGAAGGCCTATACAAGGTGTCGTTTTGCATACTCGTCAAATTCAAGTAGGTAACTATGCTAATGATTCTCGACACGAATCAATAATAAAATAAGTAGTCCAGAAATCGGCATGTGTGGGACACACATGATAAAACGCGACCCGTGTGATACCGCACTGTAACTGCCCTTTTACACACACACTACCGCATACGCAACGTGATGATTCTGTTCTCAGAAAGTGGTGTATTCTAAAATACTGTCAAACTTAAATAACTAAAAAAACAAGTATGTATTAATTATTGAGCAGGTATCAAAATTTTATTTGATTATATGTCTTCATAGCAGCCTCCTGAAATTTGACTAGGATGCAAAACGACACCTTGTATAAGTGGCAATTGTTTTCAAAGCGTTTCGTATTTCTACAGTGACTGTCAACAGCGGGGTAAATGCTTATCACACAATCAGTAGCTATGAGTTTAATTTTGACAGTTCAACAACATTCATTGCGTTATTTACGTCACTGAGCAGACTCATTTTTCGAACATATGAAGCAATGGATTAGCAATATACTTCAAAATCATTCAGATTGTGGTTTATAGTGTGTTACTCAATCAGAATGCAGCATTGACTGCTTTTTGGCTGTTTATGTCGAACCAATTATTTTTTAAATTTCCATCATAGTGGTCGAAGGGCTTGTGGCTAAGTAATAACAGCCGCACGGGTAAATCGATCAGGTTAAGCTACGCTTGCCGCTGTTGGTTCGTGGATGGGTGATCATCCATTACATACCAAGACCCCTCCGTGCCTCGGAAAGCACGTTAAGCCGTTGGTCCCGGCTGTCATTCGTAGATCTTTGACAGTCGTTACGGGTCAGAAAGTCTAACAACCAGTCTTACCAAGGGGTACCGTTTTAGATAGATAGATAAATAGATAGAATACTCTTTATTATGTACACCATAAAAATTACAGCTATAAATGTAGAAATTTTACACAGGGTGACACAATGGGCGGTCTTATCGCTAAAAGCGATCTTTTAAAGACAACCTTTGGATGGATTAGGGGGAAAGAAGAGACAATACTGCAGGTAGTCTGTGGTGTACCATTCACATATATTCAATAAATACATACATACATACATAAAACATATTAAAATTATCTATATAATATATTCAATAATAATTAATCATAAAACTAGCTAAGGACCAAAATAGGTGCGAAGAACAAAGAAAATAAAAAAATATATAAAAAAATATGCGTGTTACCCAGTAACTGGGTTGTGCAGGTCAGATAGGCAGTCGCTCCATGTAAAATACTGGTATTCTCCTGTATTTGGTTAGATTGGAAATAAAACTCAACTTATAATAGTTGGCTTGGAAAGGCTTGGTAGATTGAGATCAGCATTACACTGTGGAGTGAGACGTTTTCGGGATAAACATACCTAACATCACACTTGTATTTCCAAAAAGGGGTAAGCAGAGGTTAATCCTAATGGATCGGTCATCCCCATATCACCTCTCATGGTAAAATAGCCAAGTATTAGGAAGCTCATGCCCGTATTCACTAATACTAGACGACATCTATGAATGTCTAAATAAAGCGAAATGTTGGATTGTAAACTTTCGGTGCAGAGCTGAGTGTTGAAAATCTAACAACGTTAGCTTTTACTTAGGGAATCATTTACGTGTCGCCTAGTATGCGTGATAACGGGCATTTAACGCTTGTTTAAGACGCTGACAACACCTAAACCGCGGTCACTGTCAGATTGCATAGAAAAGAAAGAGATGCGCGATGACACAACGCTTGTAATTTATTGCAAAATATGAAGCAATTATCTATTTACTCAAAATTGAGTTGAGTAATCGAAATTAAAAAACAACGAAGTTCTGCATTCAAATTAGACGTTCTTTTTATTAATTAAATACGTAACGTAGGTTTATATTTAATGCAGATATTTTAGAACTCAAGGTAAGAGGTTAGTTTAACGTTAGTTTGTATCGAGATTTTTTTTTGGTCAATTGGGTCTTGTCAGCCCTTAAGGTGCAGATAATTATTATGATTTTAGTGATATAACGCCTTTAAATAATGCATGTAAGTTATGCAAAAAAAATCTGTTAAACAAGAACACGTAGGTACACATCAATTCTGTATGTGAATATTTACGTATTGTGGTAAAATACTTTATGAAATATTATAAATTCAGGAAGTAATGTCTACCCAAAGCATAAAAAACGATATTACTTTCAAACTACTCAAGATATTTTATGTTTTTTTTTTTGTATGAACAGACTATTTTATTACCTTTAATTATATCTGTAATTTTTTTCAAATATTCATATTTTCATTACTAAAAATAAACATTCCCTTTAACACGTTGACTGCCAACCTACTTGTATACTCGTAGTACAAGATCTGGGCCCCACTGCCAACTACGAGTATTCTCGTAGTTGATTGTATGCGATTTCTAACGAATTGTAGACAAGTGGCAGTGCAAGGAGGGCGGGGTTACATTTTTACAACTACGAGTATACTCGTACCTACCATTTTGTATGGTGGGTAATGAGCATAAAAAAAGTTACTACGAGTATACTCGTATGGCAGCCAACGTGTTAAAAAAAAAAAGCCTTCGACAGCGCGGCGTGAGCGTGACCCGCATTTGTATGACCAAGGTTCAACAGCGTTTACCCGACTCTTAGAAAGATCTATGTGATTGAGGTGACCACTCGAACAATCATAGAGGTTGCTATAAAATGACAATGAAACGGCGTAGCTAAACAATAGGCTCGTTGCCGCGACTTTACATCAAATCAGTCTATCCTTACCTTCCCTCCTGCACTAAACTCTTAATATCCTTTTTTTTTTGGGCCGGAAATTATCAAATAACTTCTCCCGCTCTGGGCGGAGGGGGAGAGTGTCATCCTCTTACTGACTAAAACCCAACCGTGTTCCTTCCGTTGCCTGTGTTGCCTGGGGCCTCAGTAACCCTTTCGGACTTTCCCGCGACCCAGGTATGCATCGGCCCTAGTGGACCCCTACACTTGTGCTGACGATATCTCTTTGAGGCGCGCGTGGAACACAGCGCGCCGTCGACCCGGGCCTGGTCCTTACCGGACGGCGTGCTACCCATTGCTCACCGTCCGTTCTTAGTATCCTTGCACTTTTAATTTCTTAAAACAACAATAATAATTGTAGACCGTCACTTTTGCTTTAATGTCGAACAACACCATTCATCAAAACAATGTTTTTGCAAAAAAAAAATAAACAGAATGAAAGTGAAATCGTTTTCTAAGAAATGTTGACAATGACAGTCAACATGCAAAATCGTTGCAGGGATCATTTTTAATCCTTCGGTGGGTGACATTCACTGTTTGCAAAATTGCTACCTGAGACTAATTTGTATAATAGAAATTGTATTACCAACCGTTTGCAGAACGGAACTGTGCCCTTAGAACAAATAAATAACAGAAAATCACGCCAAAATTCTCCGAAGGGGTAGGCATAGATGTACATATGTATATTATTAGACTGCATATATTTTAAAATTATTGCAAGATTTAAATATAATATTTATTTAATTTTAATATAATATTATAAATGCGAAAGTTTGTAAGAATAGATGGATGGATGTTTGTTACTCTTTCACGCAAAAAGTACTGAACGGATTTGGATGAAATTTGGCACACAGATAGTTTATAACCAGGAATAACACAGAATACTTTTTATCCCGATATACCCACGGGGTCAAAACTTATGCGGGTGAAACCGCGGTGCGCATCTAGTATTTAATATATTGAAAGAAATAAACCTGTGCGTGTCCGACAATTATGTATTGCGAAGGCGACGGCCACGTCTATTGGCGGTGCCCAGTAGTAGGACCAGTCTACCCCCTGTAACGCGTACCTTGCGTGTACTTAATGACGTAGCAGACAGCATAGATCTTTTTACTTGTTCTCTGAGTGTGTTCACAGAATCAAAACGGTAATTATGGCCACACTATTGAATTAGGAAATTCCTGTAATGTAGTGATGATAAGTTAATAAATAAATAAATAAATGTTAATCAAGTCAGCCTATAACAGTCCACTGCTGGACATAGGCCTCTCCCAGGCTGCGCCACAACACACCCTGTCTGCCGCCTTCCGCATCCAGTCTGTCCCAGCCACCTTTTTAAGGTCGTCGGTCCATCCAGCTGGGGACGTCCCACACCACGCTTGCCGATACGCGGTCCCCATTCCAGGACGCGTCTGCTCCACCGGCCATCAGTCCTTCGACAAACATGGCTAGCCCACTGCCACTTCAGCTTGCTGACTCTGCATGCTATATCGGTAACTCCGGTTCTCTTCCGGAAACTTCATTTCTAATGAAACTCCGAGTGTAGCCCGCTCCATGTCGCACTGAGCAATCTTGAATTGTGGACCAGCCCGACTGTCAGTGTCCACGTTTCGGCACCGTAAATATATGTATAAATAAATACATAAATAAATAAATATATACATATTATATATATATATATATATATATTATTATTGACTCCAGTGCACTTAGTTTCTGACATAAGTGGTCATGTAGGTTTCTGTGAAATAAAATATTTTTAATTTTAATAATTAGCCCATATTTTGACTGTTTATTTATTTATATGTATTTTTTTTATTTTTTATTTGAATAAGTCCATACTATCAACCGGGCTTAAATCAAACCACATTTCCGAATAGAATCTACTTGAAAGAACCTAATAACACTGACCGATCTCGGAACCTAGGACATGAGATCCTGGGTTCTGAGATCGGTCAAAGCTTGCTCAACCACTAGACCAATGAGGCAGTCCTCAACCTAATACTTCATTTTTTTTTAAAGATTTAAGCTTTTTTTCTTATTATTAAAATGTAATGAGATATTATCCAATATTGTGAAGGGTGAGTTAACCGGTATCTAACAGAAATATAAAAATAACAGAAATTACAACTAAGTACATTTACAGGGTAAATAAAAAATTGTCAAAAGAAATCATACCACGCCTCATCACTACAATAAATGAAATGTCAGCAGAGTTAGAAAAGAAAGAAAAAGAAGGACATCTTTTATCAAAAGCAATAAATGAGAATAGAATTCAAAAAGCAATTGAAAAGGTTTTGAAAAAAACTGTAGTACAATCGGTAGCTGACTATCGGGAAAAACATGGTAAAAAAATAAAAGCAGTTGTACCAAATGACGCTCCTGAAACTTCATTGATAAACAGTTTGATAAACAGTGATATGAGTTCACAAAAAACTGAAAAACTGCCACCATCAACAGATCAACTAGTTGCTGTATATAGTGCAACACTCCCACTTAAGTTGCCAGATAATAAAACCCAGCCTTCAGCAACAAGAGTACAAAAAACACAACCAATAAATGAGCTTCTTCCATTAAATATATCTAAGAAGCAAGGATTAGTGGAAAAATACATGGATTCAATAAAGAGAATCATGCTAGATGATGATGAACTTCTACCTTTTCAACAAGGGCGAGTATCTGCAATGGAAAATGTCAGGCACACATTTGATGAAAATCTCCCAACTACGAAAGTCAATCCTCCATTTCCAACACAAAGTCAAAAAGTTTACGTTGTGGGCCAACGTTCAGCACCTAAGGATAATGAAAAACAAAAGATAGAAAGTACTCCTCCAACAGGAACTAAATCACCTACTGAAAGTCAACAGTCAAATGAAGTACAAGTAACAACATTTAAAATGAACTCAACAACTTCACAGAATCAAAAGATGGCGTCAAAAAATCACCAAATATCTGAAACATACCAACAACCAGAAAAACAGCACAGCACAATCGTTATGTCCGATTCTACAAAAAGTATTCTGGGCCAACAAACTTTATCAGAAATTAAACTAACAGACAAGGACGAGTGTAAAAGTGCGAAAAAAAATGTCCAAGTGGGGGAAACTTCAAGTCAACAAGTTCAAATTATTCCATTTAAAGATACCTCAAAAGCAGAAACGCCAGGAAACGTATCGTTTAAAAATAAAACAGGTGTTGTTCAATTTAAAAAATTGCTGCCAAAAGAATCTGACAAAAAGGACCTAGTAGTTTTAAAACTACCAGACGAATCAGACTACTACGATGAGTTCATTCCCCCAATTGCCCACAAGAGCTTTGCTATAAACGCCAACATACTAAAAATCGAGGAATTAGACGCTGACACGGAAGATGAAAATGGAGAAGGATTTGAAACAGGTGAGTGGTTTGAAACGGCAACATTTAATTCAAAAACGGAAGTTTTTCCTAGAATAGCAAAGATGTTTCCCAGAATAACTAGTATACCAAGTTATGAATTGTTCTCCAAATGTGAATTACCAACCAAACAGACGAGTGAAAGTCATTTACACGTTACTGATCTTCCAAGAAAAGCAGACAGTCTTTCTGATGATGTTATGAACTCCTTAAAACGAAGTAAATCAACCCCAGGACAATCATTGTCATCAATCTTTACGGACTTGGAAAAGGTTCGATACCTTGACCAGTTTGATTCTTCCGATGAATTTGATGATACAATGAAACAACAATATTCGGATACAAAAGAAATGTTAGATAAACAGAGAAAAAAGACAGACATAAAATTTAACAGAAAAATGTACGGCTATGTAATGGAATCTGATTCATCGCAAGACTCATTTTAAACCGACAAAAGAAATTCAATTGACGCTCGCGATGAAAAGCCTCCAAGAACTTTGGACCCGGATAAAATTATTGAAAAGAAATCTGAATCAGATGGAGAGAAACACTAGATCTTTGCATAACTTTGGAGCTTTTCATCAGAATGATTCAGTCACCAAAGCATTGAAAAACACAGACCCAGAATAAGTAACGAATGACGAAGATATTGATTAGCTAGATCACTTAATATAGTCAGTAGGGCAATTATTTATGTGAAGTCAAACTGATTTTCATTGTTGATTCATGGCTGATTTTAGATAATTGAATAAACTATGAAATTACTATTTAGATTTCCTGTAAAAAATATATCTTTTATGTTTCTACACAGTAGCGCAGTTATCATTACAATCATTTTCAGCCAAAAGACGACCTCTGCTAGATATAGCCAGGGGGCTCCAAGTGTCGCCACATCGACTGGTCCTGTGCCTCTAGCTAGACAATACATGATAGAAAGAAAGAAAGAAAAAGTATTTATTGGGACTCGCACAGGAGATCACACATTAAACTAAAAACACTCATAGAAACATAAAAAAAAAACAAAACCAAAGTAAAATAAAAATGAAAACAAAAAGTCCTGTACGAGGCCAAAAGGCTCCTATCTCAGCATAATGTTGCAGTACTTAAGAAATAAGTGTCGCAGCGCTGATATGGATGTTGACGTGATTTGTAAGAGTCTGCCTCGTGGGTTTTCCTGCTCTGGGCGGGAGGCCAGACATACAGACTCTGTCAGACTCTTACTGACTAAAACCCACCGGAGTTCCTTCCATTGCCTGTGCGTTCCCAGAGGCCACGGTATCCCTTTCGGACTTTCCCAAGAAGGTTTAGAAGCCTGGAGTCTGAATCTGTCCCGGTTGATGGCAACGGTACCTACAGATGCTATTACCACATTACAATTGCTCGTTGGTGCCGTAATGGTCGCAAGCGCTACTGCTGAGCATGAGTTCCTGGATTCGATTCCCAGGTCGATCAAACTGTTAATGGGTTTTCGATCAGGAATTTTGCAGTAGCAACCCGGAGTCTGAATTTGTGCCCGGTTGGAGGCAACAGATTCACTCACTATTACAGGGGACTTAAACATGACTGGCGGAAAGTGGGTGATGTTGTATTAATACACCTCTGCTTAACACTTAGGAGCAAACGGGCGTGATGTTATTTTGTGTGATAAATTTCAGCGTTGTCTCTGGGGTGGCAACATACCTGCGATGTCTCCGGTATTGAAGCTGTCCAAAGGCGTTGGTGACCTTTTACCATCACCTTGTTTGTCGGTCTACAGGGTCAAATAAAATAAGCTATCCCACACTCCGCAGACATGTTGGGTTTCGATATATACATAATCAGCCTATAATGTTCCCACTGCTAGTACACAGGCCTCCTCTCTGTGAGAGGGAGTGGGCCGTAATCCACCACGCGGGCCCAGTGCGGGTTGGTTTCGATATATAAAGACGACAAATAAAGAATAAAAAAGATTTGATGTATTTGTTTTGGGTCAACGACTGCAGCAGACTTAGCATGACGCTTTATATTTCTACGAAGAATAGACAAAGCTCTTTTTCTATACAAAGTGACATTTCGTTTTTCCATTTTTGACATCGCACCGTAGATATTATTTTACATAAAAAATGACCTAGACAAATATCGTTAGAAACCAAAGACAAAATGACAGACTGTAGAAGAATTTCTATGGTGCGATGTCAGAAATAGAGAAATGAAATGTCACTTTGTATAGAAAGAGCTGTGTCTATTCTTCGCAAAAATAGAAAGCGTCATGCTAAGCCTGCTGGTGGTGTTTTACTTGAAGTATGATTTGAGTAAACTGTTTTATTTTATCGTGTTTAAATAAGATATAAAAAAGAATCGGTTTAGGGTTCCGTAGTAAACAAGGAACCCTTATAGTAACGCCATGTCCGTCTGTCTGTCTGTCTGTCTGTCCCCGCTGTAGCTCAAGTACTAGAAAGCTGTAATTTGGCATAGGTATACATATTAATCACGCCGACAAATTGAATCTTGAAAAACATTTTTTTTAAATTTTTTTCGGCACCTCCCTTGCACGTAATGTGGGATGATATTTTTTTTCTCGTTTAACCCATGGTGTGGGGTATCGTTAGATAGACCGTTCAAAAATGTTGCGGGTCTGTGAACACCACTTTTCGATTCAAGGATCCGCTTGCGTAATATTAAGTATTAAAGTGCAAATTTTTGTTAGCTGCCAGCTAAATGGTTGTGTATGGAGATGTGAAAAAATTCATAGCAGTAGTACGAGTACATATAATCAAATTAAAAGGAAATAATCACAGCTAAGTAGGCTTTACAAGTTAACGAGCAATAGTCGCCAAACTTAAATTTGCCGTTAGAGAATTGATCGTGACGTACATCGATGTATGGGAGAAAATGTTTTTCAACTACAAATTCAAATTCATCCCAAGTAATCCCAACTACGGGACCCTTCATTGTGCGTGGTCCGACACGCATATGGTCGGTTTTTTAAACTTTTAAACTGACATTTCAAGTGACTACAATAACCGCGGATGACGACCCCAAAAAATTACTCATCAAATTAACAATTTTTTTGTTTGATCATCACCATCATCATCATTCTCCTGCCCTTATCCCAATTTATTTGTGGTCGGCGCAACATGTCGCTTTCTTCCATACTTTTCTATTAGTTGCCATCTCGGTAGTCACCCCCTTTCTAGCCATATCATCTTTCACACAGTCCATCCATCGTTTCTTTGGTCTTCCCCTACTCTTATAGCCATCGAAATTCATACTCAAGACTTTCCTCACGACATTTTCCTCATTCCTCCGCATCACATGCTCATACCATGACAACCGATTTCCGCACAACTTTTCAGTCACCGGTGCCACTTTCAGACTTCCTCTTATGTACTCATTTCTTATTCTACAATTCGTGTCACACCACACATATACAGGGCGTCCCACGGATATGCCACATGGAGGGAAAGTACCTTGAATATTGTAGATGGAACATTTTACTGAAAGAAGACATTATTTGAATTAAAAAAAAAACAATTTAAACTGCATTCATAGATATTTAAATAATTACATGGTTGAACTGGAAATCGTACCCGTTACACGAGAAAAAATAATCAGCCTGTATATTTATCATACCGATCGAAAGGCTTCATCATAAGGATTATTTTTTGCTAAATAACATAGTGTCACAAATAAAAGGAAGACCATGCATTTTAACATTTGATGTGAAATATTGTTCAGAAAAATGAAAAGCTGACATTTAAAAAATATTATATTATTATACGTTATGTAAAATTTTAGTTTACAAGAACCAGTATGAAAGTGTCCACGAGCTACAAGTAGAACTTAGACTTATTTATTATTCTAAATATCCACCACAACAAGATCAAAAAATCGATAGGGAGCGAAATAATCAAAAGAGTGCGACTTTGTATTCAATAGGAAGGGACTCATTTTGAGCATTTGATAAATTGATTAATATTGTATTAAAAATGTTAAAAGTCATGGTCTTCCTTTTATTTGTGACACTATGTTATTTAGCAAAAAATAATCCTTATGATGAAGCCTTTCGATCGGTATGATAAAGCTACAGGCTGATTATTTTTCTCGTGTAACGGGTTCGATTTCCGGTTCAACCATGTAAGCATGCAAGAATGCAGTTTAAATTGTTTTTAAAATTCAAATAATGTCTTCTTGCAGAAAAATGTTCCATCTACAATATTCAAGGTACTTTCCCTCCATGTGGCATATCCGTGGGACGCCCTGTATATACAGGGTGGAATTTTGTAATGCCACCTGGAGGGAAAGTACTCTTAATACTGCAGATAGAAAATTTTACTCAAAGGAAACATTCCTTTATTTTTGAATAGAAAGCAAACTGCATTCAAAGATTTTCGAAAATTCTCTTCTCCCACATCCGGGAATCGAACCGGCTAAAATCTGAAAAAATTATACCCTGTACTTTTATTGCATCGATCGTTAGGGTCAATTATATCGCCTGGAGGACACGGTGGAGCATACGGTGGAGGTCTGCCCGGCTTGGGCAGAGCACCGCCGTGTCCTCGTGGAGGCGATCGGCGGCAGAGACCTCTCGCGTTCGGCCCTGGTTCAGGCCATGGTACGGAGCGAGAGGGCATGGGCAGCCGTCACCTCCTTCTGCGAAGCAGTAATGCTCGCGAAGGAGGAGGCGGGACGGTTGAGGGAAAGGCAAGTTTCGCGCCCTCTCGCCCCTAGCCGCCGCAGGAGACGCCCGGGGCGTCGGGAATCCCGGGCGGATTTCCGGCCACCGTAGGCGCGGGCTTGCGGACGGTGAGCAATGGGTAGCTCACCGTCCGGTAAGGACCAGGCCCGGGTCGACGGCGCGTCGTATTCCACGCGCGCCTCAAAGAGATGTCGTCAGCACAGAGTAGGGGTCCACTAGGGCCGATGCCTGCCGGGGTCGCGGGAAGGTACTTATGGGTCACCGAGGCCCCCGCAACACAGGCAACAGGAAGGAATACGGGTGGGTTTTAGTCAGTAAGAGTCTGACACACCCTCCCGCTCCGCCCAGAGCGGGAGAAGTTATTTGATAATTTCCCACCCCAAAAAAAAAAAAAAAAAAAGGGTCAATTATAAGGATGAAATCTCTCTAACAAACATGATAAATTAAATGAAAGGAAAACCAGGAAATCTTAAATTAATTTAATTATTTACAAAAAATGGTAAACTAACTAATTAGTACTTACCTACTTATTCAAAGGAATGTTTCCTTTGAGTAAAACTTTCTATCTGCAGTATTAAGAGTACTTTCCCTCCAGGTGGCATTACAAAATTCCATCCTGTATATTTTGATCATATTTAGATATCGATCGTGTTTGTATACCCATCACGTCTGCGGAGTTCCGTTAGCTACTTTAACTTGACCCTGTATATGACTTCCAGTAACATAAAGCCTGTAAGAAAATTGAAATCGATTCAGAGGGAACTAAAACATGGAGTATATAGCATCTACCCGTGACTTCGTTGGCGTGAAATGTCTTGTTTTAACATATAATAATATCCTATACATAATCAGCCTATAATTGTTCTCACTGCTGAGACACAAGCCTCCTCTCTGCGAGAGGGAGCGGGCCGTAATCCACCACGTGGGCCCAGTGCGGGTTGGTAGATGTCACATGTCTTCGAATTTTTGGTTCTAGGACATGCCGGTTTCCTCACGATGTTTTCCTTCACCGTTTTTTGAGAGCAGTGGCGATGAAATTATTTACACAAAGTAAAGCGCCTGTCCGGGCTCGAACCTACGACCTACAACTTGTAAGTCGCGGCCGTTACCACTGGGCCACCACTGCTCTCGTAATATCCTATGACACTCAGCAATACTGTAGCATAAGCATAATCTGCCTATAATGTTCCCACTGCTGGGACACAGGCCTCTGTGTGAGAGAGAGTGGTCCGTAATCTGCCAAGCGGGCCCAGTGCGGGTTGGTAGATGTCACGGTGAGTTTTTGGTTCTAGAACCCTCACGATGTTTTTCTTCACCATTTTGAGAGCAGTGGCGATGAAAATATTTACACAAAGTAAAGCGCCTGTCTTGGTTCGAACCTACGACCTACAACCTGTAAGTCGCAGCCCTTACCACTGGATCAGAATCGAATCAGTAGTTCCGAAGACAATGGTGCCGATTTCCTTGTTCACATACTAAACTAAATTTAAGTTCAGTGCATCTTTTTCTTTCTAGTTCATTAAGAAAAGGACAGGAGATAAATTTTAGTTTAGTCCTGTCAAATTAATCAGCGCTTGACGTAAATTGACGTAATATTAGTAGGCAAGTTTTTAATCGTGTATAAACTCGTATGGAGTAGTGACAGGCGCTGATTAATTTGACAGGACTAAACTAACATTTATCTTTTGTCCTTTTATTAATGAAATAGAAAGGAAAAGATGCACTGAACTTAAATTTAGTTTAGTTTGTGAACAAGGGAATCGGCACCAGTGTATGATATGGATGTTGACGTGATTTGTAAAAGTCTGCCTCGTTGGTTTAGTGGTCGCAAGCGCCTCTGCTGAGCAGAAGTTCCTGGGTTCGATTCCTAGGTCGGGCAAACTGTTATTGGGTTTTCCGTCAGGAATTTTGACCCCTACATACAAAAACTCACAAATTTGACCAGTCTATAATATTAATTAGTATACCGTTATTGAAAACCAAAGGGCATGACTGCGATCTAGTGCCAATGTCGACAACTAGTCGTTTGTTTTATATCAGTATAGATTTCAGTGGTGTGCTGGAGCCTACGCTTATGTTTGGAAGTGAATGTTGGGTGTGGTTAAATGCTGTGGAAATGCGTTCCTTGCGAAGCATGTCTTAACTTCTCCCGCTCTGAGCGGAGCGGGAGGGTGTGTCAGACTCTTACTGACTAAAACCCATCCGTGTTCCTTCCATTGCCTGTGTTGCCAGGGGCCTCGGTATCCCTCAAAGAGTTTCCCGCGACCCCGGCAGGTATCGGCCCTAGTGGACCCCTACACTTGTGCTGACGACATCTCTTTGAGACGCGCGTGGGACACAACGTGGCGTCAACCCGGGCCTAGTCCTTTTCGGACGGCGAGCTACCCGCGAAGCATGTCTAACGTCACTATGAATGATAGGCTGAAAAATGATGTGCTATGGCAACGGTGCGGTTTAAAAGCGGTATTGTAAGCGGGTACGCCCTTTATGCTTGGAGGCTTTTATTTAGGTTTTAAGTTCTGTTTACGTTTTTATCTCTGCTTGAGAATAGTTTTCGGCCTTTTTCTTTTCTTTTTTTTTATTGGTATAGTGGTGTGCTAGCTGACATATGGCTAATAATTTAAAGTTTTGTGTTTCACGTGGCGTATATTGTTTTGCATACTATTGTATAGAATCCATTTTTTTGCTCTAACTGAGCAGACAGCTGTGCTGCTGGGGAGTTTGTTGGCCACTTCTTCTTCCCAGCTAAAGCACTAGGAAGTGGCGAAGGGTGGCCGTTTTAGGGGACTGTCTAATGTAATTTTGACGTTTGAAAAGTGCTGATCCTCAGCCTAGTTTGAATAAATGACTTTTGATTTTGAATAGAAGATGTAGTGACAAAAATTGAAAAGAATGTGCTTAGATGGTATGGTCAGGTTGAGAGGATGAATGAAAGGCGAGTAACAAAAGGTATTTACAAAGCAGAGGTGAGTGGAAACGCCGGAAGGGGACGCCCTAGGAGGACCTATACATAGTTACCTAATTGATGATGTTCTTCAAAAAGGTCAGGTGCGTAGTACTCGCAACCGACGTGCGTGTATGACTAGATGTATGAACGTAGGCGAAGCAAAAGGAGTAAATATGTAGGGAGCGGAGCAGGTGGCGTTCTATAGTTTCTGCCTACCCCCATGGGAAGAAGGAGGGTTTATGATGTATGTAGTATAGATGAAAGTTGTAACGGAGGTCTTTTTACCAGACTGCACAAAGCAAAGGAATCAATATCATTAACAGCCTATGTATGTACGAGTATGTTTGTTCCTTTGTGGCGCTCTAGAGACCAAACGCGTGGGCCGATTTTGATGATTCTTAGGACAATCGATTTGTCGTAATCTTGCGAGTGTCACTAAAAACAACGCAGTAATCAAATTTCAACATAGCGACCACCAACTAGACGCCATATTGTGAACAAGAAAAAAAATTAAGGCGAGGAAGAATCAGTACATGGCAATAGTTTTTTATTGTTAAACTAAAGAAGAAGCCTCCGACTGCTTTAGATAGTTTATAAAGATTTAGAAATAGGTCATCTTGTTTCCATCTTTTTTAAAGTTCACTTTTTACGCAGTCAGGTTTTTTTAGCGGAAGCACAAGCGGATGCGGAGGTGAAGAGCTTGGCTTCCGCGAATGTGGAGGCGAAAGCAGAGGTGGGGAAAAATATCACTAATAATTTATAGCCCGACTATTTATCTAATAAAGATACATAATCATATTCAAAAAGTCAGTATTCCGAACAGGTACATCATAGTACATTACCAGTTCAGTTATACATAATCAGCCTATAGTGTATAACTGCTGGGACACAGGCCTCCTCTCTGTGAGAGGGAGTGGGCTGTAATCCACCACGCGGGCCCAGTGCGGGTTGGTAGATGTCACATGTCTTCGAATTTTTGGTTCTAGGACATGCCGGTTTCCTCACAATGTATTCCTTCACCGTTTTGAGAGCAGTGGTGATGAAATAATTTACACAAAGTAAAGCGCCTGTCTGAGTTCGAACCTAAGAATCAAATCTGGTAATTAAAATTAAGAAGAGGCAAATTAGATTTGACATACAACAGTTTTGGGGCTTTGTCAGCTTCTAACCGATATACTTAAAAAATTGCTTGCTTTATACAGAACTTGATGACGCCAAGAAGTGCGAACAATGTTTTTTTTTTAACATGGCGTCTTGTAGTTGACCTTGAGAGGATCAGAGATCATCACTAACTTTTTTTTTGGTTTTGTTCCAGGGTGGTAAATCCTCATGGATGTCTTCCGCCCTGGGGCAGGCGGGACCTCCGCCTACTACCTAACCAAACAATCCTGTGGCTGCCTTGAGCGAAGCGAACTTTAAGCCTGGAGGCTTAAATTTCATCAGGGGTCATCGGAATCGGTGAGAGCATGCCTCGGATGGTGGACTGAGCTCACTCAAGAGGGCCTATAACTGGCGGCCTTGACAACCAGAGGGTTGCGATGTTTGACGGCTAATTGAAGAAACGCTTGGCATTGCGTTCATGAACTGCTGGACAGTAGGAATTTTTGAGGTGGAGGATTTCGTTTCCAACGAACCGGAGGGAATCTCGTAGCCTTACGGAAAAATGGTTTTGGAGGCACTGCATCCTATGGATGTGGTGGGGCTTTGCGTGTGCGAAGACTGCACAGGCATACGTCATGATAGGGCGGATGTACGCGATGTGTAAATACGCAATTTTCACTTATGGGACATTTTCTGCGTGCATTTAGAGCGGAATGGAGTCTACCGAGAGCGAATGTGGCACGTGAACGCGCGTTCTTTATGTCCTCTGAACTCGACGACTGAGCTGAGGTGAGGGTTACACCTAAATATTTGGCTCGCTTCCCCCAAGGGATCGGCTTGCCAAACATGATGAGTGGTCGAGGGGACCAATAGGAGCAAAAACTTTATATCGAATGTTGTATCTCCATCGACCGCGCGGCGACGCGTCGCCCAGCATCGCTCCTCGTACGTTGACGTAACGTAAACAAACCTCCGTAATAACTGCGCAAAAAACTTATGGAGGAATACGATTTCTTGCGGAAGTTTCGCACTTGCGGAGACGGAGTCGAGGTCCTGTTACAACACTAGTATAGATACACAAAACACGAGTCGAATTGAGAACCTCTTCCATTCTTGAAGGTATTATTGGAAGAAGCAATAATCTTCCATCTGAAAATCATTGTGGCAATATATTAGTTCGTCCGGGCAAGTTGCTCGCTGCCCGGGGTTCCCCGATGTCTCGGATAACAAAAGATGATTATGATTGATCTACGTCAGTTGACAGGGATATCGCGTCGCTAATGGCTTCGGCGTAGGGAGGGGAAAAAGTATCGATGAGTTTAATTTTGAAAGAAATTAAAGTTTTTTTTTTGTGTATTAAGGTTAGTTTGACTTCCTAGTTAATCGCAGTTGCAATTGCGACTGCTGAGCCCAGGTCCTGAGTTTGATCCTAGGACAAAGTGTTAATGGGATTTTACAATTACGAAATTTTCAATAGCATCCGGCGACAGCGCCCACTATTCTGGATAAGACCATAATATTCTGGCTTAACTCTATATGCAGGTGAAATCGTGGATACCAGTAGTGTATGAGGTAACTAGCATTTTAAGATCGTCTGAAGAGATCAAAATATGAGGCAATGGGCATTGTGCAAGTACTTACGTTAGATATATAAAATAAAACATTTTTAAGTACTTAATTCAGTGGGGAAAACATTTAAAAGGTGTCCCGACTCCAAAGGGAAATCCCATTTTAATGTAGTTTTTACCCAAATAAAGGCTGATCCAATTCGAAGTTCCTAACTTTTATTTTTTTTTAAATACACAAAATGTAACAATCTAAATTATTTTTTCTTTAATCGAATATTTGAAAAAATATGTCAGGCATATGGCCGCCTCTGGACCTTCTGCAACAGTTGTTTCTTTCGAGGTCATTTTCAATTACTTTTTCGCAAAAGACAATGTCCAAATTGGCCCTGTGCAATAAAGAGTATCAGATTAAACGATAATGAATCGCCTATTTTATTATTTAAGTTGCAAATACCTACTTCTGTATCACGGACTAGCTGTATTCCAAAATGTACTTTTAATAGAATTTAACGCGACTAATAACATTAGATCGCCATCTTCGCATAATGTCATGTCGTGTCAGAAGTGAAATAGGGATGTCCAATCAATTATAATCGATTGATTGAATTATTAATCGATCGATTGTGTTTTCTTTTCTAAAGTGTATTTTTAAAAACCTAATAAGAATACTTTATGTATGCAGTCATACTCCAATTTTTAAATAGGTAGTAAGAATAATATTATACAGTAATCAAAACTTTTTATTTTGATTATCTAATTCATTCTAATTCATCAAACGAATGCTAAGAATTCAGTTACCTACCTATGTTAATTAGTTTAAATGCATTTTAATTTTGCGCTTAAATCCACTTTTTAGAAAAACAACTGCATGGGTACCTAATTATATAGGTAGGTATTATGATATTACCTACCTTTCAGTTTCTTAAAAATCACTCAGAGCTATGAAAAATCGTAGGTACCTACATTTAATATTCGTTGTTATGGTTAGATTATAACCTCAAAATCTGATACTTGTTTTGAAATATACCTTTTTTGCAGCTAGTCCGCTACAAATACAAGATCTTTTAAGAATCTACTAATGATAGAGAATACAATACATAATTATCCGATGCTCTTGGCTCCAGGGCCAACAATGTATGGACGCAGAGCAATGTCCTTTCGTGGGTTATCTCGGCAATAACTTGGCGGATGTTAGTTTTTAGGCGCTCCAATGTTGCAGGTGTGTTGGTACAGACGCGATTCTTAAGCAAATAAACCCAACAGTAGTGACCTCTGAACGTTTCACGCAAAACATCTAACGCAAACACAACAACTGAACAATTTTAACTCGTTGAGCAACGGTAAAGCGATTCATTTTGTAAATGTAATGTTACAAACTATCATTTGAGTAACACGCGCCATTACTAACAGCTGTCAAAATTACTGTGTTGCCAATATATGAACCTTGAATCACCCTTTATTTTCGCAAACGCTAAAAGTTTTCTGAAATAGTATAAAATAAAATGAATGTTATTTAATTTCTTTAAACCTATAGGCTATATACATAACATACATACTGGGACTTAGAAAGGTCTGACATGACCTCCTCACACTCTTAGACCAAATAAAAAAACCAAGACACAGCGTTGCGAACAATACAGTGAACCCATGACAAAACTACACCTCGCTCTGTGGATACACGCTCACACGCACACATTTACAACCCATTTCAACCAAACTACACCTCACAAGTGCACATATGTTTACGAAACCAGCCTCCCGTCACTGTGGACAGCGTTATCTCTTGTTTATTTATTCATTTAACCATTTATGTACACACATATAAAAACAGAAAAGAAGAACAGAACTGAAAAATACGTACAAAGGTGATGCTTATTTGTAAAGAAATCTCTTCCAGCATATCTGCGATGTAGATAAAGAGATGTAGACACTGTGTGTAAGAGTAGAAGAGAAAATAGAATACACAAAATCGAAACAATTTACAAAACAAATAATATGGGAATATACTAACATACATACATACATCTAAAATAAATATCACTAGAACTAGAATGTTGTTTTTTTATTTTTAAGCAAACTATGAAAATCAATGCTCGTTCCTACCCTGCATGACAAGAACATGTAGATAAGTCATGAATGTCATGATGGGTCAGTATGTCTTGATGGGGATTTTTTTCTCAAAAACTAGGCGTCTGCGTAGTTCAAAATTTTGCGAAAACGTTCTAAGATCATTAATGTGCTATAAAAAAAAATATCTTCTAGTGGTTAAGACCGTCGCCTCTCATGCACGAGGTTCCGGGCAAGTACTAATGTGGCATTTTCAATTCATAAGTACTTTCTAAGTGCAACTTGGACATCACTGACATCGATGAAGCAAAGTATCGTGAACCTTTTTTTTTTTTGGGTGGGAAATCATCATATAACTTCTCCCGCTCTGGGCGGAGCGGGAGGGTGTGTCAGACTCTTACTGACTAAAACCCACCTATTTCTTCCGTTGCCTGTGTTGCCAGGGGCCTCGGTAACCCTTTAGTACCTTCCCGCGACCCCGGCAGGCATCGGCCCTAGTGGACCCCTACACTTGTGTGACGTCATCTCTTTGAGGCGCGCGTGGAATATAACGCGCCGTTGACCCGGGCCTGGTCCTTACCGGACGGTGAACTACCCATTGCTCACCGTCCGCAACCCCGCGCCTACGGTGGCCGGAAATCATCGTGATCCCCTGGACTTATATTGAATATAGGTAAGTCTGAAGACGCCAACCAGTCTTGAGCAAGCGTGGTGATCAATGCTCGTGCCTTCTGTGTATGAGAAGAGGCCTTTGCCCAGCAGTGGGGCAATAATAGGCTGGAATTATTATAAAATAGTTATAATTGATGGTTATTTTTATCGATATAATAAGCTAAGCACATCCCTACACCAGTTTTTACGCCAACAAAGAAAAAATTGGGCAATCTCTTTAACTGCGCAATGACATTTCAATATTTTTGTTATTGTTACACGATTACGTGTATCTTTTCAGAAACTTTCTTTTCTAATCTTTTTTGCCAAAAAGGGGACGATTTTTTAAGAAAAAAAAAATTTCTTTTTTTTGGAGAAAGGGTGTTTTTTATGGTTTTATGACTGAGGACTGTTGAAATCCGTCTTTTATTGTTGGGTAACGGGTTAGAGTGGAGCAACTAGGAGCAAGTATCGAAGAACGGGATTTATCAAGAAGAATGGGTTCCATGTTATCTGGGCGTCGCATTTAGCCTTCGCGTACATTCGTAAAAATACTCTCAAAAGATAGATCTCGATCAAATTAAGATAAAAGGTAATATTACAACTGCAAAATAGTGTTTGTTTGTTTGTTACGCTTTCACGCTAAAACGGCTGAACGGATTCGGATGAAATTTGGCACATGGATAGACCATGACCTCGGTTAGGACATAGGATACTTCTTATCCCGGTAATACGTTTCCATAGGATAATTTCCGTACACACGCGGGTGAGGCCGCGAGCAAAAGTCCCGTCAAAACCAGTGAAAGTCCCGTCAAAATCGGCCCAGCCGTTTCGGAGATTAGCCGGAACAAACAAACAGACACAAAATAACAAATAAAAAAATCTACTTTCATGTGGAAAGCTGTTATTTTGACATTACAAACAGATACTTCAATATCATTTATTTTTATAGATTTAAGATAACTTAGATAAGTTATATTTTACACCAAGCTACTAGTCTATGATCAACCCATATCGTTCTTAAAATAACACAAGGGTTAAAATCTTAATACCTTGTAAAACATGACGTTTTGACATATTTACTTGTGAATATTACCGTTCGAAACTCACTTCACCTCAAAATTGTACCTTAATTCCTACACGGCAATACTCAAAATAAGTTTTTAAAAGAATTTCATACGAATTTATCAATTCACATCAAAATTGTACTTTATTTTAAATGGGATAAAGTTTGAAATCGATTTTTGAGAATAATTTTGTATTATTGATAAATATCATAATCCTGATGCATGATTGTTAGTTTAAGGTTGATAATGTCACGATAAATTGATTGATAAAGGGGGAGAATATTTTAAAGGTATATTGGTAATTTCGTTGTTAAAATTAAATGGTTTAAGCTGAGCTGCGGTTTCCTAGAAAACCGGTGGCCGCCACATAGCGTCTGCAATCTACCAGCGAATGACGTCACTGAAACGATATTTATGAAAGTTAGTTGGTGTTTTTGAGGGTTCCCTAGTAAACAAGGAACCCTTTTAGTTTCGCCATGTCCGCCTGCCACTAATAAATACTTATGTGGCGGACACCGCTACGTATCTTCTAGGAAATCGTAGCTTTAGATATTCTAACGCTAACTTTAAAATTCTGTTCAAACCTGAGTTCTCATGCTACGTCACAGTTGTACTCTTCAATTTAGCGATATAATTCGTTGACGTTTAGAACCTGTCTTTTTGGGCTCCTTACTATAGACAGATTACAAAATATTATAGTATAATTAAAAATCTAAGTAAAAATTGCTCAAGCAACATCTACGAAGATGTATTTAAAGAGAAATTAATAAGTATAACATACAAATTATTAAAAGAGGAAACTATCGTAAAATGCAATAATAAATTTAATTTGGTTTTAAGTTACAACGTATTTTTAACAAAGTGTCATCTTTATAAACCAGGGGGGCAACCATCACCTCTTATAGCAGTTTTATTTCAATATTACTTCAGCGTGAGAAAGAGATGGAGCTATAAGTCCTTTATAGCCCCATCACTTTCCCACTGTGAAGTAATATTATAATAATACTAATATAAGAGGTGATGGTTGCCCCCCAGTAAACCAATTTGTCTATGATGAAAACCCTTTTTACAATTTGTTTACATTTATTTAAAACGCTGACAACGCCTAAACCGCGGTCACTGTCAGACTGCATAGAAAAGAAAGAGAAGCGCGATGACATAACGCATGTAATTTATTGCAAAATATGAAGCAGTTATCTATTTACTCAAAATTGAGTTGAGTAATCGAAAATAAAAAACAACCAAGTTCTGCATTCAAATAAGACGTTTTTGTTATTAATTAAATACGTAACGTATGTTGATATTTAATACAGATATCTTGGTTTGAAACTCAAGGTAAGAGGTTAGTTTAGCGTTAGTTTGTAACGAGATTTTTTCAAATCGTGTTTTGGTAACAACCAAGTTCTTAGAAATATGTTTAAAATTAACATACATATATTTTTTTCGCTACCACAAACTATACAGATTTGGCATTTTTTTTCTTAAGACAAGCCTATTTTGGTAATTTTCCTCTATATAGTATTTGTGAATATAGGCTTCTACATACTGGCGCGACTTGTCGCGCGACGCGACGCGACACAAGGACACCGCGTGTAGCGCTACAAGCGGTGCCTTTGTGTCGCGACGCGTCGCGCGACAAATCGCGCCAGTATGTAGGAGCCTTATTGCTTTAAAACAAACAAGCCGATCTCTTTTGCTGTCAAAGACGAAGAAGTCATTTGAGTTCAATTCTCGAAACAATAGCTCTTTTATAAACAAATTGCGTTTAAACACACGTTAATTTCAACCTTAATTGCACACAAGAAAGTTGACATTTCAATACCCTAATGACTGGTCTCTCTCCCGCACATGACATTCAATTGTTAACCTTATCCTTACTAATTAAGGTTGAATTCTTGTTGTTTCTTCAATGGTTCGTTCAAATGACGCATGCGCTGTCGACATGCGCAAGAACAATCAGTTTAGTGTTGCGCTTATGTTATGCGCGCAAAATGTGACGCGTTTGACGTTTTAACAAAATAATTTATGTAAAGTGACGATGTTTCACGAAGATTGACGGAATGGACCGATCTTTTTGTTTGCTGACTGCTTTACGTAAGCCTCCTGCCTTTATAACACTACAAGGTTCTTGTGGCGCGTGGTCAAAATTGGAAATAACGCCCACATCTTGTTTTTAGGGTTCCGTACCTCGAAAGAATAACGGAACCCTTATAGGATCACTCGTGTGTCCGTCTGTCTGTCACAGCCGATTTGCTCCGAATCTACTGAATGATGGTCAAAATGGGCGTAAGTCCAACAGAATTGAAATATATCTCAAATTAAAGCTTATAATTAGTACCTACTCTAATTCATATTATGGCAACAAGTACCAAATTCGCCGGAGAACGGAGATAGGGCCAACAGAAAAAAAAACATTTTTCTGTATAAATACCGAAGATTAGTCAAATCTTCGGTAACCGCCACCCACCGCAACCCTCTGGTTGTGCAGGCCGCCAGTTATAGGCCCTCCACCATTAGCTCTATTCGCCGTCCAAGGCATACTCTCACCGACCCCGATGACCCTATTACCCTCCTCCAGGAAAGCAGTAGGGCAACGAGTACAGTGCACAAAACACACCGACCTACGTTCCGACCTCGCCGCCGAGGTCCACCGCGTAAACCCCGACGTAATTGTCCCCCCGACCCTTGCTCGACGAAGTCCCAGCCCGCGCCGCAGCTGAGCCTGTAGTTTTAAATTCCCCGATTAATAATACTGATCAGATCCAGCCTGTCCCACCTTGCTGTCCTCCCCCCAGCGACGCCCTAAGCCGAGGTCCGTACCCCACAGGGGGTGCCCTTAGCGTGCAGTCGCTTAGTATTATAAGAAATTCGCCCCTGGCTGGAGGCTTTGAGTTCGCTTAAGGCAGCCACAGGAAAGTCCGGTTAAGTAGTCACGACCTCTCAAGGTCAACTACGAGATGCCATTCACAAAAAAAAAAAACTTCGGTATTTATAAAGAAAAATGTATCTTTTTTTGTCATATATGTCACGTTTAACACGTAAATAAACCGAAATTTTGGTCACAGGACAGTTTCCACCTAAACCGTACAGGTAATATTTTAAGAACTGACTTCTGCGTCTTGTTAGGCATCTTAAGTAGGTACCTAAGTACCCATGTTATTCTTAGTTAGTTTAGATATTACAGACAATTATTACAATCATAATTTTAATTATACCTACTTGTTTTGACAAGAAATTTGCGACGCAAAACTTGAGTTGATTTTAGAATGATTTTGACAGATGTCAACTTGTCACGCCCGGGTACTGTGGCGGCAGCCCGCCAAAATGGAAAACAAATGAAGATTTAGGAGAATAGAATAGAATAAATAATGGTCTTTATTATGTACACTATAAAAATTACAGACATAAATGAAGAATTTTTTCATGACAATGCCCCGGTCTTATCGCTAAAAGCGATCTTTTAAAGACAACCTTTGGATGGATTAGGGAGGAAAGGAGAGACAATCGGTCGATGCTTTTCAATCGAAGAGATCGATCGAAAAACATTGATTCATTGTGACTGTAATATTGGTGATTATTGTGCCTAACCCTTGCAGTGTAGTGAGTTGATTGATTTGCGCTTGCGCCTCAGGTGGAACGTGGTTCACGTCATTGTTCATTCCCTAATATGATCTGGGCCTCAAGTCTGCTATTACAATAGTGTCAGAATGGTCTGTTCCGATCCTCATTAATGACGCCATTATATTAGTAGATTACCAAACTTGTCAAAATCAACAATTATAAAATCAATGATAGACCATTCTGATACTATTGTAATAGCAGACTTGAGGCCCTGGTATGAAACTAGTGATTATTCAGAATATTATTGACTTTCATTTACTTACATCCCGACTCATTAGAGATCATAATTTAGATCTCTTCTGCCATGATGTAAGCGACGTATTGCCTGTATATTCAGGGTCAAATAAATTATCTAGTAAAACCCAGCAGACATGATGGGTATTGGTGTCTGAACACGAAAACATAAAGTGAAAAAGATATAATGTTTTTTTTTGTGGTCCTCGTTGCTGGTAGTGTTGTTACTGGAAGTATGAGTAGAGAAAATCTGTTTATTACTATTTAATCGTGTTTATGTATCGATATCCATCACGTCTCGTCTGTGAAGCTTATACAAAAAAAACCTGTTTTTAGGGTTCCGTAGTAAACAAGGAACCCTTATAATTTCGCCATGTCCGTCTGTCTGTCTGTCCCCGCTGTAGCTCAGAGACGCTTAGTATTAGAAAGCTGTAATTTGGCTTTATTAATACCGCCGACAAATTGGTACAATAAAATCTTGAAAAACTATTTTATTTAGGGTACCCACCCTTGCACGTAACGTAATGTGGGGATGATATTTTTTTTTTCGACTAACCCATGGTATGGGGTATCGTTGGATAGGCCGTTCAAAAATATTGCGGGTTAGTGGAAAACATTTTTCGAATTAGGGATCCCTTTGGGTAATATTAAGCTTTAAAGTGCTAATTTTTGTTAAAGTCAAGTGTACCCCCTGCCAGCTAAATGGTTGTCTATGGAAATGTGAAAAAAATCATAGCAGTAGTACATATAAGGAAATTGAAAATGTAAAAAAAAATTGTAAGGTACCTCCCTTGTACGTATATCATCCCCACTTTGTAGTAAAGTGGGGATGATACTATTTTTTCTCGTCTATCATTGATGATGATGTAGCATTGGATAGGCCCTGTTACTCTTTGTGTACCTGTTAAGCGTCTCCTATTCGGTTTCAAACAATATAAAATCAATTGTGTCTCATTAGCTGTCCTTGACCGATTACGCTTTTAATTGCTAATTGAATGGTCGCCCTGCCAGCTGAATGGTCGTTTTTTGATATTTGAAAAAAATCATGGCTGTAGTATATATAACGAAGTTAAAAGTAATAGTCGACCAACTTAAATTTGCAGTTGGAGATTTGACCGTAACGTATATCGATGTATCGGAGAACATGTTTTTCAACTACAATGTTGAGTTTGATTTTGAGATAAATTCATCCCATCTACAGAAACCTTCATTGTGCGTAGTCCGACACGCACTTGGCTGTTTTTTTAACTGATAGGTATTTCAAGTGACTACACTACCGGTGGTGGATGACCTCACGAAAAAAAAAAACTCATCTAATTATTATATTTTATCATGTTCCAATATTGTAACATGATAAAATACATATTACAATATACATATTAATATATATTACATAATATTGCATATTGTGTTTGCGTAATTTTGAAATTTAATTTAGTTATTGTTTTTTTTTTTTTTTTTTTATATAATGTATGGACTATGTCTGAAATAAATGAATTATTATTATTAATGTACTAATCACGTCACGTCGTCGTAGTTTCGCTGGCAAATTTAATCTGACCCTGTATATTTGTAAGAATTATAAACATTCAACCAACCCATCATACGTGGTCAGCGCCCTTTGCTCTCTGCTCTGGCGTATGGGCAACCACTTTAGAAGCGACCGATGCGCAGAGATATGATCATATTTACGCAGATTGAAAACGAATCGAATGCAGTTATTCAGAAAACGTTCAAGTTTCATAACCGTACGTAAACATAATCAGCGTATAATGTTCCCACAGCTGGGACACAGGCCTCCTCTCTGTGAGAGGGACTGGTCCGTAATCCACCACGTGGGCCCAGTGCGGGTTGGTAGATGTCACACGTCTTCGAATGTTTGGTTCTAGGTTCTAGGACATGCCGGTTTTCGCACGATGTTTTCTTTCAGCGTTTTGAGAGCAGTGGTGATGAAATTAGGGGACTACAGGACCTAAACGCAAGTTTTATAAAGCCTTAAAGTATATGATCCACTGCAGTAAACAAAATCAGAAAAATATATGATATTCTTAAGGATATATGCTAGGTAGATAGTGTGTTGAATACATAATATAACTAATTTGACGCGATAGAAAAAAATCACGAAGATACCTCTAAAAATTTCTTTTAACGATTGAAAACCATACTAATATACATGCAATCATTCTGATTTTTTTGTCAGATTATTCTAAAAGCAACATATTAGCTTAATAGTGTTTTATTTTTTTATACAATCTATAGATTTTTGTAAATCGATAATTGCTTCATATTTTGCAATAAATTACCAGCGTTGTGTCACCGCGCTTCTCTTTCTTTTCTATGCAGTCCGACAGTGACCGCGCTTTAGGTGTTGTTAAAGCGCCTGCCTTCGAACCTACGACCTACAAGTCGTAAGTCGCGGCTGTTACCACTGAGCCACCGCTGCTCCACAACCGTGATGTGATGACAAATAATTCCTTAAAAATATTTCGGCAAACGGTACCAGGCAATACCGTCAATAAAACTGTTTCTTTATCTTTTACAAAAGAAGGGTTGCAATTATATTTATTTATTACATCAGCAATTGTTTAAAAAAGACATTTTTATTTATCTTTTGTATCCTTTCACAAGTTTCTCGTAACGGTTTGTAATGAACGAATAAAATAATAGGTAAAACAATTGTTTGTCGGGCTGTTAACCGGTGTCTCTACCCTTTCTAAAAGGATTTGCTTGTCATAAAATTATCGGTAAATAGAAAGACTGTCGTCCTCTTTAAAGTATTGCAATTATGACTGTTTATGTTGTATTTCGTTCCGGAAACAAATTGTTGGAGAAAGTTTGCTAGAGATCGTTTAATTTCAAATAGCATACTTTTTTTAGATGTCGTGATTGACCTTGAGAGATCTTCACTACTTAACCGGACAATCCTTTGGCTGCCGTAATCTCTTAAAGGCTCCCGCAGACAGGCGCGACGCGACAGCGCAAAGCGACACACAGTGGAACGAATGTATGGGAGCGGTTGGACGTAGACATGTCCGAAAAAAAAGAGTAAAATTATGCCAAACTAATGATGCCATCTTATTCGATTACTTAATGCCTTCATAACTTGTGGTGATGAATTTCTTCATAACTCCCATATTTCGGGAGTAATTTGAGAAAATGTGAAATTTTACTATGAAAATGAGTGTATCGAGCTCTCTCCCTCCTGATTCCGGGCTTGTTTCAAGTAGCGGTCTCTAATATCATAATGCTAATACTAAGAGCTATATTTAATACTAAGACACATAGTGCGCCAAATGTGCACTTTCTGGGATAAAGAGTGATGTTTATTTTATAACACAATTTTTTTATTTTTTGTTTATTTTGTTGATTAAAACCGTTTTTCTAAAGGTTTACCTTATTACAATAACATTTCTAAACAGCCAATTAGAGAAGATATAAGCTAATTAGGATATATAATTAGGGACTTAAGGTTTACATATAAAACTGATGCACTAATGATTACTGATAAGAACATTGCTATTATTTAATTACTAAATGGCTCTTAATACACTAATTTAGCATGCATCATTTACTAATTATCACAATAACTAATTACCTTGCAATATTTAACAAAGGATACCTGGGATACCTGGATTTTATATAAATAGGTCACTATTAGTAACTTTAAAATCAGTGTTGATTTACACCTCGTTGTATCCAAGCTAATCTCGCAATGTATTTTCCAAATTTTAATACAAATCTTGATATTCACGTTGCTTTATGCGCACGCGCACATAAAGATTTACGCGACTTTAACTATTTGTTCAGTGTTTTAAAAGATAACAGTTGTGTTCAGTTATGTGAAAGTGCTGAAACAAGTTTAAAAGACTGGTGTCGTCGATTTTGCTACCGCATTTATGCAAAATGGACACAGTCTGGAAGAAGCACAGATAAGTTTCGGAAGAAACATGAGATTTGGCTACAGGCTGCAATTCAATGGCCGGAATTACAGAATGAAAATATGGAACCTTCTACAGAAAATATAAGTGACGTCATCGAGCCCATAATTTCTCCTGCTAAATCTGATGCTTCAACTTGTACACATCCTAGTCCTCGTAAATCTTTTGAGGACCTTAGTAACCGGCAAAAAAGAAGACGCACTGAAGATAGTCTTTCATGCAGCAGTAGCAGCGCTGAAATTATGTTTTCGGCCGAAAGGGCGCTTCAAAAGGCAGGACAAAGCGATACAGCTTATGTTATGAAATACTTGACGGAGAATCCAGAAGAGGCCTCAAAAATCAAAGCCTTCATTGAAGGTAAATCAATTCAGGTACGGGAAATATCCCCTTTGAAGGCATTGGCTCTTTATCTCTTTATGTATCGATGAACTTATCGAAATGGCGCTATAACACTCTTCGGGATTTCAACACTCAAGAAGGAGCTCTTCAATACCCGAGTAATTACATGTTGGTTAAAGAAAAAATTAAGTGCTATCCGGCCAAAGAAGATCTCACAGTTACAGAGAGCTCTGCAAAAATCAAATTACAAGCCTTGATGGATTTAACCTCAAGAAGACTTATTAGGTCGTTAGAAACCCCTGTTGATCCCAATCAACAGCTCGTATTGACCAGCAAATGGGGTTTTGACGGATCATCTAGCCAAAGCATTTATCATCAAAGGACGAGTGAAGATGAGCAAATCGATCTTGCTAGTAATTTTATGATTAGTCTTGTACCACTGCGGCTCGTCTCAAAAGGTGTAACAATTTGGGAAAACGAGCGACCATCTTCCACTTCATTTTGCCGGCCAATATTGTTTAAGTTTATAAAGGAAACCAAAGAAAATGTGCAGAGAGAGATGGCTGAAATCGAAGCAGAGATTGAAGCCTTAACTCCATCCACCATCACTGATGGAATTAGTGTCAAACACCAACTGCTGTTGACAATGATTGATGGTAAAATTCATTCCATTATATCCAATACAGCAGCTTCAGTGTGTGACATATGCAAGGCTTGTCCTAAAGAAATGAATAATTTAGAGTTAATCAAAGATAAACACGCAAACGAGGACATGTATAAATATAGCTTAAGCACCCTTCACGCTTGGATTCGCTCAATGGAATGCTTATTACACATTTCCTACAAATTAGACATAAAATCATGGCAAGTAAGGGGTGATATAGCAAAAAGGCAAGTTGATGACAGGAAGAAAAGAGTTCAAGAGGCTGTAAGAAGAGAAACGGGCTTACTTCTCGATGTTGTGAAACAAGGCAGTGGATCCACCAACAATGGCAACTCGGCAAGGAGATTTTTTGAAAACTACACTAAATCTGCTGAACTGACCGGAATAGATGCTATGCTTTTAAGAAAAATCTGTGTGATCTTGCAGTGTATTTCATCAGGAGAGAAGATCAACGTAACTAAATTCCGAGAGTTCTGCTTTGATACTGCTAAGCTTTACGTGGAGTTATACCCATGGTATTATATGCCTTCTTCACTTCATAAAATTTTAATGCATGGGCCAGACATAGTTCAGAACATGTCAATTGTGCCCATTGGTTTTCTATCCGAAGAGGCATCTGAGGCTAGAAATAAAGATTTTAGAAAATATAGAGAGGGGCATTCTCGAAAGCATAGCAGTATCTCATGCAATGAAGATATTATGCACAATCTTTTACTGTCTTCTGATCCACTTGTTACAAGTATCCGTCCAAAAGGAAATAAGTTTGTAAAAAAATCTTCTTTTAAGGAATTTTATGAGCTTACGGATTCTGAGAAAAGTGATATCGAATTTGTTAACATAAATGATTTAGCGGACATCGATTCTGAATTTGAATTAATTGATGATGATGATGATGACGAAGATAATTAAATGATGTTATTGTTTTAAAATGTGTAACTTAGTAAATTAGAGCTTACATCTTAATTATTTATTGTACTTTTAATGAAACTAGGTAATTTATTATCAACTTACTTAAAAGTCATACTCTCATCAGTTCTTGTGAATATTTTTGTTAATATATATTTCTGTATATATATAATATATTTATAGACCTCTTAATAAGTCTGTCTGCGGTTTAAAGTAAATACAAATGGGGAAAAAACGTTTTTTTTTTTAAATTTTCATTTCCTTTTATCCCAGAAAGTGCACATTTGGCGCACTATGTGTCTTAGTATTAAATATAGCTCTTAGTAATAGCATTACGATATTAGAGACCGCTACTTGAAACAAGCCCGGAATCAGGAGGGAGAGAGCTCGATACACTCATTTTCATAGTAAAATTTCACATTTTCTCAAATTACTCCCGAAATATGGGAGTTATGAAGAAATTCATCACCACAATTTATGAAGGCATTAAGTAATCGAATAAGATGGCATCATTAGTTTGTCATAATTTTACTCTTATTTTTCGGACATGTCTACGTCCAACCGCTCCCATACATTCGTTCCACTGTGCGACACTATGAAAACTCCATGGAAAGTATCGCATTGCGCGTCGCGCTGCCTGTCGCGCCCGCGATATCACGCCAGTCTACACGAGCTTTTAATGTCGCGTGATACACATTGGTGCATAAGAACTAAGTATCCGGAGTCTGGCGTGAACGGGCAGGCAGGCTTAGCATGACGCTTTCTCTATCTACGAAGAAAAGACAAAGCTCTTTCTATACCAAGTGACATTTCGTTTCTCCATTTTTGACATGGCACCGTAGAAATAATTCTACATAAAAAAGGACCTAGACAAAGATCGTCACAAACGAAAGACAAAATGACAGATTGCAGAAGGATTTCTACGATGAGATGTCAAAAATAGAGAAACGAAATGTCACTTTGTCTATAAAGAGCTGTGTCTATTCTTCGTAGAAATAGAAAGCGTCATGCTAAGCCTGCTGATAACTCAAAGCGTCCATCCAGCCACGGACATGCATCATCAGCCTATAATGTACCCACTGCTGGGACACGGACCTCCTTTCATCTAGACGGGGCGAATTATCTAAATTACTAGGCGATTGAACGTTAAGGGCACCTCCTGTGAGGTGTAGGGTGCGAACCTCGGCTTAGGGCGTGGCCGGGAGGAGGTCAGCAAGATGGGACATGCTGGTTCATGGACTGGATTTCTTGTTTCATATACATTTCAAATGTTTATGAAGACATTTTTGTGGAGCGTGCTGATTTAAATAAGACGATCTCAACTCTTTAGTGACATGAAAGATGTTTTACTGTCTACCCAGGTCATGGTCTATCTATGTGCCAAATTTCATCTAAATCCGTTCAGCCGTTCTAGCGTGAAAGCGTAACTAATAAACAAACAAACTCACTTTCGCATTTATTATATTAGTTAGGATTAGTTTAGACTAACTGCTGCCAGCGGCTTCGCCCGCGCTTTTTCTAAAATAAAATGACTAAGTTACTCCTACAATATCAGTTATATGCCAGTGAAAGTCCTGTCAAAATCGTCTCAGCCGTTTAGGAGATTAATCGGAACAAACAGACAGACAAAAATGTTAAATACTGTTTTTTTGTAATGAGTACCTATATACTTTTATATGCATTTAGTAAAGAGCTGTTAGTTTGACATTACAAACAGACACTTCAATTTTATTTATTTGTGTAGACTAGCTGCTACCCGCGGCTTCGACCGCATGGCTTTTATAATATAAAAGTAGTTTAAGTTATTGAAGTATCATTTTTTATTATAAAATTATTATTGTTACAACGTCGAGATTTTCTTCATCAAGAGTATTTTTATTCCAAAAGAAACACGAAATCTTATAAAATTCGTAACAAAATCTTGGGCAAATCCACATAATTGTATAGTATACCCACAATGAACATAGCATGTCTGATATAGAGTAAGTAGACGAATGAAGAGAACTGTACTGACATACGAAACTTTAAGTAAGTACAGTCACGGCCATACAGTTGTTAAAATTGTTAGTTCTAAAATTATTTAAAATAGACAAGATTTTTTTTTTTCAATAACTTTAACATATTAGGCCTGTGTGTCTTTTTCCAAGGGGTATCGTGTTACCCAGTAACTGGGTTGTAGAGGTCACGTAGGCAGTCGCTCCATGTAAAAAACTGGTATTCAGCTGCATCCATCCGGTTGGACGGGAAGCCAACCCCAACGTAGTTGGGAAAAGGCTAGGCAGATGATGATGTCGGTAACTTTGGTTCGCCTGCGGAATAAAATAGTTAACACGTTGGCGGACAATAACGCCCACAGGCGTCTAGGTCGTCTGTAGGTGTCGTCTGTAGGTGTCGTCTGTGTTTTTACCCGACTGCCTCAGGAGGGTAATGTTTTTCGAGAGTATGTATGTATGTATGTATAATGTATGTATGTCTATTTCTTTGGCGCGCTCTGTAGCCTAAACGGCTGAATGGATTTTAACATATGAGGTGTCTTTAGATTCTTCTTAATTGTAGGAGTGACATAGGCTATATAGTATTTATAAATTACATATGCAAATACAAAAAAAAAGGAGGGGGAGTTTTTTTTTTTATTAATTGCAACAATATTCATCAGGTATCAAATAAAAGCTTATACATTAATAAAACTAAAAGCTTGAAATAAAATAAATTATTTAAAAACAAAAAACCCGACTGCAAAAACATATAACTGAAAAAGGAAAGAAAAACTGACAAGTCAAATAACCTTAAATATGATGTGACTTTTGATTGTCTAGATTATAGAAAATTATATAGATTATAATGCTTGTTTTTCCCTTTTCAGTTATATGTTTTTGCAGTCGGGTTTTTTGTTTTTAAATAATGTATTTTTTACTTGCATAAAATCAGTAAAAAACGATTTTCTGGAAATATTGTAGTGACAGTACGAAAGTCGTAATTATACCTGCGGTGACAGTACAACATGCCGTACTTTATGATAGTATGTAAAATCCGTCGTCGTGTGGTGTACTGACTTTATGCAAGTAAAAACACAGACGACAGGCGTACTGTCGTATCACATTTAGCTACCTAGACAGACGCCTGTGGGCGTTACTGTCCGCCAACGTGTTAATTATAATATAATAATTACAGACACTTCCCTCCTCGCCTGTACTTCTAAAACACACCGCTAGACACTAGACTGTGCGTCCAGATCAGAAATCTGATAATTTTAGAATACACAGTCGGGCTAGAATATCTAATCGGCTCTTCGCTATACCTGGCGGGAAAGTTCGGAGTACTACTCGTATTATCAGAATAGTGTTTTGGTGGTGCAATAAAATTAGGTTTTTATGGAATGTCTGTGAGGTTTTTAAGGGTCCGTAGTTCCAAAAAAAAAAATATATTTAGAATACAATCAATTTTTATAATAAACATTTAGAATACAATTAATTATTATAATATATATTCAGAACACATTGGAGGGCTTGTGGCTAAGTAATAGCAGCCTCACGAGTCTATCGATCAGGTTAAGCTACGCTTGCCGCGGTTGGTCCGTGGATGGGTGACCATCTTTACATACCAAGACCCCTCCGTGCCTCGGAAAGCACGTTAAGCCGTTGGTCCCGGCTGTCATTTGTAGATATTTGACAGTCGTTACGGGTCGTCATAAGCTCGAAAGTCTGACAACCAGTCTTACCAAGGGGTATCGTGTTACCCAGTAACTGGGTTGTGGAGGTCAGATAGGCAGTCGCTCCATGTAAAATACTGGTATTCAGCTGTATCCGGTAAGACTGGAAGCCGACCCCAGTTGGGAAAAAAAGGCTAGGCAGATGATGATTCAGAACACAGGTAATAATTCAAGTTTTTGAATTTTCAAGCGTAAATACAAATACATAATTATCATTAATTAGTTTATTACATTTTGACAAGAAGGAATTCGTCAATGGTGTAGTAGCATTTTTAGAGTTCCCTAGATAATTTCGCCATGTCCGTCTGTCTGCGGCTTACCTCAGAGACTTTTAGTACATGAGAGCTGTAATTTGGCATGGTTATACATATTAATGACGCCGTCAAAGTGTTAAAATAAAATGTAAAAAAAAATGTAGGGTACCTCCCTTGCACGTAAAGTGGGGATGATGCGGGTCTGTTAAAACTGTTAGGTACCTACTCTTTGTATACCTGTTAAGCCCGGCGCGTCTCCTATTCGGTGTCAAACAATATAAAATAAATTGTGTCTCATTAGCTGTCTTTAACCGTTTACGCTTTTAATTGCAAATTTTTGTAGAGTCAAGTGTCCCCCCTCCTGCCAGCTAAACGATTGTTTTTGGATATATGAAAAAAATCATGGCAGTAGTATATAATACAACGAAGTTAAAAGGAAATCTATCACAGCTAAGTAAGTAGGCTTTGCATGTTAACGAGTAATAGTCGACCAACTTACCTTTGCAGTTGGAGAATTGACCGTGACGTATATCGGTGTATGGGAGAACATGTTTTTCAACTTCAATGTTAAGTTTTTTGGGATAAATTCATCCCAACTACGGACCCCGTTGTGCGTGGTCCGACACGCACTTGGCCGGTTTTTCATTTATGCTTTGTGTGAAAAGTTGTAATGGTCAAGAGTTTAACTCAGTACCATGGCGCAAATTATTTTTATTCTTATGGCAAGATTCACAGACCGTACTTTGAATATTTATTTTGCTAAATAAAGTATTTGTATAATTATCATGTAGGTATGTTCATGTCTAAATGAACCGCTTCCTTATATTCTCTCATACTGATTACGAAGACATTATCAACATAAGAATAAGGTTCATATTCGGATGGAAGGCTTATATTATTTATTAAATTTAAGGATTAGAACTGAATTAGTGTGGAATTGTCGATGCTCTCAAAACGGTGAAGGAAAACATTGTGAGGAAACCGTGTCTAAGAATCAAAATTTCCATGACGTGACATCTACCAACCCGCACTGGGCCCGCGTGGTGGATTACGGCCCACTCCCTCTCACAGAGAGGAGGCCTGTGTCCCAGCATTGGGAACATTATGGCTGATTATGCTTATGTATGCTTATGCTTAGGTATGCCTATGCTTAGGTATGCTTATGTTTAGGTATGCATAAGTCGATGGCACGATAGTGTTTCAAATTGTCGCATGAAAGCTTTACTTTATTTCATTGAATATAAATCAACCAGTCTTACCAAGGGTATCGTGTTACCCATTATCTGGGTTGTCCTGGTCTGTGGATGGGTGACCATATTTACATACCAAGACTCCTTCGTGCTTCGTAAAGCACATTAAGTCGTTGGTCTCGGCTGTCATTCGTGAATATTTGATAGTCGTTACGGGTCGTCGGAAGCCCGAAAATGTGACAATAAGTCTTACCAAGGGGTATCGTATTACCCAGTAACTGGGTTGTGGAGGTCAGATAGGCCGTCGTTCCATGTAAAATACGGGTATTCAAATACGTGTAACTGGGCAGATGATGAATATAAATCGACCATTAGTTTCGTCGTTTTTGTTGATTTTCTTTGTTGTTTTTTGTTTATTCGAATTCGAATTTGAAATGCTCCTCTTTTTTACTTTTGTATTTCTTGTGCGTGTTCCAAATAAAATACTTTTCTTTTTTTTTAGTAAAAGAAAAAATATTTTTTTAGGTAAACAATCCTAACTTATAAATGCGAAAGTGAGTTGGTTTGTTTTGTTATGCTTTCATGCTAAAACGGCTGAACGGATTTGGATGAAATTTGGCATATGGGTAGAACATGATCCAGGTTAGGACATACAATACTTTTTATCCCGATATTCCTATGGGATCGAGACTTATGCGGGTTGAACTATATAAATTCACATTATGAGAGCTGGGGCCTGAAGTAGATTATAGATAAAACAAATTATTTACAAAACCACCTATCTGAAAAGAGAAAAAGAAGCATTATAATGTTTTATTTCAAACTTTGTAGATTAATTAATATACTAATATATTTGTATATACGTACATAGATATGGAATTGACTCATTACTAACTATTATTTGATATCAACAATTTTGAAATTATTTTTTAAAAACCTCACCCTCCCTTTTTTGTATTTGCAGATGTGTATGACTCCTATGTCACTCCTACAATTAATACGAATCTAACGAGGTGTCGTTAGATTTGTCTTATGTTAAAATCCATCAAGCCGTTTAGGCTGCACAGCGTGCCAAAGAAATAGACGTACATACATACATACTCTCGAAAACATTACCCTCCTTTTGAGGCAGTCGGGTTATAAAAGTTTGAGTTACAGGTCATCAGTCAGACCGTCGGTAGTACGATCCCGTGGGATAACTTCCAACCTCCACGCGGGCGAAACCGCGGGCAAAATCTAGTGTTTCATAAAGCTCACCTCATGACCTCAAGAAAGTTAGAAGCAGTTTATTAAGTTAGCTTTTCAGTTTTCAATAACCTAAAAAATTACTTAGCCTTTTCGACACGTCATTTTTCATTTACACAACAAGAAACCGGGTTTTTTCTTAAAAATTCTAAGTACCTTACGAATAAAAAGCCCTTTGTCCTCTGGGAGTCAGGGACTAACGCTATGTTTTAGCAGAATACTTGACACGTTGAGCAAATACGTAACATTATTGCGCTAAGTAAGGGCTAAGTGTTAAGGTGGCTGTCTGTTATGGTGTAACATTCATTTAACTACACTTTTTTTTGGGTGGGAAATCATCAAATAACTTCTCCCGCTCTGGACGGAGCGGGAGGGTGTGTCAGGCTCTTACTGACTAAAACCCACCCGTATTACTTCCGTTGCCTGTGTTGCCAGGGGCCTCGGTAACCCTTTTTTACGTTCCCGCGACCCCGGCAAGCATCGGCCCTAGTGGACCCCTACATTTGTGCAGACGACATCTCTTTGAGGCGCGCGTGGAATACAACGCGCCGTCGACCCGGGCCTGGTCTTTACCGGACGTTGAGCTACCCATTGCTTACCGTCCGCAAGCCCGCGCCTCAGGACGTATCCTGCGGCGCCTAGGGGCGAGAGGGCGTGAAATTTGCCTTTCCCTCAACCGTCCCGCCTCCTCCTTCGCGAGCATTACTCCTTCGCGAGCATTACTCCTTCGCGAGCATTACTCCTTCGCAGAAGGAGGTGACGGCTGCCCATGCCCTATCGCTCCGTACCATGGCCTGGACCATTAAACTACACTGGCCTTCAAAACTTAGTACCACACTTTCAAAACTGCAATTCTTACCAAGTCATAGAAGCTCAACTTTTGAAATAAAAAACATTATATATAGCTAATTTCATCAACTTCCTTTGTTTTTATAGTTTATTATACCTACATTAGTAACGTTTTTACCTTAAAGATAAAAACAAAAAAAAAAAAAACTGGCCAAGTGCGCGTCGTACCACGCACAATGAAGAGTTCTGTAGTTTGGATGAATTTATCCCAAAAACAAACTTAACATTGCAGTTGAAAAACATGTTCTCCCATACATCGATATATGCTACGGTCAATTCTCTAACTGCAAAAAGTTGGTCGACTATTACTCGTTAATTTGTAAAGCCCACTTAGTTGTGATAGTTTTTTAATTTCATTATATCTCCATAAACAACCATTTGGGACCTGCCAGGGTCGCGTGGAAGTTCGAAATGGTTACCGAGGCCGCAGGCAACACAGGCATCGGAAGGAACACGGGTGGGTTTTAGTCAGTAAGAGTCTGACACACCCTCCCGCTCCTAGGCTGGAACTGCCATCGAAAGGCTTCTTGCAATAGAAGGCTTTGAGTCGTAGAGACCTTCAGTCCCTGGAAGTCCTCCGGAAAATATATTACAATGCTGCCGAATTAAAGTTCTACCAAAGTCAAGTCATAATGCAGTCAAATGCATTATTCTTAATTAAAAAATCTCAGGATCAAAAAACTAACCATCTGTGTTTTCATATATAAATGCATTTAACTTGAGCTCTCGGCGGAGTGGTGGGGGTTTATGTGCTCGTCGTATTGTCTTAGGAGTAAGGTCCAAAATCGCTTAAAGTAATTAAGGATCAGAGCTAAAGATAAATGCCGGCATTTATACGCGTTTGTGTGTTTTATAATATGGCTTTCGCGGCGCACGCCAGTAAAGCTTCGGCAGCCAGTCGGCATGATTTTTTCCGACATCATCAACAAACATTGTCATATTTCAGCCATTTTACACAAAACCTTAAGGTAGCCTAGGTACCTAGGTACCTAACCGTAGGTATACAGGTAGTGACGAACACTTACCGTCAGATGAGCCGTTGGTTTGTTGGCCAAACCTGTTGCAACGCAGACAAGGATTACTCTACAGTGTCTCACAACCCTAAGACGCGCAGACTATCAATAAAGCAAACAAACAAACAGAAGATATTAAGTTACTAATGTATTGTGAAACTTTAAACTTGCACTTTATGATGAGCACGTCGACGGCGCTAGATGGCGCTAGTGGTGTCATTATAGTACTAGGTTTAAGGTTGATATTTATTTTATTTATTTAAGGGTTGCCAAGGAATAGTAAATTATAAAAATTGCTTGATTACGATACATAAAAACATACACAACATCCACATTAAATTTGAAGCAAACACATGTGGCACAATAATGTCAAATTTATAATTAAAAAACAAATGACAAAAAATTAACATAAATTTAAATATAGTAATATAAAATTAAAGTTAACAAATAAAATCAACATCTAATTATATTAAAAGATAATGGTTACCATAAGCTACTGAACCCTGTGGGTTTCGATTCAAGGATCCACTTGCGTAATATTAAGCATTAAAGTGCTAATTATTGTTAGAGTAGAGTAGAGTAGAGTAGAGTGTACACTACTCTAACAATAATTGGTTGTTTATGGAGATGTGAAAAAATTCATGGCAATAGTAGGTACATAAATAATGAAATTAAAAGGAAAACTGTCACGGCTAAGTACCTAGGCTGTACAAGTTAACAAGTTATAGTCGACCAACCTAAGTTTGCAGTTGGAGAATTGACCGTGGCATATATCGATGTATGGGAGAACAGGTTTTTCAACTACAATGTTTATTAAGTTTGTTTTTTAAATAAATTCGTCCCAAGTAAACCCTTCATTGTGTGTGGTCTGACACGCACTTGGCCGGTTTTTTGTGTATAAATTACCTTCTGAATATGATAGTAGTGGTGCCCGGCGTTTGCTCACCCGGAAAATCTATTGGCCAGCCTTGAACTAACTAAAGCAGGGATTCCCAATGTGGTCGATATTGACCCCTTTTTTTTTTTTTTGAGGGTGGGAAATCATCACATAACATCTCCCGCTCTGGGCGGAGCGGGAGGGTGTGTCAGACTCTTACTGACTAAAACCCACCCGTATTCCTTCCTGTTGCCTGTGTTGCGGGGGCCTCGGTGACCCATAAGTACCTTCCCGCGACCCCGGCAGGCATCGGCCCTAGTGGACCCCTACTGTATGTGCTGACGACATCTCTTTGAGGCGCGCGTGGAATACAACGCGCCATCGACCCGGGCCTGGTCCTTACCGGACGGTGAGCTACCCATTGCTCACCGTCCGCAAGCCCGCGCCTACGGTGGCCGGAAATCCGCCCGGGATTCCCGACGCCCTGGGCGTCTCCTGCGGCGGCTAGGGGCGAGAGGGCGCGAAACTTGCCTTTCCCTCAACCGTCCCGCCTCCTCCTTCGCGAGCATTACTGCTTCGCAGAAGGAGGTGACGGCTGCCCATGCCCTCTCGCTCCGTACCATGGCCTGAACCAGGGCCGGACGCGAGAGGTCTCTGCCACCGATCGCCTCCACGAGGACACGGCGGTGCTCTGCCCAAGCCGGGCAGACCTCCACCGTATGCTCCACCGTGTCCTCCGGGCGATCCACACAGTGGTGACACCCGGACGTTTCCTCCCGCCTTATCCGACACAGGAACCTCCTGAAGCTGCCGTGTCCGGTGAGGACCTGCGTCAGGCGGAAGGTGAGGACGCCGTGGCGCCTCTCCAGCCACTCCTCAAAGAGGGGACTTATCGCCGCAATCGTGGCGTGCCCAGCACTGGGTTGCGACAACCGTACTTTCCATGACGCGATATTGACCCCTTGGGGTCGAAATAGGTTTCCCAGGGGTCGACATCGGTTTCCCAGGGGTCGACATAAACGAACACTGATTTTGGGGGTCGACGAGGTCCAAAAATCGACCCCTATTAATTAACACAAGTTCTTATTTGAAACTTTCAAGATACTGTATACGTTGAGTTACTTGTACTAACTTGTTAAAAGAATAACTCATATTTTAGTAAGAAGTATCATTGTTGTACTTTTAAAAAACTCAACAAGTCGATAAGCGTGCACAAGTTCGTACAAGATGAAAAAAATGCCTATAGGGGTCTGAGGTATCAGTTAATTTTGGAAAAGGGGTCTCTTGTCCAAAATAGTTTGGGAATCCCTGAACTAAAGGATACATTCATTAGTAATTTTCAGAATATTGCAATATTGCAAAATAATTTTATAGGAACCACCCACTAATTGCTCCACCATCTCCGGCAATGGGAACGGGGAAAAATTGCTCGTTTAAGCGCAGTTTTTAATCGACCTCAAAAAAGGAAGAGGTCTCTCAATTAGAAAGTACGAGTACATATATAATGTTTTTTTAATGTGTTTTCGCCGATTTCTCCCTCAATTGTGAACCGATTTAAAAATCGGTAGTTCCTGATATCGGGAGTCCCAAACAAACTGACACATTACAAGATAGTGGCTACTTATCGTACAGACAAGCTATAATATTTACCTTCATAACAAACATCAGGAAGCTTATCTGTTGCTTAGATAAACATGTTCGACATGATATAAATAAACAGATATTGTACTTAAATATAACATCACGCCTCAATTCCCAGAAGGGATAAGCTGTTTAGTAGGAACGCACTCGCGAGTTAGCTATAACAATAGCGCAATAATAAAACAAAATACATAACATACTCGTACCATTAAGTCCCATTTATTAGGGGGCAAGCCTATTGCCATTAACCGGGCACAAATAGACCTCATGCTCAGCAGTGGCACTTGCGACCATCAGTAGACCAACGAGCAATTGCAATGTGGCAATAGCATCTGTAGGTACCGTTGCCATCAACCGGGACAGATCCAGTCTCCAGGATTCTAAACCTTCGCGGGAAAGTCTGAAAGGGATATCGTGGCCTCAAAGAGATGTCGTCAGCACAAGCGTAGGGCCACTAGGGCCGATGCCTGCCGGGGTCGCGGGAAGGTACCAAAGGGTTACTGAGGCCCCTGGCAACACAGGCAACGGAAGGAATACGGGTGGGTTTTAGTCAGTAAGAGTCTGACACCCTCCCGCTCTGGGCGGAGCGGGAGAAGTTATTTGATAATATCCCACCCAAAAAAAGGTTTCTAAACCTAATAACATTGAAAAATTGTTCATAAGAAAATGAAAAAGAAAGAAAGAAAAATAGATTTATTTGTCACAGAAAGACGTGCATAAAAAAATATATGATAATTCAAATAAAAAACATAAAACAAAACAGATTTATACTTATAAGAACACAGAACATAAATGGTCGGCTGATGCCAGCAAGCCGCCGTGATTGTGACAAGAAGAAATAAATATTTATGAATATATGCAGAGTGGAAACTCAGCATATATTCATAAATATTTATTTCTTACGGGTTTCAAATGGGTACCTACTGTAAGACAAGGCCCAAACCCTCCCCAACCCGCAAATAGCTAACACCGAAACTGAAGAAGCCAATTACCATGGCGCAATTCAATCAGTGGGTTTTCTATCTGAAATTTCTCAGCAGCAGCCCGGAGTCTGGATTTGTGCCGTTGTTACGTATGGAAAACATTTTTATAACATTTATTTTCTGTGAGAGCAGTGGTGGCCCAGTGATTGTAGGTTCGAACACAGACATGCGATTTACTTTGTGTAAATTATTTTATCACCACTTCTCTCAAAACGGTGAAGGAAAACATTGTGAGGAAACTGGCATGTCCTAGAATCAAAAATTCGAAGACATGTGACATCTACCAACCCGCACTGGGCCCGCGTGGTGGATTACGGCCCACTCTCACTCACAGAGAGGAGGCCTGTGTCCCAGCAGGGGTAACTTTATAGGTAACTTTATATAATTATGTAATTCAATTCAGTCAGTGCATTGGATAAGGAGACAGTAGCTTAGAAATATTTACAAATGCTTTTCTCAAAGCTTGCGGCTAAATTGCAGCCACACGGGTCGATCGATCAGGTTAGGCTACGCTTACCGCGGTTAGTCCGTGGATGGGTGACCGTCTTTAAATACCAAGACCCCTCCGTGCTTCGGAAAGCACGTTAAGTCGTTGTTCCCGGCTGTCATTCGTGGATATTTTATAGTAGTTTCGGGTCGTCAGAAGCCCGAAAGTCTGACAACCAGTCTTACCAAGGGGTATCGCGTTACTCAAGTAACTGGGTTGTGGAGGTCAGTTAGGCAGTTGCTCCATTTAAAATACTGGTATTCAGCTAGACTGGAAGCCGACCCCAACATAGCTGGAAAAAGGCTAGGCAGATAATGACGGATACTTTTCAAACTTTAACGAACTGGGGGGCAAACATCACCTCTTATAGCAGTATTATTTCAATATTACTTCAACGTGAGAAAGAGATGTAGCTATAAGTCCTGTACAGCTCCATCACTTTCCCACTGTGAAGTACCTAATATTGTAATAATACTGCTATAAGAGGTGATGGTTGCCCCCAGTTTTTGGTATAAAAACCGACAAAATTAAACCAGCTCAATGAAATAATGAATATTCACGAACAATTAACAACTTTTGTTTGACGGATTCATAATCCGGTATTTAGCCAATCCTATTCCGTACGGATGGCTAAATGGCTAGTATACTCGTTAATAGGATTTGTCAAACGTACGTATAATACGCATTAGGTGACGCTGAAGAACTGGGGCGGAAGGTTAAGGTGACCATGAGTCTATGGTAAAGCGGAATAGGGCTCAAGGATAATCATTTTCTAGACAGGTGATGTACAGAGACAATTTAAACAGTTTGTATCTACGAAATTATCATGATCATTTTCCAGTTCTTGTCCAATGCTACTTGTAGTCAAAGAAACACGTTTTGTTCTTCCATTCTCCCATGTCAACCGTCACGCTATCATTCTCTCCCTTCACTTTCATATCATTCCTCGCACAATCCATCCACCTTTCCTTTGCCCTTCCTCTCTCTTTCCATCCGTCAAAATTTATTTTAATATTTTAGTATACATGCGTTTTCTCTCTCCTCATAATAATTATACCTGCCTGTACATCTCAATACTCATTTCTCTTTCAACTATAGTACCAAAATCGTATGACATTTTTCTTTTACCTATTCCACATTGGGCACCCGCTTAAACGGCACCTGAGTTATTCCACTTACGGCACCTATCGATATTTTACGCAGGTGTCATTAGTGGAATAATTTATTATTTAAAATTTAATTCCACAAACTGCACCTATAGATCAGTAGGTACTAGTGTTGGGACGTTTATTTTTTTTAGTGCGTCAATTTCGTCTAATGTTGACTTGTTTTAGGATTGAACGGTAATTTAAGATCCCGTCTATTGTTAATCTTCACTTATCTGTTTATTGGATGAAAAGTATTATTAAGTCAACCTTAAAACAAACGAACATGCCGCGAACGCAGCTTATTATTGTCTTTAAAGGCGACTAACAAAAGACAGATGTGAGTGAAAACGCCGGGGAACACCCCAGAAAGACATATAGTAACCTCATTGCTGATTTTCTTCAAAAAGGTCAGGTGTGTAGTAGTCGCAACCGGCGTGCGTGTATGACCAGATGTATGAACGTAAACGAAGGAAAAGGAGTATGTAAGGAGCATAGCAGGTGGCTTCCTATAGTTTCTGCCTACCCTCATGGGAAGAAGGTGTGAGTTTATGTATGTATTGTTGTCCCACTCAGGACAAAGAACGCTTCTCGTACAGAGAAGTCACGAGTATTGATCCCCACTCTCATTCAAGACGGACTGGGGCGCTTTCCGGGTTTCCTCACGATGTTTCCTTCACCAATATCAGTAATGTCAGAGTATATACTCGTATTGTGGTAAAGTCCAAGATAAACCCAGAAAGTACCCACATAATAATATGAATTGAAAACGTCACAATGGTAGGTACTTGCCCAGATTCGAATCCACAACCTTCAGACCGTGAATGGGATGTCTAAAAAGCTAAAGCTTTAAAAAAAATGATTAAGGTTACCTTTCATTGACATTAGTTATCATTCAATTTGTTTACTAAACGAATTCAATAGATACCAATCGAAAGTTCGAAGCATGGAACAAGAAAAATTGGATTGCCTTTATTTTTCTGATCCACATAATTATCTCACTTGTTTAATAATAATAATAATAAACTCTTTTTTCAGATTACAGGATCAATAATGTGTTAGTATTGCCTTAACCTATTGTTAGTGAAAAATAAATTAGAACAAAAGTGACATCACAAATAAAAAACAATTAATTTTGCACATGTACGTCTGTACGCACATGTCTCCCAGCCCAGTGCCTAATAAACTGCCATCTATTTTTTCCGCCAAGGTACCTAAAATATTGTTCGGACTACCTCGGAATCGCCGCAGCATAGATGCACTGCGCTTGCGCATGATGGCATAACAGTCGTCCAGTCTCGCTTCAGCAAACATGCTTGATGCGCTGCAAACCCGAGGCAGTCCCAACAACACAGTCATGTTTAAACATGGCGAGCCAGGTATAGGGACAAGCCGGTATTCTGCAGTAATGCTCGCGAAGGAGGAGGCGGGACGGTTGAGGGAAAGGCAAATTTCGCGCCCTCTCGCCCCTAGCCGCCGCAGGAGACGCCCTGGGCGTCGGGAATCCCGGGCGGATTTCCGGCCACCGTAGGCGCGAGCTTGCGGACGGTGAGCAATGGGTAGCTCACCGTCCGGTATGGACCAGGCCCGAGTCGACGGCGCGTTGTATTCCACGCGCGCCTCAAAGAGATGTCGTCAGCACAAAGGTAGGGGTCCACTAGGGCCGATGCCTGCCGGGGTCGCGGGAAGGTACTTATGGGTCACCGAGGCCCCCGCAACACATGCAACAGGAAGGAATACGGGTGGGTTTTAGTCAGTAAGAGTCTGACACACCCACCCGCTCCGCCCAGAACGGGAGAAGTTATTTGATGATTTCCCACCCAAAAAAAAAGCCGGTATTCCGCAAAAATCTCACCGTTAAAATTTTGATGAAGTGAGTTGTCATTCCACCTGGTGCTTGGGATTGTCACTTTTGACAGCTCACTTCAACTAAGTTTACACGGTGAATTTTTTACAGAATGAATTAGCAGAAATAGTTTGTCAAATGTGTGGCACACAACACACACACACACATAAACATATAAGTACCATACCACACCTGAAATCACCTCTCTAATCTCCACTCTGGAACTCGTATCCCGAGCCCCCAAGATACAGACTGACTGTCTCGTTTGGGGTTCACTGGCAAATATTATATTGTGTATGTAACCTAGCTGCAGGTAATATTTTAATAATAATAATAATAAAAACGTTTATTTCAGATAAAATCCATAAAGCGTAATAGTAAAAACAAGTCAGCGCATAAATATAAAAAATAAAATAAAATAACAAAATAAAAGAATTCAATTAATAACAATACATAATACATAACAATAAAATAAAATAATATAAAATAATAACATGTCAGTATTGTCCAGTAGATATACACATCCATTTAAGTTGGAACGGACACTCTGTGCGAGATGCTATTGCTACTGTCTCTCACTCGTCTTAATAAAGAAGCAGCCTTTTTTCGGATTATGCCATCCGTTCGAGCTTCTGCAAACATTAGCGACGCACTGCAATAGGGAGGCAGCCGCATCAGCATCCTAAAGATGTTTTTATATTGAACGCGCATGACACTGGCAGCCCGACGAGTATGATTTACCCATAGACTGCTCGCGTACATTTTAAGCATGTCGTCTCAACTTTGTGTTAACCTGTGAACTTGCTTAATATATTACCTTAATAATAACATATTTTCTATTTCTAACTTTAAACCAGAAAAGAAAGACTGTCCCACCTACACTCTAACTTATAAACCCTCTACAGCCACCAGAAACCGTATCATCTCTAATTAAGTAGGATTTTGTTGCATAATGCTAATGAGTGTCTGTGTCGTGAACAGAACCTTGGACTCTTTGACAAACACGTATTGTGATATTGATAAATAGGGTAACATCACGCTTATATTCTCTGATGGTGTTAGCAGAGATAGGTATACACTTAAACTTCGTTATTGACTCTTCATCATCACATAATCTGCCTATAATGTTCCCACTGCTGGGACCCAGGCCTCCTCTCTGTGAGGGTAGTGGGCCGTAATCCACCACGCGGGCCCAGTGCGGGTTGGTAGATGTCATAATTATGTCTTCGAATTCCTTACGATGTTTTCCTTTACTATTTTGAGAGCAGTGGTGATGAAATAATTTACACAAAGTAAAGCGCCTGTCCAGGTTCGAACCTACGACCTACAACTCGTTAGTTGCGGCCGTTACCACTGGGCCACCATTACTCACAAATCACTCTTCATCATCATCGTACATTATTTCATTACCTCTCAAAACTGTGAAAGAAAACATCGTGAGGAAACCGGCATGTCCTAGAACTAAAACTTCGAATTAAAGGATATCCACCAACCCGCACTGGGTCCGCGTGGTGGGTTACGGCCCACTCCCTGTTACAGAGAGGAGGTCTGTATCCCTCCCAACTGGGGAAATATGGGCTGATTATGCGTATTCATCATCTGCCTAGATTTTTCCAGCTATGTTAAGGCCGGCTTTCAGTCAAACGACCCGCCAACATGACCCCATATTCTCCTATACACACATGTTATATACATAATATTGTTTGAAGACTTTCTAAAATTAAATTTTCAACAATAAAATGCTGGACATAGGCCTCTCCAATTGCGTTGGACTTAAACCAGGGGGGGCATTGTATAATGGCGCTTGTGACAGTTTAAAAATTATAAAAATACAGCTTATCCATTTGATGAAATTACAGTTCCAGCTGTACGTTATTATGGCAGCCCGTACAACAATGTCGTATGGCATCTGTTTTCACAAATTTAGCATTCAATATTAAGGGGACTACTTTATAAGTTTACTTTATAACTATTTTATAAGTTTTATGATGCCTTAAAGTATATGATCCACTGCAGTAAACAAAATCAGAAAAATATATGATTTTCTTAAGGATGTATGCTAGGTAGATAGTGTGTTGAAAACATAATATAATTAATTTGATATGATAGAAGAAAAATCACGAAGATACCTCAAAAAAATTCTTTTAACGATTAAAAACCATACTAATAATAAACATGCAATCATTCAGATTTTTTGTCAGATTATTCTACAAGCAACATATTAGCATAATAGAGTTTTATTTTTTTAAACAATCTATAGCTATTTTGTAAATCAATAATTGCATCATATTTTGCAATACCATAGATTACCAGCGTTGTGTCATCGCGCTTCTCTTTCTTTTCTATGCAGTCCGACAGTGACCGCGCTTTAGGTGTTGTCGGCCTCTTAATGAAAATTCATAAAAACGGTGCAAACGTCACAAGCCATCATACAGTGCCGCCATTGTAGTGACATAACATTACGCTTGTAATCCCCGAAGAGGTGAACCTATAGTACACCCACATCTCTCCAGTTATGTTTAAGTCCCATGTAATAGGGGGTGAGCCTACTGCCGTCAATCGGGTACAACTTCTCCAGTCTTTTGAATCAGGAATTTCTCAGTTGCAGCCCGAGTTCTTTTGTCTTAAAACCGTTAAAATAATTATATATCAAAATAATAGTTGAAACTATAAACCATTTCTTTTTCTCTTAATAAATGATGAGATAGAAACTCAATAGGGTATTTATTACACCCATTTTTGAAAAGTGTCTTAATTAAATTCTATAGTGCTAATATACCTCGAAAAAAAACATAAAATTTTTATTCAATCGATAAGTGCCATAAAAATGCATTTAAATTTTACATTTTCAAATTTCGCGCGTAGTTTAACGAAAACGCTGGACGCAGTGGACGCCATGTTGCTCTGTGGTCATGAAGTCACTTGGCTATGTAAACAAATGCGCTGATCTATTAACATAATGGATTATTAAGTCAGCGACAAAAATATCGATTAGCACAATACATGCTACTTACCATCTAAGTTGACACAAAATTATTCGATACATTGTATTTCAGCATTTCAGCTAAGAGTAGGTTGATATTCTTTAAATTTTACATCTGTTCCGATTTTAATTAAGTAAATATTTAGCATTATATTACATTTTACTTACCTATTGAGCTAAATGTGTGAATTGTTATTCAACGCTAACTGTAACAACAGTAAATACCTATTTTATTATTATTTATTTATTTGTTTGAAAAGGTTTTATCGCTTAGTAATAATTTCACCCCCGTAACAGAAAACATTCAACAACTTTTAAACTAAACAATGAACAGTTATTATTAGATATAATTATGACCTACTTAATAATGTTGTCCCTATTCGTTTTGGTAAATAACCAACAACAGTCGACACAACATCCTAGCCTCCGCCGATAAAGGGGACGCTAGGATACTGTTACATGGCACTTCAAATCCCACACCAAGCGAACATTGTCTATCATGTATGTTCCGGTCACATTCCATCAGCACGTGGTAAATATCCTCAATCACCCCACAAACTTCGCAGTTTGGTGAGGTACTTTTACCCATTAAATATTTAAACTTATATTCTAGTATGTGGCTACTTTAAAATTAATGTAGAGACCGCTTTATATTTCCTTAATTGTATGACCAATTAGTTAAATAGGTACAAACAGGTAGGCACTTTATTTAGCTCTATGGTAAATAAAATACCTACAATGACACAGTATACATGTACGTAACAAAGTTTTTTTTTCCTTTATTAAAAAGTCTCATAACATCACGCCATATTTCCTCGAAGGGTTGGGCAAAGGTGTACCTGTAGTTCACCCATATTTCGCCAGTTATGTTTAAGTCCCATGTAATAGGGGGCGAGCCTATTGCCATCAGCCGGGCACAAATCCAGACTCCGGGCTGCTACTGAGTAATTCCAGATAGAAAGCCCAATAACACTTTGCCCGACCTGGGAATGGAACCCAGGACCTCATGCTCAGCAGTAGCGCTTGCGACCACTAGACCAACGAGGCAGTTAAGACGCTGACAACACCTAAACCGCGGTCACTGTCAAATTCCATAGAAAAGAAAGAGAAGCGCGATGACACAACGCTTGTAATTTATTGCAAAATATGAAGTAATTATCTATTTACTCCAAATTGAGTTAAGTAATCGAAAATAAAAAAACAACCAAGTTCTGCATTCAAATAAGACGTTCTTGTTATTAATTAAATACGTAACGTATGTTGATATTTGATAGAGATATTTTGGATTAGAACTCAAAGTAAGAGGTTCGTTTAACGTTAATTTGTATCGAGATTTTGTTTTCAAAACGTGTTTTGGTAACAACCAAGTTCTGGGAAATATGGTCAAAATTAACATATATTTTTTCCATTACCACAAACTATACAGATTTGCCAATTTTTTTTCTTAAGCGAAGCCTATTTTGGTCAATTGGGTCTTGTCAGCGCCTTAATAAGAACAAGTTCTTAATAATTTATTACAATCTAGCCCAATAGACTAATAAGCAATTTAACTTACAACTCGACTACTAAACTCTAATACAAAACTAACATAATATTTTACGTGATAGATTACGTTATAAATAAGAATAGTGTCAATTTGTACTTTTACACAATTCTGTAGCACTTATTTATGGTCTGATAATGATAATTCTGTATTTATTATTTTATAAGTAAGTTTAGTTTGTAAGTTTTAGTGATATTTATTTTAGAAGTATGTATTTATGTAAGTATATTCTCTTGTATGTTTAAATTAGTGAATAGTTTTTTTTTTTGTTTTTATGTATCTTGTTTTCTCTTTTACTCTTACACACGGTGCCTACATCTCTATGTCTACGGTCCTATCGCAGGTATGCTGGAAGAGATTTCTTTAGAAATAAGCATCACCTTTGTACGTATTTTTCTGTTCCTTTCCTCTTGTCTGTTTATATGTGTGTACATAAACTGTTAATTAAATAAATAAATAAATAATACTTTGTTCATGTGTTACATGTACAGCACAGCATTGTTACTATTATTAATACAATGTACCTATACACTACACTAACTCAAATGGTTTAGTTCTCTTTAGCCTACGCACTATGTCCGTGTTGCCTTTCCGCTGAATTGCCTCGACATTCACATGTCGGTGAAGTCTGTGTTCGTGGGGCTTCAGCAAATTTTTGGGTGGTGGTGGTGACGAGTTCCATTTTAAGGTCACGGTGGAGATCGTCATTTCTAATGTACCATGGTGTATTTACAGCATTCTTGAGCACTTTATTTAGGAATTGTTGGATTATTTTAACGTTGCTTCGTTTAGCAACGTTCGCAAACGCCCCAAAGTTGGATGCCATATGTCCAAATTGCCATAAGAATATGTTTCTTTAATATAATTTTATTATGTATTGATATGCAGGATTTCCTTTCAAATAAACAGTACATACTTTTATAACGTATGTCGAGTTCCTGCCTTTTCTTTTTGACGTGAGATTTCCAACGCAGATTGGCGTCAAGAGTTATGCCAAGGTATTTGGCTATATTAGCATAAGGCTATTGCATACCGTTTATATATAATAGATTAGATGGTAATCGCAATGTTGATGTGAATTGGTGTTGACTCATTCTGTTTGATCTTCCACTTTTTTGGCCAACTTTATTCACAGCTAGTTGAACTTTTCCTACTGCTTCTTTGTAGCTTGATCCGGTAGCCATTAATAATAGCAGTATCATCTGCAAAGTCACAATGGTGATGTTTTCCAGATCTGGGATATCACATGTATATTATAGCAAGTAAGTACAGGATTGGGCTTAATATACTTCCTTGTGATATCCCAGCTTTTATAGTTATTATCTCGGAATATGCATCCTATTATCTTGTCTTATCCTAAACATTATGTTACTTATATATGATTAAATGAATGCTAGAATGCCGGCAAATTATGGAGGTAGCATACGTCTGAGTTTAAATACCACCGTCATGCCACACTTTATCAAAAGCTTGCGTGACATCTAGTAAATACGGTGGCGCAGATTTGATTATTTTCGAGTGTTTTTCAATGTTAGTTATAATTCTGAAATGATATAGAGAAAATAATGTCAACAAAATTGTACCTAACATCCAATACAAACTATTTTGTGATACTCTGAATTGTATTAAAAACCTTAATCAAATAATTATTAGAATATATTAATAATCAATCAAATGCTAAATCTTATTTCAACCAATAAAAAAAATATCCAACATCATTCTTTTCGGCCATAATAATCGATCCTTAACTGTCAATGGAATCCTTAAAATCGAATACTAAGAGCTTTACTAATAACATAAACAGACAAAAAAGAAAAATTGTATGCTAAATAAAATCATTTGGCATAATTAGCATAAAATTATAAATGATTATTGTGTGCAATATCGTCTGCTGTACGGCGTCATACCCTTTTACGACTGTATATATAAACCAGTTGTGGACTTTTTCAATGGCCGCTTACAGACGCGTTCATGTCGAACCAAAAAGCTCTTAATTTAAACTTTCGAATAAAAATAATTTATTAATCCAAAATTAAGAAAGTAAATAATTAGGTTTATACTAAAAATGACAGTTTGGTTAGTAAATTTGCGGGCTTAACAACGTTTTTAATTTTCGTACAGGGCAACAACTAAAATGGCGACGGAGCGAAAGCTCGGCAAAGCTCGGAACGCGTCGGTAAACTGGGGTGTGCAGGGGTGCGGGAGGGGCGAGCATGCGTACCGAGCCCGCAGGTCGCATTCCAGTAGTTCGGCCGACCACCGCGCGGCGCTTACGTGCCCGTCCCAGTCCGCGTCGCCCGTTCTCAATACAAAGAACACCTCTGTATTGTAAAAAATCTGTGATGTATTGATTAATTTCAACTTTATCCTCACACTAATAGCCTTCTAACACAACCGTGAAGTTCAAACCAGTGTTAAAATCAACGAAAGCGTCATTTTCAACGCGTTTTGAACGGGCCACGTCCTATGGAATTCCACATTTATCGTTGAATAGAATCTAGCGGACGGAGTAACATGGAGGACCCATCGCGTCGCCTCTGAATGGATTGATCGTGTTTTATATGTGAAATTGTGGACGTTCAGTGATGTATAGTGATCGTGGAATATAAATATGGATTGGTGTATGTGCGATAGTGTGTAGCTAACAGCGACTTCGTAGCATCTTCGTCGAATAATGCCAGTCGAGTAAACCAGTCAGGATGGTGTCGCTTACTTACTTTGGGCTTCGTCACACGCCGTGGACCGTCCTTGTGCTTATTTTCTTCATCGAGAACGTGATGGGGAACTATGCGAAGTCCTTCTATATACATTGGAACACAACAAACAGCATATTCAGAATAGATAACACGGATCATGTATTTGACTTGAATAAAGGAAATGCTCAGTTCGAATATGACCAAGTGAACATAATCTGTCCAGTATACACCCCAGGGACGTTTGAGGAGGACACAGAAAAATATATAATTTATAATGTGAGCAAAGAAGAATATGATACGTGTAGAATAACTAATCCGAACCCCAGAATAATCGCTATATGCGATAAACCGCACAAACTGATGTTTTTCACCATCACCTTCCGGCCGTTCACTCCGCAGCCAGGCGGTTTAGAGTTCTTGCCTGGAAAGGACTATTATTTCATATCGACGTCCAGTAAAGATGACTTGCATAGACGTATCGGGGGTCGATGTTTGAGTCATAATATGAAGCTGGTGTTCCGGGTGTGTTGCAAGCCGGAGGAACAATCTCCGGCGCCTCAGCCTCAGCCGACGCCCCCGCCGCCCCCACCGCCGCCAACAACCCCAGTGACCACCACAACGACCACAACAATGAAGCCAGTGACTAAAAAGACGCACAAGTACGACAAGACGCCGAATGAGGTGATCAAGAGTGAGGAGTTGTCTCACTCCCGCGGGGCAGCGCTGGCTTCGTCGCTCGCTTTGGCACTAGCAGCGAGTGCTGTGCTAGCCCCGCTGGCTCGGTGAATGTGCGCCCGGGCGGCGCGACCACCGCGTCCCGACCTAGCCGACAAACCAGGCCCGGCCACCACACAAACTTTACACACACTGCATTTACGTCCTGACACTCTAATTTACACGTGAATCTGTGCGTTGTGTGATAAAAAAACTAAAGTTGTGTACTGCATTAGTGATGTGCCCTAAGGATTGTGGATCATAACGAGTTGTAAGTAATCGAATGGTGATTTAGGGATGTGCAAAACTGAAGTTCCGAACAAGTTCCAATTTGACAAAAGTTTAGTCTTTAAAGAACACAAAAGCCTAATTTTTATCTAAGTATAATGGGCCTACTGAGTAATCGAACTAATATGTGAAGTTAATTTCATTAGAGGACATCAAACTGTAGTCTATGATCAGTTAAATATATTTATATATAAAGAAATGTTAACATGTATGATAATATTAGGTTTCTTAAACCATTTAGGAATTAACGATTTTTTATATTTTTCATTATGCAAAGGATATTTGAATAAGACTTAGGGTTCTTAATGGATCAAAATGCAGATATAGGAAAACGTATATAAAAACATAGGTAGCTTTTTTAATTTTTATTTCAAAAGACAAGTTTTTTTTTTATTTTCACAACAGCTAATGCATTAATTAGAATTTATTTATATTATAAATGAAAAACTTTGGACAAGTTAAGAATCTTGTCTAGAAAACTGTGATTTTAGTTTTTGTATTTTTTCTCTATATAATGCTTTTATTATGTGATATATTTACTTTTTATGTATTAAAAGTGAAGCCTTTTCACCTCATTTTTCTTGACTGATTTTTGCATTTCAGCTTTTTTCTTTTATTTAACGAAAAATAAATTGCTCGAATAATAAGCACGTCACTATCTTTGGTAATGGCGGTAAAAACTCAATGAAATGTCAGAAAATGCGCCATTTTGTAATTAAAAATTTAAAATGAAGTAACAAAGATAGTAACATGCCTTTATAGCTACATACATAATAATTCTGAGACCTACACCTATTCGAAAAAATGCAATTTTCATAAATGTTGGATGACAATGAAAATTTCATTTTTTTCCAAAATACGGATTAAGCACTGTGGTGCCATTACTAAAACGTGTGAAAACCATGTTTAACATAATAAAGAAATAGTCAAATAGTTAAATAGTAGACGAAATAGACCGGTTTTCTTTTAGCCATAACTCAATAGTGACAGTTGATATATTTTAGGTAGTTTTTAAGAAGAAAACGACTGAGTTTCAAATTGTACTGAGAAAACACGTGAATGAGATGAATATTTACAGGAAAGAAACGTCGGAAACACTTAAGCACTACCCACGAAACTTGACGCAAATTCGTGTTAAGCTAAGACACAACGCAATCTCTCCGATAAGTCTTTTAGGGAAACTGGATAAGATAAAGGTGTGCCAGAAGAAATAGATGCTAATTACTGTTCTTAAAATACAGCTAAATCAGTATCAACTTGCATATTCCAAGGGTTAGAGCAGAGAACTCATTATAATGAGTCATCTCATAGAAATGATATTCGACCTAGCTAAGATGAGCCTATAATTCATTCCGAATGTGACAGACGAAGCTATCTGTCTCAATTTTCTAAGATTTATACACAATAAATAACTGTATGAAGTAATAAGTAAAATGCCAGGAATCATTTTCATAGCAATGGTAACTACAAAAACAAAAATGTTACCAGACAACTGACTTTAAAGAATAATGAAAACATCTGGCCACAACAGTCAAGAAAATCTTTTTATCGTTCCAAAAATAAATCTAATTAAAGATAAAAGAACGTGACACATAAAAAGGTTTTATTCTCCTTCAAAAACAAAACGGTTTCAACAGTGACTTTGGTCATGCATTGTTTTCTAAACAAATGGGAGTTTAAATATAGAATCAAGCCATGTATGACCGTTTATGACGTTAAGTTGAACTCACACTGTTGACTAACTTAATTTTACAAAGATGAGATTCATGATTAACCTCGTGTTCATAACCCAATCTATTTTGGAGCGGTACAGAATGACTTCGTCTTCCATAAATCTTCATCAGCTGTTACCTTGGTAGTCACCCCCTATCATCTTTCAAACTATCCATCCATTGTTTCTTTGATCTTTTGCTACTCTTACAGCCAGATTAATTCTCAAAACTTTTCTTACGATAAGTCCTACGATATTTAACATTAAACCAACTGCTTTCCCAATTTCTGTCACCCAGTTTTTTGATGACCATGAAACTAAAATTGTAATGGAAAATCGATTTCGAATTATGCATATTTGAGCGTTAAAAATAAATAGTGGGCAATGAGGCCTCACTCAGTCGTGACTTGTGGAATTTCTGTTTTCGAAAGCTATGCGCAAGTAGAAAAAGAATATTCGATTTATTTTTTCTCCTCAAATGGAAACTTGATAAATGCGTCCATTTCTCTTAGGTGACACTAATACTCGTTTGGTGAGGACTGTTGAATATTGAGAATTTTAGGCAAACATGTTTCATCTTCAGTTTTGAGCAAATCCTTAAAAGGAAAATACACTCTTACCAACGTTAATCCCTACTACAATGAGCTGAGCTTAGCCTCTCACGACTGGCGAAATATTCTATTCCTACAGACAGTCCCAATCCTATTCAGAAACTTAAAGATCCATAAACTTAAGCTTAATCAGTCTTGTTCCCACTGCTGGGACACAGGCCTCCTCTCTGTGAGACGAACAACTAAATAATCCATAAAAAAATACTTTGACATTTGGTCGACGGATATCGGTATCGTTCCAAATCTCCTAATGTGTACATTTCACACGTTTTAACCGGAAGATACGCCCCAAACACTTCGACGGCTTAAACAATATGCTTTACCACACCTCGGTCCAGGAAAAATGCGTACACACCTGACGTAAGTACACAATGCGTCACAATACTGAAAACTTGGAAGGTGTGAGTTACTGTAAACATGGTTCACATACCCCCGAATTCTTACTCATAATCAGCTTATAATGTTCCCACTGCTGGGAAACAGCCCTCCTCGGCTGTGGGAGGGAGTGTGCCGTAATCCATCACGCGGGCTCAGTGCGGGATAATAGATGTCACATGTTTTCGAATTTGTTGGTTCTATGCTACTATGCTATGCTGGGGACATGCTGGCCAAGCATGAATTCTTACTGTGACTTGGATATGTTTAAAACTACAAAGTGTAATTCCCTGGAAGGGTCTGTTGGTCTGTGGTGAGCTATAGTGTCTTTGAGACTGAATAGGTTACTTTCTAGGCAAGTGTGCTCCATCGTCGACCAAATCATTTTTTACCATCTGGTGAGATAGTAACTAAACGCAAAGCTCTGTCGCTACATTTACGAGTAATAAGGACAGGTGTAATAAGTAATAAGGACAGGGACTTAAAAACTTGAGTTACTGTTGCTTTTAAGAATTCGGCCGATAGTCTTGGCATCTTTGGTGTATTGTATATCTTTGGCAATAATAATTTTCTTATGTGATCGAATGGTAGGAGTTCTGAGTCTGATTTGGCTTGAAGTTATTAAATTTGGCCTTTACCTGGGTCTAACACATCTGCTTATAATCTGTGTAACTTAAAATATAATTCATGTCGGCTGTTGTAGAATATTCCAGATTATGATGAAATCTTGTTTTCGCAAATTCTTAACTCCCATGTGCTTTCATGAAGATTGTTCAATGTAATATCCTTTGATGTGCTACAAGTATTCTCTTTAAATATCCTGCCTCCCTTTTATATCACCTCTTAAATATTTACATTTGGTTCCAAGTTCACAATTGGTCACAATTCTAAGCATAATTTAGACCTGTGCTAACGCAATTAACATTAGAACGTTTGGAGTATTGCTCAAACCTTTAGAGAAAGCGTGAAGCAATAAATTATGGAGAACAATAGCCTTATGCCTGATTCCAACATACATATGTCTTAGTTGGAACTAAGAGCCGTATCTTTGCCAATAATGAAGCGTAACCCATATTGTTGACTACAGTAGCCATGTCATCTTTTGAAAGCGTTTTCTAGTTGAATAACCTAAAGCCCCATTTATACGATACAACTTCCTGTGGTATACTATTAAATTGAAGCAGCGAATACTTGCATCTTCTAAACACTGCTTAGATGCTCGATGTGTATGCTACAGGCAATTAAATCGCACCGTGTAAATCAGGCTTAAGTTTGAATAAAAACTTTGTTTTAGTTTGCTTGTACCGCCGACCGAGTGTTTTATATAAAAACCAGGATTAAATGCTTTTTTCGGGTACCGCAAGGCATACTCTTAGGACAATTGGTCCTAGTTTTTTACCAGATCGATTTATTGCATAATCTTGCTAATCTAAATTAGATTAGCAAGATTATGCAATAAAACGATATGCAGTAAAAAGTGTCCCTTACTAGGTTTTGAAATGGGGCAGCCGAATTCTGTTAAAGTATCAATTCCCATCGTAATTTTCAGCTTGAAAGTTCTTAAAGCGAGAATATAATCCCAAACACAGGTAAATGAAGTAACTGAGTCTCGACTGACGTTGAGTGTTTCTATTTTTATTTTAAACCAAACAGTTAAACGTCTACTTAGCATTTCTGGGTACAGCTCGTTTGTTTAAACGTGTCTTAAGCTATTTTCAGTGTCTGAAGGGATTGTGAACGAACCAATCTCCCTGGCATGTTTGTAATAATTTAGACGTGTAGTTTTTTTGTACACACCTTTTTGATGTTTTGGGACTTGTTTAAAACGACGTGGTCTTCTTTTTTTAAACGGTTGTAATGGTTTGTCTTTTTGTTGGCGTATAGAGATGTTTTTGGAAAAAAGTTCGTTTGTCATTAGTACGTTAATGTCTAACAAAGGTCTTTCTGTAAACAAGTAGTTCATTCATTATGTCAGTCTGTAAATATAGTACTATCGCGCAGTCTGGGACAAATAATTATTAAAATGTTAGAGTCAGCACCTTTGGAAGTCCGATTGATAAAACTATAAATGATACTCTTTATTTTAAATAAGATACTGTTGCTTTATCTTACTTTAATGAATAAAGTCTTTATCATCTCTCAACGAAGGAAGTAAAATAGTTAACAGTACTCTCTTTTGAAGTAACCGACATGATAACATGAATTAAGTAGCGCTAAAACAGCGAACGTGCCTAGTTTGATGATTTTAATTGTTGTAAGTAACTTGTTTTTGCAATTATGATGATAGAACTTTTAATAGTATCCATATAAATTTAATCTATAGGTACTTTGCCAAATCGACTTGTAGCTGTACGTAATGAAATAATTACCTTTGGTTTTGTATGATAAAGCCGCAATCAAATCGGTTACCTACTACTAACATTGCAAATTGCCAAAATTACTGGGCATTAAAATCATGAACAGTTGTACGTTTTTTCTCCTTTTCACTTACGTCTAAAAACGTTGAAATTAATTATTAAAACGGAAAACTCAACTTTCAACTGCCAAAATTCAAATCCACCATTGAATTTTTTTGATTCACTAAGTCTCTAAACTTAAGATCTTTGAAAAAATGATTTGTAAATCACAGATCAGCATCAGAAAATAAAATGTTCACTACGCACTTTATCGTCATCATCATTCTCTTACTTTCATCCCAATTTATTTAGGATCAGCGTAATATATCTTATTCTTCATATTACTCTAATAGTCGTCATCTCGGTAGTCACTACCCATTTTTTTATTAATAAAAGCCCCAAAATCATATCATATCCCAACTGTGGCTGTCTTACACCGTAATAACAATAAATATATCAACTCATAAATTTTTATGATCATCAATTTAACTAATTAAATTTTAAATATATGGGTTTAAAAATGGACTTATGATGGATATAATATGATCGTGGACATAGTTATGAAGTATTAAAGATATTTTAAATCCTTGTATTTGAATTTGAGGGGAACTAATATTATAGATTTTTACAGTTGCCTTTAACTGTCTAACCTTTCCCAACCATGTTGGGTCGGCTTCCAGTCAACCGGATGCAGCTGAATACCAGCATTTTACATCGAGCGACTGCCTATCTGACCTCCACAAACGATTCCCCATAAATAATTGGTTGTCAGACTTTCAGGCTTCTGTTACCCGTAACCACTGTCTCAGATCTCTCTAGCTAGGATGCTCATAGAAATTAAAATCTATGCTAGATTCATTTTCAAATTCTCTATCCCTATTGCTCCGTTGTTGATATATTTTTTTAGTGTAGTTGTAGAAGATGGAAATTAAAACTAAAGGTATAGATATAAAAAGATATAAATACACACGCAGCTAACTTGCAACTATACATACTTTTAAACAGTGGTGTTTTTGTAGTGGAGTCTCTTCCAAGAGTGTCTTATGTTTAAGAAGTTATTACTTTGCTGTCTGTACTAAGATCTGCTTTTCGTTAATCTATCTCTCTGCATATTCATCTTCAACTAGCTGTTCATATCGGCCGTCGTCGCTTGGGTGAATTTCATTTCTCTATCACCAGAGGTTTAGTTTTTTACTGAGATATTCATCCAAAAATATAAAATCCTAATTTACAACTTTAGGGTTCTGCAGACTGGGGCGATATCACGAACATGACAGGCATATTGCTGCTTGTCGCGCCCGCGATATCGCCCGGTCTGTAGAAGCCTTTTTCGGTGGATTTAAAAAAAAAATCCTAACCTAACCTAAGCATGTCCTGACAATTACGAACACAACAAAAATATCTGCTAAGTCAGTCTAACCGTTCTCAAGTGATGATCTTTCTTATATGATTTCATTTGTTTATATTATACTAATTTGGTTAAATTTCATTTCATTTGATTTTTATTGAAGAGAAAACTTATTTAGCCGCGTTGAGCTGTTTTTAGTAGGGGCAATACTTCTGGGTTCGCGTCACCGACATGCCCACGTCACCGACATACTAATGTGACGTGTTGCACCAGACTAGCGAGTTTTGTCGGTAGTCTCAATGACTGCCTATTTTTTGTATGATTGTTCACGCCCCTAAGAAGAATAAGAAGAAGTAAGAAGTATAGGCCAGACTTAAAATGTACTTCTTACGGTCAATAAGAACTTGAAAACGGCACTGTTAGTCTGTTATAAGTTGATTACACTTCTCCAAAGGTCCGCTGTAACCGGTTCAGTAAATAGCGTGCTGGATTTAAAAATAGCACCAGCTAAATTATAGTTAGCTAGTTCATTGCGAGAAAACAATGTTACTTACAATATAACTCGCATTTATACCTAATCATGACATCACGTTTGTATTTCTCGAAGGGGTAGGTGTAGAGGTGTAGATACACCCTCTTTTCATCAGTTATACAATAAGAAGGGGAGTATTTTAGATCTATTAACCAGGCTCGGGCTAATATTGACAAATTAATAATAATACCGGCCTATCATAGCCCTACTGCAGATCAAAGCCTTCTTCTCATACACAGAAGGCACGAGAATTGATCACCACGCTTGCTCAAGACGGGTTGGCGATTTCAGACTTTAACTATAAGTCCAGGTTTCCCTACGATGTTTTTCTTCACCGAAGTCCCAAGTATTCAAGATAAATTCAAGAAAAAGTAGTAACACAAAACGAAACATGCTCTCATACTTTTCACTACCACGAAAAAATATACTCATATATGACAACTAATTCTCTGAAATTGAACGATCATCAAATTAAATATATTACCAAACAAGCTTTAATATTATAACAAAAGTTTGGAAAGTGTCATGTCAATTACAAAACTTCTACTTCGGCATTCTTCAGCATGAAATAATCTTTGCTCTTGACTTTAAGTTCCTCAAAAGCTAAATGTGGCATATACATAATTATATAGTTTTAGAATAAGTTCCTCTTTGTAGAGCGTCATCTATATCACTGTTATCTATGTGACAGTTTCTGCTTCAAGAAATTGATTTGCCATATTAAGGCCCGGAAATCCGAGCAAGTATTATTGTGACTTACAATTTATTGATGTACTATCTAAGTTTATCTCAGATATCACTGAAACGTGGACTTATAATCAATATAAGTCTGAAATCGCCAATCTGTCTTGAGCGAGCGTTGTGATCAATGCTCGTGCCTTTTCTGTATGAGATAAGACTTTTTCCCCTGCAATGGGACTGTATATGCTGGTATTGTTGTATTATTATTACTGTACAACTACTTTCCCTCAATTTCAGTATATCTAGCTTCTAGATTTTACTCAACCTTAACATTATAAACTTATGTTATTACAATTACTAGGCGTGTCTTACGGCGCACCTACTTCAAATTGTTTCACAAAGATATTGAACTAAGATATTATTTTGGCCAGCGGCGCTGCTTGCTGAGCCCAAAGTAATGTTGTTGTAATTGTTGTATCTATATTAGTGACTGGTATAGGTGTATAAATCGTTATTGGTCTTATTTCATCATTTGGAAGTGTTTTATTGGTAATGTGAGTTTCATTTGGTCATAATACTTCTTTCGGATGAATTGCATCATTCATTTTGTCATTGGTCCATGTTGTTTCTTTATCTGGTGTATTAATATCTGTGATAACTTGGACTATGATGATTCTATAATTTTTAATTTTGTTATCGCAGTTTTATATCCTGCCATATTGCAATAAAATCCGTGGTGAGGTAAACAAGTTAAACCTGCCTACATACTCTGTTCCAACATTATTAGGTACTATTTTCTGCCCGCGACTTCGTCCGCTTGTAATTTATTATTCCTCCGTCCCACCCCGTCGCATTGCATCGCCTGCCCGCGCTATTACCTCGTTTTCGCTTAGAATTCTTTAACTTATTTTCTTTTTGCTCGGCTCCTAAGGGTACTAGAGTAACATTAAGTAGCCTTCCTCAATAATTTGGTTAAAAAATGCAAACATATTTTTCAAATCCGACTAGTAGTTCTAGAGATTACCCCGTATATACAAACTTACAAAAAAACAAAGTTGCCTCTTTATAATATTAGTAATAGATATTTCTTATCATTCATTGAAGGATCCAAATCTAGGCATATTCTGACTGGTTTCAAATAAACGTCATATCATGCATAACTCGAAAAAAATTCTCATCCAAACTGTAATCGTTCCCTTCCACCATCACAAAGCTGATTTTCCATTAGTTTCGTTGTTAATCATTATCACCCTCAAGCCTTTTTTTCACTATGTTGGGGTCTGCTGCTACAGCTGAATACCAGTATTTTATACATGGAGCAACTGCCTGTCTGACCTCCACAACCTATTTACTATTAATGTCGTTGTTATTTCCAAGAAATTCTAACAATATTTGAACTGGTTTCCATTTTACGACATACACTGCTAGTTTTGCTACTAGTAGTCGATCTACCATAAATATTCGAAGCGTTTTATCTAAAAATATTTATGAGACCAGTCTTGTTGCAATAAAATCTAATTATTTCCCATTAATTTTTATTTCATACACTTCTGTTAGTTTTTGTATGCCTGTACGAGGCTCCTTTCTCTCTATTTTGGTTTTATTTCTATGTTAATTTGTGTATGAGATTTTAAAAAGACGTTTGAGGAAAACAAGATTCATAAATCTCTCTAGTGCTACTTTTTTTTACATCACAAGTTAGGAATTAGAAATTAAAGTTTCAACTATCTTTCCTTACGAATAATTATGTTGCTTTTTCCAATATATCAGGAATCAATAGAGATATCGGTCGATTGTATTTTCTTTAATCTGTTGATAGGCCGTTAGTTTTTATTACCCATACTTAAAAATAGCAAGCGTTGACTTTTGTATAAAATATTCTATTCCGAAATAATGGAAACTACTTGTGGAAGATATAAAGTTAAGGAAATTTATTACTTATTAATTTGACTACCAAGTTGCCCGTATATTCAAAGCGCAACTGGCATTCTTTGAATGTAGAATCAATACGGAAAAAACTGTAGGAAGGTCAAGAGCCAGAAAAACCTTCGATAGAGCAATTCTTAACGTACTGGTAGACACGGCCCTCTCCCAAAAAGGAAAGTAATGTCCATAGCCACCTCACCGGCCAAACGGTTTGTTGACCGCATCTAGTTGAAGTAAAATAAAGAACGATCTATCTTCTCTGATATATTCGCTCAAAGAGCGACGGCCATTTTTCTTGTAGTTCGAATTTCGGACAACATAAATGCAAATGAATCTTGTACCGACACAGAGACGTCTTCGTTTAATGATTTATCGAATTCGATATTTGAAAATATTTGTTTTTCTACTAATATTTTTTAACGTTTAGTCAGTGTTTTGTTTTTTACTTATTCTTCCTCTTTTATTGGGCATTTTGGGTGTGAGCATTTATTACTGCTGTCTCTGTCTTCATCAACTTCAATTCTGCTTTTGTGGAAGAGACACCACAATTTTGCCAATATCACCTAGATACTATGATAGACCGTCAAGCGCTGGATATTCATCAGTAGGTTTCGGGTGTTCAGAAGCCCGAAAGTCTGAAAATCAGTCTTGTCCGTGTTACCCGGTGACTGGATTATAGAGGTCAGATAGGCAGTCAATCCATGTAAAATACTGGTACTCAGCTACAAAAGGAAAAGGCTAGGCAGATGATGATGTTTTATTACTGTTTTTATCCTTCATCGTCTTATTTTGTTTGTCCTATTGGTAATACTCTATCTTCAAAAATCTCAGTATTCTTAACTCCATCTTTTATTTTGATATCATTAAATACAATTTCCGTCCTCTAGTGTCTTTTCAAATTGACGTCCGTTCAATGACAATACTTTTGCGTTCATGTATTCATTATGTACTGATGTCCTCATTTATAACATTGGACAAAATTACATTTGACATATCTCAGCTGTCAGCGAATGCATTATTTTATTTTTATTTATTTATTTTATTTTTTTTTAAAAAAACGTTGCCCCACACTAGGAATTTCTTCCTGTATTGTGGGTGCGTTTACAAACATAGAAACTCACAAACACAAACACCCAGACCCAGAACAATTACTTGCAGATCATACAAATACTTGTTCCGTGCGGGGATCGAACCCGCGACACGCTGCGTAGCAGTCGATCGCTCAGCCATTACGCCAACCGTGTCGTCAATTATAAATTGATCTTTGATTGAGTTGCATATGTGTAGTAACTGGTTCAGTTATATTGATTTTTATTGCATAATTTTTCTTAACTTCACGCTTGTAGTCCCAAAGAGGCTTCGCAGAAGTCTTTATATCACTATTAAAATACCCATGATAATTTCTTAGTTTGTTTAATTGCCATAGGGGCAAGTTTTTTCTCATTATCTAGGTACAATAATTCCAGACTGCCTCGTTGGTCTGGTAGTCGCAAGCGCTACTGCTGATCATGAGATTGGTTCGATTCCCGCGGCGGGCAAAGTGTTATTGGGTATTTCCGCCAGGGATTTCTCAGTAACAGCCTGGTGTGAAGATTTGTGCTCGGTTGATGGCAATTATAGGCTTGACCCTATTACATGGGACTTAAACATAACTAGCGAAATATTGTTGTACTATATGTACCTCTGCCGAATCCTTCACGAGTTTACAGGTGTGATGTTAGTAATGTAATTCCAGATTTCAGTCTCACATAACATAATCAGCCTACAAAGTTCCCACTGCTGGGACACAGGCGGTGAGAGGAAGGAATTCGGTCTACTAATGAAAAAATCCTTAGGTTTCACATTCTCTATTTTCGAAGGTTAGGTAGGTAACATCACATATTACCATCTAATACGCCTTGTTTCCCCGAAGGGTTAGGCAGAGATGCACACTATTATAGTAGGTATAACCATCTTGTAATGTGACTCCAGTGACATTGAATATTATATAATACGCCACTTATCAGACTCCAGGGCTATCAATCAACGTAGGTCACACTACATACAGATTGCAGCTATTGATAATAAATTATATATAAGAAGTATTGAAGCGTCAATTACAGATAACATAATTGCCAGTCTATATTCAATTCATTTTATGGGGGAGGCTTGTGGCTAAGTAATAACAGCCGCACGGGTCGATCAATCAGGTTAAGCTACGCTTGCCTCAGTTGGCCCATGGATGGGTGACTATCTTTACATACCAAGACCCCTCCGTGCCTCGGAAAGCACGTAAGTCTCGGCTGTTTTTTTAGATCTTTAACAGTTGTTACGGTTCGTCAGAAGCCCGAAAGTCTGATAACCAGTCTTACCAAGGGATATCGTGTTACCTAGTAACTGGTTGTTGAGGTCCGATAGGCAGTTGCTCCATGTAAAAGACCAGTATTCAGCTACATCCGCTAAGACTGGAAGCCGACCCCAACATTGTTGAAAAGGCTAGGCAGAAGATGACTCAATACATTTCATGAATACAGCATTAATTATAATAGAAAAGTTACTTTCCTGAACGAGTAATAATTGTCTTTGATAAAGTTACAAAGTAACCAGTAAAATCGACACAAGGATGGAAATTTTCCGTTACTGGTGACCCGCCCCAGGGGGTCTACTCCCTAAGCACAAGTCCGTATTTTGACTGAGGGTACGACCATTTCCTGGACGCCTGGACAGGACCGGCCTGCGCCTGTTGACGGGCACCATCACGGGCCACTGCTCGCTAAACAAACACTTCCACACAATAGGCATAACGGACAGTCCTCTGTGCAGAGCTTGCAAGGAGGCAGAGGAAACCGTTGCGCATGTGCTCTTCGAATGCACAGGCGTCACCCACATTAGAACAGAAACCCTCGGGGCATCCAGATCCTACACAGAAATTCTAAACAGACCAGAAGACGTTATCAACTTCTGGAGGGAGGTGGGCTGGTTGGAATAACCACCAGAAAACGGCCGCCATGGCCCACGCTCAATGGTCCACCTGAAGGACTAAGTGCGGAAACCAAACCCTCTAACATAGATCATACGACCATATCCTAGTCCGTATCACTTATGGAGCAGTGGTGGCCCAGTGGTAACGGCCGCGACTTACAAGTTGTAGGGCGTAGGTCGGAACCCGGACAGGCGCTTTACTTTGTGTAAATTATTTCATCACCACTGCTCTCAAAACGGTGAAGGAAAACATCGTGAGGAAACCGGCATGTCCTAGAACCAAAAATTCGAAGACATGAGACATTTACCAACCCGCACTAGGCCCGCGTGGCGGATTACGGCCCACTCCCTCTCACCAAGAGAAGGCCTGTGTCCCAGCAGTGGGAATATTATAGGCTGATTATGTATCACTTACGCATATTTATATGATTTTTTCGAGGCCTAAACTAAGAATGAATGACAACACGATTTGACAATTATCCTTACACCCGATATGTATTTGCCTGACTGAAAAATTGAATTTGGTGTTTGATTTGACGGAACAAGTTCTTTCAGACGGGCCCGTATTATCGTTGACGGACTGAGAGAGTAGTTCGCACGGAGCAGGGGGTCTCCCCTGCTCCGTGCGAACTACTGATGTGGCGACATGTCCAAAACATCGAGATTTCTGTGCTATATCTATGTTAAATAATATTAACGTATTCGCAGCTGCGCGCGGCTTCACCCGCGTGGCTCTAAAATAAAAAGTAGCCCAAGTTACTCTTTATAACATCAGCTATCTGCCAATGAAAGTCCCGTCAAAATCGGTTCAGCCGTTTCGGATATTAGCCGGACCTAACAGACAGATAGGCAGACAAAAATGTTTAAATTTGTTTTTTTGCTAAAAGTACCATATATGCATTTACTATAAAACTATTATTTTGACATTACAAACAGGCACTACAATTTTATACATTAGTATCAGTTAGTGTAGACGTGGTATTATTTATACCCTCGGAAGTATCCTAACGGATGGATGGAGTTTAATTCATGAGGTGTCTATCGACTCGTCTTGCTCGCGCCATGGTTTTGGGCTAGTTTTGTTCTTTATAAAATCAAAGTGGAGGATTTTATACGTCAATAAGTATATAAAACACATAAACTTTCTGAAATAAATTTTCTGAATGATGGTGATCACATAAGCAGACGCGGTATTCGTCTGCGTGTATTTTGCATTTCATAATTTTTTTTTATCCAGGATGAAAAGTAGCCCATCTCCTTCTCCAGGTCCCTGCCTATCTGTCAAAGTTTCGTAACGAATGGTTAACTGGTTGAGGCGCAAAAACGTGGCATACAGACAATGTTACTACGCATTTGTATGTATTACTAGCTGCGGCCCGCGGTTTCCCCCGCGCAAGTCTTGATTCCGTGGGAATATTTGGATGATATATACTTTACGACCTATTCTCATACCTACCGAATATACATAAAAGAATTCACTAAAATCGGTATAGCTGTTTCGGAGGAATGCGACCACAAACACCGTGACACGAGATTTTTATATATCAGAAGATAAAGTATGGATAATATGTAGACATATAATATATTATCTTCAAAAAAACACGTAAAGAAACAAAGTAACTAAAACATAGCCATCATAAAGTTGTAGACAGCATTGTTTGAATTCAAAACAAAACAAAAAACAGTCTGTTATTATAAAAAGAGGATGAGCAAGAAATAGTACTAAATTATACGCGAAACTAGAAGATAAATCATAGGAACGCATTAATCATGTGAATCAAACGACCTTATCCGTTCGTTTCTTATTTTTGGAACAGCGATGCTCAAAATTTTGTTGACGCCCCCTTGAACATAACAAAATACACGCCTGTAATCCCCGATGGGTTAGGTAGAGTTGTACCTGTAGTGCAGCCACAGTTCGCTAGTTATATCTAAGTCCTCGTGTAATAGAGGGCGAGCCTATTGCTCGACCAGCAGGCTTAGCATGACGCTCTCTATTTCTTCGTAGAATAGACACGGCTCTTTCAATACAAAGTGACATTTCGTTTCTCAGTTTTTGACATCTCACCGTAGAAATCCTTCTACAATCTGTCATCTTGTCTTTCGTTTCTGACGATCTTTGTCTAGGTCCTTTTTTATGTAGAAAGATTTCTACGGTGGGATGTCAAAAAAGGAGAAACGAAATGTCACTTTGTATGGAAAGAACCGTGTCTATTCTTCGAAGAAATAGAGAGTGTCATAGGCTAAGCCTGCTGGGAACCCAGGACCTTATGCTCTGCAGTAGTGCTTGTGACCACTTAACCGACGAGGCAGTAATAAAAAGAAATGTTGGTATCACTGCTTCGTCGAAAATATGAATTTGGCCATATCATAGAAACCAATTATTTCATCACCACTGCTCACAAAACGGTGAAGGAAAACATCGTGAGGAAACCAGTATGTCTTACAATAAAAAAATTGAAGACATATGACGTCTACCAATCCGCACTGGGCCCGCGTAGTGGATTACGGCCCACTCACTCTCATAGAGTGAAGGCCTGTGTCCCAGCAGTTGCAATTTCCAACATTATAGGCTAATTATGTATAGAAACCATTTAACAAATAAATCATTCCAATAGCAGAGACAGTACAGTTATGAAGAACAAAAATTTAAACATTAATAAAACCATAAAAAAATTTAGATCCGCTGGGTAATTTGTTTCGAAAATTAACTAATAATTAAGTCTTAAAACTTAATGTAAGTGTACAATTAAGATACCGATAACATCAATAGCTTTGCTAAAAGATAAAATGATAATTATAATAAAACGCTTCTTATAAAGATGGCAATTATAAACCTCATTTTTTAAGCGCACGCTTTGGAGCAGCTCATTCGTTTATAGCTTTCATTTCTTTTATATTTGGAACTAATTCTACCATTGGCGGATTGTAATTGATTATGTTTTGTTCTGGTAACAATCAAATAACTTTATTTCTGTGCCTAGAGATAAATTTTTGAGGTTACTTGCCAATTTTTAGTCTTTTTCATTATCGTTAATGCTCGTCACAGCATTTTTGATGAAACTACACAATTACAGTTTGAGATAGTTTTGAGTATTTTTCGTAACATTTCTATACAAATCTTCCTCATAGATATCCTCGTAATTATCCCAAATTAAAGTGTTAATTTTTCTGGCCCATCTCTCAGTTTTTCTAGGTTATCAGGTTTCCTAAGCATCCTTCAACTATGACATTCGTCTTTTGACAAACTGCAAAGAAAAACATAATTATTGTCGATCAAGGGCTCATCCTCTGGCGCTATATATATATATTTAAGAAGCACATTTTTAAAGTAACCGTAAAGAGGACGACACCATTTTTAAATTGTAACGGACATTTCTGTAAAGAAATGAGCCGTTTCACTGAATACTGACTTCAAAGCAAACGATTGATGCCCCCGTCAGTTTGTCAAGAAAATATGGAAGGCAAGCTATTTTTATTTCATAATGTTACCGAGTTTCAAGTCTTTGAATCTTACGTGGATTTATTTATTGGATCAGTCTCAAAACAAAAGGTTTATTTTTAACCTGTGGTGGATCTGGGACTGAGGATTTAACACAATGTAGATTATTTCAATTCCCGCCAGTCAGTAAAAGTCTAAAGCGCTTATATATTGCTTTAATCACCTCATTTGGCAACTGTAGTGGCCTTTGTAATTAAACATCTCTCTCGTTAATATACTTCTTCTTATTCATGGCATTATGACTTTTCTATTTTACCTTAACGTAATTTTTAAACCTATCATAATCAATTAATTATTGTCATCTGCCTAGCCGTTTCCTAACTATGTTGAGGTCGGCTTTCAGAATACCAGTATTTTACATGGATCGACGGCCTATCTGACCTCCACAACCCTGTTACTGGTTAACACGATACGCTTTGGTAAACTTATTATAATATTATGTTCTTCTGCTAAATACATACTTATCATTTTCAAAAAGATTTTTGTAAAACTTTTCTCAACCTTACCTAGCCAATCGACCCTGATCGTCTTCAGGATATCCATCTAACAAATCTCCCAGATGATTCATACTCAGTACTAGTCGTATCAAATCGAATTATACGAATGATTCCTATCTGTTATGTGGCAAATCAATTAATACCTTTATGAGTCATACAAGCTTCAATATATGCAACCTCCGTCAAAACTTCAAATTCATCCCACTTTTTAAAATCTCACACAATTCAATTCACATTCTTAATCTGTTAAAGTTTTCCGGGTAATCCATTACACGACACTGTTTTAAAATTTTTTTTCGTTGAATAAAAAATGGCCGGCCTTGATTGAGTTCATTCCCAGTATGAGCGTAAAATCGTTACAATGATTCGATGGGATATCTTTTAGATATCTAAGCTATTCTTTTCTTGATAGTTTTTGTTCGCTAAATGTTTCTTTATGGTTATTGTGTTGATTTTAAGAGTCGACTTACCGAGATTTTGGTGTATGTATGTTGATGATTATGTTATTTTAATGGACGATCTTCACCTGGTTTTTCTACATCTTCTGCAGTATATCTAAACCCATGTTTAAATCAATGAATGTATTACTTAAAACATAGTTAAGGTTCATATACTGTTTTTGTTTGACTGATTACAGTATTATCGGTAAGTCCATCTTCCCGTGACTTTATTCCTCAATAAAAATAATTGTCGTTTTTTTTACAACTAGGCCATCGCAATTCTCAAAAGTCTCATTTCAATTCGCCAAATCAAATTTTAAAACGAATATCATAATTTAGTACTAAAATCGTTGTCTGTAGCAAACTAATTAATAAATGAATGCCGTGGAAAAAGGGGAAAGGCCAATACCCCATAATGAGCAGATAAACCCTATGAATTGGGTTTCAAAGGGTTGAAATCCCAGTACATACCAAAATCTATAGCACGAGTTCATACCTTTGTTAAAGGTAGTCTAAATGCATTAGTGGCGTCTCTTTCTGATGCATGACTAGTAAGACCTTCTCTTTCTAAACGATGATTTGTATAATTAATAGGTGTACCAACATGTACAGTAATTATAACTGTACTTGATTTAGTAGTTATGTCAGTGTAGGGGTGATGCATATTAAGAATCATATAAAATGGGTTTAAGATATCCTAAAACCAATCTACTTCTTGTGTATATCTATTTTTATTATTTTTCTTTTATGGGGTGCAGTCTTTTCAAAATCCAACAAAAGTGAACAAGATTGTTCATTTTTTATATTTATTTGTGTTGTCAAATCTATTTCTATAGTTTCTTCATTTGTTAATTTTAGCAGCTTAAGATGTGTTTTAAATCGTCTTTAGTTAATAACAACTAGTTTACAAAGCGATGGCTGTCGCTTTTTACAACAACAACAAATGCCACAGGGTAGATACGATACGCTGGAAGTAGAAAAACGCTAAATTTATTCAAGGCGGTCCCGCGACGGTCCTTTGAAGATCCTTCATTAACATTATCAATTAAACATTAAAGACAGCTTTGATGTCGTTCCGATAATTACTAACATGGTTATTGTCACGTTACTTTTCTTTAGAAAAAGGTTTAAAGATAACAGAATTTCACGTCAATTTATATACGGAACATACATTCCCCAAGACTGTGCTCAGTGACGTGACGATGGCACTGTTGGTGCTCATAAAATGACAGATCTTATCACTTTCCATAGTAATTTCGTTGGTCGCAATTAAAGCCACCCGGACAGATAAGGTTATGGCACTTCTGAATTTGCAATGACAACACTGACAGTTGGGATACCACACAGTAATAACTTACACATTGGCCACCAGTTCACAGGATCTTCCAAGCAAATAAAGCTTTCTCGTTAACCAAGGAGTAGTCAACTCAAAAAAAAAAAAACCAAATGTTTTTAACCGCTCAGGCCCGTGGCTCAATAACGTCATCTCTCAATCTCAAAAAAAACATTTTTATTCGATAACTACTTTCAAATCGCGCGCCGCGTGGGCTCCTATTCGGAGCCATTGGGGCTTTATCGGTTAAAAAGAAGCATTTCATTTTGTCTTTTTATCACTTCTATTAGTTTTAACTTTCGGGTGGATACAGAAGTGTCATAATAATTATGATAGTGCTTTTATCTATTTTAGAACACCGATTAACAATGCCATGAAAGAATAGTGAAGCGGAATGACGTTAGAAATTGACAATGCATTTAATATTCTCAATACAATTTGAAACTCAAACGTTAAGAACAAACATTTTTTCTAAGTAATCTCTCTAATTAGTTTTGATTAGTTGTGCTGTGTACTTAGAAATAATAATTATTGCCTGATTATTGTTATTAATTAAAAATGATGACCTCATTTGCAGAATCTCGAAAGAAAATCAGTCCGCTAGTTTATAATGAAAAAAAAAAACAATTTTTATATTTAACGCTAAAATATTTTCCAGACAGATATTGGTTTATTGCGTCTGATTATTTCTTTTAATGAAACGGGATGTTTAATTTTTGTAATATTAACCGTCTATTATTCCTCATTTACTATGCGCACAGCCAAAGTGTGGAACTCTCTGCCAGCGTCTGTATTCCCTTCCTCGTATAACCAGTCAGCCTTAAAAGCAAAAGTGAACTGCTCTTCTGGGCACGCTCGTTCCATCATAGACCTCATCCATCGCTTTCCACCAGGCGTGATCGTGGTCAAGAGCTGGCCCATTCAGCAATAGAAATAAAAAAGTATACTTTCGTTTCGAGTTACGAAAACTATATTTTTTTTCTAGTGATTTACAAAATACTTAACAACAAAAAAAAACCGACTACAAATCTAGCCTGTGCTAGCTAATCTTACAAGCCCGTGGTATTTTTAATTGCTTACGACAGCGTTAATCATTGTAATAGCTATTTGGGCAATATCTGTCAGTCTTAATAAATTATTTTAATCTATGTTAATTTTATTTTACAGTAAACATGATAATTTTATTGCCTCCTCGAGTAATAATAATTTTAAAATACTGTGTGTGTAAAAACGATACAACTACGATTTGGATTGACAATGTAAGAAGTGCAACGGCCTATGAATAAGATTTTTTCTTATTTACTAAAGTTTATTTATGTAACATCTTATGACGTAAAATGATTTCTGTCTGGAAAATATTTTAAAAATAATTGATATTGTGTAAGCCTAAAATTATAATTGTCTGTGACAAATTTCCTTTAACGCTAATTGTTAGTTCATACTAAAATAAATGATCGATCTAGTAACTCAAGTTCAGAGCAACAATCCTATAACTTGTGCCTGGTTTTATCGAATTTTCGTTGAAGCTTTAAAAGATTTTTTTGCAAAAACAGATAACCTATCTTTTTTCTTTTTTAACCTTTTTTTCTTAAAAACTAAAGCTTCAACGAAGTATGTTGGTAAAACGTTTGTTTGCTCAGTAAAGGTTGTAAAATCTAAATGTTTCATGACCCATTTCTGTATTTATAATCTTGTTTTACTCGAAAAGCAAGAGCAATGAACTATAACTAGCCGTTTTCTATTAATAAGTTCAAATAGATGAATTAAATTTGATCGAAGACTGGAGAAAATGGATCTTAACGATATTATTTTTTCTGTATTTTATGTAAAACTTTTTTTTATAGTACAGGATAAATTGTATCAAAAATTAATTTATAAGGTTATTTTAATAGTACTTAGTTCATTACTCTTACTATTTTTCTTTTTACTATTTTTAATGAAATAATGTTCCATTTTTATTAAGAAATATTCGCATTGGTGCTACTAGCGATCGCTAATATAGGTTTTACATTTTAATTTATTGATACTTTTGTACTTATTTCACATTTTTATGGACTTTTTTCGATGTACTTAATTTTTTTAACGTTTTTATTAGCGAGAAAATTGTAGAAATATAAAAGCTTCAGCTACCTCTTTAAACTGTTCTAAAGGTATTTTTGTAAAAAATAACTAATCTTAGCATTAGTGAAATAAGCTTAAAATCTTGGGTCACTAGATCGGTCATTGCAATTTCCTAAAACGAAAAAAAAAAGATTCAAATCCACACTTTTCCTAAAATGGATATTAATAAAATGAGTGCGTGAATTTTCACGCGAAAGAGGGTTCTGTAGATATTTTTGGAACAAACATTTTTCTCATTGAAAAACTTTGAAAAAAGTCGTAATATTTTTTTGCTCAAAAAAGATAACCCTGAAATGAAATTGTATAATATTGGAATATGTTTTTAATTTGTTCCTCTTATACCTACGGGACCCTGAAGATTTGAAGATACTTAATAGGTTGTAGGGCGATGGTAAAAACCGTTAGTGTACTGTACAATATATTTTGCAGCTGTATTGTTAGTTAATGCTGTAATTATTAAAAATACGCGGCCATAATGTCTCTGGTTTCATTTGGTAAAAAAATGTAAATTTCTCGGTAGGGGCAGAGTATTGTTTTATCCTTTCGTGATCTTAATTTTAATAAAATATTTAATTTGTAAAAAGTATTACTTATTACATGAGGTAATGATTTTTTTCTAAATTTATTTCCATATTATCTTGCCTATTACACAATTCTGTAAAAATGTTCAGTACTTAATTCGTTTTTTCAAAACATTTTGTAAAAATGTTAGATATTTTTTTTAAACAACATCTCTGCCTTTCTGCCTGAATTATGGGACGAATAGTAATAAAAGAAAATTGTTATCGAAATTATTTAAAAATATCGCCTGGCCAACACGTTCTATCAATTGAATGAGCGGCCAAAACCACGTCGCCATATTGAAAAAAAAAACTGCATTTCTTTGCGCTTTCTACTATAATAATATTTAGCTCAATGCTTAATACTGCAATATTTTAGTACTATTGTAAAAATAAACTAATTTGAGCACATTCAATTGGTATAAATGAGTTGAGGCCTCGCGGAAAAAGTCAGTCCACAGATTCTAGAACAGTGCCGTAGAAAAATGGCCTCGATCTCACTACACATCGAATATTCACTGGATAGAAAGAGATATATTGTAATGTCATCTCTTTTTCACTTATGAATATTTGGCTTGCAGTATTGACAGGACCAGTCCACTCTGTAGATTTTACGACTCGATATTATTAAATGTAGGTATTTATCACTTGAAGAGTATTAATAGCCGTGAGGCCATAAAGCACTTTTGAGCTATTATAGAAAATGTGTTGGGTTTTAGAGTTCGTGGGTCGTTCGAGCGCTTTGTTTTAGAGTCAGTGGTCTAAATGAGATTTGTAAAAAATGTACTGGAGGTTCGAAAAATAAATGTACCTACTAAGTATTTGGTAATAAATAACTTGTAAATATGTTGTTAAAATAAGTGTAGTCCCTGTAGGTATTTATTTGTACGATTTCGGGCCTTTGTTGAAATCCAAAGTTTTTAATTTATTTTTCGACCAATAAATGTTGGAGAGAACTATGTTTTTTGTTTTATTTCTATTTTTGTGTGTTGTCTTGCCTGTGGGAGTATTTAAAGCAAAGCGGTGGGTTTTCCAATCCTTTGTAACTATTAAACATGTGAAAGTGAGTATGTTTGTTTATTGTTTTTGTTTGTTTCGCTTTCACGCCAAAACGGCTGAAAGGATTTGGATGAAATTTAACACATGAGTAGACCATGTCTGGATTAGGAGATATAATACTTTTTATCAGATATTGCCACGGGAATGAGATTTATGCGGGTGAAACCGCGAAGCGCAGCTAATAGAAACTTTTTTTTTTGGAAACCTGAAAAGAATATGTAGGGACTTTAAAATTTCAATGCATATACATGTAAATTGGTATTCAAATGGCCAAAAGAATGAATAGATATTGAAGAATGTATTTTGTTTGTATTCAACAAACAAAAACACATTTTCACACAAAATGTAAACGTATTTATTTTTACAAAACAGTTTTAAAACTTCGTTAAATCTGTAGAGTTTCTAATGACGTTTATTCAACAGACTAAAAAACAACAAAATTAAAATTCTAAAGTTAAACGTAAAGAAATACGATGGCTGTATAATTAGCATCAATGTATGGTGACCAAAAAGTCACGGACACCGTGAAATGTATCATGAATCATTCATGGGGTCCCAGTGTTACCATGCGTAAAACTTTCGAGGGATATGGTAGCATTTCTTTTGTTTAAAAAATAGTAGATATCACGAAGTTCAAAACAAGTAGGTACTGCCATTCTCCTTATAAGGGAATACTGCTACAAAACATCAAGCCGAAGGGATAGGCAGACTTGTAGTTTCATTAAAAAGCAATATGTGAGATTGGGCCAACCTATAGCCACAAACAATCCTTCTGCTCGGAGTCTGGATTTATGCCCATACATACGTAATCAGCCTATAATGTTCCCACTGCTGGGACACAGGCCTCTTCTCGGTGAGAGGGAGTGGGCCGTAATCCACCACGCAGACCTAGTGCGGGTTGGTAGATGTCACATATCTTTGAATTTTTGGACATGCCGGTTTCCTCACGATGTTTTCCTTCACCGTTTTGAGAGCAGTGCAAGAGAGTGCAGAGTAGAGCAAGTAAAGCGCCTGTCCGGGTTCGAACCTACGCCCTACAACTCGTAAGTCGCGGCCGTTACCACTGGGCCACCACTGCTCTCTGGATTTGTGCCCGGTTGATGGCAAGAGGCCCGTTCCCTATTGACCTATTGACCACCATGGTAAAAAAGCAAAGACGTGCCCTCGGCGCCAAGCTACGAATTATTCCTTAAAATCTGTCATGTAGTCTTGACCGTGGCGTGCTGGGCACATTTTGTTCTTTCATCTATACATGACTGTGGCGGTCAAAAGGTGCATCCACACCGAAGTTACCTTTTGCAACATGATAACATTCAGAAGCTTACAACAGCTAAACCGCGGTTACTGTCGAACTGCATAGAAAAGAAAGAGAAGCGCGATGACAACGCTGGTAATTTATTGCAAAATATGAAGTAATAAATCTATTTACAAAAATCTATTGATTGCATAAAAAAGAATACTATTTCATACAAAAAAATTCATACAAATCCGTTCAGCCGTTTTAACTTGAAAGCGGTAACAATCACAAACAAACAAGCAAACAAACAAACTCACTTTCACATCATTGTATAATATTAGTTTATTGCAATTGACAGCCTCGTTGGTTTTAGGGTCGTAAGCGCTACTGCTAAGTACGAGGACCTGGGTTCAATTGCCGAGTCGGACAAAGTGCTATTGGGTTTTTCCATCTAGATTTCCTCAGTAGCAGCCTGGAGTCTGAATTTATGCCCAGTTGATGGCAACAGGCTCGCCCCCTATTACATGGGACTTAAACATAACTGGCGAAAAGTGGGTGTACTATAGGTACTCCTCTGCCTAATCCTTCGGGGATTACTGGCGTGATGTGATGTTATTTAACCTATTGACCGCCACGTCAAAAAAGCAAAGACGTGCCCTCGGCGCCAAACTACGAATTATTCCTTAGAATAGAATCTGTCATGTAGTCGTGACCGTGGCGTGCTGGGCACATTTTCGTCTGTCATTTATACATGACTGTGGCGGTCAAAAGGTTAATAATATCTGGAGAACGCAGGTAATATAAGACAATTTCATTTTACTGGAAGTCAATTAGGTATCGATCCGATTGGTGCTGTTGTAAAGCGCTGGTCGTAAGCCGAAGATTCGATTCCTGCTCGCAGTACTTGTGTACAAGCTATTTTGATACCAAAAGTCTGGCAAAGCATTTACTATTGGGTTCTACTTTTTGGATATTTTCAGCCTTTAGACTGCCTCGTTGGTCTAGTGGTCGCAAGCGCCACTGTGGAGCATGCGGTCCTGGAAACGATTCCCAGGTTGGACAAATTACTGAAAAGAAGGTGTAGTGACAAAAATTTAAAAGCGTACGCTTAGATGGTTTGGCCATGTTGAGAGGATGAATGAAACCAACAAAAGGTATTTACAAGGCAGGTGTTAGTGGAAACGCCGGGACGGGACGCCCCTGGAAGACATATAGTGACCTCATTCGTGATGTTCTTCAAAAAGGTCAGGTGCGTAGTACCTGCTTGCAACCGGCGTACGTGTATGACCAGATGTATGAACGTAAACGAAGCAAAAGGAGTGTGTAAGGAGCGTAGCAGGTGGCGTTCTATAGTTTCTGCCTACCCCCATGGGAAGAAGACGTGAGTTTATGTATGTGTGTAAGAAAGAAAGATAGTACGTTTAAATGCGGTAAACATGACGCAAAGAAAGAACACAAACACAAAAAAGAACAAGTTGGGAAATTGCGTTACAACCAAGCTAAACGGCCTGGTTGCTGGGTTTTCCATCAGGAATTTCTCAACAGAAGCCTGTAGTTTCGATTTGTGCTCGGTTGATGGCAATATTATCGCTCTTTATGATCAATTATAGATTTAGGTTCGGAGCCAGACAGGCGCTTTACTTTGTGTAAATTATTTCATCACCACTGCTCTCAAAACGGTGAAGTAAATCATCGTAAGGAAACCGGCATGTCCTAGAACCAAAAATTCGAAGACATGTGACATCTACCAACCCGCACTGGGCCCGCGTGGTGAATTACGGCCCACTCCCTCTCACAGAGAGGAGGCCTGTGTCCCAGCAGTTGGAACATTATGGGCTGATTATGTATTATGTCAATTACATGGGACTTAAACAAAACTGCCAAAATTGAGGTGTACCGTGTAATTGGTCGTCTTGCTGACCATTGTTTTGTTTTGTTATTAGTAAATAACTGTTTATTTATTTTACTTTGATGGTCCTAGTTCATCATTTGTGACTGTTACAGCTATATCTATATGTAGGCGGGCACGGCCTTTATACTTGGAGGCTTTTATTTAGGTTAAAGTTCTGTTTACGTTTTTATCTCTGCTTGAGAATAGTTTTCGGTCTTTATCATTTTTTTTTTGTTGGTATAGTGGTGTGCTAGCTGACATAATATGGCTAATAATTTAATGTTTTGTGTTGCACGTAGTGTACAATGTTTTGCATAATGTTGTATAGAATCCATTTTTTTTCCTCTAACTGAACAGACAGGTGTGCTGCTGGGGAGTTTGTTGACCACTTCTTCTTCCCAGCTAAAGCACTAGGAAGTGGTGAATGGTGGGCGTTTTGGAGGACTGTCTTATGTAATTTTGACGTTCGAAAAGTGCTTATTCTCAGCCTAGTTTGAATTAATGACTTTTGATTTTGATTTTTGACCATTCCATAAACACCTCTGCCTAGGCCTTCGGGAATACAGGTGTAATGTTACTAGTTTATTATAATAGTCTTTTATCTTCCAGCTGCAGTTACAAACATTATCTGATAAATTCCAATATAATTACAAGCTTTAGGACAATACTTACGTCAGTCGTAAATCTGAAAATCTAGACCAAATCTGATGACTCATTGCGGTCGTATTTCAGTATTTTGGTCTTTGTATGGAGTCCATCAGTCATTTGCGTCTACCTTATTGTTGATATCCTATGGATGTATTTAGCTTTTACCCGCGGCTTCTCTCCTGTTGCCAATCCCACAGAAGCCGGAGTATATTCCAGGACAAAAAATGTCGTAGGCCCATAAACTGATCTCTTCTTGCCCATTTTGCTGAACTGGGCCTTTTTGACGCAGTCATGAGGCACACTTTCCTGCAATTTTATTACATCGTTACCTTTACACTTTTTATTTGATTTTTATATATTTTTTTTTTGCTGTGTTCCTTTTAGTCTGTCCTAAATTATTGTATTTCCTTTCGTTCTTTTTAGCTTTCTTTCTTACAAAAATTATGTCAATCTGTGGCTGTTTGAACGAAAGGAAGAAAAACAAACACACTTTAGCAAGTTATTCTAAAGGTCGCAAGCGATTGCTGGTTAATTTTGGAGTACTGGGTCGGCAAAATTACTTTGACTTTTGCAAGTTGCGCCAACTCGTTTTGAGGAAGCCTGGTATTGATCAAATACTCACTCAAAAAACCATTTCAGACACCAACCTACATGGTCCTCAAATTATCTGACCAATGGCCGGATTGTTATATACACATTGACATTGACGAATTTTATTTATGCAATGACATGAATATTTATTCTGTGAAGTGTGTATTATAAGTATTTGTATTAAATCAGAAGATTAAGTGGGTCATTGTTTAATTTTGTTTTTTTTTTCAGTTAGTTTTTAACATCGTCTGGTAGAATGAGTATTTTTTGCGGCCTAACCAAATGTCCTTTCTTTGGTATTGTTCGTTGAATCGATGAGCTCCTTAAGTTCTGAGTGGAGCTGCACGACTACTGACAAATGCGTGCACTGACTGGACAGGTCCACTCGATCTGTTCAAATTCTTTCATCAAAAGACCATTTCAGACACCAAGTTACATGGTCTTGACATGATCTGACCAAGATTGTGTCTGGACTTTAAAAGAGACTCTGACCTCTGAGTTTGTTTCGGCCTTTCTTCTCAGAGTAGTCAGGTAGGAAACCTCATCTAGTTTAAAAAAATATGATTGACGTGTAAAACTGTTTGTACAAACCTACTTACAGAAATAATATCATTTATCATTCCTTCTGTGTATGAGATGAGGCTTTTGCCCAACAGTGGGGCAGTAAAATGCTGATATTATTATTATGAAATGTTAATTAACTGGGTTTCACCCAATAACCTGCTTGAACCAAGACCTCACGCTCAGTAGTCGCCCTATACCGACACTGAGCAACGTAGCGTAACGAAACCTACCTACAATTGAAACAATCGATCAGCATCAAAATCAACTGCAATCACAAAAACAAACGAACGCGATCTAACAAGGGTATTAGAGAAAGCGTTTCCAGTTATTGTGTAACGAATATTGCGCAACAACCATACCTAGCCATTTTAACTTGATACAGGGTGAAGCTATTTAAATAAATAAATAAAATTCATTTATTTCAGGTCCTTGACCCATATTAAATACAAAAGCTCACAATTATATATGTCAATTTTACAAATGTCACTTGTGCAGTTAAATAAGTAATAAATAGTTGGGTGACTCATAAATAAGTAAAGTTAATTATATGACGTAACAATATGAGATGCCAAATCAAATCAATTAATGTTAAAAGCACCCAAAAAATAAAAATAAAAAATAATTAAATAGAACAATGAATTAAATTAAATAAATGAAGTTATGCCAGAAAGAAAAAAAAAATTGTATAAAGAAAGATCGAATACTAATGATCTAAATCGTTAGATTTTAGCCCTCACCGTATGTTGAGACTTTAGCGTACAAATCCATGCGTACAATTCCATGCAAACTCCGTTAGTATTTTATAAGTTTATTTATTTATTTATTTTGGGAAAACCAACAGTTACACACATTTCTTAATTTAGTATAATAAAACTTAAAAAGTATGTTTATATGTGTAGCTCACGACGTTATCCACATCTTAAATAATACAATTTTTATATGAACTATTTGCATGCGAGTGAAACTTGAAAGAGAAAAGGAAAGAAAAAATAAGTAAATATAGGAGTTTAAATTAAACTAAAGCTAATTTACATATTCTACATATCGGAGACATTAATTAATTTTTTTAAAGAGCTTCTAAAGCTATTGGCAGACAGTGAGAATAGATCCAAATCACCAAATAATGCATTGAAATTTTTTGCTATACGGCGAAGAGTTGCGCGAACACCAGCGTTAGTGCGGCAGGTAGAGACTGCGAAAAGCGGACGAGCGCACACCTCTCGCCGATTGACAGTCCTCGGAACATCATAGCTTAACTTATTATTAAGATGCATACAGTCATATCTGTTATTACACAAGTCATAGAGAAACTTAGTTTCGAGAAATAGGCGTCTAGTTTTTAAGTTTAATAACTCAATTTTCTTATGACGTGAACTAGGGGAACTAATATTAACTCGACAACGATAGTGCATGGCTTTCAAAAATCTAAATTGTACCTTTTCTAAGCTGTCTACGTACTTTTGATATAGGGGGTTCCAAATTATTACAGCGTATTAAGCGCAAGTTGATTGTAATCTCGTAATACGTCACTTGTCTCTAAAGGTTCATTAGAAAACCAGCGTCAGACAGCATCTGTCTGGCATTAATACTGAAATGAACCATTTTGGCGCAGCCGTGAGGCACACACTATTGTTGTTAAAACATTATTTTCACTTTTTATTCTGTTATTTGTATTTTGTATTTCACGAACTGTGTCCGAATAAAAGTTATTATTTCTTTCTTTCTTTCTTTTCTTTTACATGGTATAAAAAGACGAGCGACCTTACAGTAGTCGCTCGTATAACATCTGATGTACGATGTGTAACATCTGACATCTCACCTTTGTATCTCAGCTACTGAGCAGCGATAGAAATTACCCTCAAAATTTTAAAAAGCTAAATAATCTTTCATTACTATAAGTGGTCGCCCACTGGTTTGAATTCGACCCCCTCTACTTACAATCTATATAGTACTTACTAATTCCATGAGTACACTAATTCTACGCCTATTCACTAATGGACGCCCCAGTAAGACATTAGTGACCTCATTGGTGATGTTCTTCAAAAAGGTCAGGTGCGTAGTACTCGCAACCGGCGTGCGTGTATGACCAGATGTATGAACGTAAACGAAGCAAAAGGAGTATGTAAGGAGCGTAGCAGGTGGCGTTCTATAGATTCTGCCTACCCCCATGGGAAGAAGGCGTAAGTTTATGTTATAATGTAAAATAAACCTTCTTACTTCCAGAATCTTACAAATACTACACTCGCGAGCAAAAGGAATCTTGGAATTGATTCCGCGCGATGTTGAGTTCTTAATAACTAGTTAAGAATAATAAAAATGGTACCATGTTAAAGGTTAACCCTTTGACCAATGCAAAAACGTGCCCTCGACGCCGAGCTACGTGTTAATCCTTATAAATCTGTCATGTAGTCGTGACCGTGGCGTGCTGGGCACATTTTGGTTTGTTATCTATACATGACTGTGGCGGTCAAAAGGTTAAATTGATACCAAATTCATTTAAATCACACCAGTATTTAAGGAGCTATCTTGGATTGAGTGAAGGAGTTAGGAAAACATAAGGATAATGGAAAAATAATAAATGAATTCAAATTCAAATTCAAATTCAAATTATTTATTGTGGTACACAGGTAAAAATATGGTGTTATAGTTTATAAACTGAAGTACATCTATGACCCGCCTTTAGGCATACAATAATTAAAGACTTTTCCAACATTAGAATAGTACTTAGTCAATAATTTAGTATTAATTAATATATTAGTAATAATAATAATCATAAATTAAAAAAACAATGTCATTAATTTAATAATACTTAATATAGAGATTACTAACAGCTACACAACCAAAAGAAAAAAAAAAATAATAGTGGTATAATAAAAAACTGAAACTAATAATGGTTATGGAATGAATTAATAAATTAAAATCTGTCATCTAGGTACTCATTAACAGAGTAATATACCTTATTATATAATAGTTCCAATATAGCTTTTTTGAAATGAAGTATTTCATTTAATTCTTTGATATCTATAGGAAGCTTATTATAGATTTTAGGTGCCATTCCAAGTAGACTTTTTGAAAATAATGCAGTTTTGTGTGGAATGGTACATATCTCTCTGTTGCGACGTTTAGATTTCAGTGTTTTAAATATATGAAAGTTGGATTTGACAAATACTGCTGTTTCAAAAATGTACATACAAGGAAATGTTAGAAGTTTAAATTTGTTAAAATATGGGATACAGCTGTCAGTAGGTTTAAGTCTAAATACAGAACGCACACATCTCTTTTGAGCTTTTAACACAGTTAACCTCTCTGTGGAATTTCCCCAAAATATAATTCCAAAACGTAATGTAGATGTCACATATGCTTTGTACGATATGAGAACTATAGACTCGTTTGCCATTTTTGCAAGATTATATAGTGCATATGAGTATTGGTGTAATTTTTTACAGACAATCTCTACGTGACATTTCCAGGTCAAGTGACTATCCAGCTGAAGGCCTAAAAATCTGGCATTGTTCGTTTCAGCTATTCTTTGACTAGCATGTGTTATATTTAAATTAGGGGTAACGGTTTTTTGTTTAAATGTCATAAGCTTTGTTTTTTCTATGTTTATTTTTAATTCGTTCATTACTAGCCAATCTATTATGCAATGGATGGAGTTGTTTATATCATTTTGGTAAGTGTCAATCTGTTTGCATGGTATAATGAGTGTGCTATCATCAGCAAATAAAACTGTTTGAGATTTAGTGCATTTTGGCAGATCGTTGATATAAATGGGAAACAACAAAGGGCCAAGAACACTCCCTTGCGGTACCCCACATGATGTACATCTAGGTGATGACATATAAGTTACCTCTACTTTAGACTTAGAACATATTCTTTTTATAACAGTAATTTGCTTACGGTCACTGAGAAAAGTTTTAAGTAGGTTTAATATATTTCCTCTAATGCCATATCGATCTAATTTACCTAATAAAATTTCATGATTGACATGGTCAAACGCTTTGGACATATCCATGAGTACTGTCGCAATAGGATTTTTTTTATCTACATTACTAACAATTACAGAAAATAGTTCATATATTGCCTTATTAATATTTCTATTTTTCCGAAAACCATATTGTTGATTTGCAAATAGATTATTTAACTCAAAAAATGAGTATATTGATTTGTAAATAATTTTTTCGAAAACTTTAGATATTACTGGTATGAGAGCAATTGGACGGTAGTTTGAAACTGTATCTTTTTCACATTTTTTGTGCAAAGGCTTAATTAAAGTAGTTTTTAACGCATTTGGAAAATGGCCATGTTCTATACATAAATTTATTATATAACTTAATACGGGCGAAATTATATGTGATACAGATTTTAAAATGTTAGAAGTTATATTATCATAACCCGCACTATTCGTGTTCTTTAAAGAATTAATAATTTGGAATATTTCTAAGGGATCTGTTGGTGTCATAAATAGTGATTTGTGATAGTGATTTACAGAGGATACAGCACCAGTGCAATTATTATTCACATTAGGTTGAACAGAATCAATAAAATAATCATTAAATGCTGAAACAATTTCTTTAGGGTCACTTATTTGCTCATTTCGAACAGCTATATTTTGAATGGGGTCAGGAGGGAAGTTGATTTTACATCTATTGATTAATTTCCAAGTTGCTTTAGTTTTATTTTCTGCATTTTTTACGAACCAACTATTTTGTGATTTTTGTGTCAAGTATATCACTCTTTTTAGTCTTTGTGAGTAGGCTTTTAGTGATAGTTTATTTTTTAAATTAGGCGATCTTCTATACTCCCACAACATTTCTCTCTTCCGTTTACTACAATTTCTTATTCCTTTAGAAATCCAACGAGGTGGTTTTTTGGCAGAAATCTTTTTTCTTATAATGGGGAAACAAAGATCATAGAATAGTTTGAATAGATCGTAAAATGAATTGAATGCTAACTCAGGATCAGTAGAACTATAAACTTCATTAAAACCCAACTTACTAATAGTTTCGATAAACTTTGATTTATTTTCCGAACTATAATCCCTTGCTAATATAAACCAGTGATCAATAGAACACGACTTCTTCACAGGACACTTAAAGAGTTGTGCTGTGTGATCAGATAAAGCAAGCTCTAATACATAACCACTCCCCCCTTTGACATTATGCATAATATTATCTATACATGAGCCGCTGGATATACGTGTTGGTTGTTTGATACTTGGTTTCAAGTTGTAGTTTAAAAGTTGATTTAAAAATTCCGTACACAAATTTGTATTTTTTAAAATGTTAATATTAAAGTCGCCACAAAGCAAAATTTTTTTGCTCATGTTTCTATTGCAGTAGTTTAGTAACTGTTGAAGTTTTTCAAAGTAAAGTGATGTAGCACTGTTATTATATTTAGGGGGTCTATATATGCAGATAATAATCAATTTGTGAAATACCAGTTCAATGGCACAACATTCTATAATACCAGGAACATAAAATTCTTTAGTATCTATAACTCTGAATTCATGTCCGTGTCTAATAAGTATACCTGTTCCTCCTTTTCTAGAGTTTCTGGATGAGTAAGTTGCAAGTTTGTAGTTAGGTATATATAATTGTAAGCTGTCTTCATCTATCATATTATGTTCGACAATACATACAACATCTACTGTTTTCCCTTCTCGTAGGAGGTCAGTTAGATGTAAACTTAGTAAATCTGATTTTCCAATTAATCCGTTAATGTTTTGATTTAGGATATAGATATGCTTATAGACGAAAAAGATCATTTGCACTATTACTAGAAGCGCAAATAGTTTGTACTGCCTGATTTATGGTAGTTTTACTATTATTTTTGGAGGTACACAGTTGACAAACTGTATTTTGAGAAGTGTTTCGTTGCTGACTTAAATCACCCATGAAATTCATTAAGTTTTGGAAAATTGTGGAGATTGCTTTATTATTTATTCTTGAATTAGATTTCCAGAACATTCCGTTAGTATATTCTAAATGGTAATTAGTATCAAAGAGATATGCATATTCACACAACTCTGCATCTACATACATGAGATGATTGAACATTTCAATTCGCTTATTAAAAATAGAAAACACATTATTAAGTTTGAAATTCGGGGAACATATTATGACATTAGTATTATTTATAGTTTTAAGCTGGAGTTTTATATAATCAACAAGAAATCTGTAGTTATAAGAAGTTTCAAAGTCTCTTTCACCAATATAGATAATACAATAATCTTCATAAGTAAAGTTTGTAAGTTTCTTATCTAAATCTTTAAACAGTTGCTTTACACCTGCATTAGAAATTAAATAATGACAAAGTTTATACCCTTTGAACATATTTTCACTTATACCTAATATGTTGTTAAACTTGTTATTGGTAATCATACATAGTTTTTTGTCTGCTTTTATAGTGTTAGAGTTACAGTTGGTTTGAGAGATAGATTGTGTATCAGAGATGACATCGACGGTTAAAAGGTAATTGGGCATAAGCGACATTTTGGTCGAAAATGAGTTATGAATGCCATCCTACTTAAAAAAAGAGATTAAGTAGGATGGCATTCATAACTCATTTTCGATTAAAATGTCGCTTATGCCCAATTACCTTTTAACCGTCGACATCATTTTTTAAGTTGGTCTGCTTATTTAACGATTTCAAATGCATAGTTGTGGTTTTTTGTTGTTGCAGTGTGATTTTCGTACTCAGCGATTGTTTCTCAATTCCACTACTGTAGCATTGATCAGTTGACTGTTGTAGTTCTAATGTAGTTTTTGTTTGTAGCTGTTTATTTTTACTCTTAGGTGTAGGAGGAATGCTTGGTGTAGGTTTCCTCACAGGACTACACGTGATTGCTTTGAGAATTTCATTCTTACTTAGCAACTCGTCATTTCTTTGTTTAAGATTAGAATTCTCCAGAGATAGAGATTCAATTTCTTGATGGGCACTGTTGAGGTCTGACACAAGTTTGTCGATTTGCTGTTTTAATTTTGTTATTTGTTCAATTTGTATATCGTTGTATGATAAGTCGGGTAGACTGGTTAAACTTTCATCGTCGAGGGTATGTGTGGATATTTCACTAACATTACTCATGTTCGGATCGGAGCATGTTCGCTTTCGTCGTTGAGTTATATTATTTAAGAAATTCATTTTATTCTTTTTTTTTAATATTGTGTAATTTAATAATTCACAAAAAGAGCTTCTAGCCGCGGGGTTCGAACCATCGACACAGATAATGCCAGTCCGTTGCCCGACCGCTCTGCTATTGACGAGTTAATATAATGAATGAAATTTTATGTTCTGTTGCGTACTCTGATGGTCCGTTATTGTGGGAGTACTAATGGCATTCAAAAATGATTAACCGTTATCACTTTTTCACTAATATTGATTATTGTTCATTTTTTTAACACATCCTTAAAGTATCTGAATTGATTATGTGTTTTTGGTATTTAACAACACGAAATTCGGTATAATCACTGGTTATATTACACTTGAAACTGTTAACTATAATTTGTTGAATAACATTGTCCAGCGTTGGATTTTCCACTAATTAACATTAAGATTTTCATGACATCAACATTAACATGAAGAAAACAACTTCTTTCTAATATTATGAGATATAAACGCTATTTCGTTTAGAAGGTTGAAAATATTAGGGCATCAGCTTGGTGAACTGACAGAGTGCGTCATCATGTAAATACTTAAAACCGACTCTAGGAATAATTTTTCATACATGACATGACATCACACCTGCAGGCTTGAGACCAGTGACTTAAGACTGAGGACATCGTAGAGTACATACGGGTGAAGACCAACTGGACCCTGAGGGTAGAGAAGTTGGAGGCGCGCCATAACACCAATTTCAAGTCGTTTGTGGTGAGAGTTCCGATTCATCATTCGGTGACCTTCCTCTAGGAAGAGTTTTGGCCGAAAGAGGTGCTGTATATAAGCCCTTCCACGGTCGGCTACGCGACACCTCGCAGCGTAAGACGACGCCGCGCCGTCACTTCGTGTGCAGTAGTTTTAAAGTTTGTTGTATAAAATATGTATTAGTTTATAGTTATTGTTTTCAAACTTGTGGCTAAGTGATAACAGCCGCATGGGTCGATCGATCAGGTTAAGCTACGCTTGCCGCGGTTGGTCCGTGGATGGGTGACCATCTTTACATACCAAGACCCCTCCGTGCCTCGGAAAGCACGTTAAGCCGTTGGTCCCGGCTGTTATTTGTAGATCTTTGACAGTCGTTACGGGTCGTCAGAAGCTCGTATCGTGTGACCCAGTAACTGGGTTGTGGAGGTCAGATAGGCAGTCGCTCCATGTAAAATACTGGTATTCAGCTGTATTCGGTAAGACTGGAAGCCGACCCCAACATAGTTGGGAAAAGGCTAGGCAGATGACAATTATGTATTGTGTAATAATATGGGCCTTAGTTGCATGAAATAAACGATATTATTATTATTATTTACCCCGAGAACCGTAGAGGAGCGTTTTGTCGACGGATGAGTGGACAAAAATGATGTTTGTGTAGAAAATTTTCGGTAGACAAGTGATTTTTATTCTACAGCAGAGTAGAAATAGAAAGCGTCATGAATAGAATAGAATAGAATATTGATTTATTTGCTCAGAATGTAGGTAATTACAATAAGGTGGTTACAATAATATTGAAGAATCCTTGTACATTCTACCATTTTGGCATGCAAACATGGATGCAGTTCATCATCAAACATACAAACACAATTAAAATTTATCAGCTAGAAAGTCCGATACGGAGTAGTAACATTTATTTAATAGAAATACAGTTAGTTTTCTTGAAAGTTGTTACTGGTTCCTCTTTTATGGAATTTGGAATATGGTTAAAAATAGCCGGTGCCATACCACAGACACTTTTCCTCAACAAAGCTGTTCTATATCCACCTGTGCGTAACAAGTTTTGGTATTGAGAACGCAAAGTTACATCTCGGAATCTGCTTCCTGACAAAGTTAAAAATAGGTGTCGATTACATTTGACAAAAAGAGCAATTACTAAAATATAAAGGGACGGAAATGTCAATAAATTATGACTTTTAAAAATTGGAACATAGCTGTCAGTAACTTTCAAACCAAATACTAATCGTAGGCAGCGTTTTTGGGCCTTAAAAATACTCTCTCTTTCGGTACAATTGCCCCAATACATAACACCAAACCTCAAAATTGAAACGACAAAACTATGATATGCTAGTAATACTGTTTTGATATTAACTTTTTTTTTTTTGGGTTATAAAGTGCATGTGCAGATGCGCTAAGTTTTTTACAGATTGCTTCTGCCTGTGCCTTCCACGTTAGTTGACTGTCAATTAATATTCCTAGAAATTTTGTAACATCTACTCTGTCCACATTTTGACTATTATAATTAATATTTAGATCATTGATATGAAGTCTTTGGTAAAAATGCATTATCTTTGTTTTTTGTATGTTTATTCATAAGTTGTTACTATTTAGCCAATTAATTATAATTTTAATGGTGTAGTTTATATCATTTTCATAGTTTTCGTTACTATCGCATTTTAAGAGTGCTGTACTATCATCGGCAAACAGAACCATGGGATGGTGGATTTGGCGTGGGAGGTCGTTAATGTAAATTAAAAATAACAAAGGCCCAAGGACGCTTCCCTGTGGTACACCGAATTTAATTTCTCTTTTGGACGACACGTATTTTTGTTCTATGTTCATGCTAAGCCTGCTGTAATCCCTGAAGGGTTAAGCAGAGGTGTACCTATAGTGCACCCACATTTTGCCAGGTATGTTTAAGTCCCATGAAATAGGGGCGAGCCTATTGCCATCAACCGGGCACAAATCCATACTCCGGGCTGCTACTAAAAAAATCCTGATGGAAAAATCCCAATAACACTTTGCTCGACCCTTTTTTTTTTTGGGTGGGTAGTCAGGTGGCGCGTGGAATCCAACGCGCCGTCGACCCGGGCCTGGTCCTTACCGGACGGTGAGCTCACCATCCGCAAGCCCGCGCCTACGGTGGCCGGAACGGGAATCGAACCCGGGAACCTCATGCTTAGCAGTAGCGCTTGCGAACACTAGAGCAACGAGGCAGTTGGGAATAATTATTCTGTAATTATGCTCTAGGAGTAATTATTATTGAAGGGTTGGGTAATCGTTGTTGACCTTGGCCATACAAATGCGCGTCGGCGTTCGTTTTCATAGGGAATATTTAGTTTTAGTAACGAAAATATGAGTATTTGAAAAAAATCACAAGTAGAACTAAATTTATTTCATAAAGTACCATTTTACTACAATACTAAAATATTCACATACAACATTGCTGTGTATGCGTTCTAGTTTAACATATATTTTTTTGTATAACTTACTTGCATTATATGAAGGCGTAATAACAGATTTAAAAGTCACTAAAATCATATATCTGTGTGCCTTAACCTTTGATCGACCCGTGTGGCGGTTATTATTTGGCCACGAGCCCCTCTATCAATTTCGCTATACTTTGCTGGTTACTACATGATCCGTGGGCCTAGCACGAACGCGCGGAGTAAACGCGACGTCAATTCGAACGATTTAAAAAATGAAATGATCGTTTCGCACGTTGCTATTTCAAGAACTTAAAAAAAAAAACAAATATTATAAATAATAAAGATATTCAATTTAATAAAATAAATATAATAATTGTTACTGAATTAAAAGAAATAATTTCCCACTAATAAAACAATTATGAAAGATTGGATGAAATATAAAAGTTAAAATAAGTTGAACAGACGAGAAGACAGTTAGTTTTTGGATTTTTCTACCAGGAATTTCTCAGTAGCATCCCAGAGTCTGGATTTGTGTCGTCCATCCTTGAGCCCGGTTGATGGCAAAAGGCTCACCCCCTCTTACATGGGACTTAAACATAACTGGCGAAATGTGGGTGTACTAATAGGGTACACCTCTGCCTAACCCTTCGGGGATTACAGGCGTAATGTTAGATTATGTGTTAGTCTTGAGACTTCATTCATATTAATGTGTTAGGTACTTGCTATGCTTGTCGCAAATAATATAACCAAAATGCTACGGGACAGTTGTATTTTAGCCGACTTAAAAGAAAGGAAGAGGTTCTATGTTCGCCTGTAAGTTATTATTTTTTTTTATTCAATAAAAACAACCAAAAAAATACCAAAAATATCAAATTTGGTATTTTTGTGGATTGGATCCTTTTCGTGCAACTACGTCCAATTGTGGACCGATTTTGGAAATTCTTAATTCATTAGGTAGATGAAACTGGGGCGGTGCGCGGTGGTCCCATATGCATACATTTTATTAACTTTGCTTGGGAAGTTTTTGAGTTACGTATTTTCGTATAATACTCGTACGTATTTTCCCCACTTAGACTTTGCGGATGATGTTATAATAACTTTCCGTCAGTGTTATTTACATAGCAGTGGTAAACGAATTTATGGGGGGTAGTTAACACAACTTGAAATTAAATTAAATGAAATGTTTACAGAATACACAATTTATTTTAATTTCAACTTAAAAATGCAAAAGAAAAACATTTTACAAAAAAAAAACCACAGACTTCCAAAAAAAAACACTACAAAGTGAAAAATTAAATAATTTTGAGAAGTTGGTGGCAAAAAACGAAAACAGAAAAACAAAGTCACCGATTTAGATAAAAATAAAGGAAATAATAACGCTAGCATGATACGAATTTCAAAATAAAAGAAAATATTCTTAAAATAAAAAGAAAGAAGAAAGAAAATACATTTTATTTGCGGTAAAATGAACACAAATACAAAAAAAGAACAGGTTGGGGGAAAATATGCGTCACATCCACGCAAAACGACCATCGCTCAGCATAATGCTGTGACCATATGCGAGACAGAGCCCCAGCGCTGATTTTCAGCGATACCCGGCGTTACAGACAATTACATTACAATAACATGACGCTTCCTCACCGCATATAGACCTTCAGGTTTCAGATTTTTCCAGGATGTTTTCCTTCACCATTGGTAAGTGGCTATAGTACTGACCACACATCGTTGGTAACACTTTGACCTTCAGCTGGCCCAGCTTAGTAGGGTGTTTCAATAGAGTTAGAGGCCAGCTTATGCTAGCCTATCAAATGCCCATGTAACACCCATTCTTATGAAAATCGGAGACGCTGCACTCGAAGTTGTGGACGAGTGTGTTTACCTAGGACAAACTGTCCAGTTAGGTAGGTCCAACTTCGAGAAAGAGGTCAATCGTCGAATCCGACTCGACTAGGCAGCGTTGGGAAGCTACTCAATACCTTCTCGTCCCACATATCGCAGTGAAGACGAAAGTCTTTGACAAGTGTATGTTGCCAATGGCACTGGTCGCTCACAATGGGCCTTATTAGAAGGCCAAAGGGCCAAAGTCACCCAAAAGGCAATGGAGAGGGCTATGCTTGGAGTTTACCTACGTGACCGAATCAAAAATGAAGAGATCCGCAGGCGAACCAAGGTAACCGACATAGCTCGAAGAATTGAGAAACTTAAATGGCATTGGGCAGGGCACATTGCTTGCAGAACAGATGGTCTATGGGGCCGAAAGATTTTGGAGTGGCGACCGCGTACCGGAAGACGTAGCGTTAGAAGGCCTCCTACAAGGTGGACTGATGACCTTGTGAAGGCCGTAGGAAACCGCTGGTTGCGGAAAGCACAGAACCGGTCGAAGTGGCGGTGCTTGAGGGAGGCCATCAGTGGACGTCTTGCGGCTGAAATCATGATAATGATACTGGTTTTGTTGTCACTGGAGGTCCACACCCTAAGCACAATATCCGTAGTTTCGGGCGAAGTTACAGGCGATTCCTACTCCGTATCATGTACGGACTTAAGATTAGTTCGGGGTTCGATCTAAGAATGAATGAAACCACGCTTTGACAGTTGTCTCTTCTCCCGATGTGTTTTTGTCCGTCCGAAAAAGTTAATTAATCGGGTGTAGGGGCCACTCCCTTCCTCCCCTCCCTTCAAACTTCTTTTGGGACGGGCCCGTATATTCGTTGACGAACTTAGAGAGTAGACCTTTTTTTTGGGTGGACATTTATCAAATAACTTCTCCCTCTCTGGCCAGAGCGGGATGGCATGTCAGACTCATACTAAAACCCACCCGTGTTCCTTCCGTTGCCTGTGTGTTGCCAGAGGCCACAGTATCCCTTTCGGACTTTCCCGCGACATCGGCATCGTTGGTCCTAGCGGACCCTTACAGTTGTGCTAACATCTCTTTGAGGCGCGTGGAACACAACGCGGCGTCGACCCGGGCCTGGTCCTTATCGAACGGCGAGCTACCCATTGCCCACCGTCCGCAATAGAGAGTAGACCTGACGTGCTGCTCACTTTATCTCATTCTTGTAAGCGACTACCTATCGGCTCTCATTACCCTATAACAATTCTTATAACCAGTGATTATAGTACTAATGAATTGTAACTTCTTCTTACATTTTCAAGTCAACATGGAAATTCTACATGCTCTTTAGTAATTAACGTGGTCATTTAGCCGCTGTTAACAGGTAAAAAATCATAGAATAATCATCAAATTAACAATATCCTTTTTTGAACGACCGCGTCGGTTAAAAAGAGGAGTTCGGACGGGTTTTCTTGAATCGCAACGTACGGTAATGAGCTTGGATTTATAAAGTATGGATATGAATTGTTGATTTTTTGTATACCTCGAACATGACTCATGATTTAAAATTGGTTTTATACTAACGTAGCTAGTTATCTGTCTTATTATATCCATCTATTTAGCCCGTAATATCCCACTGCTACCACATAACTTAGGTATGTTGCTCACATACCCATACATACCCGTGTATGTAATAAATACATACATAAACACTCGCCTTTTTCCCACGACGATAGGTAGAAAATACAGAACGCCACCTGCTATGCTCCTTACATACTCCTTTTGCTTCATAGATCTGGTCATACACGCACGCCGGTTACGAGTACTACGCACCTGACCTTTCAGAAGAACATCACCAATAAAGGCTCCTGCAGACTGGCGCGACGTGACAGCGCGACACGACTCTAGTAGAACAATTTGTATGAAAACTTGAAGCAAGTACAAGGGCGAGAAACGAGAGTTGCAGAATATTTATAACCTTTTTTTCTTAACAAACTTTTTTCTTCTTTTTTTCTCTTTCGTGTAGTTAATGACTAACCTGGTGTCAGAGTTTTTATGCCACTCATGGGCCTCTGACTTGGCTTCACATACATAATCAGCCTATAATGTTCCCACTGCTGGGACGCAGGCCTCCTCTCTGTGAGAGGGAGTGGGCCGAAATCCACCACGCGGGCCCAGTGCGGGTTGGTAGATGTCACATGTCTTCGAATTTTTGGTTCTAGGACATACCGGTTTCCTCACGATGTTTTCCTTCACCGTTTTGAGAGCAGTGGTGATGAAATACTTTACACAAAGTAAAGCACCTGTATGGGTTCGAACTTACAATCTACAACTCGTAAGTCGCGACTGTTACCACTGGGCCACCCCTGCTCTCTCTCTCTCGGCTTCACATGCCGTCGAGAAATATCTTTCAGGTATGCCGGTTTCCTCACGATGTTTTCCTTCACCGTTTTTTATGCAAGTGATAATTATACAATACGCACGTGAATCCGAAAAGTCAGAGGTGCAAGTTCGAACCCAAGGCACGCGCATCTGACTTTGACATCTATGACTTGCCAGTCCGACGGTCACAGCTAGGCTTTCACTGTTGTTATACGCAGAAGACTTGCAAACGTTATACAAGACGAGTTTTTTCGCATTAATGTACCTATAAACATGTATCAGCATTGTATTACAGACGTTATATTGTAAGCATCATTATAATTAGTAATCAAATTGAATGAACGACTCACCGCGCCTGCACACAGATTAGACCTTGAGAGGTTTTCATTTTGTGTGGCTAAAACTAACGTTTAAGTGTTTTTGAAATGAAATAAATAAATAATAGATACAAAAGTACTGTTACCTAATCAATTACCTAATGAAACATTCGACTGCGCCATTGTAATCAATTCTTTCTGGTCATGTCTTAGACCATTTGGCAATTTAAAGGCTGGCGATGACGTAATAACGTAATTTTACGTCATATTCCTGAACTGAACTTAAAACATAACATAAAACCAACAATAAACAAAATACAATGTAAAAGCTTTAGCTTTGAATCAATCCTGAACGTCTCGTAGCATTTGTTATTTTATTGTAGTTTCTTGCCCATTCTTCTCCAGAGAGATCTACGTTTTGGAATGGACAACTACCTTCAACTTCCTGACTAACTGACCGGCTTTTTGACAATTCAAAAGTGTCTGTAATTGGTATTAGAAATAAATGCTTTGAGTTTTTTTTCGAGTTTTATTTTTATTGAAAACCACTCTCTTAATATTTATTTTTATTCTATGTTGTACCACTCCTGGGCAAAGGCCTCCCTTTCTCCTTTCCTCTCTGTCCTGAGCTAGAGTGGACCAATCCTGTATGTAGTACATAAAACATTATTATCGTTTGCAATAGCTTCATTAATATAATCTCTAGGTAAAATCACACAACTGCAAAATAACATTCTCACTTAAAAATAACATTTCATATCTTTTACTACACACTTTCAAGTGTCTGTCTATTACGATTAAAAAGATACAGCCCAGTGACAGCCGGACGGATGGACGGATGGACAGCGGAGCCTTAGTAATAGCGTCCCGTTGGCCCCCATTTGAGTTCGGAACCCTAAAAACGACATTTCAAATCGTTTACTACACACCAACAAAAAATGTCACAATACAAAATAAACAAACCACAAAGTTTCAACAGCATTTCCACGTTTCTTTAATCCAAGTTGCATTTACAGACCATTAAGGTTTTAAGGTAAAAAAGTTAATAGTTTTGCATGCGTTTAACGAGTACTGAGTCCAATACTTTTGCAATTAATTGTGACTGTGTTTTAGTACGAAGTGTCGGTCGTCCGGCGGTGAGATGGGCGGACGATATTGTTACTATCGCTAGTAGAACTTGGATAAGGCTGGCAGATGGCAGGAGCGTGGGGATTGGCACAAGAAAAGAGAAGTCTATGCTCAGCAATGAGTTAAGTCGAGCTCTGGATGATGATGATGGGGATATGTTTGACTAAATGACTTATTTCACCTTTCTGGTGAAATAAGTCATAACCTAACCTAACCTAACGACATGTAAATCATTAAAATGCATCCAGACGTCTGGATTTTACGAGAGAATAAATAATCCTACATACATAGGGCATAACTAAGTACCACACAAATACTAGCGCTAAAAACATAACCCTTCTTGTCAGTCGGGTCTGTCATTGGCGATTTCTATTTTATTTATAGGTACTGCGGTTGCGTGTAACAGCATAATTAGGTAATGTTTTGTTGTGATTTCTTGTGATTTGTTCAAAAATATCATTTGCTGTGTTTCTGTTTACCTTTTGCATTTCTGAGTGATTTCGCCTTTCTTGGACTATGGATCTTAAAATTACAGTTTACCTGGGCTACAATAACAATACCTATAACTCACATCTCGGACCACTCTGATTTTGCCTGGATTTTAACGGAGATCCACCTTTCTATAAACTGGGGCATAGCAAATGAATCATTAGGGATACAGTTGTTAGATATGAATGAAATTCGATCTGCTGGAAGACAGGATTACTCCATGATCGACAGGTTTGAATTTAGTTTTTGAAGTCATCAGATTTGAAAAGGGTCATACGTCCCTTCACAAAGTTTTACGACGAACAAAAATATATAGGGCTATAAAACACTATTATAACTTCATAAAACATTTTGTTATATTTGTGTTCATTCCTGGGCCAAGCTTGTATGGGACCGTTATCCATCTCTTTTGGTGAAGTTTTTATGAGTGGTTTTTGAGTTAGCTTCAATAATACGTATTTAATCCACCTTGGGTTTGTTGATGATGTAATTATAAGTTTTTTTCACTGTTCTTTACATGGAAAGTAGTGGAATACGAATTTGTGTGGGGTAGGTACCACAACTAAAAAGTAAAAATTTAAAAAGTTACTTAAAAAAAAAAAACAAAAAACAACTGACTTCCAAAAAAATACTACAAAGTGGAAAATAACTTTAATTTCGGAAGTCGGTGGAAAAAACGACAATACAACCAATAAAACCAAAGACACCGACTTCCGAAATTAAAGTTATTTTCACTTTGTAGTGTTCAAAATCGCTGACAGAGCGCCATGCGCACGCTAAACATTGTGATTATGGGTGATGCAACGGTCCAGGGGTCGTGAAGATATATAAAATTAAGTTACAACATTCAAAACTCCATGTCATATGATTTCCTTTAACTTGCAATTTCTCCGTAACCAGAAAGTTCCCAGATATGGTCCAGTACAACAAAATATTACAATGTCGGGAAATCTTGACTTGGCGCAAACGAGCCACCGACCACAGACACCAGTTGTAGCTGTCGCTTCTTGCTGCGGTGTTGAGTACTCTGTAGCGGGTGGCCGCCAACGACCACGCGTGTGCGTGGAATCCATACAAAACGTATGAAAAAGCATTTGATCTACCTGTCGCGGGGCTACCGGTGGATGTGATCGGTGGGTCGGTAGCGCCGAGGCTTACATCCGTTATTTTTCTTCTTATCCCGTCACGCCAGTACTAATCAGGTATATCTAGCTTTTATTAGAATAAAAGCTACAATATTAATGTATAGCACGTGCCTTAGATGTGAAAAAAGTTGTGTATTTTTTTCATCAATGTTTTTTTGTTATGTAAAAATACATGTAATTATATTTTCCATTTATTTCCAACGATATCAGATTTCTAGCTACCACAGAATATTATTAAGAACAATTTACATTAATTTACTCAGCTGGAACATAAAAAAAAAACGAGATATAGATCAGCTGTTTATAAAACTGTTCGAAATTGTCTATGGGAACAGGTTTTTAAATTACCTCTCTATGGTCTAGCCTAATATGGAATAAAGAGTTATTAATTTAATGTAATTGGCTATGACATATCTTTGATAAAGTGTTAATATTATAATTATCAATCTGTAAATGAAACAAAAAATCAAGACCAAATGATTATTTTTCACATAAACCTACGAGTACATGGGCACTTATGAAACGTCAGACGCTAAGTGCACGGTTCGAATTTGTCGTTTCCTAAGGAGAAGAGCCGGCAACAAACTCCACGGTTACTCTTTTTAAAATAATTAGCTTTTACAATGTTTTCAGATTAATTACTTTTTTTTTTGGTTGGGAAATCTTCAAATAACTTCTCCCGTTCTGGGTGGAGTGGGAGTGTGTGTCCGACTCTTACTGACTAAAACCCACCCGTATTCCTTCCGTTGCCTGTGTAGCCAGGGGCCTCGGTAACCCTTTAATACCTTCCCGCGACCCCGGCAGGCATCGGCCCTAGTGAACCCCTACATTTGTGCTGACGACATCTCTTTGAGGCGCGCGTGGAATACGACGCACCGTCGACCCGGGTCTGGTCCTTACCGGACGGTGAGCTAACCATTGCTCACCGTCCACAAGCCCGCGCCTACCGTGGCCGGCAATCGGCATGGGATTCCCGACGCCCAGGGCGTCTCCTGCGGCGGCTAGGGCCATGAAGGCCGTACCATGGCCTGCCCTAGGGCCGGACGCGAGAGGTCTCCGCTGCCGATCGTGGAGGCGCCACGAAGACACGGTGGTGCTCTGCCCAAGCCGGGCACACCTCTACCGTATGTTCCACCGTGTCCTCCGGGCGATCCACACACATGCGACAACCGGATTGTGCACGGCCTGAGGGTTGAATCCATTACCTTATGCTCAACTGCCGCGTATGCAACCTCTAAACTTACACTACCGTGACACGATGGCAGTGTGCGCCTACGTTAATAATAAATTAAGTAAGTATAATAAAAGATATTTATTCTTAAAATATAAAATAAAAATGTCGTATTCTTTACAAAAGATGTTTAAAAAAACGCAAAAAAAGTAATATATCGTTTTCTCTTCCAATATTTCTTTTTAAATATTTTTTGCTACGTTCCTTAATAACATAAGCAATAAATTATACCTCTAATTATATATTTCGACTCTTGTTGGGAGAAACCGGTTGTTTATAATGTCTAAGCGTAAAAAAAATGAAAAAAAAAGTTGTTGAACATCAATTTGTATTAGAACAACTACTAAAGAGTTTGTCTATGATAATATTGATTGTTGAGAATATAAAAAAAGTGATAGGTTTTATAATAAATACCTTGAAAAACTTAAGAAAAAGTCAATTACATAAGCCAATATAATTATCAACGGTCTGTTGTGAACTCGAAAACCACTAGAAGTTTTTAATGTTATTCATAACCTTTACCAAACGTCGATATTTCTTTTTATTATTATGGTCAATATACAGGGTCAAAATAAATTGGCTAGAGAAACTTCGCTGACAATATAATAAATAACTAAAAATGATAAAACAAAAAAGAAACTAGTTTTTTTTGTGGGGTTATTGACCCCACAAAAAAGGGGTTGTTTATTGGGTTTAAGTACTTCGGCCACATTATCACAAGCGACTTAAGACGCTGACAACACCTAAACCGTGGTCACTGTCAGATTGCATGGAAAAGAAAGAGAAGCGCGATGACACAACGCTTGTAATTTATTGCAAAATATGAAGCAATTATCTATTTACTCAAAATTGAGTTGAGTAATCGAAAATAAAAAACAACCAAGTTCTGCATTCAAATAAGACGTTCTTGTTATTAATTAAATATGTAACGTATTTTGATATTTAATACAGATGATATTTTGGATTAGAACTCAAGGTAAGAGGATAGTTTAACGTTAGTTTGTATCGAGATTTTGTTTTCAAAACGTGTTTTAGTAACAACCAGGTTCTGGAAAATATGTTCAAAATTAACATATATTTTTTCCGCTACCACAAACTACACAGATTTGGCAATTTTTTTTCTTAAGCTAAGCCTATTTTGATCAATTGGGTCTTGTCAGCGCCTTAAGGGACGACGGAGATATAGAAAGGGAGCGCAGAGCGTTGTCTGTAAGGAGCTATATGCTCGCCCGCAGGTTCGCTCGTTGTACTACTAACGTCAAAGTAACCCTTTTTAAGGCATTCTGTCAATCATTTTACACGAGCGGCCTGTGGGTGTCATACACGCAGCGAGCCTACAATGTCCTGCGTGTTCAATTTAATAATGCCTTCAGGGTGCTGTTGGGACTGCCATGGCGCTGTAGTGCGTCGGGAATGTTCGCGGAGGCTCGGACAGATGGTTTCCACGCCATCATGCGAAAGAAAGCAGCCTCCTCACTACAGCGCCTGCATCGTAGTGAAAACAGCATTTTGAAAATGATTGCTGCCAGACCAGACTGCCGCTTTCAGAGACACTGGGTGGGAACAGTATTAAACCTGAAAATAAATAAAATTTAAAAAACTAACAATACTAACCTATTTATTTAAGCACTATTGTTACTAACACTAAAATACTAACAAAACTATGGACTGAAGTCTGAAATAAATTTATTATTATTATTTTTGACCGCAGTTACTAGTACTTTCACAGGTTACAGTTTTGTTTGAACTACAACGACTTGATAAAACAATAAACATAAATGTCTTCAACTCATACTTCAAGTAACACTAACAACAATACCAGCGGTCGATAACCTCCCAAAAAAAAAATACATCAAGTCTTTTTTTTTATTGTGTTTAAATATCGATGACGTTTGCAGAATTTCGCTAGTTAATTATATTCACTCTGTATATAGATTTATTGATTTATATACAATATGGAGATGCCCATTCGACGATAAAAGAAGACACTGGTAATACCCACTAATGCATAGCAATATTTAGAAACTGTCAAATAAATCCTAACATTGAAATTAAAAAGTCTCTCTAACAAACAAACTAAGTACCTAGTAGTGATGGACCGAAACTGGATTTTGACCTATTGGATTATACAAGGTGTAAAATATGCAAAACCTGAAAACGTTTTAAGGGGAACATATAATTATATTAATTACTAGATGCGTCCCGCGGTTTCACCCGCATAAGTTTTGACCCCGTGGGTATATCGGGATTAAAGTATCCTATGTGTTATTCCCGGTTAAAAACTATATGTGTGCCAAATTTCATCCATTCAGTACTTTTTACGTTAAAGAGTAACAAACATCCATCCATCCATCCATCCATCCATCCATCCATCCATCCTTACAAACTTTCGCATTTATAATATTAGTGGAATAATATATTAATACTTTAATTATAATATATTATATATATATTAATACACGCATACATAAACTCACATCATGGGGGTAGGCAGAAACTGTAGAACGCTGCTCTGCTCCTTAGAAAGTCCTTTTGCTTCGCCTACGTTCATACACCTTGTCATACACGCACGCCGGTTACGAGTAATACGCCCCTGACTTTTCTGAAACACATCACCAATTAGGTCACTATATGTCCTCCTAGGGCCTCGCGGCGTTTTCACTCACCTCTGCTTTAAATTGTTTTTTTTTATTAATTATAATTTATTTATTTCATTTATATAATAATTAAAACCATTATTAATAAAATTTCATGTAAATAAAAATAAAATTTAGTAAGAATAAGCTAAAATTAAGCTTTTGGGTTCATAGCCCGACTATAAAGTCAACTTTATTAAAATTCAACATAAAAAAAGTCATTGTACTCCCTAATACAGGCATTTTTTTACTTAAAAGGAGGCTCCAATCATCAACTTGTTGTCCTGATTTGATTATGAAATAAAACATTTTTTTTTCAATCATTATGAACAGCTTTTACAATGGGATCAACCTGAAATCGCGGAAACTAATCAGCTGTTCCATACATTTTGACGAGTTGTGCGAACATAAATGTAGGGAACAGCAGATTTTTTTCACAAAGGTATTCATAATTATGAGCAGTATAACAGTGACCCATTAAGAGGTTTCAGGTTTTGTATTTAAAATTAGTATTTGAAAAAAAAATAGTATTTAGACTGGAAACGTCATTAGATATACGCAGTTTAATTTATTGTCGTATTGTCATCTCCACCTTGTTTAGATAGTACGAGTATTTATGTATTTTAAACCCTGACAACATAGAATACATTGACTTAATAAAACACTGGTGCCGATTCCCTTGTTGACAAACTAAACTAAATTTAAGTTCAGTGCATCTTTTTCTTTCTATTTCATTAAGAAGAGGACAGAAGATAAATTTTAGTTTAGTCCTGTCATATTAATCAGCGCCTGTCACTACTCTATACAAGTTTAGACGTGATTAGAAACTTGCCTACTAAAATTACGTCAATTTACGTCAAGCGCTGATTAATTTGACAGGACTAAACCAAAATTGATCTTCTGTCCTTTTCTTAATGAAATAGAAAGAAAAAGATGCATTGAACTTAAATTTAGTTTAGTTTGTGAACAAGGGAATCGGCACCACTGTCTGCACTCAAGGATTAAAATCACTAATAGACAAATCCTGTATAACAATGGTAGCCCATCCAATTTCATATCACGATAACATGAACTTAACTTCTGTATACATAATAAATATATTCAACGTGATATGGAATTCTAATTATAATTTAACCAATGTTTCAATAAAAACACTCTGTATAAAAGATGACGAATTTGTATCACTAAATGGCCTTGCATCGCTTAAAAGGGTTTGGCCTTTACGAAGCTCCATCACCCATCCAATTCCATACCTTAGGAAAATTAACTTAACTTAACCTAACAAAGCTCTACACTCAAGGATTAAGGTACCCATTAAAAAAAAATATACAATTTTGAAAGTGTAGTTTTTAAACGGATATGGTCACCCATCCAATTCCATAACTCGGCAACATTAACTTAACTTCTCTATTTATTCTAACTAAGTGACTACGTCAAGTTCCCAGGCGGTCTGTTTGATGCCGTGTGCGCTTGTAACATTATTTTAAACAAATAATCAATATTTGAGAGGATATATCGGTGCGGTTCGGACACGCGTCGTTATGGTGGTTCATCCGTTAATGTTAGGGCGTTTGATACTGATTTTAAAATGTCTCTTTCAATTACTTTTATGTTGAAGTTTTTATCCAAACATAAAATTACCTTTTTTATGTAGGTATAGTTAATTAAGAGGGGCTTGTCGCTAAGTAATAACAGCCGCACGGGCAGAACGATAAGGTTAAGCTACGCTTGCTGCGGTTGGTCCGTGGATGGGTGACCATCTTTACATACCAAGATCCTCCGTGCCTCGGAAAGCACGTTAAGCCGTTGGTCCCGGCTGTCATTTGTAGATTTTTGGCAGTCGTTACGGGTAGTCAGAAGCCCGAAAGTCTGACAACCAGCCTTACCAATGGGTATCGTGTTTTTAGGTAACTGGGTTGTGGAGGTCAGATAGGCAGTCGCTCCATGTAAAATAGTTGGCAAAAGGCTAGGCAGATGATGATGAGGTACCTATAGTTAATTAAAACGGTAGATTAGAATAAAATATAATAGAAAACTCTTTATTGTGTACACCATGGAATTTACAGGTACAAATGTTGAAATTTTACATAGGGTGACACAATGGGCGGTCTTATTGGGTACAACAACAATTACATTAATTAACTTAATAATCAGCCTATAATATTCCCACTGCTGGGACACAGGCCTCCTCTCTTCGAGAGGGAGTGGGCTGTAATCTACCACGCTCGCCCAGTGCGAGTTGGTAGATGTCACAATATGTCTCAATTAACATAGAAACAATTATTACATTGACAATAAGTATGTTGTTTATAATTTAATTTAAAACTAACATGGAACAATACGCACAATTTTATATTTCTCATTCGGAAACACATAAGTTCTAAGTTGAGCTGCACGATTACTGACAAATGCGTGCACTGACTGGACAGGTCCACTCAATCTCTCTCAGTGTGGTTCTTTCCTCAAAATGACCATTTCAGACACCAATCTACATGGCCTTCACATGATCTGACCAAGATTATGTCTGGACTTTAAAAGATACTGTGACCTCTGAGTTTGTTTCGGCCTTTCTTCTCAGAGTAGTCAGATAGGAAAGGCCGACCTCATCTAGCTTTATTTTAAAAATATGATTGACGTGTAAAAGTGTTTGTACAGAAATAAAAATCATTTATCATTTATCACATTCAGGGTTGGCAGTCAAAAGGGCATTAAGCATCTTTAGAGTACGACAGTCTGGGGATTCGGCTCTCGTTACAGTTTTGGATGGCAGTTGCGCAAACAGATTTAGCCGGCGGCTCTGACGGTGTCCGATGTAGGTATTTGTCGGGCACAAATAATCGGCAGAAAAGGCAATGGAGCTCTGGGCAGTCGATACGTCCCCGTAAGGTCTGACAGGCTACCGTGAGCTGATCAAGGCCTCTTCTCGCCTACAAAGAGTTAAAACCCAACGTCCCTAAAACTGTAGTACTTTAGAAATTCCCGAAGCGTAGGTGTAACTGCAGTGCTTCCTCATTTCACCAGTTATGTTTGAGTCCCATTATGTAATAGAAGACGAGCCTATAGCCATTAACCGGGCACAAAATCAGACATCGAGTTTCTACTGATAATACTTATTACTCCAGACACCATACACAGTTAGTCATAGATACATTCATACATACATAGGTAACTATAATATGACATTATGTTTAATTGAACTGACTAAATAATTATTATGTACCACAACCTATATCTGATCTCAACAAAATATTTTTTTTATATTTACATAATTAATGTAAAAAATTATTAATTCAACATCAAAAAAGTGACTGTACTCCCTAATACAGTCATATTTTTGCTTAAAAAGAGGCTCCAATCATCAACTTGTCCTGATTTGGTTATGAAATAAAACATTTTTTTTTTAATCATTAGGAACGGTTCTTAAAGGGACCTGACCTGAAATCGCGGAAAAAATAATCAGCTGTTCCATACGTTTTGACGAGTTACGCAAACATACATAGATGTAGGGAACTGCAGATTTTTTTCACAAAATCATTCATAATTATGAGTACAATGGTCATTGTAGGTAGGTACTCATAACTATGAATAAATTTGTGAAAAAAATCTTCCTAAAATACTTAAGAGGTTTCAGGTTTTGTACTTAAAATGATAAAAAAAAAAAAAAAAAAAAATAAAATAAATATTGATAAATAAATATTGCTTGTTAATTTCTTTCCTAATTTTATTTTTATTTAAATAATTTTTTTTTTTTTTTGCTGCCATACAGGGTCCGTAATTGTACCTTACGTTTAAAAACATTATGGAATGCAATTAAAGATACGAATATGAGTATTACCAAATAACAATTTACCCTTCATCTATAGGAATCGAACTCAGAATTCAATTAGTACATTTCAATAGTAATATTATTAGTAGTAGCCTGTTATTATATAATATAGTGTCTCTCCATGTAAAATACTAGTATTCAGCTGCATCCGGGATACTTGAAGCCAACCCCAACATAGGAAAAGGCTAGGCAGATTGATTAATTACTAGTGCCCAAAAAGTGTCCAATTAAATCAATCAAAATTTAATTTCTATTCTACTGTGGAATAGAAATCGCTTGTCTACATTTCTCGGTAGAAAACTGTCAACTCTACACGGAAATCTCATTTTTGTGTCGACAAAACGCTTCTCTACGGTTCTTGTGCTAAGCCTACAATATAGCTTGTGCGGGAAAGTTATACGCGAATGAAATCAAAGGGGCAAACTCACCTACATTACCGCGAATACCTCACACTCGCGCCGTATGACACATACATAGTTACATCCATACAGTCACATGCCCGTTCACAGAATCGGCACCGAGATGTTTCATTGTTAAACACGAAGCGTGCTGAGCTCAGGTCTCAGGTATTAGTAACATCGTCATGATTTGCAAGGAATGTAAAATAAAATGAATTGTGAATTCTTGCTGAAGCTAACGTAACCAAAAACGTTTAAAATCTAGTCACAATTTCATGTAGGCGACAATCATCATCTGCCTAGCTTTTCCCAACTAAACTACTGAAAACTAAATAGGGCCCACCATGTTTTTTTGCTGTAACTTAAAATTGAACCTAAATATTTAGTTTTTATGAATATACAAGTTTCAAGTGATCATTCAGGAATAGTGTAAACACAAACAATTGAAACTTTTGTATATTTCGTTTAATAAAAACACAAAATAACAGTTTTTAGGAAAAAATACACAAAATAAAGGAAAACATAATCTTGTAAAGCACAACTAATGTGGGAAAAAATATGGTGCTTGTTAATTTTTAATAACGAGTGGGTCCTCCTCTGCTCCGTATGCACTCTCTGAGCCTATCTGGAACACTTTCAATCAAGTGAGTCACGTTTAATTCCGGTATTTCCTCCCAACAGACTTTCAGGGCGTTAATGAGCCTCCTGCTGACTGTTCACATCACTGTAATGTTCTTTCAGGCGTCTTTTGAGCTGATCCCATAAATGTTCGATGGGGTTGAGGTCGGGACTCATGGTTGGCCATGGCAAAATGGTGATATTGGCTTCAGAGAGTGCTCTTTGTGTAGCGCGAGCTGTGTGTGCGCGAGCATTGTCATGCATAAAGACAAAGTTATTGCCCACTCTTTGTGAAAATGGTATGACATGTGGCCGGATTACTTGCTCGATGTAACTGGCGGCGGTTACGGTACCTTCACTTAGAATTACCAGCTCTGTTTTGCCGTGTAAGCTAATTCCACCCAATACCATAACACTGGGACCCCCAAATGGGTCTGTTCCATGGACGCAAGGTTTAGAAAAACGTTCACCTTCTCTTCTCCACACGCGTATCCGTCTGTCGTCACTGTAAAACTTCACTTTACACTCGTCCGTAAAAAGCACATTCCTCCAGTTATCCATGGTCCATTCCAAATGTTCCCGGGCGTACCTTAAGCGTGCTGCACGATGAGCCCTCGTCAGTTTCAGTCGAATAGCACGTACTCTGGAGCGTTTTCCATCTTCGTGAAGCCGATTCCGAAAGGTTTGATCGCTGACTCTCGTCCCTGTGGTTTGCCGTAGTCGAGTTTGTAAGGTCCGAGCGGTTACAGTACGCTCCCGACGTGCGGTTAACCTTAGGTATCGGTCTACCTGGGCAGTTGTAGCCCTAACTCTTCCTGAGCCAGGTCTCCTAGCTACACTTCCGGTCTCCTGATACCGTTCCCAAACGTTTCGTATCGCTCGTCGCGATACACCGAGGTGTATAGCCACAGATCTCTGAGACTGTCCCTCTTGAAGCAAAGATACTGCTCTTGCAGCGGTTTGCATGTCCATAGGTCGGCGAGAACCAGGCATAGTGATCACAACTAACACAGGAACCAAACAAAATGGTTAAAAACGTGAGTGCTCCACAACAGCGTTTAGTGCAGACTGAAAACTTAAGTGACTGAGAATTTGTGCATTCGATGTTTTTTTCGAGTACTTTACTTTTTAGCTACCCTCTTGAAACCAATATGAATGGACTACTTAGATAAGTTTATTTAAACCAAAATAGTGACTGATTCGAGGTGGGTCCTATTTTGTTTTGAGTAGTTTATGTTGGAATCGGCTTCCAGTTTATGCAAAGGCCGCTGAATACCAGTATTTTACATGGAGCGACTGCCTATTTGACCTGCACAACCCAGTTATTGGGTAACACGATACCCTTAGTAAGACTGGATGTCAGACTTTCTGGCTTCTGACTACCTGTAACAACTGTCAAAGATTTACAAATGACAGCCGGGACCAACGGCTTAACGTTTTTTTCGTGGTACTGAGAGGTATCGATAGAAAATAGGTGGTCTCCCATCCATGAACCGACCGCAGTAGGCGTAGCTCAACCATCGGTCGTCTTGTGCGGCTGTTATTAATTAGCCACGAGCCCCTCATTCCACACATAATCAGCCTATAATGTTCCCACTGCTGGGACTCAGGCCTCTGTGAGAGGGAGTGGGCCGTAATCCACCACGCGGGCCCAGTGCGGGTTGGTAGATGTCACATGTCTTCGAAGTTTTCGTTCTAGGACATGCCTCACGATGTATTCCTTCACCGTTTTTAGAGCAGTGGTGATGAAATAATTCACACAAAGTAAAGCGCCTGTTTCGGGTTCGAACCTACAACCTACAAATCGTAAGTCGCGGCCGTTACCACTAGGCCACCACTGCTCAATGACTGTCAAAGATCTACAAATGACAGCCGGGACCAACGGCTTAACGTGTTTTTCGTGGTACTGAGAGGTCTTGATAGGAAATAGGTGGTCACCCATCCACGAACCGACCGCAGTAGGCGTAGCTCAACCATCGGTCGTCTTGTGCGGCTGTTATTAGCCATTAGCCACGAGCCCCTCATTCCGTATCCACCTTAATTTATAAATACCAAATTATCAATACCATATTCACCACTGGAACAGGCGCCAAGGCAATGATGTTCGATGTGTCCCGGAGAAAGAAGTACTTCAACTGTCTCGGATCCCACAACCACATAAATGTGAAATAGTTGTTATTCGTCCTTTTTTTCTAAATAAATCAAAAAAAGAACAGCAGAGAATGGTGCGTTTACATCAGTTCGGTTTGGCCGTAGTCGGCTGCAACTGTTTTCGGTCACCGACTACTGAAACTACAATTCGGTTGGCCGTATTTGATCGCAGCCCGTTTGCAGTAACTGACCTAGTATAAAAGTTGTTACAATTGGCAGTATTCAGTCATAAGTTCATAACCGACTTGTGGAAACTTTCTGTTGGGGAGCTCTTAAAACCGAATGTGACTAAATCATTCAGTCACCGACCTAATGTGAACAGGGGGGCAACCACCGCTTTATGCAGCAGTATTATTTTAATATTACGTCAGTGTGAGAAAGAGATGTAGCTATACAGGGGGTATAGCTCCATCTCTTCCCACTGTGAAGTAATATTAAAATAATACTGCTATAAGAGGCGGTGGTTGCCCCCCTGGCCATTTCGGTTAACGAATCTGGTTAAACCGATCAAAATCAAAATCAAAAGTCATTTATTCAAACTAGGCTGAAAATCAGCACTTTTCGAACGTCAGTTACATAAGACAGTCCCCCAAAAATGCCCGCCCGTCACCACTTCCTAGTGCTTTAGCTGGGAAGAAGAAGTGGTGGAACAAACTCCCCAGCAGCACGTCTGTCTGTTTAGTTATATAAACTTGATTTTATACAAATCTTATGCAAAGTAATTAACATTACGAAACACAAAACATTGGATTAAATTACACACTTGCCATACGTTAGCTAGCACGCGCCAGTATACCAACAAAACAATGAACAAACTGTACTCAAGCAGATAAAAATTTCAACATAAAAAAAAACGTAAATAGAACTTAATACCTAAATAAAAGCCTCCAGGCATAAAGGGCATGGATCGACCTACCTAACCATCCGACCTATGTGAACAGGCCAATTCGGTCTACAAATTTGGTTAAACCGAATGCGGGTGACGCATTTGGTCACCGACCTAATGTGAACCGGCCAATTCGGTCAACGAATCCGGTTAAACCGAATGCGGGTGACGCATTCGGTCACCGACTTAATGTAGGTAAACGCGACTTAAGGTAAACCATAATTGGCACTTTCTTTCACTTTATAGCAAACAAGCCGACGTTGACGGCTTACCTGATAGTAAGCGGTCACCACCGCCTATGGCTTCCTGCAAAACCAGAGGTATCGGAGATGTGATGTCGTCCCAGAAATGAAGCTGATGATGATATTCCATGTGCCTGTAATTACACAGGTCATACATACCACAACTTCCACTTCATCCATTAACTTGGAACAAAGCAACGCTGCTTGACATTAAAACAAACTAAGGGTCACTACACACTTGTTCGGGTCGGCACATTCGATTCGGTAGTATTTCTTAAACAACAAAGCAGACCAGCACCCTTATTACGTAGCACACTATCAGTCACAATCTGAATAATTTTGAAGGATATTGCTAATCCATTGCTTCGTATGTTCGAAAAATTTGTCGCCTCAACAACGTAAATAGCACAATGAATGTTGTTGAACTGTCAAAATGGAAAACCCATTGCTACGGATAGTGTATTACGTAATTACCCCGCTGAATAAATTACTACACAATTTCGGCTTTCATTCAGTAAACTCCGTTCATCATCCTGAATCATGTTCAAGTCGGCTCGGCACAATTCGAGCTAAACCGAGCGGCTTTTTCCCGAACATATATTTCTACATTTTATATTAGATTTTGCCGCCCGACTGTGCCAAATCATGCCGACCCGAACAAGTGTGAATCATGGCTTAGATAGTAGGACTTTTTTGGACATTGTCTTGACCGCTAAAGTAATGTCACTGTCAATTAACTAAACAAAACAATGGAAAATATTAAAACCATATTTTGCAGTCATGACTAAAGTTATTAGTCAACTAACTAAGAAAGAAAAACAAAGAAAGAAAAATTGTTTATTGTTTAAACGCACATTACAAAAATTAACGTAAAATACACAAATATACAAAGTAGCCTCGTAATTAAGCCATTTATGTTTGACAATCCTGTCGATTACGTAATATTTACTCTGTGTTGCGACACTGGCAGATGACAACGACAACTTACAATCAAAACAAAAACAGAATGCCGATTGCAGAGTGGGGAAATAACTACTTTTATAACAAATAAACAACTATAACCAGAACAATTAAACAGTGCGTCGCATCTGTGCAAGAAAAGGTCCTTGCTCAGCGAAATGCTGTGACTAAGTAGGACATAATTATGAATGTAGATCAGTTAAAACCACAGACCTACGTGCAAATGTATATTAATGAATTGGAAAATACTGACTGAGTCATGTCAGGGCTTGTCATTCATTGTTTTAATTCCTGTTAGCATAAAAATACCTATTTGTAAGTAGGTATAGTCGATGGACCTGTCTGGGCAGTGGTGGCCTAGTGGTAACGGGCGCGACTTACGAGTTGTAGGTCGTTCGAACCCAGACAGGCGCTTTATTTTGTGTAAATTATTTCATCACCACTGCTTTCAAAAGGGTGAAGGAAAACATCGTGAGGAAACCGGCATGTCCTAGAACCAAAAATTCGGAGACACGTGAGATCTACCAACCTGCACTGGGCCCGCGTGGTGGATTACGGCATACTCTCCCTCTCACAGAGAGGAGGTCTATGTCCATTGTCCATGCAGTGGGCATTATAGGCTGATTATGTTGTATAGTCGATGGCGTAGCAGGTGGTGTTCTGTAGTTTCTGCCTACCCCCGTGGGAAGAAGGCGTGAGTTTATTTATGTATGTGTAGTCGATATCGTAATTGACAATAATCTATACACAAATAAATAAAATTGAAGTGTAAACGTTTGTAATGTCAAAATAACAGCTTTTACTAAATGCGGTATCTACATATAGGTATCTAATAAAAAAATATTTTGAAAATTTTTGCCTTTTTGTAGGCTAGAGGAGTAACGTTGGCTACTTTGAATTTAGAAAAAGCCACGCGGGTGAAGCCGTGGGCATCAGCTAGTTGAAAATCCAGTGCGCCATAAAAAATCGTCACGTTAAGGCTCCCGCAGACAGACGCGTAGCGCTGAGGCGTCGCGTCTGTCGGCGAGAGCCTTTAAAAATCGTATGTGCGCATATACATTGACGTAACGCCATTAGATAAGGTTCAATGCAATCAGTATTGAATGTTTATCAACAATTTACCTTTTAATAGAATAAAAAGAATCGCCCCCGGGTGGGCTCGAACCACCAACCTTTCGGTTAACAGCCGAACGCGCTAGCCATTGCGCCACGGAGGCTATGAGAATGACATCGAAAATATAGGTCAATTTCTTCCTTCACGATAACCGAATAAAACTTGGCTTAATTATTAATTTAAATATTAATTATATAAGTAGATATAACAGATAACATCACGCCTTGTTTCCCCGAAGGGTGGGGCAGAGGTGTACCTGTAGTACACCCACATTTCGCCAGTTATGTTTAAGTCCCATGTAATAGGGGGCGAGCCTATTGCCATCAACTGGACACAAATCCAGACTCCGGTCTGCTACTGAGACATTCCAGATAGAAAAAGCCGGCCATGTGCGTGTCGGACCACGCACAATGAAGGGTCCGTATTTGAAAAGTTGGAATGAATTTATCCCAAAAACAAACTTAACTTAATAATTGAAAAACATGTTCTCCCATACATCGATATATGCCACGGTCAATTCTCCAACTGCAAATTTAAGTTGGTCGACTATAACTCGTTAACTTGTAAAGCCCACTTAGCTGTGATAGTTTTTCTTTTAATTTCATTATATGTACTACTGCCATGGATTTTTTCACATCTCCATAACCATTTAGCTGGCAGGAGGGATGGGGGGGACACTTGACCCTAACAAAAATTAGCACTTTAATGCTTAATATTACGCAAACGGATCCTTAAATCGAACAGTGGTATTCACAAACCCGTAATATTTTTGAACGGCCTATCCAACGATACCCCACAATACGGTATAGACGAGAAAAAAAATATCATCCCCACGTTACGTGAAAGGGAGGTACCGTAAAAAAAAAAATTTTGTCAAGATTTTATTTTAGCAATTCATCGGCGTTATATTAATAACGCCGATGAATTGCTGAAATAAAACCTTGAAAAAAATTTTGTGTCATGTATACCTATGCCAAATTACAGCTTTCTAGTACTAAGCTTCTTTGAGCTACAGTGGGGACCGACAGACAGACAGACGGACAGACGGAGATGGTGAAACTGTAAGGATTCCCTGTTTACTACATAGATAGAACAACATACATATAATACTCTTTATTATATAATATAATAACAGCCGCACGGGTCGATCGATCAGGTTAAGCTACGCTTGCCGCGGTTCGTCCGTGGATGGGTGACCATCTTTACATACCAAGACCCCTCCGTGGCTCGGAAAGCACGTTAAGTCGTTGGTCCCGGCTGTGATTTGTAGATCTTTGACAGTCGTTACGGGTCGTCAGAAGCTCGAAGGTCTGACAACCAGTCTTACCAAGGGGTATCGTGTTACCCAGTAAATGGGTTGTGGAGGTCAGATAGGCAGTCGCTCCATGTAAAATACTGGTATTCAGCTGTATTCGGTAAGACTGGAAGCCGACCCCAACATAGTTGGAAAAAGGCAGGCAGATGATGACATTATGAACTGTCGAAAAATTGTGAACAACTGACCAATTACAACTTAACGCATTATTATTCGATAGTTTATAATCTCCATGGGAAACCTACAAATTGAGAACTTGTAGCAAATTTGCTTGCGGTGTGACGCACCTTGCGCTAATACTAAATAGTCTGCCTAGCTGCGAGCAACTTGGAAGAACCGCTCGCTTCGCTCGCTCGGCTCGCGCGCTGTTGGTCACAGTTCTAAACTAACCTAACCCATTTCACCCGGTTCACATTTTTCGACAGTTTATAATCTAACGGATATAATACCGATGGATTATAAACTAACCGTTCCAGGAAAACATCGTGAGGAAACCGGCATGTCCTAGTACCAAAAATTCGAAGACGTGTGACATCTATCAACCCGCACTGGGCCTGCGTGGTGGATTACGGCCCACTCCCTCTCGAAGAGGAGGCCTGTGTCCCAGCAGTGGGAACATTATAGGCTGATTATAGTAGCACGGCAGCCCATACGGCACTGATGGCGTAGGATATACCTATCATCATATTTTGGCGACAGACATATCCCTTATTTTTACTTGGTTGCCCACAATCACACCTCCATCTGTGAATAGTCTGAGCTGAGTACTAGATACTTGACAACACCCAAGAATTACATGCAATATACCAAAAACAGAGACCAGTGGTAGCTCAGTGGTAACGGCCGCGACTTACGAGTTGTACGTCGTAGGCAGGTAATTGTTTCATCATCACTGCTCTCAAAAATAGGAAGGCATATTGTGACATCTACCGATCCTCACTGGGCCCGCGTGGTAGATTACAGTCCACTCCCTCTCGAAGAGGGGGCCTGTGTCCCAGTAGTGGGAACATTATAGGCTGGATTATATATACCAAAAACAATAAGCCAGTCTGCACTTCGCAAAACCAACCAGCGCATGTACCCGCTTAGAATTCCAACGGCCTCTAGCAATAACAATAATCCATTCACACACACAGTCCGACATGGCATAAGATCAAACTCAAACTCAAAGCATTTATTTCAAATAAACCAATTACAGGCACTTTTGAATTGTCAAGGGTTCGGTCAGTCAGTCAGAAAGATGAAGCTAGTTGCCCATTCCAAAGCGTAGTAGGTACCTATGGAGAAGAACGGGCAAGAAACTCCACGGACACTCTTTAAATCAACGTATTATGGTTACAAAATATTGTTTACATCATTCATTTTGAAATTATACATGTGAGAACGATGCAAAACGTAAAAGCGTCCGTAATGAAAATATTACAACAAAAACAAAAGCAATTCAAAAATTAAAGTTAAAATAAGCCGTGGCAGCTAAGAGATGACCATGCAATGATGATGATCGTGCAATAGGTGACCACTGAAAATCAGCGCTTTCCTGTGGATCCCCCATAGCACAACATTATGCTAAGTGGAAGCCTTCTTGTCATAGTCACGACGTGCAGCAGCCATATATTTGTGTTTAGTGCTCGTGATTTCTGTGACAAATAAACTTTTTTTTCTTTATTTATTTCTTTCTTTCAATGGCAGCGTTGCTTTAGAAAGAACCATTGTCAGTTAAAATTTTACTCAGCAACATAAAGCTTGATGATACAAATAAAACCACTTTTCCGCACATAGCAACATTACGACGGAAAAATAAAGCAATAATAAGTAAAAAAAACGCCATTTTATGACCAAGACATGTGTCATAAAAATACCTAGTACATATAAAAATATAGTGTGTATTATGTACCTAGTAATAAAACTTGCTATTGTAAGATTTTAACATTAACTTGGTTGTATGTTTCAGGTCCTTATAGACGCTAGTGTCTACAACCTGAGACAAATCTGACCAAGATTATATTGGGACTTTAAAAGACTGTGACCTCTGAGTTTGTTTCGGCCTTTCTTCTCAGAGTAGTCAGATAGGAAACGCCGACCTCATCTAGTTTTAAAATAATGATGGACGTGTAACCCTATTATTTATAATCTAAACTGCATCGTCGGTCTAGTGGTCACAAACGCTACTGCTAAGCATGGGGTCCTGGGTTCGATTCCCAGGTCGGGCAAAGTGTTATGGGGTTTTCTATTTGGAATTTTATAGTTTATAGTTTGGATTTTAACATATCTGGCGAAATTAACAGCATTCACAAATCTCCTGGTCCATCATTGATCATTCAGCTCTGCCAATGGCCACATTCACTCAAACTATTTTAATTATTATTAACTAGTTTAATTATTATTATGAATCCGATAAATTAATGATAACAATAAAGTCCAACAAACACGAAAGAGGTGAATTATTATTTTATTAATACACTTAAAAAAACAATCACATTAAGCGCGTCTCCTTTTTAAGGAAATTTCTCGGCGACTGATCGACGCTTCACGTGACCAGAAGGCTGGCTCGTTCTTTGGCCATAGAATTAGCATTGCCTTTCAACGTGGCAATGCTGCTAGTCTTCTGGACACGTTTCCGGATGACAGCGATGCGGACGAGTACTTCGACGCCTTTTGTTTTTTGTATTTATTTGTATATCTAGTTACTAATTTAATTTAGTACCTAGTGTAAATGGTTAGTAGCATCAATATTTTATATAATCTAGGTTATATTAGTTTTAAAGTTATGTAACTTACCGATCATTCAAAGTAACGTCTTGGGTACTACAGCAAGCTGATGAATGAAAAAAAATCATATCAATCAATTTTCATGCTGTAATCACAGAAAACCATAACCGATGGTTGTCAACAAAATTGTGAGAAGATACTAGCTAAATGGGTCATACCGACAGTCGTGAACGAAACTCGGTACACCACAGATAATTTGTGAGACAAACCATTATAAAATGCTCGTGCGTTCCCAAAAATTCAATTTAAGAAATTAGTCAACTCGTGACTACCTTCAAACGGCGCGGCGGAACACATTCTGTCCAATCAGCGGCCCGTGACGTAGTTCTTTTTTTTAATTTGAAATCGAACGCGACCCGTCACGATGTCAGATTCACACGGGTCAGACGTCATAGGTTCATTGTCACGAACGGTCGAAGGAGGTCGAACGCTTTTGTCTAAAACATTTTTTTTTAAGTATTCGACGAAATGAAAATTCTTTGGAGCGTTCCAAATTATCTTCGAAGGGACACTCGAATCTCGATGTTTCGTTGTTTTTGTTATTTTGTCTTGGCATTTTTTCTTTGATAGGTAGTGTTTTCTCAAGGGTTGATTGAAGCTGTTAGCAGTAAAGAGTTGAATTTACATTATTTACATTTTGACATTGATGACTTTTCCAATGGTTTCCATAATCTAAGTACTAACTGTTGTTGCTAAAAGCTTTCTTTATTCCTATTGAAAACGAAGCGTACACACGTACCGTATCTAGTAAAAACGTATCTCTTTATCATTTTATCTTGCACTTAAATTATAATAGGGAAATGATGCGTACTTCTCAAGTGGGTACATTTATTAGTAAATGGTACTTATGATAATGTCAGTTGTATGTCCTTACGGCAATGTCAGCTTTTCATTTTTCTGAACAAAATTTTACATCAGATGTTAAAATTCATGGTCTTCCTTTTATTTGTGACACTATGTTATTTAGCAAAAAATAATCCTTATGATGAAGCCTTTCGATCGGTGTGATAAAACTACAGGGTGATTATTTTTCTCGTGTAACGGGTTCGATTTCCGGTTCAACCATATAATTATTTAAATATCTATGAATGCAGTTTAAATTGTTTTTTAAATTCAAATAATGTCTTCATTTCAGTAAAATGTTCCATCTACAATATTCAAGGTACTTTCCCTCCGTGTGGCATATCCGTGGGACGCCCTGTATATTAAAGTTTAGTATGAAATAATCATACTGGCTATATGAAAAAATAATGCTATAGTGCGTTCACTACCTCGACGCGTGACGCGATTTATAGCACTGAATTATGCAGTCTGCGTCATAAGAGTTCAAAATGGCGACTGACAGATCAGAACTACCAATGACTGCAAAATTCAGTGCTACCAATTGAGTCACGCGTCAAGTTATAGTGAACGGACAGTATACTCAATATATTTTACTATGACGTGTGTAACAATTTCATTGATTTTTTTCTGAGCTTATAAATATATTTCTTCCATCCATATTTTAATAACTATCTATTATTAGAGAGTATATTAGAGATTGCGTACTGACATAGCATTGGCAGAAACAGAATATCAACAAATTAAAATCTACATATCTGCATGCACTAGTCACCGTCTTACAGCCATTTTGATGATAAATTGGGAAACTGCGAGTCTACGAATTACGTTATGCTGCCACACATTCTAACGTTAGACCGCCGTATGTCTTAGTTTAAGGCCGAATATTGTAACATAATATTCTAGCCTAGAGGCGAAGATTTGCTAAAGTCTGTTTTTTTTAATCTCGGAGACTAGTTTGACAGGTGCAAATGTCAAACTCCATATTGAAAAACCAAACAACAATAATTTGAAATGTCAAATTAGTCTCTGGGATTAAAAAACGAACTTCAGTACGGGCTTTTGGAGTAAGATTTATAAAAAAAATAAAAACCTGTTCCAAATTCAAATAAATAAGCCTAGGGTGCTACTTGTCTTACGGTGAAGGACAATATAGTTAGGATACTGCGGGATAGTTCCGTAACGCATTTAAAATGACAGTTGATCGTAATGGGTTATTTACGTGGTTGAGCAGACAAATTTTTCAAATCTATGAACCAATGGATTGCAATGTCCTTCAAAACTCTCCAATTGTGATTCGAAGTACTGGACGCAATGGTATGAAATCACTAACAAGCACTGAGCAAGCGTGGTGATCAATCGCGCAGTGAGCAAGCGTGGTGATCAAACAAGCAGTGAGCAAGCGGGGTGATCAATCGCGCAGTGAGCAAGCGTGATGATCACACAAGCAGTGAGCAAGCGTGGTGATCAAACAAGCAGTGAGCAAGCATGGTGATCAAACAAGCAGTGAGCAAGCGGGGTGATCAATCGCGCAGTGAGCAAGCGTGATGATCACACAAGCAGTGAGCAAGCGTGGTGATCAAACAAGCAGTGAGCAAGCGTGGTGATCAATGATCGTTCTCTGAATGAGAAAAGGCATTTGTTTTTACATTGAGATAATTAGAGACCAGCAAGCAATATTATGCATTTGTACAGTGGTGGATTAAGGAAGCGCGGGGCCCGTAGCAAATTCTATCGTGGGGCCTTTGGTCAGCTACCGGTGAAGCATTGAAGTATGAAGTGGTAAACAAAAAATGGGTAAAAAACTTTGGTAAATGATTAGTAAATTATAATAAAAATAATGTAGACTAAGTCTTACAAATAAATTGAGCCATTTCAATTCTGTTACACATCCATACTGAGTGTCTAGTAAGGGTGCTCGCGTACTTTTTGTAGAGCCGATCGATTATCGGGCCGATTTAAATTCTATGCATTTATATGAGCGACTTTTTGTAGAACTTGTGCGGTTACCTATGCAATTCTGTTTTATTTTCGCGAACGAAATGATCGGTTACCGATTGTCTGACGTGGATTGTCTTAGTCGGATAAGGTGGTACGTTTTTGTGACATCAAATAAATTCAATATACCACGTCTTAATAAGTTTTAGTTTAAGTTGGTTTGGTTAAGTGGGGCCCCTTTTGCGCGGGGCTCATAGCAATAGCTACTCTTGCTACGTGTTTAATCCGGCACTGCATTTGCAGGTACAAACTTGTAACAATTATAGAAATCCCCTAATACAGTTCGCTGTCCATAAGGGAGGCTCGTGTCCGGTTTATAGGGTTAATGCATAATATTGCAATAAATGTCACAATTTATCACATAATCGTGAGAGGGTTAGATGTGTAATGTCATTCACCCCCGATTGCCCAAGAACGGAGTTAGGGGCAAGGGTTATTACCATTTACCGGGCACCAAAATTATAGGTGACAAGCAATGATATTGATTAATAATTAAAAAGCGGTAGACCTACGCAATATTAAATTTTCGGTACACTGACCCAGACATAAATAAAGTAATATTTTTAGGTGGATCCGCAGTGGTAGCTCGTGATTTTAAAATTTTCTTACGTTTTTTTGCAATTTGCTGGTCAGTGTCAGAATGGGTCTTGATCAAAATATACACATAAACTCACGCCTTCTTCCCATGAGGGTAGGCAGAAACTATAGAACGCCACCAGCAGGCTTAGCATGACACTCTCTATTTCTTCGAAGAATAGACACGGCTCTTTCTATACAAAGTGACATTTCGTTTCTCAGTTTTGACATCTCACCGTAGAAATCCTTCTACAATCTGTCATCTTGTCTTTCGTTTCTAACGATCTTTGTCTAGGTCCTTCTTTATGTAGAAGGATTTCTACGGTGGGATGTCAAAAAAGGAGAAACGAAATGTCACTTTGTATGGAAAGAGCCGTGTCTATTCTTCGAAGAAATAGAGAGTGTCATGCTAAGCCTGCTCCTACGCTCTTTACATACTCCTTTTGCATCGTTTACGTTCATACATCTGGTCATACACGCACGCCGGTTGCGAGTACTACGCACCTGACCTTTTTCAAGTACATCATTAATGAGTTCACTATAATATGTCTTTCTGGGGCGTCCCCTCCCAGCATTTCCTCTCACATCTGCCTTGTAAATATCTTTTGTTAGTCGTCAAACCATCTAAGCATACTCTTTTCAATTTTTGTCACTACATCTTCCTTTAAACCGCACCGTTGCCTTATCACTTCATTTTTCAGCCTATCATTTATAGTCACACCACACATGCTTCGCAAGGAACGCATTTCCACAGCATTTACTCTACTTTCACGCTTCTTTTGCCACACCCAACATTCACTTCCATACATAAGTATAGGCACCAGCACACCATTATGAACAGCCAGTCGAGCCTCTTTGGGCATCAACTGGTTGATCAAAATATGATTTGCGACAATTGTGTATTTACAGAAAAAATAATTAATCAATCTCTCTTAGTTTGATTTGTTCCATAAGAACAAAAGAGAGATGTATTAATGATTCTAATGTTTATGATTCTGTAAATATATTTGTTAAGGTCGCGAATCATATTTATATTGATCAAGACACAACCTGACACTGACCTGCAAATTGCAAAAAACTTAAGTAAATTTTAATTTCGCGGACTACCACTGCGGATCCACCTTAAGACGCTGACAACACCTAAACCGCGGTCACTGTCAGATTGCATAGAAAAGAAAGAGATGCGCGATGACACAACGCTTGTTATTTATTGCAAAATATGAAGCAATTATCTATTTACTCAAAATTGAGTTGAGTAATCGAAAATAAAAAACAACCAAGTTCTGCATTTAAATATTTATTATTAGTTATTAATTAAATACGTAACGTATGTTGATATTTAATGCAGATATTTTGGATTAGAACTCAAGGTAAGAGGTTAGTTTAACATTAGTTTGTATCGAGATTTTTTTTCAAAACATGTTTTGGTAACAACCAAGTTCTGGGAAATATGTTCAAAATTAACATATATTTTTTCCGCTACCACAAACTATACAGATTTGGCAATAATTTTTCTTAAGAGAAGCCTATTTTGTTCAAATTGTGTCTTGTCAGCTCCTTAATGATGACAAACTATTTGAGCAGCCCCGTTAGTATCATGGTGGTCAAAGTCGGGCAGTGTTATTGGGTATTTCCATTAAAAATTTAGTAACAGCCCGGAGTTTGGAAGATGGCGGTGTGATTCCCCCGTGCCTCGGAAAGCACGTTAAGCCGTTGGCCCTGCGTCTAATCGCTCTTTGGTCGTGTCGAATTGCCGTCCCATCGGAATATGAGGGTGAGGGAAGAGAGAGTACATCTGTGTCTGCGCACACACTTGTGCAATGTAATATCTCCCGCGCCGAAGGCTGGTCTCCGCGGAGATTGGTCGCCAATACCTAAATTCAGTCTGGAGGAGTATATATTAGGTAACAGATAGAAGTAGATCCTGCCCGTTATTATATACGGTGCCGAAACGTGGACACTGACAGTCGGGCTGGTCCACAAATTAAAGGTCGCTCAGCACGCCATGGAGCGGGCTATGCTCGGAGTTTCTTTGAAGGATAAGATCAGAAATGAAGTTATCCGAAAGAGAACCGGAGTTACCGACATAGCCTGCAGAGTCAGCAAGCTGAAGTGGCAGTGGGCTGGCCATGTGTGTCGAAGGACCGATGGCCGGTGGAGCAAACGAGTCTTGGAGTGGAGACCGCGTATCGGCAAGCGTAGTGTGGGACGCCCCCCAGCTAGATGGACCGATGACCTTAAAAAGGTGGCTGGGACAGACTGGATGCGGAAGGCGGAGGACAGGGTGTTGTGGCGCAGTCTGGGAGAAGCCTATGTCCAGCAGTGGACTGCTATAATAATAATAATAATACCATTTATTTCAGGCGTCACAGGCCCATAGAAAAAATACCTTAACCTAAAAACATACATATTTTAATATACTTGAAAAGTATGGTAATAAATAGCCTAAAACTATGTTAGTAGCACTTCACTTCACTAGCTTGTACTTGTGCTGTCTTGTGGCACTTGTCCGCGGAAGCGACGGAACACCACGTCCTGCGGCCAAAAGTCCTCTTCCATGACGACGGACAGATAACAATTCGGTACTCGCACCACAAACGCCTTGAAGTTGACGTTGCGGTGTGACTCCAGCAACTGCACCCTCGGCGAGTACCTGGTCTTCTGGCGCACGTACTCCACGATGTCCTCCGCCTTAGTGGTGTAGTGTAGGCGGGAGATGTACACCGGTGTGTTCGGCTTTGCGGCACGCAAGCTAATTTCTGGTTGTGTAGGTGCTTTGCCACATCGGTTCTTGATTGGTCGCGATCGGCGCTTCCTCTGCACTGTCACGAAACCTTCAGCATCTGGTCTGTTCGGCGCTTTTTCTGGCATAAGCAGCATACTTGAAGCGCCTGGGGCACTCGCGGTAACGCTAGCGAAATCCTTTTGTAAAGGTTTCGCCAGGGCTGCAGACATTGGCAGCGGGACGGGGCGAGGAGTTCGGGCAGCGTTGCATGGAGGAGCTGCGGTGACGGGCGCTGGGCTGCGGGGTACGCGGTGGGAACGTTCCGCAAGCTCAGCAAACGACGGATGCGCTGGCGACAAAACTGCTGACGCGGAAATCGACGGCGATATATCGAGGCCAGCTCCGTGACACATGTTTACGTTTGACGCATCGACTGTTGACCTAGTTACCGCTACACTGTTGCGCAACTCGCAAAATTCCTTTCGCAAATCAGCGACAGTGTTTTGGGAAGCATCTAATTTCGCCAGAACATCCGTGAGGCGGGCCTTCAGAAAGACAATATCCTTCAGAAGGCTCGTTACATCAACGTGGTCGAAGGTGACGGGAGGAAGCTTGTGTAGCTCCTTCGCCACAAACGTCGGCACGTCGTCCGGGTCGGTCTCCTTGTGATAATGTCTTGCAGGCTTCTCTTAGTCCCGTCACGCTGGCGGGACACCATCTGGTCGCGCTTGTTAAGCACACTGAACAGCAACAGCGTGGCAGCAGCTATGTCATCTTCGCTGAAGTTCGTTGCGCAGATCTGGACAGCGGACACCTCGTCCATCACATCCAACTTCTGCTGCAGGAACGCCAGCAGCTCATTCGGCACAAGTTCATTGCTCATGGCAAATAAATTACGAGCGACAACTTTCGCCGCGCTAGTCAATACACAGAATATGCAAACACGACCGCATTGGAACGCAGCACAAGCGAGACTGAAGGCTATAGGCTGAGTTGATTGATTGATTGAGATAGAAGTAGGCATGTCGCAACTGTCGGGAGTGAACAAGAGACAAGCATTTTGTTCCTACATAGCACGCTGCCGCTGTCGCCAGCGCCGCCGGTCCTCAGCATATTTATTCACAGTCATTCGACAGACTCCCAAGTCGAAAATGACACATTATCGGTAACCTGATTTGCCTAGTCCCCGACTGCAAATAACTGTTGGAAGAATGGCGGTCTTCTATTTGGTTTAGACTGTCAACATTTTCGGGTTTCGGATTTGTGAACGGCGGACTCCTTCAATAACATTGATTGATTTATAAGTAACTTATAAAAAGCTACCTACTGAATCTATAAATTGTCTCAAATTGTAATACCTACACGTAAAACTTATCTCTTGGTTAATAATTTGTAACTTTAAAATATGATCTCTCATTCAATAAGTGTTTATAATAATATTACTTATAAATATTATATAACGTAACGTGTTATCTAAACGTAGGTAATAGTATTTAAAGAAAATAGCTACCGTTATAGTTATTGACTTTTTATGCAAATGTCGTTATTCAGTTTTCATGTATAACTATATTTGAATTTTTAGCTTTCTACGGCTTCGATTTTTTGTATCTAACAATATTATTTGCTGTGCTCCGACAGTTTACAACGGCTCTTAGCTCTAAGCCTTTTGTTAACATCTTGTCTTACCTTGTGGAACGCAAATATATGAATATAATATATGTATGACCGTTTGGGCAAAGAAACGTATCGAATGGTTGTGAATAGCTTCCAGGTTTGCTAACTAGCCAAGTTTTAACGTGCCACTTGCGAAACGTGTATAACCTCTTAGGTATGTCTTTTTCGCTTCGGCCCGCGTCTAAGTCCGCAGATATTTATTGTTTTACATAAAAATATCTATAACACCCGGTGATACTGTAGCTTCCCATTAAAGAAAGAATCCCGTGAAAGAATTTTCGGAATCGGATCACAAGTTTCAAAGATTACCTCCTACATGCAAACTTATAAATCGCACGCTTAATAGAATATTGGCTTAACTCAAAAATTAGATTCCTGGGAAATTGCCGTTAAATGTTTTGCAATTGGAGTTTAGTCGGCTTATTAGCCAATATAATAAATATGTAACTTACGGTTCAATATAATACCTACTTATCAAAAACCTTTGGTTAAAGCTGTGTAAAAAAAATTACAGAATTCTTAACTAGTCAGTATTCTATTAAGCGTGCGAAATATTATATTATAACAAGAAATAAAATGAAATAGAAATTGTTTATTGAAATAGTTGATTTATATAGATATTTACAAAATAAGGCCTTAAACTAGAGATCCTTAATCTCTATAATAATATTTGGATTCTACCTGAACCTGTATCTCAGGTATCTCACTCAAGTGCTTATAGTTAAGTGTTATTCTAACAAATAGTAAATGATTTAAATACTATAAATTATGGTTCTATACAAATTAAGAAAAATAGTATGCTACTTTTTTGTATCATCGTAAGACATTTTTGCTACGATGTTCTATTATGATTTTTGCAATGTGACGTTTCTAATAATGCCTTTACATTATTATTTAGAAAATTTTGCCATGTCAACAGAAAGTAAAGATTGCATGTTTATATAAGATGCGATTTGTAAAAACTAAAACCGTTTTTATGAGTAAATGGCAATATTAGAGTAAGTACAAGCTGTTGTTTTGAACCTGCAAAACATTTCAGGTTGTTATGAAACTCGTAAATAATCGTATAACAATACGATACCAAGTCAATAATCAATAATACTTTTTATTTTAGATTTTTAAATTTTATCTTTTCTTTTTTTTTTGTTGATTCGTGTCGAGAATCACTAACATAATTAACTCCTAAAATGTTTTGCAGGTCCAAAACAACACCTTGTATAAAAAGACTTATAGAAAACCATTGGTGCTTTTACGCGACCTCAGTATAATCTAGAATTTATGTATCTTGTCTCAGCAATTTTCTTTGCTGGGCATTCTTGATTGCCTGTTTTGTTGTTGCTCGGTTTTTTTACATTACAAGCATGTTGCACAATATGACTGTTCAGCATGTTTAGTGCACTCGTTTGCCTGGTGACCTTGTTCTCCACAATGCACACATGTATAGGTAGACTCCCGGCAAGTCTTTGCAGCATGGCCATGCTGTTGACATTTAAAGCACCTGGTCACAAGTGTGAAGTCCCGCACTGGACGGGATGCCCAATTAATGAACACTCGATTTTGGTTTATAAGCGCCTTTTTTATGCTAGCAGTTACTTCAAAAATATAGTTGCACGTTGGTCCCTCTTTTTTACCTGACTTGTGACTTAAATTTATAGAATGCAACAAAGAGTCACGGGTCAAAATAGGCAGGTTGCCGGCTACATTCTGCTCATAGATGCAATCATAAACTTCTTTATTTTATTTGTTTTTATTTTATACTTTATTTCCTAAAACGGTCGGTACTCCTATAACTTTAATTCTTGGTCTTCTCTTATGGGGCTCTTCCACTTTAAGGCCGGAATTACTTAGCTGTGATGATTTCCTAAGTTTTTCAATATCGTCTTTGAACTCCGTGCTGATTATGACGCCTCCGTATTTTGTTTTGCGCAATCCTCTAACGCGCAATTTCATTTGTTCAGGGCATAGCATTTTTTGGACAAGAGATTTAGTGTCGTCACTAGATTTTAATTTATCCGATGGATAAATTGCTATAGAGCTGACATTATTGGGGCGCAAGTAACTATTGTTGTTGGGTTTTACCATGTCAGCGAAAGAAACTTTTTCTGCCATCGTTGGTTTAGCGCAGTTTTCTTGAATGCTAGCTTGTATTGTTTTCTGGAAATTTTCGAGGCAATCTGGGAGGTCACCTTTTTCTTTCAACGCTAGTTTAAAGTTTTGTATTTCTTGGGCCTTTAAGTTTAAGTCCTGGTAGTAAACTGCCATTTGAGAAACGCCATGTAATAAAATTTGAAATAAAATAAAAAAAATTATGTAATAAAGATTATTATTATTATTATTTGAGGTTTGCTGGCAGGGTTGCTTGGTGGTGGGTTATTCCGAGGGCTATTTCCAGTATTTGACATACTTAATTCTTAAATGTTTCTCATAAATATTCAGTAAAGTAAATCACAAACTTAGCAGAAAAATGTACAACACAGGCAGTGAAAGGAACACGGGTGGGTTTTATTCAGTAAGAGTCTGACACACCCTCCCGCTCCGCCCAGAGCGGGAGAAGTTATTTGATAATTTCCCACCCAAAAAAAAAAAAGATATGGAGATTTTTGTTGGTACATCACGTAACTTTACGCTTTGGAAGAGTGAAGTATCCTAACATAGGCAATTTTTGTCGAAATGGTCACTTCAACCACTAGATGTAGTACATAACTTGTGAAAGAAAATAAATTATTTGTATTTGTAATTATGTATTTGGATTTGTATCTCTACCTGCACTCAATGTCTAAGTGACTTGACTGTCCCATCGGTTTTGACGTCCCAAACGCGACTACTGAGCATAGGGTCCGAGGTTCAAACCCCAAGTTAAAGCTCCCGCAGACAGGCGTGACGCGACTCTAGTAGAGCATTTTATGAAAACTTCATGGAAATTGTTCTACCAGAATCGCGTCGCACCATTGCGTCGCGCCAGTCTGCAGGAGCCTTTAGTCTTATTAGATTATTCATTACGTAATCCTCAGCAACATCTGCTTCCTCATTTAACAATCATACTTAATTCATTATCCAAACACATTATCAAATTCAAAATCTAGAATCAAGATTATCTACCCCTTTACAGACAAATACTTTTTTGAATAATTTCTACGTACCCCCGTATTTATGATAAATCAATTACATATACACACATACACCTGTCAGTCAGGGGTACTCAATAAAGGGTTGTTATCAGATCCTGTACCCTTGTGTCACCCCTGACAGTTGTAGCGAATTAATTTATCTTTTAACAAGATGTGTGTAAAATTTTATATGAAGGGTCACTTTGTTAGGGTTGGTACGGACGAGTTTTTGGGTTGATTATTTAATAGGGTCTTATATCCATTTTTGAAAAGTGTCTTAATTAAATTCTATAGTGGCCGCAAAAAAATCACAAAATCTTTATTCGATCGATAAGTGCCACAAAAATGCATTTAAATTTTACATTTTCAAATTTCGCGCGTAGTTTGACGAAATCGCTGGACGCAGTGGACGCCATGTTGCTCTGTGGTCACGTCACTTAGCTATGTAAGCAAATGCGCTGATCTATTATCTAACTATCAGTTGACAGTTGACACGTTTTAGTTTACTTAGCGGTATGACGTAATAACATGGCGGCTACTATTTCATGGTGTTTTTTAACAGATTAGAAAAACTGAAAACGTTGAATAGAATTTTAAAATTTATTTTGTTATTGTATGAACTAAAAGTAACATTTTCCGACTCCTTTTTGCCTAAACTATCTCAATAATCTATTTATAGATTTTTTCTCGTATATATTAAAATACCCTATTATGTATGTATTTTTTGGGACTCGAGAAAATTCAGTTCCTAGTTGCTTTTATGATTTTTGCAAGTTATGCGCACTGTAAATGCGTGACACACTGACTGTGTGTCACGCATTTATCACAATCTGAATGATTTTGAAGTATATTTCTAATCCATTGCTTCATATGTTCGAAAAATTTGTCTGCTCATCAACGTAAATAATGCAATGAATGTTGTTGAACTGTCAAAATGAAACTCATTGCTACTGATCGTGTGTAACGTGATTACTCCGCTAGTCATAGTGATGGTTAACAGTTGGTTGAATACTTTTTTTTTTTTTTTTTTTGAGGGTGGGAAATCATCAAATAACTTCTCCCGCTCTGGGCGGAGCGGGAGGGTGTGTCAGACTCTTACTGACTAAAACCCACCCGTATTCCTTCCTGTTGCCTGTGTTGCGGGGGCCTCGGTGACCCATAAGTACCTTCCCGCGACCCCGGCAGGTGGTTGAATACTCTACTCATACATGATGAAAAAACGAATGACACTTCACTTTTCATCTGATGATGACGAGCCAAAACTGAATATATGTTCTGCGATTTCGGCGGTCTCTCCAGTTCTGAAGCCATAGCGCTTGATGGCGCATTTCTCCCAGTCTGTTCTGAGTTTCGGTATCTCGGTTCACTCGTGCAAAGCGATGGTGAAGTAGATCGGATGGCTAAGCATAGAGTTAACACTGGATGGATGAAATGGCAGGGAAGGTCACGGGAACATTCTGCGAATCCCGAATTCATCTTAAAATTAAGGGGAAGATATATAAAACAATGATAAGACCTGCTGTCTTGTATGGATCAGAATGTTGGGCTACAAAAGGGATGAATGAAAGGCAATTGCAAGCAGTTGAGATGAGAATGCTAAGAGGGATGTGTGGTGTGACACGAATGGATAGAATAAGAAATGAGTACATAAGAGGAAGTTTGAAAGTGGCATGGGTGACTGAAAAATTGTGCGAAAATCGGTTGGCATGGTATGGGCATGTGATGCGGAGGAATGAGGAAAATGTCGTGAGAAAAGTCTTAAGTATGAATGTCGGGCTATAAGAGTAGGGGAAGATCAAAGAAACGATGGATGGACTGTGTGAAAGATGATATGGCTAGAAAGGGGGTGACTACCGAGATGACAACTAATAGAGAAGTATGGAAGAAAGCGACATGTTGCGCCGACCACAAATAAATTGGGATAAGGGCAGGAGAATGATGCATGACGAGCCGATCTATTTTTAACCGACTTCAAAAAGGAGGTCTCAATTCGACCATACCATATATATATTTTTTTATGTGTGTTCACCGATTTCTCCGTCAATCATGGACCGATGTGAAAAATTATTTTTTTGTTTGAAAGGTTTTGCTCCCGAGGTAGTCCCATTTTCACCAAGTCATAATCTGATGAGGGGATACCATGGAATTCGTGGGAAATCCTCAAATTTTAAAGGCACACCTACAGCGATTTAGATATTGTTTATAGTAACTTGTGCATTTGCTCTCGGAAAGCAACATTTGGTGGATGACGAAAACCACAGATGGCCACCGGAACTACTTAATAAGATGTATTTAACAAGTTGCGATTCGATTAGGTACTTTAATATGGTTGCTAAGTGACTTAAGCTCTTCACAATGCATATGGTGAGTGACAGTTCTCCTGGTTCTTACCAGGAGAACACCTCAACAATCAACGTCCCTGCATCAAGAAAAGCAATATTTTGTAAAAGGTGATGAGCAGTTGGGCTATTGTAACTTAGATAAATTACAAACTGATCCGCTAAAAAGTGAAAAATAACAAAACTTTTTACAAAAATAGAATAATCGACTTCCAAAAAAACACTACAAAGTGAAACATAACTTTAATTTCAAAAGTCAGTGTCTTTAGATCTGTATTTTAGTATTAGCCACCGGCTTCCGAAATTAAGTTATGTTTCACTTTGTAGTGTTTTTTGGAGGTCGGTTGTTTTTTTTTTGTAAAAATCTCACCGTGCAAACTTAGGTGAAGTGAGCTTAAAGTAAGCTGTCATTCCACTTCATGCTAAGGATTGTAACTATTAATAGCTCACTTCATCTAAGTTTCGCCGGTGAGATTTTTCAGAATAGGTCGGCTCCCTCTCACAGAGAGGAGATCTGTGTCCCAGCATTGGGAACATTATAGGCTGATTATGTAAGCAGCTGTGTTACTGTGCAAGTAACTAAGTATTTAAATATAACTACAAGACACCAAAACCACAAGCTTTAATCTAACCCACGTCGCCATATTGCGAGAACAATCACTGGAACCTGTAAGGTCATATTACTCATTGATGTCGGATGCATGCCTATGACGACAATTAATAATGTGTTAACTTATATGCCTACGACCTACAGATTACGTGTTAGGTAGTAATGACATACTTGCTTTTGCCCGCGACTTGATTCAAGTGTAAACTTAGCTACTTTACTTTTTTAACCACGCAAAGGCCAATTCGCGTAAACTTCTGGTGTCGAGATTGGCTATTGGGGATCTCACCCGGCAATCAGACGAGATCTCGTTTCAAGAACAAGATTTCTCCTACTTTTTTAAATCATGAGTATTTTTAAACAAAAATTCTTAAACATAATAAAAAATAAAACTACACCTATTTTGTAAATGAACAATTATGGATTGCACCTCGAAACAATAACACCAACTTTTATTATATACATACATAATCCAACAAATCAGCAAACACACACATCACGTACATTATGAATCCACTATATACATACATAAACTCACGCTTTCTTCCCCCATGGGGGTAGGCAGAATCTATAGAACGCCACCTGCTACGCTCCTTACATACTCCTTTTGCTTCGTTTACGTTCATACATCTGGTTAAACACGCACGCCGGTTGCGAGTACTACGCACCTGACCTTTCTGAAGAACATCACCAATGTGGTCACTATATTTCTTCCTGGGGCGTCCCCTCCTGGTGTTTCCACTCACATCTGCTTTGTAAATACCCTTTGTTACTTGCCTTTTAATCATCCTCTCAACATGACCAAACCATCTAAGCATACTCTTTTCAATTTTTGTCACTACATCTTCCTTTAAACCGCACCGTTGCCTTAACACATCATTTTTCAGCCTATCATTTATAGCCACACGACACATGCTTCGCAAGGAACGCATTTCCACAGCATATTTTGTTCTACTTTCATGCTTCATTTGCTACACCCAAAATTCACTTTCATACATAAGCAAAAGCACCAGCACACCATTATGAACGGCTGTTCATAATCATAGTCGATCCTCTTTGGGCATCGACTGTTTGGTCAAGATCTCGAACGAGATTATCTTCCCACGAGGTTGAGTCTCGAAAAAAGGAACTCGGAACCCAGAACCCAACAAGCGCAGTCACGTTTGCAACTACTAGATGATGAATAAAACAGTCTGACATTTAGGTACATTTACTGTACGACATAGATCTTTAAAAAAAACGAGTCGGACTCGCGCACGTAGTGCTCCGTACCATTATCTCTAAAACGGCAAAAAAAATCATGAATGTTAAATGGGAGCCCCCTTAAATATTTATTTTATTGTTTTTTTAGTATTTATTGTAATAGCGGCAAAAGAAATACATCATCTATGAAATTTTCAACTGTCTATTTATCACGGTTCATGAGACTCTAACTCTAACTGAACAGACAGCTGTGCTGCTGGGGAGTTTGTTGACCACTTCTTCTTCCCAGCTAAAGCACTAGGAAGTGGTGAAGGGTGGGCATTTTGGGGGACTGTCTTATGTAATTTTGACGTTCGAAAAGTGCTGATTCTCAGCCCAGTTTGAATAAATGACTTTTGATTTTGATTTTGAGATACAGCCTGGCGACAGACAGACAGTAGAGTCTTAGTAATAGGGTCCCGTTTTACCCTTTGGGTACGGAACCCTAGAAACGTGATGAAATGGAAAACTAACATGAAATGTAGATACTGAATTTGACAGGTTTTTGACATTTTCCTTCACAAGTAACAAATACCACCATGACACGTTCAAGCCGTGTCGGACTATGTGTGAATAAATTATTATTAAAGCCAAAGGCCGTTCGAATTCTAAGCGGGTACATCCGCTGGTTGGATACGTGATGTGCAGACTAGCTTATTATTTTGGGTATGTGCAATATACTACTATATTTAAGGTAAATATGCTATACCCAAAACAATAAGCTTGTCTGCACAAGTAATTCTTGGGAGTATGCAATGGGGAAGGTAACTGTCAAAATGGCGCTGTCGTAGCTAGTTTCCAAAATAAGCTAATAATGCAAGGCGAGAGGTGGTTTTTATTTATTTTTGCGAAAACGACTTTATTATGCTTGGAAATTGGATTCTTGGATGGAAATTTCTTTCTACGAAAGACCCGAAACTTAGCAGATTGTGGCTTAAATGTATTCGAGAATTATTTTAATTGAACAGAATCCGAGGTTATGTCGGAAACATTTTCAAGAAAGTGATAACGAGGACATGCAATACCATTTAAGGTTTTTAATTATGTTGAAATCACCTAAAATAACGAAATAGTGGAATAAAACTAAGCTCATGAGTGAACATGAAATGGAATCAATGAAAGAAATGTCAAATTTATTGTAGCCGGAAGGAACCTCGCTATGGTCACGTCATCTACAATTAGTTTTGGCTGACCATCCCCATTACCTAGTACTCATCGCAGAGTATTGACAGATGCAGGTGCGATTGTGGACAACCAAGGAAAGGCAAGGGATACCTGTCCCCGAAATATGATGATAGCGCGGAAACTTACAAGGAAGTAATCATACGCATCAATCAACTCAGCCAAATCTGGACAATGGATACTCCATTTATAGACTTATTCCTAGTTTTGCCGCAACACCTGGTGGTTGGGCTATCGCAAAAAAATTACTGAAACAAAAAAAAAATATAATAATGGTGCTCTCAAATTCTCTATTAAATAATCCTCAAACCTAACTTGTTTAAATCAAAAAAAGTGTGACACCTTTTTTTATTCCAACTTTCCGACCGTTCAACCCTAGATGAATGAACAAAATTGAATGAACGTATTGACAAATTCTCTGGAGTGGTGTAAAGTTACGAGAGCGATGCATGTAACTGTTTTGTGCAATTGTATTGTGTTTTTATTATTATTGTAATTTGATTTATTTATATGTGGCAGGAATCAGAAATGAAGAGATCCGCAGGCGAACCAAGGTAACCGACATAGCCTGGAGAATTGCAAAACTTAAGTGGCAGTGAGCAGGGCACATTACTCGCAGAACAGTTAACCAATGGGGCCGAATGGTTCTGGAGTGGCGACCACGTACCGGAAGACGTCGTTGGAAGGCCTTCTATAAGGTGGACTGATGACCTTGTTACGGCTGCCGGAATCCGCTGGATGCGGGAAGCACAGAACCGGTCGAAGTGGCGGCGCTTGGGGAGGCCTATGTCCAGCAGTGGACGTCTATCGGCTAAAATGATGCTGTTGATATGTGGCACTTCGATTTTAGAGAGAGACAGTCACCCCAAAAACAAAAAATCTAAATCAAAATATTTTATTTCACATAAATCTATAAGAGCACTTATGAAACGTCAGAAGCTAGGTGCGCAGCTCCAATTGGTCGTTTCCTATGGAGAAGAGCCGCCAAGAAACTTCGCGGTTACTCTTTTAAAAATAATTGGCTTTTACAATGTTTTCAAATTACAGTGTTAATAGGTATGGGAGGACAGTGTAGGCCTGTCGAGAAATACCAGTACAAGTACTTAACAAAATAGAAAATGGCCAACAAATCGAAACATCTATGAGTCTACAAGGCCTACAACGTTCTCACAATCACAGAATAGAAGAAAATGTATATAAAATATGAATAAAATAAATGGTTATTTTATTTACCTTTTATATAGAAAAAAAACCAGGGAAGCACAACTACGAGTATACCAGTCCCAAGTCCTATAGCCAATTGGACTGTTATCGGTGATAGGTAAAATGCTGGAGAAAATGATGGTCAGAAGGCTGGTTGGCAGTATGGCTTCATGCCACAGCGAAGCACGGAAGACTCCCTATATGACCTGATAACCCACGTGAGAGGCAAACTCCAATAGAGGAAGCTCATTACGATGGTCTCACTGGATATAGCTTTGTGTTCTGTGTTCCGTTGATTTTTATTATTAAATAAAAAAAACTATTTGAGGCTCAGATATATGATTTTAGTGATTTTTTAATCTGTAAGGAGTACTTCAAATAATGCAAATAAGTTATGCAAAAAATATAATTATGTTAAGGCGCTGACAAGACCCAATTGACCAAAATAGGCTTCTCTTAAGAAAGAAAATTGCCAAATCTGTATAGTTCGTGGTAGCGGAAAAAATATATGTTAATTTTGAATATATTTTCCAGAACTTGGTTGTTAGCAAAACACGTTTTGAAAAAAAATCTCGATACAAACTAAGGTTAAACTAACCTCTTACCTTGAGTTCTAATCCAAAATATCTGTATTAATTATCAACATTCGTTACGTATTTGATTTGAGACTACCCAAAGTTAATAACAATTACGTCTTATTTGAATGCAGAACTTGGTTGTTTTTTTATTTTCGATTACTCAATTCAATTCTGAGTAAATCGATATTTGCTTCATATTTTGCAATAAATTACAAGCATTTTGTCGTCGCGCTTCTCTTTCTTTTCTATGCAATCTGACAGTGACCGCGGTTTAGGTGTTGTCAGCGTCTTAAACTAGAACGCTTAGACGTCAATTATATAATGTGAACATTTAAGTATTGTATAGTAAAATACTTTATGAAATAAATTCAGGAAGTAATGGCTACCCAAAGTTTAAAAAAAAACGGCCAAGTGCGTGTCGGACCCCGCACAATGAAGGGTTCCGTAGTTGGGAAGTTGGGATGAATTTATCCCAAAAACAAACTTAACATTGTAGCTGAAAAACATGTTCTCCCATACATCGATATATGCCACGATCAATTCTCCAACTGCAAATTTAAGTTGGTCGACTATTACTCGTTAACTTGTAAAGCCCACTTAGCTGTGATAGTTTTCATTTTAATTTCATTGTATGTACTACTGCCATGATTTTTTTAACATCTCCATAAACAACCATTTAGCCAACAGGGGGGGGGGGACACACTTGACTCTAACAAAAATAAGCACTGTAATGCTTAATATTACGCAAGCCGATCCTTGAATCGAAATGTGTTGATCGGGATGAATGATGGAGACGACGCTACAAAAAACCCGAGCTATTTCTTAAACTCAAATTGCCTTATAAATGGCTGTGTACTGTTCTTAGATTTATTTATATACATAGTTTATTTTACACCAAAAAATAAATACCTACATAATCAGCCTATAATGTTCCCACTGCTGGGACACTGGCCTCCTCTCTTTGAGAGAGAGTGGGACTTAATCCACCACGCGGATCCAGTGCGGGTTAGTAGATGTCACATGTCTTCGAATTTTTGGTTCTAGAACGTGCCGGTTTCCTCACGATGTTTTACTTCACCTTTTTGAGAGCAGTGGTGATGAAATAATTTACACAAAGTAAAGCGCCTGTCTGTGTTCGAACCTACGACCTACAACTCGTAAGTCACGCCTGTGACGACTGGGCCAACATTGCTCTTAAAAAAAACATAATTAAGAAAAAATAAATAAAAAAATACAAAATATCGCTTTGTGCGTGTATCTCTCCCAGGCTACCTTGGGATGGACAATGATTTGCCTGGACATAAAGTAGGGCTGTCGTAGATTTTTTGGATAAGCAGATTCGTATTCATCGTATTGATTGAAACGACCTTACAAAATAAAAAATCATCGGCTTCGAGTAATCTTTCGTCATAACATGCCTTAAGGAAATTTTGTCGCCCATAAAAGTGTTTGTCTACAAAAGTCTTGGTATTGCCGTACCAAGCCCGAAGTTTTACCACAGTTGTTTTTGAGTTGTAAAAAGAATCGCCCCCGGGTGGGCTCGAACCACCAACCTTTCGGTTAACAGCCGAACGCGCTAGCCATTGCGCCACGGAGGCTGCATGGTTGTTACTGAAATACATTCTTTATTTATCCAGAAAGTTTTGGGACACTGGTGGTATCTTACATCATTTAATAATAGATACAGTTCCCGATAATACTTCACATCGATCTTTAGAAAGAGACACAGGTTTGGGAGAGAGAGACGAGTCGTGTAGAATTAAAAACAGCAATCTGACATCTCAGTAATTTGTGGTAATTAAGAAAAATAATGTCAGTCTTTAATCAAATTCAGAAGTTAGTCACACGTGAAGTATATTATTATTTATAATTTTATTATATAGGTAACGCACCCACGATACAGGAAGAAATTCCTAGTGTGGCGCAACGTTTTTTTTTTAAAAAAAATTGATTCTTATTTTAGTTATTGTCTGTCTCGTTGGTCTAGTGGTCGCAAGCACTACTGCTGGGCATGAGGTGCATGGGTTCGATTCCCGGGTCGCGCAAAGTGTTGTTGGGTATTTCTATCTGGAACTTCTCAGTAGCAGCCCGGAGTATGTCTTAATGCTCAGTTGATGGCAATAGGATAGCCCCCTATTACCTGGGACTTAAAAACATAACTGGCGAAATGTGGGTGTACTACAGGTACACCTCTGCCCAACCCTTCGGGGAAACAAGGCGTAATGTTATGTAATGTGTTGTATTTCAATTAAATATTACATTCAGTAGAACAAATTAAAATTAAATGAATAATAATTGAATGAATTTTACAGATTAGTGAAATGTCAGATTGCTGCTTTTGATTCTATGTATACGACTCACATATGTATTAACATACCATAACTTCAGTACACCCACATTTCGCCACTTTTGTATAAGTCCCATGGATTATTGGTCAAGTTTATTAGCATCAACTGAGCACAAATCTAGATTCCGGACTGCTAGTGAAAAATTTCTTATGGTAAACTCAATAATACTTTGCCCAACCTGGGAATTGAACCCAGAACCTCATACTCAGCATTAACGCTTGCGACAACTGGATCAACGACGTAGCCAACGCCAAAAAAAACTAATACTCGAAAACTTACTCATATAACAGTATTTGGAAAGCTCATAAATCTGCTTACCTCGTAACGGAAAAAGGGCGTGAAGATAATACTATGTTGTCAGTATAAAAACAGGCCAATTGAGCAACAAGCGTGATTAGTGCGTTCGGACCATATTGACCATTTGAAATTGAGCCTTCTCGTAAAAGAATATGTGCCAAGGAGCGGGTCAATCTTAATTGGACCATGTTAAGTCCGTGCAGACAAGACCTTTTTACAATGGACCTTCCATAATCAGCCTATAATGTTTCCACTGCTGGGACACTGGCCTCCTCTCTGTGAGAGAGAGTGGGACTTAATCCACCACGCGGATCCAGTGCGGGTTGGTAGATGTCACATGTCTTCGAGTTTTTGGTTCTAGAACATGCCGGTTTCCTCACGATGTTTTCCTTCACCTTTTTGAGAGCAGTGGTGATGAAATAATTTACACAAAGTAAAGCGCCTGTCTGGGTTTGAATCTACGACCTACAACTCGTAAGTCACGCCTGTGACGACTGGGCCAACATTGCTCTAAAAAAACATAATTAACAAAAAATAAATAAAAAAATACAAAATATCGCTTTGTGCGTGTATCTCTCCCAGGCTACCTTGGGATGGACAGTGATTTGCCTGGACATAAAAAAGGGCTGTCGTAAAAGAATATGTGCCAAGGAGCGGGTCAATCTTAATTGGACCATGTTAAGTCCGAGCAGACAAGACCATTTTACAATGGAAGGTCCATTGTAAAATGGTCTTTTTTAAAATGAAGTGGTTTGAAGATGTGGTCCAAATTTAATTGGTTGTGCTACATTATCCGTGGAGGTCACAAACAACATTAGTAATATGTAGGTGGTCTAGGTTTTAGAATCATAATTATCTTGTACGTACATAGGTACCTAAAAATAAATCAGCACTGTGGTCTGCTGTTTTATAAAAAATAAAACTAGCTTCCTCCGCGTGAATTTTCTAGGTCCCGACCCATTGCGTCGCATTGCAACGCCTGCCCGTGCTATTACTTCGTTTTCGCTTCTTTATGCTCGGCTCCTCAGGGTCGTAGCGTGATGTTAAATAGCCTATAACCTTCCTCACGGATTGAGCTATCAAATGCAATAAGATTTTTTCAAATCCGACTGAAGGTCCAAAGATTACCCCACATACAAACTTAGAAACAAACAAATTTTACCTCTTTATAATAATATTATTATTATTTTAAATGCCTTGGACATATCTCGGGACACTGGGATCCCGGATCTTTGGAAGCCAAAGCCAACTCGCAGTGGCCTGAAAGGCGTTTTTAACGAAATGAGGCACCAGCCGACGATTATCCCTGTTCGCAATATACAAGTGTTTTTTTTTGTTCCGGGGTGGAAAATCCTCATAGATGTCCTCCGCCCTGGGGCAGGCGGAGGGGTCTGTCAGACTCTTACTAACTCAAAACCACCCCGGTGATCCCCTCCCACACTTGCACCGGGGGTAATGGGATCTAGTGCGACTTCCGCGATCCCCGGCTGGTGCCGACCGCCATTGCGGGCCACCTCAAGCTCGCGGGGGGAGTGGGGTGTAAAAATCCCACGCGACGTCCAATAGGGGCGCGCGTGGAACACTACGCGCCGCCACCTCAGGTCCTGCTATGTGGGGGGTGACAGATGTCCCCGAGTCCGTCGTCCCTGGACCCATTTAGGGGGGCTGGAAGAGGGCGTTGTCCGCCCTCCGCCGATGCCCGGTGCGCCTGCTGCGGGCAGGGTGAGAGGAAGAGATCTCCCGCTCCCTTTCCGTAGCCTCTTTCTGCGACATGACTGTTTCGCATAAGGATACCACCGCGTCCCAGGACTCCACGCTGCCAAGCGGCACACTCTGCCAGCGTATGCCGCGCCGTGTCCACCCGGCAATACAAGTGCACCCAAGGATAACCCGCGGTCGGTGTAGGACCATTGCAGGATATGGAACCAAGCATATTGGGCTATGGGTTTGGGTGGCTAAAGTGAACTGGCTATCTAGGACCATGGAAAGACTATGGCCCCTGCCTGACCAATGTTTTACATAAAATATACAGATAAAATGGCAGGGGGTGACTTGCACACTCAATAATAGAATCCCGAAAACGGTTGCTAGCACATAGTGTCGCAGCGACAAGATGGAAACATGTCCTGAGGTGCCTATGAGGACTGGAGAGGTAATCCATACCCCGGTACGGTCAAGATCCCTACCAGCATCTTAATGTAATACTTCCTTCCTCCGAGCACGTTTGCCCTTGCGAATCTCCACTCAAGCCGGCCAATAAAGGCAAGAAAGAGATGGGAGCTCTGTTCCTCATAAGTGTTGACTCCAGCTAGCCAATAAAGATAAGCCAAAGGTGATGAATAGGATTCATCCCGGGAGATAGGGTCCGTGGGGTCGCTACTGCCCGACAGCTCGCCACATGCTGCCCTGCGGGATTATGTATCTCTTGGTCTGGCTACCCTTTACTTTGTGTAAATTATTTCATCACCACTGCACTCAAAACGGTGAAGGAAAACATCGCGAGGAAACCGGCATGTCTTAGAATAAAAAAAATGAAGACATATAACATCTACCAACCCGCACTGGGCCCGCGTGGTGGTTTACGGCCCACTCCCTCTCACAGAGAGGAGGCCTGTGTCCCAGCAGTGGGAACATTATAGGCTGATTATGATTATGCTATAGGTAATTGTTCTCACTGTTGGACTGACTGATTGATTTTTGAATTGAAAACTTATTTTGCCGCGTTGAGCGATTTTTGTTAGAGGCAAATCTTATGGTTTTGCGTCACCGACATGCTAAAGTGACTGCGTCTTCGACATGCTGATGTGACGTGTGGCGCCAGACGGCGACGCCCAGCGGCCTGCGTACATTATACCTGTCCTAATTTGTAATAATAATAATAATTTTGTATTTTTTATGTTCAGACTTACCAACAAGCCGCAGGAGACGCCCAGGGCGTCGGGAATCCCGGGCGGATTTCCGGCCACCGTAGGCGCGGGCTTGCGGACGGTGAGCAATGGGTAGCTCACCGTCCGGTAAGGACCAGGCCCGGGTCGACGGCGCGTTGTATTCCACGCGCGCCTCAAAGAGATGTCGTCAGCACATATAGTAGGGGTCCACTAGGGCTGATGCCTGCCGGGGTCGCGGGAAGGTACTTATGGGTCACCGAGGCCCCCGCAACACAGGCAACAGGAAGGAATACGGGTGGGTTTTAGTCAGTAAGAGTCACACACCCTCCCGCTCCGCCCAGAGCGGGAGAAGTTATTTGGTGATTTCCCAACCTCAAAAAAAAAAAAAAGACTTACCTACAAAAGAAATAAAAACTTTTAATAATAGAACGGACTCTTTGGTCTAGTGGTTGCAAGCGCTACTGCTGTGCATGAGGTCCTGGGTTCGATTCCCGGGTCGGATAAAGCGTTATTGGGTTTTTCTATCTGGAATCTCTCAGTAGCAGCCCGGAGTCTGGATTTGTGCCCGGTCGCTGGCAATAGGCTCGCCCCCATGGGACTTAAACGTAACTGGCGAAATGTGGGTGTACTACAGGTACACCTCTGCCCAACCCTTCGGGGAAACAAGGCGTGATGAACTGAACTCTCTACATTAACGTAGAGTAAAGTAGAGAGTTTTTATTTAAAATTCAACCCTTAGTAGCAACCCTTAAATTTAATATAAGAACTTGCCTACTGAAAAAAATACTGTAATAGTTTCTTATTCTATATGAGTAGAATCAAATTATGCATGAAAAAAGCCCCGTGAAATTAAAGAAAAAAGCTCTTTTCTTAGGAATACTAAATACATATATTATATGTTAGTTCAAAGTTTAAGTATTTACTTCTGTCGGCAATCCTCATTAATTAAGGCCAATTATTTTTTTTTTTGTGAAACCTAGTTTTCTTGCAATAGTTTTAAGAGAATTATTATTTTATACGAGTATAGTATTATTATTTTTCAATCTAAATAATGACGACGCGATTCTACTATTTTATTCTAGATCATCATCCTAATGCTCTTTAGGGATGTCCGCTGACATGAAACTAGGTCGAGTATAGTTCATTACTCATTCAGTCAGTCATTCGGTCATTGCTCATTATTGACTGGTCAATCGCTTGATGGTATGTGAAAACATACCGATAGTTATTGTGACTAGCTGTCAAATTTATTAGAAACTAGCTTTGGGCCCGCGACTTTATCTGCGTGTATTTTTAAAGTGATACTTTTTTTCCATCGCCTCAGTTTTTTTCGTCCATCTATCGCATGTCGCATTACAGCCGATCGCGGAGTAGTGGTAAAGTGAAAGGCGCTCGGCAGAGCAGCCAAGGCCAATATGGCGGCGCCTATGGCTCGCATCAGCTTCACTAAAGTTTCAATTGCATCGTGGTTTCATAAAACCACACAATTTTTTTAAATACTTATATACAGCATAAAAGTAGCCTTTGTCCTTTTCCAAGATCCAGGCTACCTAATCTGTCAAGTTTCATAATGATCGGTTTATTGGTTTACACGTGAAAAGGTAACAGACAGTTGGACAGACAGACAGAAAGTGCTACGTTCGAATTTATAATATTAAGTAATTATAGTAAGTATAGATTGAAAACTCGACGCAATAATATAAGTTGGAGATTACGTTCCGTATTACAGAACGTCACTCAATTCTCAAGCATTACTTAAAACTAGTTTTAACCAATCAAATGGCTTGAATCTAGTTTTAAGTAGTGCTTGAGTATTGAGTGACGTTCTATAATACGGGCCTTAGACTGAAGAAAGAAAAAAGGAAGGAAGCAAGGAAGGTTGAAAGATTCTTTTTAAAACCGATGTAAATGGGAGGGTTTTGTCATTTCGTCACTGATTATAAAATACTTATCAGGCGTGTTGCTTTTACCCGCGTAAAAGCTAGTAACATATAAAATAACAACACGCCACGGCTTCACCCGCGTGGATGGCGAAAATTATTCCACGACTGCCGAGATAAAAAGAATATCCTATGTCCTAATCCAGGTCATGGTCTACCCATGTGCCAAATTTCATCAAAATCCTTACAGCTGTTTTAGCGTGAAAGCGTAACAAACAAACAAACTCACTTTCGCATTTATAATATTACTAGCTGCGCCCCTTGGTTTCACCTTGCACCTCTTGCACACTTCTTAACACTTCACGCGAGTTTTCAAATAGGTAGTATGTTTTGTTATTGTAAGTTTCTGTTGCATTTTTTTTGTAAAGTAACAAAGGCAAAGTCAAGTTATTTATTTCAAATAGGTACATAAAAAGCACTTTTGAACGTCAAAACTTACAAAAAAAAATAGAATTGATTCTAATTGCCCCTTTCAAAAGGTAGTTTCGTATGGAGAAGAATGGGCAAGAAACTCCACCTTTACTCTTTTAAAATGTTTTACAAAATTTTGTATAGGTAGGTACATTATATAATTATATGTGAAGACGGTGCACCTAAAATAAAATTACTATACCAAAATAGGTAAAAAAAAAAGAATTAAAAATGAAGCAATGACAGATAAATTAATTATGTTACAGGTACATGATGCTCACATATTTACAAACATTGTAAAAGTATACGTTTTCCTAAAAATTATAAATAAAGTAATAAAGTAATAGGTCAGTGTGTGAGTTAAAGTAATCACAGAATTTAAATTTAACATTGATTTATTATTTGTATCAAATAATAAATTGTACAATTAAAAAAGCAACCAGTTTAATTTTGTCTAGACTCTAAGATTGTCCTATGGAGCTGGACCAGCATGTTTCCAAGCATTCTTAACTTGGATATAATCCTCTAATTTGTAATATGCTTGTTTACAAAGTGTAGTTTTAACATGAGTTTTAAATTTTCTTTCATTTAATTGCAATATATCACAAGGTATTTTGTTGTAACATTTGACACAGTACCCCATAAAAGATGTATGTAATTTAGATAATCTGAAAAATGGTTGATCTATTTTATCTTTATTTCTAGTATTAAAATATGTCTATCACTTATTTTATTAAAAAAATGTCGATTTTTTCTTACACACATAATATTTTCATAAATGAATTGGCAACTAAATTGTAAATCCGTAATTTGCTGTTATAGTAGTACAATAAGTGTGTTAAGGTATTTTTAAGAGCTGTGGATTTTATGATTAATAAATAAATAAATAAACAAATAAACTCTATTTCAAAAAAGTTGCTCGACACTTTTCCCTCCCGTATTTTTCAATCCAACATAACACTACAGATTAATTTGACCCACAGCAACTATAAAAGTAATAATAATAATTATTATGACCTTCCTTTCTAATTGCGAAATTTAATAATTAATAGTATGGACTGCATCTGACATCTATTGTTTTAATCGTGAGCTAACTCTTGCCTCCGGGCGTTACTCGCGTTTGTCTTTTGTTTTTTTATAAATGATTGTAGGCGTTTGATTGCAAAATATTAACCGAGGGACTCGGGGTTAAGTAATAACAACCGTGCGGGTCAATCGATCAACTTAAGCTACGCTTGCCGCGGTTGGTCCGTGGATGGGTGACCATCTTTACATACCAAGACACATACATATTCCGTGTCTCGGAAAGCACGTTAAGCCGTTGGTCTTGGCTGTCATTCGTGGATCTTTGATAGTCGTTACGGGTCGTCAGAAAACCGAAAGTCTGACAACCAGTCTTACCAAGGGGTATCGTGTTACCCAGTAACTAGGTTGTGGAGGTCAGATAGGCAGTCGCTCCATGTAAAATACTGGTATTCAGCTGTATCCGGTAAGACTGGAAGCTGACCCCAACATAGTTGGGAAAAGGCAGGCAGATGACGATGACCACCTTCACTAGCGCTACGTAGAGTTTTAGTAAGAGACTGTAATTATATAAGTGTCGATTAAGGTCCTAAATTACCTACGATGTTTTTATTTTTTTATTTTTTACATTCTTCCTTGACATAATTACATTTCTGCCGCGGTCTGTAATGATTGTGACGTTGCTGGCAGTGCTACTGACGGCCGAAAGCACAGCTTAGCGCAGCTCTAGACCAACATGACGCGGTCAGCACTGCAGCCATTGATGTACAAGCTGGAACAAAGGCCGATACCGAAGGGCGAAGGCTGAAGGGCGCCTTTATGCCTTTATACCAAATTCTGAACAAAATCTTTTTGCACGCTGTATACTCGTATTTTTAAAACAAAACTCGACAATAATGGAATTTCAAAGGAAATAGCTGGTGGCTAAAACTCACCAGCATTGAAATTCCATACAACTTTGCTAGCGTATATAAGTAGCGCGACTTTGCACAAAGAAGGTTGTCAAAATAACGACCACAGTACAAGCATTTTGGAGCAAAACCAATTAATCATATCATTGGCTCCCTCTCACAGAGAGGCGGCCTGTGTCCCAGCAGTGGGAACATTATAGGCTGATTATGTATTGTTTCACATGGTAAACCTACAATTCTAATTTCAACTCTTCATGCTCGTCGCCTGTGTCGTCGCGCCTGTCTGCGAAAGTCAGGCTTTTGTGGACAAGATATTTATTCAATGTATTTATGATGTGATAAGTCAACGGTGCGGTTTAAAACAAGATGTAGTGACAAAAATTTAAAAGAGTATGCTTAGATGGTTTGGTCATGTTGAGAGGATGAATGAAAGGCGACTAACTAAAGGTATTTCAAGGCAGATATGAGTGGAAACGCCGGGACCCCGGACGCTCCATACAGTGACTTCAGAAAGGTCAGGTGCGTAGTACTCGCAACCGGCGTGCGTGTATGACCAGATGTATGAGCGTAGGCGAAGCAAAAGGAGTATGTAAGGAGCAGGTGGCGTTCTGGTGAGCAATGGGTAGCTCGCCGTCCGATAAGGACCAGGAAGACAAAGTGACCTCATTGGTGATGTTATTCAAAAAGGTCAGGTGCGTAGTACTCGCAACCGGCGTGCGTGTATGACCAGGGGGGTTACCATCACCTCATATAGCAGTATTATTATAATATTACTTCACAGTGGGAAAGTGATGGAGCTATACAGGACTTATAGCTCCATCTCTTTCTCACGCTAAGTAATATTGAAATAATACTGCTTTAAGAGGTGATGGTAACCCCCCAGATGTATGAACGTAGGGGAAGCAAAAGGAGTGTGTAAGGAGCGGAGCAAGTGGCGTTCTATAGTTTCTGCCTACCCCATGGGAAGAAAGCGTGAGTTTATGTATGTATGTATGTATGTATATTTATTCAGATTTGTTACAGTACTTGTAACGACAATCATGTCTTTTGGTATAAATAGGGTTTTTTTTATTATTTTATTTATCTTTTATATAGATTATTTTCTATTTTCTGAACGCGATAACGTTATAGGCTTAATACGAGTAGTATGTAGATTTGTTGACCATTTTCTATTTTGTTAAGTACCTGATACTTGTTGACAGGCCTACATTGTGCTCCCATACCTATTATCACTGTAATTTGAAAATATTGTAAAAGCCAATTATTTTTAAAAGAGTAACCGTGGAGTTTCTTGCCGGCTCTTCTCCATAGGCAACGACCGATTGGAACCGCGCACCTAGCTTCTGACGTTTCATAAGTGCCCATGTATGTTTATGTAAACAAAATATTAATAAAATAAATAAAATTGAGGTGTCTGTTTGCATCGTCAAAATAACAGCTTTTTACTAACTGCATATAAAAATATACGGTATTTATAACAAATATGCATTATTTTTTATTTTTTGTCTATTGTGTGTCTGTCGGTTTTTCCGGCTAATCTCCGAAACGGCTGAACCTATTTTGACGGGACTTTCACTGGTAAGGAGTAACTTACTTTTATTTTAGAAAAAGCCAAGTCGGTGATGCTGCGGGCAGCAGGTCTGCTAGTTATAAATAAAAGATAAACTGCACGTAAACATGCAGTATAGTATTCACCAATGATGTGGGACTGACTACCAGTCTAACCAGATATGCCTGAGTACACTTGAACTAAGCCCATCTTTAAAAGGTAAAACTCGACCAGTAGAACATCCTGCAATACGCATTAGTCCACTTTTTACGTCTGTGGGAATTTAAAAAATGTAAGTACTGTCAAAACTACTTCAGGTGGAACCGCAGTGGTAGCCCGCGAAATTCAGATTATCTTGCAATTTTTTTTCAAATTTCTGGTTGTAATTTAATCAAAATATGATTCGCGACCATACCAAAATGTGTATTTACAGGATTATATATGTAGGGGCCTAAGTTCTGAGTTGAGCTGCATGAGTACTGACAAATTCGTGCACTGACTGGATAGGCCCACTCAATCTGTGTGGTTCTTTCCTCAAAAGACCATTTCAGACACCAATCTACATGGTCTTCACATGATCTGACCAAGATTATGTCTGGTCTTTAAAAGAGACTGTGTCCTCTGAGTTTGTTTCTGCCTTTCTTCTCAGAGTAGTCAGATAGGAAACACCGAGCTCATCTAGTTTTTATTTCTAAATATGATTGACGTGTAAAAGTGTTTGTACAAACCTACTTACAGAAAAGCAATTCATTTGATTTCCATTCTAGCCATATCATATTTCGCACAATCCATTAATCGCTTCCGATAAAGTACACCCCATTTTTTCCCTTAAAAATTTGCGAGAACCTATTGCCGCACACAAAATCAGCAATAAAGTTAAAATCCTTAGGAAAACGGTACCTAACTGTATAAAGTTCATTTCGAATTTCACTCAAGTGATTGCACAAAATTCAAAGCAGACTCTTTGGTTAACATAGACACATAGAATGGACTGAGCGTTAGCCTCACAAAACTTCTTTTCAGTCTGTACTTATTCACTGCACAACTGAATACGGAACGAGAATAGTCTATTCTCTATGGCTATGATTTGGAAATACTTAAATTATTTCAGATTCTCACACATCTCGACAACATTCGAATATCGAAGTGATGATTAGAGAATGACATTAAGACGCTGACAACACCTAAACCGCGGTCACTGTCAAATTGCACAGGAAAGAAAGAGAAGCGCGATGACACAACGCTTGTAATTTATTGCAAAATATGAAGCAATTGGTGCAGATTCCCTTGTTCACAAACTAAACTAAATTTAAGTTCAGTGCATCTTTTTCTTTCTATTTCATTAAGAAAAGGACAGAAGATAAATTTTAGTTTAGTCCTGTCAAATTAATCAGCGCTTGACGTAAATTGACGTAATTTTAGTAGGCAAGTTTTTAATCACGTCTAAACTTGTATGGAGTAGTGACAGGCGCTGATTAATTTGACAGGACTAAACTAAAATTTATCTTCTGTCCTTTTCTTAATGAAATAGAAAGAAAAAGATGCACTGAACTTAAATTTAGGTTAGTTTGTGAACAAGGGAATCGGCACCATTATCTATTTACTCAAAATTGAGTTGAGTAATCGAAAATAAAAAACAACCAAGTTCTGCATTCGAATAAGACGTTCTTGTTATTAATTAAATACGTAACGTATGTTGATATTTAATACAGATATTTTGGATTAGAACTTAAGGTAAGAGGTGAGTTTAACATTAGTTTGTATCGAGATTTTTTTTCAAAACGTGTTATGGTAACAACCAAGTTCTGGAAAATATGTTCAAAATTAACATATATTTTTCTGCTACCACAAACTATACAGATTTGGCATTTTTATTTCTTAAGAGGAGCCTATTTTGGTCAATTAGGTCTTGTCAGCGCCTTAATAGAACTGTCATTATTGACGTTTGAATTAGGCGAAGTCATGCTGGCTATGCCAAGATATATTGATCTTAAAAGGATAGTTTGTGGAAAATGATAAAAACAATAAAATGCATTAACTATGTCGTTTTAAAGTAATCATGAATGGATTTTGTTTTCAAAAAAATGTAGGTAATTGTTTTCTTTTTAAGACTACTGACATACCTACCTATGTAAACTCTGTTTTTTTTTTGCAAGACTAAAATAACATTTTGTATCGAGTGACTCTTACCACGGACTACTGAATCCATAGATTTAATTTAGACTACGCTAGTAGTATATTTAATCTATGACTGAATTATTCTGTGCAGTAAGAACTTTACTGGAGTCAGTGTTGTCTCTGTAGGTTTATTTATCGTGTTATTTTAAAAAAAATGGTCAACCGCAACTGTCATTTTGGTCTAGCAATTAAAAAAATTGAGTTTAGTCTGCTTTAATATGCAGGGTTTTGAGCTCGACGATTTTTCTGTTAAAAACATCATTATATGATTGAATAATATTAGATATTATTGAATCATATAATGATGTATTGGTATTTGAATTGAGAATTTGAGGTGGATACGCAGTGGTAGCCCTAAAAATTCAATATTCTTACGTTTTTTGCAATTTGCAGGTCAGAGTCAGGGTTTATCTTGATCAAAATATGGTTCGCGACCATAACAAATGTGTATTTACAGAATTATAATCATTAGAATCATTAATACATCTCTTTAGTTATATTTTTGTTCCATAAGAACAAATCTCGTATGGAAAAGTTCTTCAGGAACAAATCTAACCTACAGAGATGTATCAAAATCATTCATATTGTGATTGATAATGTTTTACGTAACTAGGGTGCTGTTTGCCAAGTTATGTATGACTTACCGGTTAAGGAAATATCAAAAATAGGTAGGTTTTTACCTAATATTAATTTATTAAAAACTGACACATTCTGTGTTTATTATTATTCTAGCGTATGGCACTCGTGGATTGCAGCTGAGCGTCAGGTGGTGCACCTAGTGTTGTCATCTGACATTATGATTTTTTTGTTTTAAGGAGATTTTTTTAGCTGTACTGCCAATAAACGCATTTTTATTATTTCTTTCTTTCTTATTCTAGTGAAAGTGCACCTAGGCCAGCAGGTAAAAGTGTTACCATTGACATGCGGCTCACTGTAACTGAGAAGAATTTTACCTTACCTCATTGGTCCACGCTTCTTGTGCCAGATTTGAGTATCCACGCAGCACATTTAAATCCCATTTACTGATGTCCGGTCGTGTCATGTCATGTATTGTAGCAGATATAATCTTCGTAGACAACCTTTTCGAATAGGTATACCTAGGATATTTGCATTCCTATAATAAGATAATAGCAAACCTTCATAATTCACATGACTATTATGTAAAACTCATTTAAAAAAAGAACATTACACAGCCTACATTTTATTAAATCATCACATTTTTCAACGTGACTTTACTTTGAATTTCGAACGCATTATTCTACCTGGCCAGTCATCGGCCGAAATAAAAAATCTTTGTAACAGCGGGGTATCGATCCAAGGGATACCACACAGCGAACTAAACATAATAAGCCGTAATGGACGTTGATAGGACATAATAAAAAATGTTGCCCAAAACATGTTTCGATTCAAGAATTTATTAAGTAGTTGCGTTTAGATGGAAAATGTGGGAGCAAGGTTTAAAGTTGTATTAGTAAAAAAAATAGGATGACTTTGAGTGTTGCTCGTCGCCGATTAGACTTTTAGGCACAAGCAACAAACATATTCATCCTAGTTTTTAGTTTATAGAATTTCGGAGTTTTAGAAAGAGTGGATATAAAAGTTATACCGAACAAAGTGAACAAATATCGATAGGTACCTATCATAAATGAATACGAAGCAAGAGGACATTGACTACCTAAGTACCTACTTTTTGTTTGAAACAGTGGAACCACCTCTTTAGTAGTTCTCCCATTTATTGATGGGATTAAATTAAATTAAATGCAACTTGAACAAGCTCACACTAACTACTAATAGTAATTAAAATAATAAATAGCCAATGTTTTTTTTTTGTGTTTACATAAGAAAATACCTAAACGTGTATTTCGAAAAAATTCAAATTCAAACTATCAAAATAATTCGTTCCAAACTAAAATGACGCACAAAACTCATCCGATAAAACTCAAAACGCTAAAAAAAAACAACACAATCAACAATTTTTCGAATTTCGAATTCACATTCCGTTTATTGTAACGTGCTTTTAGCCAGCGGGCGTCGAATTTATTTGAACGTTCCAAATGATTTCGCATTAGGAACGTATCAATTTTTTAATATGCTATCTTTTTAATGATTATCGGGCTAAGCTGAATCTATTGAGCCTCGGTCACATTGCGTATGTTAAACGCATTTTTGTATTGGAAGATTTATTAGTACAAAATATCGTATGGAATAATTTTATGGATATTAAATGTTACAGAGATTCGAGAAACTAGAACATAACAAGGGCTGTGACACCAATTAATAATCCCTCTTAAAATAGACCAATAGATTAGTACTATTTCTCTGTAACTACTATTAAAGACTATTACTATTTTTGTCTATTCTACTACGAGTATTTGTCTGTTTTGCGTTAGAAGGCCTCCTACAAGGTGGACCATTGACCTTATGAAGGCCACAGGAATTCGCTGGATGCGGAAAGCACAATACTGGTCGAAGTGGCGGTGCTTGGGGCAGGCCTATGTCCAGCAGTGGACGTCTTTCGCCTGAAATAATGATGATGATGATTTCTCTGTATGCGTAATAAAAGTGATTATATGAAAACATGTATTACTTAAGTACCAAAGATTTAAATCGTTAGCAAATTTATCGAACGGGCAAAAACACATTGCGAGTAGGGACAATTGACAAATCTTGTTGTCATTCATTCTCAGTTCGGGCTCAGAAGTAATCTTATGTCCGTAGGTGATACGGAGTAGGAAACGCCCGTAACTTCAGCCGAAACTACGGACTTAGTGCTTAGGGAGTCGTAGGCCCTCTGTTTCGTTTTGACACTTCTGACACACAATGACGTAGTGACTTGACTTGGTTGTCATGGTAACGCTATTATACATATAATGTGTGAGCTCACTCTTCTCAGTATGCACACATTTTAGCGTGAAGTACGGTGAGGCCAAATCAAGCGATTTAAATCTTTGTTTATTACCTAACTCTCGTAGTAATCCAAATCCCTACCTAGGAAAATAATTTTGCAAGCAATGTAAAAAAAAGTTAGCAATCGACCAATATGAAACAGCCTTAAAGTATTTATGCAGATTAGCTGATATATTTTGAGATTTTGTTTCGTTTCTTAATTTCTTATAATTTATTGTGAAAAGAAATAAAAGTTGTTGACATTATTATAGACTACTGTTTTATGGAACGATTTGAATTTTTATTGTTCCAAATTCCAAATCGACGATCGTTTTGAATGATTTGAATTTTGTTCGCGGCCAGTTCGAAGTATTTTGGATTTGACCGTTTAATTTAAATGTGTGTTCGATTCATGTATTAACGTTTAGTGGGAAAATAGCTGATTGCATGGTCGAGATTGATAATAATTAGTAGGTAATTCCTAATGGATTTAAACTGTTATTGGAACAAATTACTTAAAAGATTTGTGAAGGTGCGCCGATTTTTGCTGGGAACGTAAAATAAATTGATTTTACTGGCTTAGTTATACCCAATGACGTATTGTTTATAGTTATTATTTATAGTATTATTTATTATTTATAGTTTTAAATATCATTGGTCTGTATGTACCTGATTAATTGGTCAAGGACAGCTAATGAGACAATTAATTTTCTATTGTTTGACTCCGAATCGGTGTTGCGCGGGGCTTAACAGGTTAAATAAAAAATGTATCTTTGGACTTCAGCCAGTATCACTCTACTACGCTACGCTCAAGAAGCATTTTGCCAAGCAAGTCCATTTTCATCTTATCTATAATTATTATGTTCCAATGAAAATAAAACTGTAGGTAATAATGGAAAGTAGGTACACACATAACACCATCAATTCAAATGTATATATCTAAATCAATACCTACATAACATTACATTCCAGACATCAATTAACGACCACCCATATCCATCAATAAAATATTTTCCAAATGTCATCGTAGCTGCGGCCATTTTAAAAATTCAAACATCGAAAACAAAATCCCGCTCCGCTCTGTGTTCGTGAATTTGCGTATTTTAGGCGCGTTCGCTTTAGCGTTCATTTGTGTTAAATGTCTCGGCACTAATGGAGTATCAATGGGGAACAGATAAGAAATACGCCGTAATTAACGCGAATATCGACCTTAATGCCCGGGTTACACGACGCCCTGTTTTTGAAGCTTGGATAAGCAAGTAATATTCTGGCTTATTATTCTGGCTTAGCACATGTCATGCTAGAGCTGCTTACACGATGCTAGCAAATTTTCAGCCAGAATCATTGCAGTGACTTAGTCCGTAGAGTAAAATTTTCGACGAGAGTACCTAAATTTAGCCATGACGACTGTACTTAAATATATCTCGATTCCAAAAAATCTGTTGCCGCCAACAAAGCGATACAAAAGTAGAAAAATCGACTATTTGTAACAGATTTTTACTAATCGAGAGATATTTAAGTACAGTATATACTCATGGGTAAAATCGCCCATGGAAAGTGAAGATGACGGTACTGGCTTTAACGGTCATACGAAGCTAGTACAAAAGCGAGTATAGTAAAATGGTAGGAGGCGCTACTAGCTCATAAATAGAACCCCATCCTACTAAACTATCCGAGCTTACTGTCTTTGTTACTAGCTTACTAGCCTAAAAAATAGGATAGTTCTGTATGAAATGAAATTGTTTATTCTGTAAATAGGATATGAGAATCACTTTTACACGTCATATTAAAAAAATAAGCTAGATGGAGTCGACATTTCCTATCTGACTACCCCTGAGAAGAAATGGCGAAACAAACTCAAGGGTCAAAGTCTCTTTTAAAGTCCAGACATAATCTTGGTCAGATCATGTGAGGACCATGTAGATCTATGTCTGAAATGGTCTTTTGAGGAAAGAACCACACAAATTTGAGTGGACCTGTCCAGTCAGTGCAAGCATTTGTCAGTAATCGTGTAGCTCAACTCAAAACTTAAGGAGCTCAACGACTCGACGAACAATACCAAGGAAGGGACAATTGGGTTGGCCGCATAAAGAACTCAAAATGCCAGACCATCATTAAAACTAAGAGAAAAAAAAAAAAAAACAACAAGAAATAAATAAAAATGACCCACGTAGTGCTCACATTCACAATAATTAAAGTAATATTATACACGAGGTCAGAGTGACTAGCTTGTTAGCTTACTAGCACAATCTTCGGGGTAATTGCGTAATAGGTATTATACTAAAATGACAATACATTTCTGTCATTTTGACAGTTCATCCGCGTTCATTGCGTTATTTACCTTGTTGAGCAGACGAACTTATTAAATCATATGAAGCAATGGATTAGAAATATCCTTCAAAACTCCCGTATTGTGATTGAAACTGTGTTACGCCATTACGGTCCTTGATATCCTAGTTTGAATAACTTGCCTCGTGTATCTCGGGCCTTAGCCATTCAAAAGAGTTAACGGTGCCATATTTTTGTTGCTCTATAACTTATTGAGCGGGTGGTAATGATTTGGAAGGGTGCTTTGGCTTGACTTTATTTTATAAGGGAGGTGAAATAATGCTCATTGCTGTGGAGCTCATGGCTAAGTAAAAACAGCCGCACGGGTCGATCCATCAGGCTAAGCTACGCTTGCTGGGGTTGGTCCGTGGATGGGTGACCATCTTTACATACCGAGAATCCTCCGTGCCTCGGAAAGCACGTTAAGCTGTTGATCGCGCCTGTCTTTCATGGATCTTTGACAGTCGTTACGGGTCGTCAGAAGCCCGAAAGTCTAACAACCAGTCTTACCAAGGGGCGATACTTGGTAAGACGTGTTTCTTCTCAGAGTATTCGGATAGGAAACACCGGACTTATCTAGTTTTAATACAGTTTATTTTTTAAGTGTTAAAGTATTTTCCGTTGGTGGGTTGGTCCGTGGATGGGTGCCGAAGACTCCTCCGTGTCCCGGAAAGCACAGCTTCCAGTCTAGCTGGATGCAGCTGAATACCAGTATTTTATATGGAGTGAATGCCAATCTGACCTCAACAACCCAGTTACTGGGTAACACGATAGGTAGGCCATCCATCCACGGAACGACGTCGGCAAGTGTTGCTTAATCTTGAAGATCGACCCGTGCAGCTGCTATTATTTCGCCATGAGCCCCCACACCTGGTATACAAATAATAAAACGTGTTAAATGTAAAAATTTAATACGACACATTTATTGTCTAAAATAATACTGGTTATTAAGGTTTCGTTTCTATTTGAAATCTTAACAATAATAGATAAGTACATAACGAAAATACAGTAATCATATTTATCTTTTACTTTAAATAAAAACAGGCAGATGATGATAGACCAAATTTCTTCAAAAAATAGGAAACGATTAATCGAATAGAAACATGAATCATTTTCAAAGTAAACATCTCGAGTAATCTTTAGTTCATGTCATCACTATTCTACATGACGAAGCATTTCAAATTTCGAACAGTCACGATTTTCAACACACGATTTTGCGTTCTGAATTCGAAAATTTTAAATTTTACGTTGTATCCATTTTGTTTGACAACCATTTCTGTTTTTTGTAAGGACAGAGGTTCATTTTGTGATTCAGAACAAGCAATGGATGTTCTATTTTAGATATTATTGTATATTTCATGGTGTGTTCCAAAAAGTTTTTGTGTGAAGCGATGATTGTAAGCTTGTTTCTTGTTTAACAAAAGATGGACGCTTTTACGTGTTACATACTTATTTTTTGTAATAAATATTGTTAAATTATTGTTTTATTTGTATAGAAATTGATATAAGACGACTAGAATTAATATTGATATTAAATATGGCTGCTAATAAATAAATATATTTTAAATTGCAAAGCCAAGGGCTAGAATTAATCTTAAAAAAAAATGTTGCCTTGTATAAAATAACTCGTCCGGGAAATAATATATTTTTGCCGCTAAGCAGCTTTGCAGTGTTGCTGTATTCCAGTTTAAAGGAAAAAATACGCTCGTGTAATTCTAGTACACGCCATAGCACCTGTTTCACTAAGAATGAAATACGAGCCTATCAGCCTACCTAATGCAAAAAGTACATGAAGGCCCCGGCGAGATTCGAACTCACGATCTCCTGTTTACTAGACAGGCGCTTTAACCAACTAAGCCACGGCGCCTGTGATACATTAAGTTATTTCTTGCATGAACCTGCTAGGGATAGTACCCAATTGTAGGTACATCGTTAATATCGTCGACTTCTACTGATGAACGAGTGAGTATATCATTTATTTACATAACCAAATTACAAGATGATTATTAACATTAACTAAATTAAATTAAAACTAAGTTAGGCTTAAAAAAGGCCCTCGGGGCATTGTACCGAGGATGCTGGCGGCATTTCCTCGCTGAATTGCAATGCTGATGCGTTGCGCGAGAAAGCCGCCAGCTTTTCGGTCACCAGTTACATCAACTAGACGTTTCGCGATTTCCGCAAATAACTTATGCGCACTGGGACCCCACGGACCGAGGGTCTCGACGCCAAAGGGCACAAAGTTGTACTCTCTGCCAAGGCCTCCATATTTAATAAACTGATGAACTAGATCTTTCCAATAACCCGCCAGAAATAGATGGTATTTTAGAGTATATACTTTTCACACCACCTGCTCGATAATGTCAAATCATGTGTCACGGAAATCTAATCATTATAGCCTTAGATATAGCCGGGCAGTAATAGGTATTTTACCAAATTTCGTTATAAACCTGCTGATCAATAATGCGGTGTGAATTTGGAACCCTAACTAAAAGTTCGAAAGAAAACTTTGCAAAAAATAATGCGGTGCGCCTGGCAGATAACTTATCAAATATTTAAACTATTTTGTATAGGAAATATGCATGAAAGGATGGTTTATTAAAGGAAATAAATATGGCTTAAGCAAAAACAAAAATATCTGATTTTTTAAAGAAAAAATCCTAATTTAAAAAATAAATAATATTAATTTCCGCTAAATTTCGAGAGTTGCTTCCCCAGCATTTTTGTCGTCCACCCATAGCACATCACGTCTCATAGGTAAGGTACTCCTCCATAGGTACTCCTAAGGGACACACACAAACTAAGAGACTGCGGGCTTGGAGGATGCCACGAATGCTTGTAAAATTGCTTGCCCGGGTAAAGATTTTCCAGACAACTCAAAATCTCAAAGGAGCTGGGATAATATGGCGAAAATTAAGGCTTTTGGTACAGACTATTAAATTGAACAACTTTCTCCCGGGGACCAACGGCGTATTCGCTAAAAAATATCAGTCGTCCCATACATTTGATCGAGTAGGTATTGAAGTTTTGTATGGGACGACAGATTTTTTGTTCACGATTAAGATGTTGGTCCCCGGGAGAAATTTGTTATTTTTGATGGACTGTACCAAACCCTTAATTTTCGCCACACCATGTACAGACACATTGTATAATCAAATAAAATTACTATACCAACTCAATAATTAATACACACTTGTCTTTTTAGTTATTTAAGTTTGACAGTATTTTAGAATATACCACTTTCACAGAACAGAATCACCCCGTTGTGTATGCGGTAGTGTGTGTGTCGCGGCCCATGTGATACCGCACTGTCACTGCCTGCCTTTGGCAGTTACAGTACGGTATCACACGGGCCGCGGTTTAACATGCGTGTCCCACACATGCCGATTTCCGAAAATTAGAAGAAAAAAAAATGGCCTACTTATTTTATTATTGATTCGTGTCGAGAATCATGAGCTTAGTTACCTGCTTGAATTTGACGAGGATGCAAAACGACACCTTGTATTGCTCCATAAAAAAGGAAACACATGAAAAAGGAAACATCTACTCTGTAAATCAGAACTGCAAGAAAATCCTTAAGGAAACTCTTCAAACTATGTCCTATGACGATACAGAGAAGTTATTACTAGTGCTAAAGTAAAATATTGTTTGTATTATTGTTATTTCTTTTTTTAATTAGTTAGGTTAAGATACTATAATTTTTAGACACCATTTTACATTTATGTACCAATAATATTAATATGATATGTGATTATTTATTCAATTAATGTTACCTCCAATCGCCTGAAACACAGGATTTCCTAGTTCAGGCACAAATCATGGGTGAACTTGACATAGATTTAAGAAAAACTGTTATTTAACGCTGTACCTTATATTTTGATTTTTTTTTTTTTTTTTTTTTATATGTTGGAACAATTTGTCCGCTCAACAACGTGAATAACGCAATGAATGTTGTTGAACTGTCAAAATGAAACTCATTGCTACTGATAGTCTGTGACGTAATCACCCCACAGTATCGCCACTCGTAAAGGCACTCAACCAAACTAATCTATGTATTCAAAAATATGAACGAAGGCTGAGCTGAATGGTGCTAATCCATACATCATGTACGTGAACGGGCGCCGTCAGTAGAGACTGGTCATCCCTAAGCCGCCACGGCTTATTATTTTAATTTTCGAATTGTTCACTATAGACGCTGCCAACACCTAAACCGCGGTCACTGTCAGATTGCATAGAAAAGAAAGAGAAGCGCGATGACCCAACGCTTGTAATTTATTGCAAAATATGCAATTATCTATTTACTCAAAGTTTAGTTGAGTAATCGAAAATAAAAAACAACCAAGTTCTGCATTAAAATAAGACGTTCTTGCTATTAATTAAATACGTAACTTATGTTGATAATTAATACAGATATTTTGGATTAGAACTCAAGGTAAGAGGTTAGTTTAACGTTAATTTGTGTCGAGATTTTTTTTCAAAACGTGTTTTGGTAACAACCAAGTTCTGAGAAATATGTTCAAAATTAACATAATATTTTTTCCGCTACCACAAACTATACAGATCTGGCAATTTTTTTTCTCAAGAGAAGCCTGTTTTGGTCGATTGGGTCTTGTCAGCGCCTTAACGTGCACGTCGTTCTTCATCTTCTCACAATACCATTTCAACTTACAACCAATATTTTGATTTAAAAAAATAAATTTAAATACCTCGGTCGTGTGGTCACGTGTTCTCTCACAGATGACTAGGATATATGTAGATAGGGGAGCGCAGGGCGTTGGCAGCCCGATGCTATATGCTTGCTGGCAGGTTTGCGCGGTGCTCTGGCGAGGTAAAACTGACGCTCTTCAGAGCCTATTGCCAGTCTTTTTACTCGTGCAGCTTGTGGTTAGGTATACGCATCATGTATGAGCATCATGTACCTATCACATAATTCATTTATCTGTCATTGCTTTATTTTTCATTCTTTTTTTACCTATTTTGGTATAGTAATTTTATTCTAGGTGCATCGTCTTCACATATAATTTTAAAATGTACATATACAAAATTTTGTAAAACATTTTAAAAGAGTAACGGTGGAGTTTCTTGCCCATTCTTCTCCATACGAATCTACCTTTTGGAAGGGGCAACTAGAATCAATTCTATTTTTTTTTTGTTAATTTTGACGTTCAAAAGTGCCTTTTATGTGCCTATTTGAAATAAATAATTTGACTTTGACTTTGACTTTGACTTACGCAGAAGGCTTACAATGCACTGCGCGTGCAGTATAACTGAGGATATTGGCGAGGCTGCCTCGGTTTTGCAGTGCATTGGGCATGTTTGCGGAAGCGCGAATAGATGACTTTCATGCCATCATGCGCAAACGGTGTGCATCGTTGTTGCTGCGATTCAGGGGTAGCCCTAACAGTATTTTAACTACACTGGCGGACAAGGTTGATGGACCATTTATAAGGCTCTGGGATGGCAGAGATGTGCGTGCATACACGGAAAAAAAGGATCTCTTCAGCGAAGATTATCAATATTCTCAGAAAAATTGTTTCAATCCAAGTAAATATTTTCTTAACGTAAGTAAATGTACTCAGTCCAAGAAAACCTGTTTACTTAAATTAAGAATAATAAATACTTGGTTTTTATTCTTGACTTAAGCAAATATTTTTGATTCAAGACTATAATAATCTTAATTGAAGAAAATATTCTAAGAGAGAAATAATATTCTTAAAATTACACTTAATAATTCTTTATTTAAGTATAATGTCTTCTTCGAAGACAATAAAACTAAGACAAAATTTTACTTTATTCAAGAATATATTGTTTTCCTCATGTAGCTAATTAATATTATAATCATTATTTTTTTTAAGTTATTGAGTTTACTAACATAGGCTAAGTTCATAATAACACTATGGATCTATATATGTAGCCTGAAATAAAAATAATAAATTTGAATTAAAAGAGTGTCCATGGAGTTTTCGTGTCCGTTCTTCTCCATAGGAACCTACTACGCTTTGGAATGGGCAACTAGCTTCATCTTTCTGACTGACCGACTCCTTGACGATTCAAAAGTGAATGCAATTGGTTTAATTGAAATAAATGCTTTGAGTTTCAGAATCCAAAATGTCAAATCCAAGCATTCTCGAAAGTACTTGATTCCACAAATCCACAATCTCAGGTAGCCACAAACATTGTCACTCCTCTTTTTTGTTACCATATTAATCTTCCACGCTGTATTTACCTTTAGACCTTTTGTATAATTTCAATGGTCCCAGTAGCTGTGGGGACAATAGATTTCTTAAGTATTGTGACTATACTTATTATCTGTTAAATGTTATGCATAAGGTAGCGAGCAGTTTCGTCTCTTATTGAACAACCCGCCTCTGTACCGGGATCTCCCGGGATCCTCAATGACTATTATAGAAAACGGTTGATGCAAAGCTTCTTTAATTACCACGTTTGCTAGCACAATGTTGAGCTCTTAAGAAAAAGAATATTATGTAACTTATGTTACATAATATCCTTTTTCTTCGGGTTCGATTCCCGGGCCGGGCAAAGTGTTATTGGGTTTTTCAATCTGGAATTTCTCAGTAGCAGCCTGAAGTCTGGATTTGTGCCCGGTATTACATAAGACTTAACCATAACCGGTGAAATGTGGGTGTACTACAGGTACACCTCTGCTCAACCCTTCGTGGAAACAAGACGTGATGTTATGATAACATAATATCACGTCTTGTTTCCAGACTCAAACTCTTCCAATTCCAGATTGAAAAACCCAATAACACTTTGTCCGGCCCGGGAATCGAACCCAGGACCTCATGCTCAGCAGTAGCGCTTGCCACCACTAGACCAATGAGGCAGTCAGATAATAAATTGACAAATATACCTACATGGTAAGTTTCCGTCATATTCTACCAGCAACATTTGTGTAACATTATCAATCACAATGAATGATTTTTAAGTATAGTGCTAATCTATTGCTTCATATGTTCGAAAAACTTGTCTGCTTAACAACTTAAATAAATGATAAATGACTTTATTTCTGTAAGTAGGTTTGTACAAACACTAAATACCTACAGAGTTAATTAATTCATACGTATAGAATATACTAGAATATCAAAATAATTCTTTGTTTTAATTATAACATCGATACGTGATCAATTCTATTTTCAAATCCGCCTGACCTTAGTTAGACCTTTCGGTCTGTGTTGCCATTGTCGCAACACAGAGTAATTACGCAATGTAAATTATAAATGATTTTATTTCTGTAAGTAGGTTTGTATAAACACTTTTACACGTCAATCATATTTTTTAAAACTAGATGAGGTCGGCGTTTTCTATCTGACTACTCTGAGAAGAAAGGCCGAAACTAACTCAGAGGTCACAGTCTCTTTTAAAGTCCAGACATAATCTTGGTCAGATCATGTGAAGACCGTGTAGATAGGTGTCTAAAATGGTCTTTTCATGAAAGAACCACACAGATTGAGTGGACGTGTCCAGTCAGTGCACGTATTTGTCAGTGTTTGTACAGCTCAACTCACAAAGAATTTAAGGAGCTCAACGATTCAACGAACAATACCAAAGAAAGGACATTTGGCTAGGCCGGAAAAAATACTCAATCTGCCAGACCATGTTAAAAAATTATTGTGAATAAAACAAAATTAAACAATGAACCCACATAGTCTTCACATTTACAATAATTAAAATAATAATATAATACTTCACAGAGTAAAAATATTCATGTCATTGCATAAATAAAATTCATCAATGTCAGTGTGTATATAACAACCCGGACATAGGTAATCTTGATCAGATCATTTGAGGACCATGTAGGTTGGTGTCTGAAATTGTTTTCTAAGGAAAGAACCACACAGTAACGCAATGAACTGTCAAAATGAAAGCCATTGCTACTGATAGTGTGTTACGCAGTTACCCCGCAGGTGTTAACAGCTAAAGCCCGGTCACTGTCGGACTGCATAGAAGAGAAAGAGAAGCGCGATGACACAACGCTGGTAATTTATTGCAAAATATGAAACAATTATCTATTTACAAAAAATCTATTGATTGGAAAAAAAAATTAAGACATTATTATGCTAATATGTTGCTTGCAGAATAATCCGACAAAAACTCTGAATGATTGCATATACGGTTTGAAATCGTTAAAATATTTGTTTTAGAAGCATCTTCGTGATTTTTTTCTATTGTATTAAATTAGTTGTATTATGTTTTCAACACACTATCTACCTAGCATTTATACTGAAGAATATCATATATTATTCTGATTTTGTTTACTGCAGTGGATCGTTTATATTTAGGCATTATAAAACTTGGGTATACGAGGGTAGTCTCCTTAATTAAATGTTGTTAATAAATAATAAATACTTAGTACCTGAGTACTTAAACACGAAGTCGTTAAAGACAAGATTTACAACAAGAATAAATAATTGTATAAAAATCAAAACATATCATCAGTAATAAACAACAAAATCCGAAACTAAAAATTGTAATGTTAAAATAAGACTTATTTTAATAATAATTAATTAATTTTTTGATACGGATTTTTTCCTTAGTTGTGAGTTGAGTTGCACGATTACTGACAAATGCGTACACTAACTGGACAGGTCCACTGAATCTGTGTGGTTCTAAAGACCATTTCAGACATCAGTATACAGTCTTTAAATGATCTGACCAAGATTATGTCTAGACTTTAAAAGAGACTGTGACCTCTAAGTTTGTTTCGGCCTTTCTTCTCAGAGTAGTCAGATAGGAAACGCCGACATCTAGTTTAAAAAATATGATTGACGTGTAAAAGTGTTTGTACAAACCTACTTACAGAAATAAAATCATTTATAATTTACATTGCGTAATTACTCTGTTTTGCGACACTGGCAACACAGAACGAAAAGTCTAAGGTCAGGCGGATTTGAAAATAGAATTGATTACATATCGGTGTTATAATTAAAACAAAGAATTATTTTGATATTCTGGTAGTTTCTATACTTATGAATTAACAAACTCTGTAGGTATTTATCATCTCGCAAATGCGCGGAATTTATCATTTTAACATAAATATCCTGCTGTTTAATATTTTACACATACCTCTATAATTACGGCTTCATTATATTAATTAAGTAGGTATGGTTAGTAAAATTTACAATAAATATATTACAAATAATAACCTGGGTCCATCCTTACATAATTATATTATAAAACAAAGTCCCCGCCGCGTCTGTTTGTCTGTCTGAACGAGGTTTATAAACTCAAAACTACTGAACGGATTTTGAAACGGTTTTCACCAATAGACGGAGTGATACACGAAGAAGGTTTAAGTGTATAATTCAGTAAAGTGTGACGTACATTCATTCAAATATGACGATGCTTGTTGAAGATGTCGAAAAAAATCATGCCGACTGTGAGCTATATTGGCGTGCGCCGAGTCTACAAGCGTTCTCCGACAGTTATTTCTCTTTTGGACTGATCACCAACAGGACGTTTCGTTTTTGAGAGATTCGTCGATAAAACATTTCACCTATGGGCATTTCACCGACAGAACCTTTCATATGCGTCACTTTCGACTTCAGTAATAGAGGGGATCTGGCGGTTAATGGTAACTGCTAACCTACCTTTTTTTTTTTTTTTTTGTTGCCGGGGTGGAAAACCCTCATGGATGTCCTCCGCCCTGGGGTAGGCGGAGGGGTCTGTCAGACTCTTACTGACTAAAAACCACCCCGGTGTTCCCATCCCACACTTGCACCGGGGATCATGGGATCTAATGCGACTTCCACGATCCCCAGCTAGTGCCGGCCCGCCTCTGCGGGCCACCTCAAGTCTGGGGGGGGGGGTGAGGTGTTTAAACCCCCCCCGCGACGTCTGAAAGGGGCGCGCGTGGAACACTACGCGCCGCCACCTCGGGTCCAGTGTGATGGGGGGCGGCGGACGTCCCCAAGTCCGCCGTCCCTGGACCCATTTAGGGGGGCCGGAAGAGGGCGTTGTCTGCCCTCTGCCGACGCCCGGTGCGCCTGCTGCGGGCCGGGTGAGCGGAAGAGATCTCCCGCTCCCGTTCCGCAGCCTCCTTCTGCGACACGACTGTTTCGCAGAAGGATACCACCGCGTCCCAGGACTCCTCGCTGCCGACCATCGCCTCGACCACGGCCGGCAGCGACAGGTCACTGCCCACTCCTGAGATGAGGGCACGGCGTGGCTCCTCCCAAGCGGCACATTCTGCCAGCGTATGCCGCGCCGTGTCCTCCCGACAGTCGATGCAGTGGTGACACCGGGCGTCCGGCTCCCTGTTTATGCGACACAGGTACTTCCCGAAGCAACCATGCCCCGAGAGCACCTGCGTCACCCGAAATGACAGGGAGCCGTGCCTCCTCCCGAGCCAGGGCTCGAGCACTGGCCGGACCGCCTCGATGGTGGCGAGGCCGGCGGTAGGGCGTGAAAGCCTGTCCCGCCATTCCGCCACCAGGGCTGCGCGAAGCTGTGACCGACGCAGCTCCACATGTCGCTGCATCAGCCACTCGCCCCGCGCCCTCACTTCCTCGCGCCACCGATACAGTGACGCGAGTACTTTCGCCTCGAGGTCCCAGGGCGGGGATCCGGCCAGTACGCAAGCCGCCTCGTAGGAGATCGTGCGATATCCCCTGATGACTCTGACGGCCATCGCTCTCTGCGGCTTCCGCAGGACTGCGATGCTTCCGGCCGTCAGGTCAGCCGCCCAGATTGGGGCCCCGTAAAGGGCCATCGATCGCACGATCCCCACGTAGAGCCGCCTACAGGCGGCGCTCGGGCCCCCCAGATTGGGAAGCAGCGTTGACAACGCCCCAGCCGCGCCCAACAACTTGGGCGCCAGCCGCCGGAAATGGAGGCCAAAATCCCACCGGCTGTCGAGCACCAATCCTAGGTACTTCATGGTGGACTCGACAGCGATTTGAGCCCCCCCGACCACGATGTGTGATCCCGGCGGCGGCGCCCGCCGGGGGCCATGAAAGATCAAGGCCTCCGACTTGTTGAGGGCAACCTCCAGCCCTAGGCGACGTATGCGACTCACCACCTGTGAGACCGCAGCCGTCGCTAGCAACGCTGCCTCCCGGTACGAGCTCCCCCGGGCCGTGACCAGTGTGTCGTCCGCATAACACGTCAGGTCCACGCCCGGCTGGAGCTCGCCCCGCAGCACCCAGTCGTACCCGATGTTCCACAGGAGCGGTCCTACGACCGAGCCCTGTGGAACACCGCACGACATGCGGCGCTGGTTTCCGCCATCACGTCCCGTGTAGGTGACACACCTCTCCGCCTAATAAGCCCCGACGATGCGGCGGAGGTAGGAAGGCACCCGATGGTAACGCAGTGCCTCCCGAATACAGCTCCAGGGCAGGGTGTTGAAGGCGTTGGAGATGTCCAAGGACACCGCCAACATCACCCCGCCCCGGGACACCGCTTCCTCCGCCAGGACTCTCACCCGCGAAATCGCGTGGATGGTGGAGCGCCCGTGCCGAAAGCCGAACTGGCTCTCGGCCAGGTCAGGCCCCTCTCCGCACAAGTGGCCGACGAGGCGGGCAGCGATTATCCGCTCAAAACATCTTACCCACCTCGTCTAGCAACACTATGGGCCTGTACCCGGACGGTGAGTCCGCAGGGCGCCCCGCCTTCCTGAGCAGGACCAGACGACCAGATTTCCACAAAGTAGGAAACTGGCCCTGCTCAAGGCACGCTGTGTAGAGTCCTCTCAAGTGGGGCTCTAGCTCCTTCAGAGCGAGGGCAAGCGCTTGGCCGTGGATCCCGTCGGGCCCCGGAGCCACGTTCTTGGCCCGGAGCCGCGTCACGGCTGCCCCCATCTCTGTTTGTGTCACCTCTGGGACGCTGATGGCGTTCTCTTCTTCTGCAGACTCTGCGGCTGTGGGCAAAGTCATCGGCGGCGGAGTATGCTCCGCTCTTGCCGGGAAGAGGGCTGCGACGACCTCCTCCAGCAGCTCAGGTTGGAGACTCTCCGTGAGTGGAGGCGCCGCGGCTCGAAGTTGCCCTCGAACCACACGATAAGGGCGCCCCCACGGATCTCCGTCTAGAGTCTCCAACATCTCCTCCCTGGCTCGCGTCCTCACTTCGCCGATGGCCAGCCACAAGGCCTGCTTCGCCGCGCGGTACACCTCATACAGCGCGGCTTCTTCGTCAGGGACCCGACGACGTCTCCTCCGGTATCGGGTGTACCGGCGTCTAACCGCTACGCACTCGACACGTAATTGTGCGATCTCGGTAGACCACCAGTACACCTGGCGCTTTGCTGGATGTGAGTGGACGCGGGGCATGGACGCGTCGCAGATTTGTGTCATCGCCCCGCGGAACCACAGCGCCTCCTCTTCGACGTCGATGGGTCCGTTTGTTGCCGACTCCCGGATCCAAGCCTGAACAATAGCGGCCTCCTCGAGAACCTCCCTGTCGATGCGCTTACGCGTCCAGCGCGGACCGTCCCTTCGCGGGGCCGATGGACTACGGCCGCCGGTGGTCTGGGTGGAGACGTCGAATCGGATGTATCGGTGATCCGACAACGTCTCCACCTCCACGGCGACACGCCAGTCACGGACACGGCTCGCGACAGCAGGGCTAGCGAACGAGACGTCCACTACAGATCCGCCCCGCTGCCGCACGCACGTGTGGACCGAGCCCCGATTCAGGACGACCAGGCCAGTCGTGACCGCCCACTCCTCTAGCGCCTCACCCCTAGCATCGGTCACCGGAGATCCCCACGCCGCAGACTTGGCGTTGAGATCCCCGAGCAACAGCACCGGGTGAGGGTGGAGTCGGCCCACGACGGCACCCAACTCGACAAGGAAGTTCTCGAAGTCGGCGAGACTCTTGTTGGGCGAGAAATACGCCCCAACCGTGCCAATGCCGTCCGCGAGGGCGGCCACCCAGCCGTGTCCTCGGGACGGGTTGACGAGAGCCCCGCCAATGATGGCCACCAAACCGTCCAGGTCTCCCACCCAGTTATCCCTGGGGGGGACAAAGTACGGCTCGGCGACCACAGCCACGTCGATCGACCACTCTGCCATGCTCTGGAGCAAGAGATCCTGAGCTCTGGCAGCGTGGTTGATATTGCTCTGGAGGAAATGGTACAGCGCCATTAGACGCAGTCCATCCCCTCCGCACCATTCACAGGCCGGGAGTCGGCCGTAGGGCAGCCAGGCTGAGGGGGGGGGTAAAGAGCCCCCGGCAGCCATGGCTCCCCTCTTCTTTTTTTGTGCTGGCGCACGACAGGCCTTGCCGCCAGCCCTGTGCCCCGCGGGCCTCCCTGCAGCTGTATAGAGGCTGCAGTTTGGTGCCGCGGAGCACTGGGCCGCCTTGTGGCCGGGCTGATCGCAGCGATAGCACTGCTCGCTGCGGTCTATTTCAGCGGTGCACCGTGCCCGGACATGCCCCATGTCCAGGCACCGGTAACACCGCAATGCCCTGGGTTGCAACAGCTTGACTCTTGCTGCAACCCATCCCACCAACAGACGCCCACCGTTGGCGACCTTGTTTGCCGCCGCCACCGGGCACCGCACCCAAATCGTGCCAGGCCCGGAGGCGTCGGCGCGGATCTCACCCGTCCGCACGTCTTCCGGTGGACATCCACCGGCCTTGGCAACGGCCGCCACGACGTCAGCTGGGGTCGCCGAGTCATCCAGTCCGTCGACGCGCAGCTCAGCAGTCTTCATAGGCCTGGACACCCGGACGTCCTCCGGGTTGAGGACCCCTCTCAGTTTGGCGGCCAATGTGTCCGCCTTCTCAGCGCTGGAGGCACCCGACACCTCGAACAGCCGCGCTCCCGTAATGGCTTGCTTATAAATAAAGCCAGCTGGTGTGCCAAGGTCGGGGAACGCGATCTTGCTCCTCACATCAACCATTACCGCCTGATAGGAGAGGCCCCTCGCGATGGCTGCGGGCTGCAGTGTTACCACCACAGCCGCAGAGCGTGGGGCTCTCGTCCTAGGCGGCTTTTGGGTCCTCCTCGGTGCTGGTGCCGGTGCTTTAGCAGGTGCTGGCGGCGGCGCCGTCTTCTTCTTTTTTTTTTCGTCTTCTTGACGACCGTCGTCCAGGCCTCTGTGGTGGTTCCGGGCGCGGTTGCCGGGGGAGCAGCCATTCGGGAAGTGGGCACGGACTTTGCCTCCGCGGGCTTCTGGGTCCCCTTCGCGGGCTTTTTGGCCCCCTTTCCGGGCTGGTTCGGCTCAGCCACCGCCGCCGCTCTCGCCTCCGCCTCCTTCCTCCGCTTATCTGCCGCAAGCGGCGGTCGGATGATTTCAGCCGGGGGGAGTCGCGACTCTATGGCCTCCAAGCGGGCATCCAGTCGCGCATCCACCATGCCCCCACACTGCACCATGCAAATTCTGGCCACCCTCTCCATGTCGTGGTCCGACCAGGCAGGTGGTGGAACAGGTGCAGGGGCCGACGAAGGCGCGGCAGGAGTGGGGCCGGTGGCTGCGGGAGGTGCTTGCCGCTGCCAGTCTTTCCTCTGAGCAGCAAACTCCCGTTTGAGGTCCTCCAGCTCGGACCGGAGACGGCTATTCTCCTCCCACAACTTTGCCGTCTCCTCCGTGCTCGTGCGACTGAGGAGGACCTCAACTGCCTCCCTGATGACATCAGCCGCCTCCTTCAGAGCACGGGTGAATGTGCCCTTCAGGTTGCCCGATTTGGTGGCAACCTTCAGGACGACATCCACGCCGTCCAGAGCTTGGCGACTGAGAGCCACCGCCGATGGGCTCTCCCCAGCAGTCATCCGGGCTGAGCGCCGCTCTCGCGCCTGACGGGCCAACTCGCTGATTTCATCAGCCGCCACCGCCTTGCGCTGCGCCCGCTTAGCGGCATTCGCCTCCGCCTTGTTAGACCCCAGCAAGATGCCCTCGCTAGGGTCCACGGTCGTGGGCCCGGGGTCACTCCCCACGCCCTCGGCCTCCACCGGGTCGGGAAACCGACCTGAACCGACCCCGCACGCCGCGCTCCGGTAAGCGAGCGGGGGCTCCACTCGCCACTGCACGACCTCGCCCACTAGTGAGTGTTGGGACTTTAGCAACCGGCAGGCTCTCCTCACTAGAAGAGCCTGACCCCGCGCGCTTCTTCTTTCGCGTGGTTTTTTGCCAAAATCGGCCACCCACCTCTTCTTTAGTTTGCGAGCGCTTTGAGCTCACGCTCGCCACGCTCACCAAACTCATCTCGGATGCGGTGTCAGAATCTGACACCAACAGTCGGTCCTTTTCAGGACATGAGCCTCCTCGGCTGTTGTTGCCATCAACGACGGCAAGCGGCTTTGTTGCGTCGCACAGTCGCTCCAGGCTAACCCGGAGCTCCTTTTCTTGCGACGCAAGAGGTTGTTGACGAAGACCGGTGGTCTGCCGGCCTACGAGGCTATGGGTGCCCCCCCCAGATACGGTGGGGCTGCCTTCCATGGAAGGGCGGGATTGTGCCTCCTTATGGAGGTTGCCCGCCTGGGGAATATTTCCATTAGCCTGCATTTTTCATTGTTTTCCTTTTAAGGGTGAGGTCCCTGTTCGCGCTAGCGACCGGATAACCCTCCGGCCATTCATCCCCTCGGCACGCTAGACCTTGGGATTGGGACTCCCCAATGTACGCCAACTCAACTCCCCTCTGTAAGCAGAGGGGAAGTAGGCGTACGACCAACTCTAGCCCGGTTCCCTTCACCGACCATCGTGGATGATCGGTGATTGGAACCGTGACCCTTCCCCGTTTGTTGAGAATTCGCCGCCAGCACCAAGTGTCCACCAAAGCCTGGTGGGCAGTTGGAGCCGACGTTGCCCAGGGTGCGCCACGAGGAGGCTTCTCAACATGCACCCCAACTGCTAACCTAACCTAACCCAACATAATTTTTCGCTGTAGCTGCCAACCTATTATATTTGCTACCAAGGGCTGTCGTCGAAAGTGACGCATATGAAAGGTTTTGTCGGCGAAATGTCCATAGGTGAAACGTTCTATCGACGAAACTCTCAAAATCAAAACGTCCTGTCGGTGATCAGTCCAAAGGAGAAATGACTGTCGGAGAACGCTTGCAGAGTAGCGTGCGCCGCGTAAACCGTAAGAGATACATAAAAATTATGTTTTACAGGATTGTACATTTTAAAAAGTTCGCGATATGTCTATCTTCTAAATTTTTCTTATAGGTTTTTCAGTAATCTATAAGAAAATAGTTCTTTATCTTAAATAAAGAATCTTAAATAATGGAAAACCTATAAGAAGTCAATGGTCTTAAAATAACGTGGTAAATCTCTCATATTTTGCGTACAAACTTACATTTGCAGTTGGAATGTATGGGAGAACATGTTTTGCTACTACAATGTTAAGTTTGTTCTTAAAAACATGGTAGATAACAAATTCATTTTACGGAACCCTCCACACGAGTTCAACTCGCACTTGTCCGGTTTTTAAACTATGTGTCAAAAGTTCTTATAACTTAGCAGACAGCTGTGTTGCTGGGCAGTTTATTGCACCACTTCTTCTTCCCAGCTAAAGCACTAGGAAGGGGGGAAGTGGTTTTGGGGACTGTCTTGGGTAACTTTCGACGTTCAAGTTGCTGATTCTCAGCCTAATTTGAATATTCATGATTTTTTATTTTAGTTAGCCCCTACCAACCTCTTTGACTGGTTACCATTTTTCCATTACCAGCGGAAGAGTGATCTCGACAACAGGTGAGACCATCTCAAGAGTAAGCCACCCTCCAACAGCAAAACATTTAAAACTTACCTAGACAAAATATACAACCCACAACTTATTTATTATTATAAAAATAATAATCTTTATGTACTAATATTATAACAAGAAAAGATTCGATTTTTTGTTTGTTGGTTTGTAATGGATAAACTCTAACTGATTTAAAAAATGATTTCACCTATAGAAAGGTACATTATTAGCGAGTAACATGGGTTATATTTTATTTTAAAAAAAAAGAGATTCCTACAAAAAAGCAATAATGTAACCCAAGGTATCGAAAATTAGCTTATAAAAGTCATTATTTGACGTGCGCTGCGAAAACTATTGATGATACATAAAATCATGTTGTATACTGTAGTAGTGAGCAGTGGTGGCCTAGTGGTAACGTCCGCGACTTACGAGTTGTAAGTCGTAGGTTCGAACCTTGACAGGCGCTTTACTTTGTGTAAATTATTTCATCACCACTGTCCTCAAAACGGTGAAGGAAAACATCGTGAGGAAACCGGCATGTCCTAGAAGCAAAAATTCGAAGACATGTGACATCTACCAATCCGCACTGGGCCCGCGTGGTGGATAACGGCCCACTCCCTCTCACAGAGAGGAGGCCTGTGTCCCAGCAGTGGGAACATTATAGGCTGATTATGTATACTGTAGTAGTCTACTCATCATTACCCACTGAAAAGACTGCAAGACTAGATGTCTAAGTTATTTATACGAAGCTTTTATAGTTAAGCCAAAGTAACCGTTTTTTGTTCAAATTAGTCAATCAAAACACGGGTTAGAATCGAAAGACGATGACATTCGTATCATGATATTAATCCTTATCCAACTAAGTAGTTTCATAATCAAGATGGATTATTTACATGTATGTATATTCCTTTTTACATTATTCGAATTGGACCTTTCGTTTAGAAGTTACGACGGGTATAAAAATGCTAAAAGTAAAAACAATCCCGCGTTGTGAGCGAACAGCCCTACGCATAAAGTCTATTAGTTACCTACACATTTATTTTTTTGTAGATGAACATACATATATGATTTACTACTTTAATCCCGGTAGTACGTGCCCGCGGGATATTTTCCAAAACCTACGCGGCGAAGCCGCGGGCCAAAGCTAGTATATCAAATAAAATTAAAAACACTAGTGTTTTTTTTAAGTTTGATGGTGATGACGTAACAGGTTTATTTAAATATTGAAACATCTTGCCAATACAAAGTAAAATACGAAAGTGGTTATTGATCGAACAGTTCACCAACAAAGAACTGTAGTATGTAGGAGCCTTAAATCATAGTAAAGCAACAAGAATGGCAGCCCAATCAAAACTGGTAGTACCAGGGCCGGATTTAGGGCAACAGGGGCACTGGCCCCGGGCCTCCACAAAGAAGGGGCCTCCACAATTAGATTTTTCATTGATTTTTATATGAATAAAATATTTCGTTTGTGTCCTTCAAAAAAAAAAAAGAGTCCACAATCACAACTTCGTAAGGTACCTTCTTTGAATTGTTTTTTTTATCTGTTTCACAAATTTTTCGGGGCCTCCACTTCTTGGTTGCCCCAGGGCCGCCACAACTTTAAATCCGTCCCTGGGTAGTACTGAGATACACAAACTATTACGGGAAAACTCAAATTCAAAGCATTTATTTCAAATAAACCAATTACAGGCACTTTTGAATTGTCAAGGAGTTGGTCAGTCCGAAAGTTGAAGCTAGTTGCCCATTCCAAAGCGTAGTAGGTTCCTATGGAGAAGAACGGGCAAGAAACTCCAAGGACACTCTTTTAAAACAACATATTATGGGTACAACATATTGTTTACATCATTCATTTTGAAATTATACATGTAAGAACGATGCAAAACGTAAAAGCGTCCGTAAAAAAAAGATTAACAAAAAAAAAAAGCAATTCAAAAATTTAAATAAGCCGTGGCAGCTAAGAGATGACCAGTCTCTACTGACGGCGCCCATTCACGAACATGCCGCAATGATAAGCACCATTCAGCTCAACCATTTTGAAGGGAGCTAAATGATCCAACACACGCCACCATCAGCGAGACATTAGACGACAGACTCCTAGCTGCCAGGGCACATTCAAGTGAATGAAAGACGTACCCAGAAACGTACGAACGCTTATATAATACCAACTCTAACTAATGATGTTCCAACAAAAATTCAGTCGGAAATAACAAATAATAATTACAAAAATAAATACAAAACAGTATTTGTTTCTCTTTGGAAATGCATCATCCTGTTTAAATTTCATTCAATTAGTAATTATCATCGACGGGCTGTCTGACCCGTTCCGTCGACGTGTTTGTACTATTTTTAGTTATTATTTATGAAATACCTCACAATGTTTTAACCTTAGATAATATTTCGTTAATATTAAGTTTGGTTAAAAGTGTTTCAACATCCGGACAAACCTATTGAGGTTTTTGTGATGTTTCTGTTCATATTTTGTTTAAATAAAATCAAATCAAATCAAATCAAAATATTTTTATTTCACATAAACCTACATGGGCACTTATGAAACGTCAGAAGCTAGGTGCACGGTTTCAATGGGTCGTTTCCTATGGAGAAGAGCCGGCAAGAAACTCCACGGTTACTCTTTTAAAAATAATTGGCTTTTACAATGTTTTCAAATTACAGTGTTAATAGGTATGGGAGGACAGTGTAGGCCTGTCGAGACGTACCAGGTACTTAACAAAAAAAAAAAAGAAAAAGGTCTACAAAATATCTAGTCTATTAAGCCTTTAGTTCCAAAAATAATAAACTGTAATAAAATACGAGCGAGCCTTACATAAGTCGCTATGATGTGTAACATCTGACATCTCTCCTTGGTAATAAGCAACTGAGCAGCAACAGAAACTGACCTCAGAATTAAAAAAAAACTAAATTCTGAAATGTTTATTCGAATAATTAAATAAATAATTATTCGAATATGGGGTATTTTAATCAATGTTTTAAGAAAAAAAAAAGTAACTATACAATATTGATGCTACTAACTATTTACACTAGGTAGACACTAAATTAAATTACTAACTTTAAATGCAAATTAATACAAAAAACAAAAGGACACTTAGGCGTCAAAGTATTCGTCCGCATCGCTGTCATCCGGAAACGTGCCCAGAAGACTGGCAGCATTGCCACGTTGAATGGCAATGCTCGTTCTTTGGCCAAAGAACGAGCCAGCCCTCTGGTCACGTGAAGTGTCGATCAATCGGCGAGAGATTTCCTTAAAAAGGAGACGCGCACTTATTACTCGAATAAATATTTCAGAATTTAACTTACTACTAGTGGTCGCCCACTGGTCGAAATTCGACGATAAGTAGAGGGTACTTACAATCTATATAATACTTACTTATTCCATGCTCAAGCTGTCACTTCCTGTCTTAACCCTTCCGTCCCTTTTCACGGAATATATTTTGTATAAATTTTTAATATTTTTTTAAAATATATTTCTAACTCGCACGGAAAGCTACAGGAACGAAATGACACAAAAACATGAAAACGTAAAAGTGTTGTAATAATGGGTTTGGAAATGTAATTTTTACATTAAGCAGTTGAACATCACGATATTCTGTGCATTTAGTTTTTGAGGCATTTATACAGATAATATTGACATCCACGCGGAAACACATTACAATGACCGTCACCCAGCCTGGCGCATACGCAATAGTCCCACTTGCAGCGCGCGGGAGTAAGATTGATTTTACAACGTAAAATTACTGATAAATTATAAATGATTTTATTTCTGTAAATAGGTTTTTACAAAGCCTTTTACACGTCGAATATATTTTTTAAAACTAGATGAGGTCGGCGTTTCCTGTCTGACTACTCTGAGAAGAAAGGCCGAAACAAACTCAGAGGTCACAGTCTCTTTTAAAGTGCAGACATAATCTTGGTCAGATCATGTGAAGACCATGTCGATTGGTGTCTGAAATGGTCTTTTGATGAAAGAACCACACAGATTGATTGGACCTGTCCAGTCAGTGCACGCATTTGTCAGTAGTTGTGCAGCTCAACTCATAACTAAAGGAACTCAACGATTCAACGAACAATACCAAAGAAAGAACATTTGGCTAGGCCGCAAATGAATTAAATCACTTCTGTTATTCTACGTACAAAAATTAAACAGATTACTATTACCAAAATGGTATTTTCCCATGTACCGTGCAGGTCAACTTCTCAGCAAAGGGTACATTAGCCACATAGAGCACACGCTCGTAAATCATAACCGTCAAAAACAGAAGTGGTCCCCATAGCTGGGGGTCTATTGCCTAAGCACTAAATCCGTAGTTTCGGCCGAAATTACGGGCGTTTCCTACTCCGTATGACTTACAGAGATAAGATTAGTTCAGCAGCCTACCTGTGTAACACAGTTTGAATCACAATTTGAGAGTTTTGAAGCCAATCCATTGCTTCATAGATTTGTAAAATTCTTCACGTTAATAACGCAATGGACGTGGGTGAACTGTCAAACCTATTGCGATCAAATGTAATTTTGTGTGTGTTACGCCGAACTAAGAATGAATGACAACACGATTTGACAGTTGTCTCTAATCCCGATGTGTTGCCCATCCGAAAAAAAAATATGTCACTTGTTTTTAGAGATCAACTACTTTCGAACGGGCTCGTATCTTGGTTGACGGACTTGAGAGTAGACCCCCTGACCCCTCGCCCTTGGAATTTTAATTTTTTATACCAAAATCACCTCACTATAATCTGGGATATACGTTAACGGGATATTAGCCCGCATGACTCGACATCCAATATTTATCAATGACATATAATTCAGACTGATTGTATGCAAGGGTGATTATTAATAATCCAATAAACTTTAGGAATAGGGGCAGTGTGGGAATCAATGATTTAACCCAAATATTTTATTTTCTCAGGGCGTGAGATTTTTGAAAATAAGTTGGTTCTTACTAGAACTGCTTGTGAAGGAACTCGGCCAGCAAATAATAAATGGACCTTCAACTGATACGTAGGATATGCATAGAGGAACATCTCTGTGTGCATCCTACAGGAAAGGTGCCCAAAACCCACCCATGTTAGGCACCTGCCCCACCACTGACGTGTAAACGACTAGCTATTATTGATTGTCTCGCTCAAGAAACGTACACACGGCTACACATCAAGCTATCCATACCGGTATAAGCTGATCTTGCATTGTATAGGATTCCCGAACAATGCGAGGTCAGCGTAAATTGTATAAATTGAGCCGTGTGAGGTACAAAATATTGTAGTTCCCGTGTAAGTAAAAGAGATACATAATTGTATTAAGGATCTGCAGTGGTAGCCCGTGAAATCCTTTTTTTTAAATCATTTATACATCTCTCTTAGTTAGATTTGTTCCCTATGACCAAATCTATTATGGAAAAGTTCTTATGAAACAAATGTTACTTATAGAGATGTATTATACATTTTCGTTGTGGTCGCGAATCATATTTTGGTCAAGATAACCTGACACTGACCTGCAAATAGAAAAAAACTTAAGAGAATTTGAATTTCGCGGCCCACCACCGACGAGGAAGCGACTCTATCAACGATTTTCTCGTTCAAGAAACGTACAAAAGATTATAAGTCCCATGTAAGTAAAAGAGATCCATAATTATATGCGTGGTTCATTTGCTTGCGAGCCACGCATCCGTGCGTAGCGTGGGCGTGGGTCGCAGTGGACGATCCCACCTACATCTTTATACCAAGCGAAGCTACGTACACGTGCTTAGCAGTGGTTTGCTCTGTGGAGCGGTGCCTTTAGAAACGTTGTGTTTTTGCCACAAAGCAGTGCTGCCATGTTTTGATTTGATGGGTATTGTTGTTGGTGGAATCACGGGCACTTGATACTCCAGCTTTGTCTCAGGGATGGTAACGCACCGATGGTAAGCCGTCACCGCCATATCTGCAATACTAGCAGATGCCAGAGGCACCTAGACGGCTTCCTATCGGTGGGCTGTTGACTTGTTTGTGATTTAATAACATACAAGACGGCTCCGCTACTGAATGTCGAAGTTTGAAATGTCGACGTATGTTAGTTCTAAAGTACGGGATCTCGATGTACGCCAGTTCGAAAGTTCACTGGAGCGAAGTATGCAAGGCCGACGTATCTTTCATATAGCGAAGGATAATATTAGGTTAGGTTAAGTTAGAACAGTGACCATTAACGCCAGATCCCCTCTATTACTCTTAATTCTAATACTTTATAATTATAAACAAACGGTGAGCACCGTTTGTTTATAATTTATCTAGCGAGATTATAAAATAACGAAAGATTGAGTCATAAAGAATCAAAAGCAACAATCTGACATTTCACTAATCTAAAAAGTATTTTTTTTTTTATTTATTGTACTGAATGTGATATTTAACTGAAATAAAAACCTCTTAATCATATACTTCACGTGTGATTAACTTGTGAATTTGATTAAAGAGTGACATTATTTTTCATAATTACCTACCACAAATTAGTGAAATGTCATTGCTGCTTTTGATTCTATACGATTCAATTGTGGACTGTTACAATATAACGCATTGATTTTCGGTACTTTATAATCTATCAAATTGTGAAAAAACCTGCACCTATCGACAGGATTCACAAGCTGTCAGATTTTATCTCTTGTAAAATAATGAACCGTCCCTGATCAGTATGTGTTAGCGGTAGCCAAATCGGTCGGAATAACTAAGCCAAGGCACCCCGACCAAATGGGTTAGGTTAGGTTAGAACTGTGAACAACAGCGCGCGAGCCGAGCGAGCGAAGCTAGCGGTGCCGCGGCAGCGGCCGGCGAGCGCTTCTTCCAAGTTGCTTGCAGCTACTTGGCTATTTAGTATTAGCTGGAGGTGCGTTTGTCGCGTACAAGTTTGATACGAGTTCACAAATTATGAGTTTCTCATTGATATATTAAAAACCATCGAAAAATTATCCGTTAAATTATAAATGGTTTGTTACAGTTCACAATTTGTCGATAGTTTATAATCTCGCTAGATATATAAAAAAGTAACGATGTTCATAATCTTACGGTGATATATTGGGTGACTGGTAATTAGAAAGAAAGAAAGATATAAAGCTATAATGCTATTTGCAGGTCAGTGTTAGGATATATCTTGATTGAAATATGATTCGCGACCATAACAAATATGTTCTGCATAATCAACCTATAATGTTCCCACTGCTGGGACACAGGCCTCCTCTCTTCGAGAGAGAGTGGGCTATTATCTACCACGCTGGCCCAAAGAAAGAAAGAAATAAATAAATAAATAAAGAAAATTTTATTTATTTGTCACAGTAACACGTGCATATAAAAGCTATGGTGACTTTACTCAATATGAACAACAACCCAAACCTGAAATAGCGAAAAAAAAAATCAGCTGTTCCCCCCATTTACACGTTTGTTCTCATAACTCGTCAAAATGTAGGGAACAGCTGTTTTTTTTTGCGATTTCGGGTTTGTTTCCATAGTAATAGTTGTTCGCAATGATGAGTAAAGTCACGTGTTTAAGACACTGACAACACCTAAACCGCGGTCACTGTCAGATTGCATAGAAAAGAAAGAGAAGCGCGACGACAAAACGCTTGTTATGTTATTTCAAAATATGAAGTAATCATCTATCATCATCTCAGAATTGAGTTGAGTAATCGAAAATAAAAAACAACCAAGTTCTGCATTAGAATAAGACGTACTTGTTATTAATTAAATACGTAATTTATGTTGATATTTAATACAGATATTTTTGATTAGAACTCAAGGTAAGAGGTTAGTTTAACGTTAGTTTGTATCGAGATTTTTTTTTCAAAACGTGTTTTGGTGACAACCAAGTTCTGGGAAATATGTTCAAAATTAACATATATTTTTTCCGCTACCACAAACTATACAGATTTGCCAATTTTCTTTCTTAAGAGAAGCCTATTTTGGTCAATTGGGATGACCCAATTGAGCAGTCAGCGCCTTAAGTGTTGGGCACTAATTACCAGTTCACCTGTATAACCTGTATAAATCAGTCCACACATCCTTGACCGATAAGCCCTTTTACACTCAGATAATCCGAATATACCTAAGACATGCCAATGACGTCAGGGCACGCCCAATAACCGGACAAGCTTAACAAGAGTATTCGTGTAACAATACGTCGTAAAAATAATGAGCCATTGTTCACTGGGCTAGAGGGCCCGACGTTATCGACACGGAGCTAGGGGACTAGATGTGGTTATGGGCTTTTGGTGTCTCAATGATAAAATATAATAAATTATAATTTTAGTCAGTTAGCTCACGTTCACACGGACGTAAAAATATCGTGGCGGGATTTTATCGATTTTTAACTCTCAGTGTTGAGAATCCAACGGAGTGCCTAGTAGCGCGTCAAAAAAAAAACAAACTGTTGGATTTTCAACTTTCAGCTCTTAGCATTGCGTTGAAAACACAGTGCGCGAAAAACAATCTCTGCGGAAAAATCGCCCGTGCATACTTATTCGTTTGTAAAAAACACTTTTACTTTACACGTATATGTTTTAAACTAGATGAGATCTGTGTTTCCTAGCCGACCAGGAACCTACTATAAGAAGAAACACCGTTACAAACTCAGAGGTCAGTCTCTTTTTATTGTAATACATAATTATTATTTAGTTTACTTTTAAACCTGTTAAGCTCGCTTTTTCTATATCCGCGATTCTTACTATCTCTTGCTTAAGATGGAAGGAAGTGGAAACTATGGCTCTTGACTATGTTATTAATTAATTATTATGATAATCCAAAACAGTTCGAATGTGCCGCGACAATGAACCTTGAGGCTCCAAAACAGTTTGAAAGTGCCGCCACAATGAACGTTGAGGCCCCAAAACAGTTCGAAAGTGCCGCGACGATGAAGCTTGAGGCTCCAAAACAGTTCGAAAGTGCCGCGACGATGAAGCTTGAGGCTCCAAAACAGTTCGAAAGTGCCGCGACAATGAAGCTTGAGGCTCCAAAACAGTTCGAAAGTGCCGCGACAATGAAGCTTGATTGATTCGAATCGGCAGTTTTCTGGTTGGTCGCTGTCGTGAATAGTGTAGACGCTCACAAAAACAGGTCGCTTCTTGAAAATAGGGCTCGATACAGGCACATCGGTGAAACTGATGTCATGCCATATTAATTAAAAATAATTTTTGGTTTAATTAATTACTAATTCAACATTTTTTTTTAAAATAAAATCAATGCTTGTAGAAAATTTCTGAATCAAGTGACGGCACTTAACCACGCTCAAGCGACCAGGCCACTTCCACCACCGCTACATCTGCGCACAATGTTCGATAACCCGCGTATATTATATAAAAACAATACAATCGCATGGAAGCGCGACTTTCACTGATGCACCGATTGTACTACAAGACTGCCCCACGGTGTTGTCTGCTAAACTCACGTGTCAGCTTCCGGGGTGGGCAAGCAAGATTGAAAGAAGGATAAAACAAAATAAAAGCGATGAGGGCTCAAGTTTGAACTGGGCAAGATTAGGATGTGCAGCAGTGGACTGCGATAGGCTGACTTGATTGTTGATTGAAGATTTGGAAAAAATAAAACAAAACAAAAAAGCAATAAAGATGACTGAGACGTCCTTCACACTTGTTCGGGTCGGCATGATACGGCAAGATTGGGCACAGCCGAGCGGCAATATTTATGTATTCGACTTTGCCACCCGGCTGTGCCGAATCATGCCGACCAAAAGAAGTGTGTAGCACCTCTGAGCGATTCGGACAAAAGAGTGAGAGGTTGTGAGTTTGAATCTCATCCATTGCGATATTGACATTAACTTGACCCCTGTAGCAAGCATAGAATCAGCATATAATGTTCCCACTGCTGGGACAAAAGCCTCCTCTCTGTGAAAGATAGTGGACCGTAACCCACCACGAGGTTCCAGTGCGGGTTTGGTGGGTGTCCAGAATGTCACACGTCTTGAATTTTTGGCTATATGACAGTTTCCTCCTGTTTTAGTACCAAGTAGCTATCTGGAAGCATGGCAAAAGGGGAGGAGACTTTTAATCACCTGTCGCTGAAAATCAGCGCTGGGGCTCTGTCTCGTATGGGGTCGCAGCAACATGCTGAGCAATTGCCATTTTGCGTGGATGTGACGCATATTGTCCCCGAACTTATTCGTTCGTGTTTGTATTCTTTCTCAGCGTTATGTATACCGCAAATAATCGTATTTTCTTTCTTTTTCTTTCAGTAGGTTTTTTTTTTTTGGGTGGGAAATCATCAAATAACTTCTCCCGCTCTGGACGGAGCGGGAGGGTGTGTCAGACACTTACTGACTAAATCCCACCCGTATTCCTTCCATTGCCTGTGTTGCGGGGGCCTCGGTGACCCATTAGTACCTTCCCGCGACCCCGGCAGGCATCGGCCCTAGTGGACCCCTACACTTGTGCTGACGACATCTCTTTGAGGCGCGCGTGGAATAAAACGCGCCGTCGACCCGGGCCTGGTCCTTACCGGACGGTAAGCTACCCATTGCGCACCGTCCGCAAGCCCGCGCCTACGGTGGCCGGAAATCCGCCCGGGATTCCCGACGCCCAGGGCGTCTCCTGCGGTGGCTAGGGGCGAGAGGGCGCGAAACTTGCCTTTCCCTCAACCGTCCCGCCTCCTCCTTTGCGAGCATTACTGCTTCGCAGAAGGAGGTGACGGCTGCCCATGCCCTCTCGCTCCGTACCATGGCCTGAACCAGGGCCGGACGCGATTCTTTCAGCGGGTGGGACAAGTGAGTAGTGGTGGTCCAGTGTTATCGGCCCTGACTTACCAGTTGTAGTTCGAAGCCAGTTACTCAGGCAGGCACTTTACTTTGTGTATTTAATTTCATCATCAATGCTCTCAAAACGGTAAAGGAAAATCCGCAACCGCACTGGGCCCCAAGCTTATTTAGGATATACAGGGTGGATTTTTGGCCGGTTATCCATACTAAAAAAGTAAGCTGGGAGTCTCATTTCCTACGAAATGTATGGGAAAAGGGTTTTGCGATTTTTGACTTTTCTCATGCTCAAACCTCGGTAGGTCCCATAGAGTTTTTTGATCCTTAAGTATAAGTAACAGGATCGATAGAAATCAAAAAAAGTTTTTGTGAAAATGGCCCATTGACTGCTGCATTGCTGACTGTTTTTTTTTTTGGTTATTTTTTCATTTTGATCAAAATTTCTCAAAAAAATAAGGACAGTGTCCTAATACCGTTTTCCTGTAGCTACATCGATGAAGGTACCTGTCTTTACTGCTTCATCTCAAAAATCCACCCTGGATAGCTGGAATCGGACGACGAAGAAGAAGAAGCAGGTGTCCGTAGGTAGCGATGACTACTTGTATCCTCAATTGAGTCGCCAGCTCGTATGCCACTTTATAAAAGGAATTTTCGTTATTTCTATGAGTACCTACTGAATCTTATTACTAATGGTGTCCCCGTTAGTTCAGATTAGTAGAGATTCAGTAGGTACAGCAGTGGGCCTAGCACGAACGCGCAGAGTAAACATGCCGTAAACTCGAACTATTTTATTTAAAATTAGCTGCTACCAGCGGCTTCGCCCGCGTGGTATTTTCTAAAATAATAGTAAGTAAAGTAAACTTAAGTTACTTCTTATAACATCAGCTATCAACCAGTGAAAGTCCCTTCAAATTTGGTCAAGCCATTTCGGATATTAGCCGGAACAAACAAAGAGAACGCTCTGCTCACTGCTCTCGAAACGGTGAAGATAAAACATCGTAAGGAAACCGGCATGTCCTAGAACAAAAAATTTGAAGTCATGTGACATCTACCAACCCGCACTGGGTCCGCGTGGTGGATTACAGCTCACGCCCCCCACAGAGAGGAGGCCTGTGTCCCAATAGTCGAAAGATTATAGGCTGATTATGATGAATGAACAGAGAGAGAGAGACAAAAATTAAAAAAAATAAATTTTTTTTGTAATAGTTTTTTTTTTATAATAGTACCGAAAGTGTATACTTATGCATTTAGTAAAAAGCCTTTATTTTGACAATACAAACAGACACTTAAATTGTATTTATTTCTGTAGATTGCAAATACTCGTTTCGCACACTAAAGGGTTTATTTAAAAACGTTGCTCAAAGTTAAGAGGCGTTTAAACATCAAACATTTATGGTTAAGTCGCTAATCATTACTTAACTTTAAACAACTTATTAAATAAAGGGGTATATTGCCATAGCTGTAAGATTTTGCACCAACGACATCGACAGCCCCACTTTACGTCCAGGCACATCACTCTCCAATCCATGGTTGCCTGGAAGAGATCGCAGAAAGCGATAAGGCCACCCATTGTATATTTTGTAGTGTTTGATTTATTTTTAGTTGTGTATTTTTTTGGTGTAAAAGAAATATATTATTATATAAATAAATAAATTCATATCTATGGATGATTGAAATACTTATTGACTTGTCGCAAAAATGCCTTAAGAAAGAAAGAAAGAATGAGTTCGTTTTTTTTTTTAATTGAAAGTTGAACTTATTGTTGATTCAAATATCGTTTGAATTTACGTTTCGTTAACGTCGCGCGTTTGTGTTAAGGCCTCAGCAGTGCTCTATTCCTTTCCGGGGAACTATAAAACTTGAAGTGCCAAGTAAAGTACGAAAATGCGTTTTGGCAGCCGATCTCTATATTAAATCTAGCGTAGAACTATGTTGGTTAACTTACCCCAGTTTCCAAAGTGATAGAAATAAAAAAGTTGTAAAATAAACTACAGTAAAAGTCTTCTAACATTGTATATGTAGTTTCCACTAGTTTTGATACTTTGAGAGTAGAAAAATGTAGTATATACAGGGTGTCCCATGAATAATGGATAACCTTGAAATATAATATAATAGACATTATGGCCGTCTTAAAAAAATAATACAAAAAATATAATATATCCCAAATAGTACCTAAGATACGATTTTTTTTTTAATACTGTGCAATTCCTAGTCACATTATTTATTGCCTCTCTGTCGGCATAGTCAACGTACGTAATAACCACGAGCTTCTACTGCTACTGAAACTAAGAAAACTTAAAAACTTCAATTAACAATAGCATAATGTAGATATTATTATACTTTAACCTTCCTGAAAGTATGTAGTTACAGGAATGACGTATTTTCTTCGATAAACTCTAGACGGAACAGGAGGCACAGATTGTTCGCCATGCCTAGGAGTCGAACCGTCGCGTCGCCGTCCCTCGAGCCTAGTCTCCTGCGCTGCAGCCCACACTCTCTGCGCCCAACGCTCTCTTGGACGCTAAGCCTAACTGTGATGTGGTCGTGGATGAATAAAATGGATCTTGTCAGTATCTCTGGAGAATTGTGAGATGAACGTATGATTGTCGAGTAGTTGTATACTTCTGTTAAAGTATTAGTCTGCAGTCCCCTGCAGGAGCTAAACGCAAGTTTTATAAGTTTTGTAATGTCTAAAAGTATAATTATGATCGCCTACAGTATACATTATCAAAAAATATATGATATTCTTCAGGATATGTGCTAGGTAGATAGTGTATTAAAAACATAATACAACTAATTTGATACGATAGAAAAAAATACCAAGATATATCTAAAAAAATATTTTACCGATTAAAAGCCTTCATATTTTGCAATAAATTACCAGCGTTGTGGCGCTTCTCTTTCTTTTCTATGCAGGTCGACAGTGACCGAGCTTTAGCTGTTGTCAGCCTCTTAGATAATGTAGGTTTGACCGTTTTATGTTAAACTACCTGCCCGGCGCGACTTCGTTCGCGTGGGTTCCTACCCGTACTCTACCCTTACTCTACTCCTTCCCTACCCCTAAACCTTCGCAGACGTATGCAGGAAAACTTACCACAGATTCATCAAAACCGATCCAGCCCTTTCTGAGTCCATAGAGGACAAACAAATAAACATTGATTTTTATTTATATAGATAGAAGAAGATAAAACAATTTTTATTTATTTATTTATTTAAATAAAAACAAATTTTTCTACCCAAATAAAGGAGGTTCTGTATTCGACCCGTATGTTCATAATATGGGTCGAATAGAGATCTTCCTCTTTTATTAACTCTGTTATTCCCTCCAACTTCAACTCATGCAAGAGCTGTGTAAATAGTGTTATGTTTTTAAACAATTTGTTACTTTTCCAGATTACACGCGTCATTCCGACAAAAATAAATATTTATTTTTCTTTCTTTCTTTTCTTTGACTCCCAAAACTTTCCGGTAGGCTGCCCATTCACAAGTATCTGCCACCGTACGTCGGTAGTCACGACTCGAGATGTTGTATATCTAGGGATACGATTTTTTAGTCGAGTGGGCAGCTAAATACCGTGTCCGTTAGGGTAAGTAGTGGTGACAGAACTCCTAACGTGTTAAGGCGCAGTTTCTTTTACAGTGCTTGTATTTTCTTAATGTCTTTCGGCAATCATCACATTTCCAAACGAATGCTTATTTCTATGTCCATCAATTATTAGATTTATCATGTACTACCTTTACCCGGCCCGGCTTCGCACGGGTAGCACTAAGTGTCTGCAATAACCTACCCTACTTACCTACCTACCCTATTTCATCCAAATCCTATCGTGATAATGATTGAAATACTATCGTGAATTCATGCAACCCTAATACTTTTTGGTAGGTTCATAGTTACCATTTTTTTACTACTTTCATTGCAATTCTTTATATTTTCTCACCTTTTAAACCTTCCTTGGACTTTTAGAAATATTTCAAAACGAAAATTAGGCAAATTGGTTCAGGCGTTCTTAAGTTTTTGTGAGACTAACAAACGTCAATTTATTTATTTCAGGAGGCTGCTATGAAAGACATTTAATCAAATAAAATTACGATACCTGCTCAATAGTTGATACATACTTTGTTTTTTTTTTGTTATATAAGTTTGACAGTATTTTAGAATACACCATTTTCACAGAACAGAATCACCCCGTTATGTATGCGGTAGTGCGTGTGTAAAAGGGCAGTTACAGTGCGGTATCACACGGGCCGCGTTTTAACATGCGTGTCCCACACATGCTATTTTCCAAAAATTAGAAAAAGAAAACCCTACTTATTTTATTATTGATTCGTGTCGAGAATCATTAGCATAGTTACCTACTTGAATTTGACGAGGATGCAAAACGACACCTTGTCTATAAGATAATAATTTGAATTCAGACCTAATAATCTGAATTTTCGTCCAGTTGCAAAAGGCAACTGATAGAAATCCGAGGTCTGACAAAACACGAGGTTTGCTGAGAGACATTAAGAAATTAGAATCACTGTACTTATTTAGATATAACATTATGACAGTTCTTGGTAAAGCTTTCGAGACCACTTTATACGACTAGCAACGTATATTTTAAAACTCAAATTAATAAATCCAAAGAAAATACTTAAGGCTCCCGCATAAAGGCGTGCCGCCACTCTAGTGGAACAATGTCTATGATAACTTCATGGAAACTTTTCAACTCACGCCTTCTTCCCATAGGGGTAGGCAGAAACTATAGAACGCCAATTGCTACGCTCCTTACATACTCCTTTTGCTTAGTTTACGTCCACACAGATGCGTGTGTGTTGTGTGTACTCGCAACCGGCTTGCGTGTATGACCAGATGGTCATACACGCATGCCGGTTGCGAGTACTACGCACCTGACCTTTCTGAAGAACATCACCAATTAGACACTATAAGTACTTCTAGGGCGTCTCCTTCCGGCGTTTCCACTCACATCTGCCTTTTTTTTGGGTGGGAAATCATCAAATAACTTCACCCGCTCTGGGCGGAGCGGGAGGGTGTGTCAGACTCTTACTGACTAAAACCCACCCGTATTCCTTCCTGTTGCCTGTGTTGCGGCGGCCTCGGTGACCCTTTAGTACCTTCCCGCGACTCACATCTGCCTTGTAAATACCTTTTGTTATTTTGTCGCCTTTCATTAACCCTCTCAACATGACCAAACCATCTAAGCATACTCTATTCAATTTTTTTCAATACTTTAAACCGCACCCATGCCTTATCACATCATTTTTCAGCCTATCATTTATAGTCACACCACACATGCTTCGCAAGGAACGCATTTCCACAGCATTTATTCTACTTTCATGCTTCTATGGCCACACCCAACATTCACTTCCATACATAAGCGTAGGCACCAGCACACCATTATGAACAGCCAGTCGAGCCTTTAATAATTATTTAATTTTATTTTAATATAATAGGTGCTATTAATCGTTAATTCAGAATAGGCTTTGCCTTAACTCCATTGACTTGCACGTTCCACTCGACCGCATACAAACAGACAGACAAATTGTTATTATTTACATCAATGGGTAAGTTTACGCCGTTTCCTTTGTAAGTTGTGCAAATTATATATGTGTATGACCTGACCTGACTGACATTGAACTATTTAATTTAATTATATTATTTTAAATGATTTTCTGTTCCTAATCTTAGATTCTTAATGAGTTGACATTGATTTATTTATTTTATTTTTTATTTTTTGTAGATTATTTTTATATTTATCATGCATGATGTTAATTTCTAAATGTGTTAAGTACTTTTATTATGAAAGTAACTTTTTTTTTTTTTGTATCATTTAGAGTATTTCAAACACAATGTTAATTGTTTGTGAATAAATGAATTGAAATTGAATTGAATTGACCATGTAATGGCTGTATGGCGGCAGTTACATCGCCACATGCGAACTACACAACACACTGACGTCACGCCAAATCCTGCATCGCGCAAGCAGAGTTTACCGCGTTGTTAGTAGCGCGGTAAACTCTGCTTGTGTAGGGAACAGCTGTTTTTTTTTTTTGCGTTTTCGGGTTTTTTACCATAGTTAAAGTAGTTCATAATGATGACCCCTTAAGAGGATGGTCGTGAATTAAATTTCACATATATACAACATTCCGATTTCATCCGTCGCGCAGTAGCCCACCAGACCGACACACGTCCGGTCGGAGGATCTTCCCTTTTCTATGTGAACTTTACACCCTGTTCCTCATGCCCCTGTAGCTGCAATTGGCTTTCGTTGGAACAACAATGGTGCCGATTCCCTTGTTCACAAACTAAACTAAATTTAAGTTCAGTGCATCTTTTTCTTTCTATTTCATTAAGAAAAGGACAGAAGATAAATTTTAGTTTAGTCCTGTCAAATTAATCAGCGCCTGTCACTACTCCATACAAGTTTAGACGTGATTAAAAACTTGCCTACTAAAATTACGTCAATTTACGTCAAGCGCGGATTAATTTGACAGGACTAAACTAAAATTTAGCTTCTGTCTTTTTCTTAATGAAATAGGAAGAAAAAGATGCACTGAACTTAAATTTAGTTTAGTTTGTATACAAGGGAATCGGCACCAATATGAAGCTTATTTTACTATAAAAAACCGGCCAAGTGCGTGTCGAACCACGCACAATGTAGGGGTCCTAAGTTGGGATGAATTAATCCCAAATACAAAATTAACATTGTAGTTTTCTTTTCAAATTCAAATTCATTTATTGGTGTGATTTTTGGTACATTTTACATGAGATCTTAATAATAAATAATTAGTTCCTCAAAAAACTACCTTAAAGGTGTACACTCTTTCACATAATTAGTCATTATTATAAAAAAGAATAATCAACATATTAAAATAAAATAATTACAACGAAACACAACATAACTTAAGACAGAAAAAACTAGCAAAACATTAACAATTGAGTTTACATATAAATAATATAATCAATGGAAATAAAGATAAAATGAAAATAATACATTGTCAAAATTAAATAAATATAAATGTCAAATAACTTACAATTTATCATTAAGGAATTCGTCAATAGAATAATAACATTTTTCCAATAATAGATGTCTTAATTTGTTTTTAAATTGATTAATATTTAAGTCCTTAATTCCATTTGGTAATTTATTAAATAGTTTGTTTTGTTGGACTACATTACTGCCTGTCATGTTTAATTTCCTGTAATATCTACGTTTCAAACTTTATTTTTAAACTAGCTGCTTCCCGCGGCTTCGCCCGCGTGGATTTTTCTAAAATAAAGAACTAAGTTACTTCAACAGCATCAGTAATATGTCAGTCAAAGCCCTGTCAAAATCGGTTCAGCCGTTTCGGAGATTAGTCGGAACAAACAGACAGACAAAAATTTTAAAAATGTTCGTTTGGTATATGTACCGTGTATACATATACATTTAGTAAAAAGCGGTTATTTTATTACTACAAACAGACACTCCAATTTTATTTATTTATAAAGATTATTCTCACAATATAAAAGAATTGAATAATGTACCCAGGATTTGTAATATCTTGATTCAAAAGAGTGTCCTTGGAGTTTCTTGCCCGTTCTTCTCCATAGACATCTACGTTTTGGAATGGGCAACTAGCTTCAACTTTCTAACTGATCGACTCCTTGACAATTCAAAAGTGCCTGTAATTGCTTACATTTTTCATCACAGATGTATTTGATCAGATCTAGACCTTCCTATTGTACATATGTACTTATTGTATATATGTACATACATACATAAACTCAAGCCTTCTTCTCATGAGGGTAGGCAGAAAGTACAGAACGCCACCTGCATACATACTCCTTTTGTTTCGCCTAGGTTCATGCATCTATTCCTTTCCTATTGTTCGATGTAATGGCTCAACACACCTACAACCAGTTTAGATTTTGCAGAAGATGAGGTCGGCTCAAGTTCAGCAGTGGAAGAATTGAGTTTGTAAACATTCAAACCTACGCGACAACCCGCTTGATGGTAATAAAAGATCACCAATGAGAGAAGCATCGTAGATGCATTGCCATTGCAGAGAGGAAGCTTAAATTATCATAACCATAATTAAATTACCATTACTATAATTCCACATGGCCTGTGCTTGGACACAGGCCTCCTCTCTGTGCGAGGGAGTGGGCCGTAATCCACCACGCGGACCCAGTGCAGGTTGGTAGAAGTCACATGCCTTCGAAAGTTTGGTTCTACACGGAAAAAAAGGATGTCTTAAATTAAGACAATATCCTTTTGGTCAAGACAAATATTGATTCATATATGGGGAAAACAATATATTCTTGAATGAAGTAAAATTTTGTCTTTGTTTTATTGTCTTCTTCGAGGACATTATACTTAAATGAAGAATTACTAAGTTTAATTTTAAGAATATTATTTCTCTCTTAGAATATTTTCTTCAATTAAGATTATTATAGTCCTGAATCAAACATATTTGCTTATGTCAAGAATAAAAACCAAGTATATTATTCTTAATTTGAGTAAACAGGTTTTCTTGGACTGAGTACATTTACTTACGTTAAGAAAATATTTACTTGGATTGAAACATTTTTTCTGAGAATATTGATACTCTTCGCTGAAGAGATCCTTTTTTTCCGTGTAGGACATGCCGGTTTCATCACGATGATTTCCTTCACCATTTTAAGAGCAGTGGAGATGAAATAATTTACACAAAGTAAAGCGCCTGTCAGGGTTCGAACCTACGTACAACTCGTAAGTCAAGGCTTACTGGGTCACCACGGCTCCTAAGCTTAAGTTATACCAGTACCCAAACCCTTCAAACCATAATACAGCAAAGCAACTCGAATCTGACAAAAACAAACACGTCGTGTTTTTTAATAAATATTTACTGATGTTAAAAAAAATTGTATGCAATATTGAACTTAATTTTATAGTTTAAGGAGTATACTTTTATTTTTTCGGTTCGCATTTGTTTTTCTGGTCCGCAGGCCGTGGAGGCGGTGGTAGCGGCATATCCTCACGGCAAGGCAGTCTTTCCCGCATAGTAAAGTTTCTCTTGCAAACAGCATTGAACATGGTAACCGCGAATTTTCCGGCTCTATAAGAACCTTCTCTAAATATTTCATCAGTTTCTTTTGGGAAACACAAGGAGCCCGCAGCCAATGCTCCGACAGTAGTAAAGAATAATCTTCTGAGTACGCCTGCTCCTCTTCCAATGTAGTAACCAGTCGCTACTCCAGTGACCAAGACCGCTTGTCTTATAACAAGATTTTTGTCACACCTCATGTAAGATATAAAATCGTTTTTCTTTTTACATAAGAGAGCACAGCCGTCATCCCTCATTTCTCCTGCATCCTTATTAAATTCCGTGATGGAATCAGACCAGCCTTTTCTCCAGCTAGCTACCTTTGGAAAGAGATAAGTGTGCAGTAGCTTCACGTTACTGCCAGGACATTTATTTTTGTCTTCCATGTAGTCTTTGTATTCATAATGTGGACTCTCATAGATTGGAAGATCCTTGTATTTCATCTTAGGCGGTCTTGCAGGAGGTCCATCTTCCTTTTTGGCTGCTTCTAAGACAGGAATGAGAGATAATTTCGCACCTACTAAGACAGTTCTAAGTGCTTGGATCCATAGCCTGCCTATGACGTAAAGGTCTGCATGACATAGCCTTGAGATTTCTTTTTGGAAGTGTTCCTGTGACTGAAATATTGCGCCTTCGTCATCTTTATCTGAATTTAAACCCGCTTCTATTTGTGGCTTTTGCATTTTGTATCAGTTTTATATTGAGTAGTTGTTTGTTTACAAAAATTTTGATAATGACGTTTTAGCTTTTGACTTGACTTTTGGCACATAATCTGTGTGTTGCTTTGCCGTTCAAAAGAGGACAGGTTGGTTACAAAGTTTCGATAATGTAAGGAGACCAGTCGGCTTCTGATTAATTTTATTAAAAGTGGTACTATCAGTTTCGGGCAACTTTATTATCCGGGCAGTATTAATATGGACCGATCAATACGAATAACATAATGACCAAATTGATGTTTTTTTTTTTCGTCAGCCCATATTAATAATGCCCGTCGGCCCGTGGTCCATTTAATAAATCAAGGTTTAAGATAGCTTGAATTTATCACTTTTTTTTTTTGAGGGTGGGAAATCATCAAATAACTTCTCCCGCTCTGGGTAGAGCGGGAGGGTGTGTCAGACTCTTACTGACTAAAACCCACCCGTGTTCCTTCTGTTGCCTGTGTTGCGGGGGCCTCGGTGACCCATAAGTACCTTCCTGCGACCCCGGCAGGCATCGGCCCTAGTGGACCCCTACCTTTGTGCTGACGACATCTCTTTGAGGCGCGCGTGGAATACAACGCGCCGTCGACCCGGGCCTGGTCTTTACCGGACGGTGAGCTACCCGTTGCTCACCGTCCGCAAGCCCGCGCCTACGGTGGCCGGAAATCTGCCCGGGATTCCCGACGCCCTGGGCGTCTCCTGCGGCGGCTAGGGGCGAGAGGGCGCGAAACTTGCCTTTCCCTCAACCGTTCCGCTTCCTCCTTAGCGAGCATTACTGCTTCGCAGAAGGAGGTGACGGCTGCACATGCCCTCTCGCTCCGTACCATGGCCTGAACCAGGGCCGGACGCGAGAGGTCTCTGCCGCCGATCGCCTCCACGAGAACACGGCGGTGCTCTGCCCAAGCCGGGCAGACCTCCACCGTATGCTCCACCGTGTCCTCCGGGCGATCCACACAGTGGTGACACCCGGACGTTTCCTCCCGCCTTATCCGACACAGGAACCTTCGGAAACTGCCGTGTCCGGTGAGGACCTGCGTCAGGCGAAAGGTGAGGACGCCGTGGCGCCTCTCTAGCCACTCCTCAAAGGACTTATCGTCGCAATCGTGGCGTGCCCAGAATTTATCACTTGGACCGGACAGTATGGATACATCCCTCCTTCTAGCGGGCAGTATGATGAATTGGCTCGAAAAGACTCATTTTGCTGGACAAGGCTTCCAACATTGCAATTGTGCTAGTGACTGAAATTCAAAACGTTTTAAATGCAAGAAATCAAACGTTCTTTGCAATTCAAATGTCACAAAAGCTCACCTTGCAAGCATAAATAATTCGAATCATAATAATCACAATCTTATAATTTCAAATATTTCAATTGGAAACAGTAGATTTTTCCTAGTCTGAAAGAATTACTAATTGCTAACAATTTTATTACTTACAATTTCAAAAAATATTACTTAAACCTGTCGTTCAAGTAATATTTTTATTTTTATTTTTTGTACCATCCAATAAGAATTATGTAGGTAAGTTTAATATTCATATAATAAACAAAAACACTACAGATCATCTTTTTTATTACTTTGGTCAAGATAGTGTGGTCATTATCCATACTGATCGGGATAAGTGATTTTGATTAGTCATGCAGTTTTACTTACATTGCCCACTTGATACCGCATTATGTACACAGCCCTTATTATTATTCATAGTGACCGAACTTTTCAAGTTGCCCGTAACATGTACATCGACAGGAATTCATTTGATTGTCTACAATTTGTGTTCTTTAATAGTGTATCAATTTAGCTACAATTTAGGTACCAATGTGTAATTGTTTTGTTTGTTTTGTGGCTACATATCGATACAATCAAATATCTTTTTGAGTCTGATTGTCAATCCATCAACTCAGCCTATAACAGTCCACTGCTGGACATAGGCCTCTCCCAGGCTGCGCCACAACATCCTGTCCTCCGCCTTCCGCATCCAGTCTGTCCCAGCCACCTTTTAAGATCGTCGGTCCATGTAGCTGCGGGTCGTCCCACACTACGCTTGCTGATACGTGGTATCTCCACTCCAGGACTCGTCTGCTCCACCGGCCATCGGTCCTTTGACAAACATTGCCAGCCCACTGCCACTTTAGCTTACTTACTCTGCAGGCTATGTCGGTAACTCCGGTAATCTGACTGTTTTTTACTAGAATATTTAATTAAAGTAATAAGAGAAAATAATGAGCATTATTAATCGATTGAAGGGCACTCACAATAGATTTTATATATCGACTGTGAAAAGGTAATATAAGTGACATTTTGGGCGAAAATCAGTTATGAATGCTGTGAGGCACACTTTCCTGCGAATTTCTTACATCGTACTTTACACTTTTTATTAGACTTTTATACATTTTTTTTTTTATCAGCTGTACTTTATATCGTGTGCCTTTTAGTACATAACATAACATAACATCATGCCTTGTTTTCCCGAAGGGTTGGGCAGAGGTGTAACTGTAGTACACCCACATTTCGCCAGTTATGTTTAAGTCCCTTGTAATGGGTCGATTTAATCGTCGATATGGTTTTATTTATAATACGCCGGTGGCCGTTTAGTGTCCCGTAAAACGTTATGTATGAATCAAACTTGAAGCTTTCAGGCAAATATGACATAAGTATTTTAAAGACGTCTCTACAGCCTCCGTGGCACAATGGCTATCACGTTCCGCTGTTAAGAGGCTGACAACAGCTAAAGCGCAGTCACTGTCGGACTGCATAGAAAAGAAGGAGAAACGCGATGACACAACGCTGGTAATTTATTGCAAAATATGAAGCAATTACCTATTTACAAAAAATCTATTGATTGGATGAAAAAATTCTAACACTATTATGCTAATATGTTGCTTGTAGAAGAATCTAACAAAAAACAGAATGATTTCATGTATTAGTTTGATTTAGAACCGTTTAAATAAATTTTTAGAGGTATCTTTGTGTTTTTGCAATCGTACCTATCTAATTAGCTTTACTACTATCACTATCTATCTAAAAAAATATGATATCCTGAAGGATATCAAATAAAAAAAAAAATAAAAAAAAAAATAAAAAAAGAAAAAATAATAATAAATAAATAAATCTCGTCGTATAATCTCTAATCGTAAATTTGAATCTGTGATAGCTTTTAAAATATTAATTTAAATGATAATGAAATATTTTACTTAAATTAAATGCTGAATTTAAATATCATGTTTTATTGGATAAGGAATAATATAATACCGGTTAAAATAGCTTCGGAAATAACAATATTTTCTTTATCAGTTTCTGAAAGATATGAATGGTTACTGTGGGTCGTCATTAGACGATAGACATATACTATTGGCAACTTTTTCACTTAACATTTTATGATGTATAAAGGCTCCTACATACTGGCGCGACTTGTCGCGCGACGCGACGCAACACAAAGACACCGCGTGTAGCGCTACAAGCGGTGCCTTTGTGTCGCGGCGACGCGTCGCGCCAGTATGTAGAAGCCTTTAACCTGTAGAACATTAATTTTATGTATCTCATACGGTTTACGCGGCACACGCCAGTAAAGCTCCCAGTCGGCATGATCTTTTCCGACATCTTCAACAATAATCGTCATATTTCAGACAATTTAATTTTTAATTTAAAAAAAAAAATAATAATTATACACTTAAACCTGCCTCATGAATCACTCCGTCTAGAGGTCAAAACCGTTTGAAAATCCGTTCAATAGTTTTTGAGTTTATCGAGTTAAGACAGACATCTGTACGCGGCGAGGGACTTTGTTTTATAACATGTAAGAATTACGGGTCCGAGCCCATTCGTCCCCTAAGATTCGCACCCTGTGCCCACTCGTCCCCTGGAACTTTTGAGGGGCCCATTCGTCCCCTGAAGAATATTTATTTTTATAATAAACTGTTCACAAGTGTAGGTACTATGTTAACCGTTTCTTATGTAAAATATAGCTAATTTTATCTCAGGGGACCAATAGGCACCTGAATAGGTGCCGAATATTTAACTTATATTGTATATATATTAGAGGGGACGAATGGGTACCTTAAAAATAATATTTTTTATTAAAATATTAATTGGTCCACTACCAGGAGACCAATGGGCACCTATATAGGGGCCGAATCTACAACTTTTATGCTGGGGGACGAATTTTAGGGGACGAATGGGACGAATGACCCAGAATTACACAGTGTAGGTGCTCATGTCGACGCAATTCCCACAATTGCAAAGCTGTTTTATTTAAAAATGTAAGTGCGACCAAAAGCATATTATGACTACGATAATTGCTTACCCCGTTAAGGGTAAATGCGTGAGAGTTACAAGTTAATAATTTCAAAAACATAAAGGAACCAACAAAAATTATGGATCAGAAGTTCCATAATACATTAAAAAAAAAAAAACAAAATCAAAAGTCTTTATATTCAAACTAGGCTGAGAATCAGCACTTTACGAAGGTTAAAATTACATAAGACAGTCCCTCAAAGCTGGGAAGAAAAAGTGGCGCAACAAACTGCCCAGCAACGTTGTCTCTTAAGCCCTCGTATCGACGGGCAATTTTGTTCCGCGGTGATTTTTTATCGCGCACTGGACTTTCAACTCTCGGTGTTAAGCGGAGCATTGAGAATAAAACAGAGTGCATCTCAGCGCGTTAAAAAATACGCTGTGGGATTTTCAACCCTCGGTGCTGAGCAGTGCGTTGAAAATCCAGCGCGCGATAAAAAATTGCCAGTGGGTGCCATGCGCCTATGAGAGCTCACTGAAACTTTAAATAGCAATCTTTCATATTCATGGAACTCTAATAATTTACGTCTGCTTCTATGAATGACCAGTGACTGGAATCTGGTTAAAATTGTTTATTTTATTATTTTTATGACATTAATTTTTCATTCTGTGATTGTTACCTTAACTCACAGACTGACTTATTACTTTAAAAGAAAATGGAAAACGTATTCTTTCACAATGTTTTTAAATATGTGAGCACCATGATGTATCTATCACATAAGATATCTGTCATTGCTTCATTTTGAAGTTTCTTGCCCATTTTTCTCCATACGAAACTACCTTTTGGAAAGGGCGACTAGAACCAATTCAATTTTTTTGTAAATATTCTCTTTCAAAAGTGCCTTCTAAGTGCCTAGTGCTGGGACCGATGGTACCATTGAGCACGGAGACGCCTCGGCGACCACTGCAAGAGGCGGTACTGTCAACATTTTTCATACAAACCAAGCATGTCACCGTATACTCGTACTACGATCTAGGACACAAACTGACGTGTAGAAACTGATCGCTATGAATGGCGAGGGTGATAGAATTTGTGCGCTCAACGCCCTTTCGGCACTACGAATTTTATTTGTAAGTGCCGCATGCCGTCTCTAGACGCTGCTGGCGCGGCTATTCCGTGCGTTGTTGCCCGTACAATATGCAGCAACAGATCTAAAGCGCCAAAAGATTATTTTGGCGCGTGGCCAAAATCGGTACTGACATCGCCATCTTGTTTCTTCAATACATTTCTCAAAACAGTTGCACAAATGTTCACCAACAGCGGGCAACAAGGAAAGGGGGGCTTTTTTTTGTGTGGGAAATTATCAAATAACTTCTACCGCTCTAGGCGGAGCGCGAGGGTGTGTCAGACTCTTATTGACTAAAACCCACCCGTGTTCTTTCCGTTGCCTGTGTTGCCAGGGGTCTCGGTGACCCTTTCGGACTTTCCCGCGACCCCGGCAGGCATCGGCCCTAGCTGACCCCTGCACTTGTGCCGACATCTCTTTGCGGCGGTCGTGGAACCACGCGCCGTCGACCCAGGCCTGGTCCTTATCGGACGGCTAGCTACCCATTGCTCACTGTCTGCGATTCCGCGCCTACGGTGGCCGGGAATCGGCATGGGATTCCCGACGCCCAGGGCGTCTCCTGCGGCGGCTAGGGGCGTGAGGGCATGAGCTTTGTCTCTTCCTCACCCGTTCCGCCTCCTTCTTCGCGAGCTTTACTGCTTCCCGAGGAGGTGGCGGCTTCCCATGCCCTCTCGCTCTGTACCATAGCCTGGACCAGAGCCGGACGCGATTGATATCCGCCGCCGATCGCCTCCACGAGGACACGACGGTGCTCTGCCCATGCCGGGCATACCTCCGCCGTATGCTTCACCGTGTCCTTCGAACAGCGGCCCCCTGTCAACGTCATTTAGGCGCCAAAACATCCTTGTAACAGTGTATTTTGTAATAAGCCTTCTTCAAGTATCTTTTATTATGACAAAGGTCTCAAACTTACAGATCTTAATACCTTAAGGTCGTGGGTAAGTAATAAAATGCATTTTATGTTCCAAAGTTGTATGTGAACAACAGTAATAACTCAGTTCCTCGAACCACTTGGTTTTGTGGTTAAAGTATGTGTTTTGTAGGTTTTAGCTTGGTAGGTGATTCATACAACAGTACCTAACTGTATCATAAAGATATTTAACACGTATAGTCCTAACCATTTAACTGACTGCGGTGTACGCCACATACCTAGCGTCCGTAATTTACCGCCGAATGACGTCACTAAAATGTTTTTTATTTTATTTATTTAATCATTTATGTACACCTATGTATATAGGCGCTGGGAGTGGGGTGCAAGAGGGTGCACTTGCACCTCCTTAGCTTCAAAATAAAATAAAGGTGTAAAAACATTCTAAACTAAGTATAAAAGTATTAGAAAACGCCTTAACCTATTCGATGTGAGAACCTAAATTGTTCCTCTAAATTTTAAAGCTTCTGGGCATTAGTCGACAAAGTACCGAACTCCTATTTCCGAAAATCTAATCGACTCTCAATTGCAACCTACTCTATCTTAACTCTTAAGCTTCTTTATACAAATCGACACAGTCAGATCCCTTTCTGTATGAATGGACAAAATAAAACCTGTCCTATTTGAGGCGGATGCAAAAATTATCGAGCTCGTTTGGCTCGCTCTTGCATCCTACATTCTCTTATTTGTTAAGCTTTCCTGCATAAGTTGATAAAGTGACCCCTTGCAACTATGGATGGACAAACGATAACCTAACTTATGCGAGGTGAACTGCAAAAATGATCGAGCTCGTGGAGCTGAAAATGCACTCCCGGCGCCCATGCACACATACATAATTATAATATATATACACACAAGAACAAAATAACAGAAAAATACGTACAAAGGTGACAGTGGAGGGGTGTGAAAGTAACTTGGTGTGGTTTATTCCAGAAATCCCCACTAGTTACATAAACTCAGCCTAGTGGGGATTTTTGGAAAAATAAGTAACAATCCCCACCAGGTGTTGTTGTTTCTAAATTATTAAATATAAAATTATGTTTATGCAATATGCATGTCGCAGCCAACTAGCTTAATTAGCCGTTTAGTTAACAGCCTAACTGATAGAAGTAGCGCTCGCTCGGCTCGCGCGCATTTGGTCACAGTTCTAACAAATGGTCAAATGGGTTAGGTTAGGTTAGAACTTCTAACCTAACCTAACCCATTTGACCATTTGATCTGACCACCTGGTGGGGATTGTTACTTATTTTTCCATAAATCCCCACCAGGCTGAGTGTTTATAACTAAGGTTGTGTGTAAAAGATCGCTTTTAGCGATAAGACCGCCCATTGTGTCACCCCTTGTAAAATTTCAACATTTATATCTGTAATTTGTATGGTGTACATATAAAGAGTATTCTATTCTATATTTATTTATTTATTTATTTAACAGTTTATGTACACACATATAAACAGACAAAAAGAAAGGAACAGAAAAAAACGTACAAAGGTGATGCTTATTTCTAATGAAATCTCTTCCAGCATACCTGCAATAGGACAGTAGACATAGAGATGTAGACAACGTGTGTAAGGTAAAAGAGAAAACAAAATACATAAAAACAAAATAAAACTATTCACTAATTTATTATATTCTAGTGGGGATTTCTGGAAAAAAAAAATAACAATCCCCACCGGTGGGGATTTCTGGAATAAACTCTTGGTGTGTTTCCCTAGAGAACGTGTTTTGACACCGTAGAGTTAAACCTTGCTGCCTTTATTTTCATCAGAGCGGCGGCGGTTATTTGGCGGTCACCGCTGTCGTAGGAAAGCGAAGGTTATCTAATTGAACTTTTCCCAGCAAAAAAATGTTGGACTGTATCATCTGCCTAGCCTTTTCCCAACTATGTTGGGGTCGGGTTCCAGTCTTACCGGATAGAGCTGGATACCAGTATTTTAAATGGAGCGACTGCCTATCTGACCTCCACAATCCAGTTACCTACTGGGTAACACGATATCCCTTGGTAAGACTGGTTGTCAGACTTTCGAGCTTCTGACGACCCGTAACGACTGTTAAAGACAGCCGAGACCAACGGCTTAAGGCGCTGACAAGACTCAATTGACCAAAATAGGCTTCTCTTAAGAAAGAAAATTGCCAAATCTGTATAGTTTGTGGTAGCGGAAAAAATATATGTTAATTTTGAACATATTTCCCAGAACTTGGTTGTCACCAAAACACGTTTTGAAAAAAAATCTCGATACAAACTAACGTTAAACTAACCTCTTACCTTGATTTCTAATCCAAAATATCTGTATTAAATATCAACATACATTACGTATTTAATTAATAACAAGTACGTCTTATTCTAATGCAGAACTTGGTTGTTTTTTATTTTCGATTACTCAACTCAATTCTGAGTAAATAGATAATTACTTCATATTTTGCAATAAATTACAAGCGTTTTGTAGTCGCGCTTCTCTTTCTTTTCTTTGCAATCTGACAGTGACCGCGGTTTAGGTGTTGTCAGCGTCTTAACGTGCTTTCCGAGACACGGAGGGGTCTTGGTATCTAAAGATGGTCAACCATCCACGGACCAATCGCGGCAAGCGTAGCTTAACCTCCCTGATCCGGATCGACCCTTACGGCTGTAATTACTTAGCTACAAGCCTCTCTACAAGGTGTTGTTTTGGATCTGCAAAACATTTTAGGAGGTAATTATGTTAGTGATTCTCGACCCGAATCAACAATAAAATGGGCAGATATTTTTTCTTCATTTTATTCTTATTTACGGAAATCGGTAAGTGTGAACTCCCCATTTTAAAAGGAGAAAAAAAAAAAAAAAGATAAAATTTAAAAATCTAAAATAAAAAGTATTATTGATTATTGACTTGGTATCGTATTGTTTTACGATTATTTACGAGTTTCACAACAACCTCCTGAAATGTTTTGCAGGTTCAAAACTGCATCTTGTATAACTGTATAATAATCAAAATAAAATCCTAGCTAATATTATTGACTTGTCTTTCCTCTGTGGCTTTCTGTGTGAGTGATTCCATGAAAAGGGACGGAAGTGTAGACAGGAATTGAGCGTGGAATAAGTAAGTACCCATGTATTTAGTATGTACCATATAGTAATAACAGCCGCACGGGTCGATCGATCAGGTTAAGCTACGCTTGCCGCGGTTGGTCCGTGGATGGGTGACCATCTTTACATACCAAGACCCCTCCGTGCCTCGGAAAGCACGTTAAGCCGTTGGTCCCGGCTGTCATTTGTAGATCTTCGATACTAGTTTAAATCATATCGCCACCTCTTTCCAGGCTGACTTCGTCGGCGCAGTCCATCTTCAGACTTTATATTAATTGAGTCATTCATGGAGAAACTAGGAAATAAACACACTCCTTTTTTCTTAGGAATCCGCTTCGCTCATTCCATTCCTATCCCTAACTGAACAGGTTGTAACTGGTACAATGACGTCATCGCATCGTTTGATCTTGCGATAACATTTTATTGGTACTTGACAAGTAAAAGTGAGTTACTATATGAACGTGTGGGTATATTGTTTACTTTATGTATATTTTATGTGTTCTTTTTGAGGGACAAAATGTTTTTATTTTATAAGGTCTTCAAACAATTTTATGCTGTTTGTCATGGTAAGGTGTGGTTCCCTACCATCATCTGATCATCATACATAGCTTAAGCATAATCAGCCTATAATGTCACCACTGCTGCAACACAGGCCTCCTTTCTGTGAGAGGATGTGGGCCGTAATCCACCACGCAGGCCCAGTGCGGGTTGGTAGATGTCACATGTCTTCGAATTTTTGGTTCTAGGACATGTGCGTTTCCTCACGATGTTTTCCTTTACCGTTTTGAGAGCAGTGGAGATTAAATAATTACACAAAGTAAAGCGCCCGTCTGAGTTCGAATCTACGAGCTACAATTCGTAAATGGCGGTCGTTACCACTGTTACCATCATACATAGTCCGTCATAACTACTGGGCATAGGCTCTGCTTGTATCAATCTTCACGTTTGTATATTGCTTAGGTGGTTAACATTGGTTTTAGACAGGGATTCCCAAAGTAGTCGATATCGAACCTTTGGCGTCGTAATCAGTTTCCCAGGGGACGACATAAAAGAAAACTGATTTTGGTGGTCGACGAGGTGTAAAAAATACGACCCCTATTAATTAACACAAGTTCTTATTTGAAACTTTCAAGATACTGTATAAGTTGTGTTACGTGTACCAACTTGTTATAAGAATGACTAATATTTTAGTAGGAACTAACATTGCTGTACCTACTTTAAAAAAAATCAACAAGTCGATGAACGTGCACAAGTTCGAACAAGATGAAAAAAATTGACTATGGGGGTCTGAGGTATCAGTTCATTTCGGAAAAGGGGTCTCTTGCCCAAAATAATTTGGGAATCCCTACTTTAGAACAATCGAGGACCCTGTCGGGTACAGCAAAAGATGGCAGGTAGAAATGAGAACTTATCTTATACCTAAATTATAGAAAAAAAAAAAAAAAAACTAGCTTCATCTTTCTGACTGACCGACCCCTTGACAATTCAAAAGTGCCTGTAATTTGTTTATTTGAAATAAATGATTAGAGTTTGAGTTTTGAGTTCTTGTGCCTAATCCAAGTTCTATCGGCTATGGCAACAATGTTGTCTGCCCATCTGCAGACTTACCACGAGTACCGTAGATAAGCGTTTTATTGACGGAAGAGTAGACAAAAATTACGTTTCTGTGTAGACAATTGACAGTTGTCTACCGAAAAATGTAGACAACTGATTTCTATTCTCAGAAGAGTTTAAATAGAAAGCATCGTGTTAAGCCTGCTGGCCGACGGATAACCGACGCCTGTAGGAGTGTGGCAAATGAAAAATCATACTTCCTTTATACGTCATCAAGGACTTTGGGGATATGGTTTGGTATCATTTAAATTAATGTAGGTATTTGCTAGAATGTAGGTACAAATCAAGAACTTTATGACTGTCGTGGCCCAATTACATTTTACCATTACATATGGTGTGCAAACAGTGGCGTGCCTAGGGTTTCAAAATAACGCAAGCCCAATAAAATTTTATCCGATTTCAAAAGAAAGTTCAGTTTTCGACTGAGTATGTAGGTACCTACGTATCTACGTATGTATCATCGCAATTTTCTCATAAACTACTGGTTAGGTACAATAAGTTCTCTATCGAGCATTTTAGTAAGGCATGCTTTTGGGCTTATATGAAGGTACCGCCACTGTGTGCAAATATGTCATAATAACATTTAATTTATTAACGGATAATTTAACAATTCGATTTAAATTATTAAGTTTCAGGAACGTACATATATTAATTAACGTCAAAATAGAAAAACATATAAATAAAAAATATATTAAAATGTCAAATTACGAATATAATGCAAAGTCCATAACACCTTGTAATGTCACGATTCAATGATAAATGATAAATTATTTTTATTTCTGTAAGTAGGTTTGTACAAACACTTTTACACGTCAATCATATTTTTTAAATAAAGCTATATGAGGACGGCGTTTCCTATCTGACTACTCCGAGAAGAAAGGCCGAAACAAACTCAGTGGTCACAGTCTCTTTTAAAGTCCAGACATAATCTTGGTCAGATCATGTGAAGGCCATGTATTTGGTGTCTGAAATGGTCCTTTTGAAGAAATAACCATACAGATTCAGTGGACCTATCCAGTCAGTGCACGCATTTGTCAGTAATCGTGCAGCTCAACTCAGAAATTAAGGAGCTCAACGATGCGACGAACAATACCAAAGAAAGAACATTTGGATAGACCGCATAAATTAATCAAACTGCTAAATGGGAAAAACAAAAAAAACAACAATGACCCACATAGTCTTCACATCCACAATAATTGAAAACAATAATAATACCTTACAAGTAAATAATATTAAACATTAAATTAATTATTATAAGGTGTGTACTTTAACAATATTATTTAGATTGACCTTCAGCACGATAGGACATAAATTCGTTTAAATCATAAAAACAATTTTCTTTTAACCACTCTGTCAATTTTTTTTTAACATAGTCATAGGTAAACCTTAGAAGGCGTCTGGTAATTTATTATACACCTTTATAGCCGTTATATAAGAGTTCCTTTTGTACAATCCGAGCCTACATTGTGGTACGCAGACCTTATTTTTATTCGTAGGAGCTACATTTCTTTAAAAAAAAAACCAAACAGGCATGTCTTAGAACCAAAAAATTCGAAGACATGTGACATCTACCAACCCGCACTGGGCCCGCCTGGTAGATTACAGCCAACTCCCACTCGCAGAGAGAAGCCCTGTGTCCCAGCAGTGGGAACATTATAGGCTGATTATGTATGTACGAGTATGTGTGTACATTTCTTTTAATTACATCTTTAAGCTTCGTGAAATATTCCGTTTTTCTTTGTACTGTGGCGGCATCTACAGCGCCACATACGAACTACGCATCACACTGACGTCACGCAAAATCCTGCATCGCGCAAGCAGAGTTTACCACGCAACTAGCATATATACAACATCCCGACATCAACCGTCGGGCAGTTGCCCACCAGACACGACACCCGTCTGGTCGGAGGATCCTTCCTTTTCTATGGAGGATGAGTGAACTTTACACCCTGTTCCTCATACCTCTATACTGGTGACCCCGACGTGATCTGAACACGCAACCTTCTGATCTGGAGTCAGATCTCTCTCTATAGTACAAATAGGCACAGTTCTTGTGTGTGTATGTACATGTATAGATCAATTTCTTCGTCTCTCATATTTATTTATTGAATGGTTTATGCATAAAAAAATACAGGAATCGCCCCCGGGTGGGCTCGAACCACCAACCTTTCGGTTAACAGCCGAACGCGCTAGCCATTGCGCCACGGAGGCTGTGGGAATGCCACTACAAATACTTTACACAAGATAGCCGTAGATGGTGGATGGTACAACATAATTATTAGTCAGTCAGGAAGGTGGTAACGGGGTTGACTGCCGTGGATCTAATCGACGTACGAGGGTGACACTGAAAGTTCTTAGAAAATCAAAAACTGAACAAACTAGCAAGTTATTAGTTTTATTATATCTTTTCAAAATAGTGTCCATTTACATCAATAGATAGAAGATAGATAGAAGATAGAATACTCTTTATTATGTACACCATAAAAATTACACATCAATATACATACACACACATTAATATACATCGCTGCATCCGATGGAACCACTGAGAAAAGCACTTTACCCACTCGTCCTTAGGGGTCTCTTCGACGGCATTTTGAAACGCAGTCACTGCTTCCTCGGCGTCCATAAAACGTTTTCCTCGAAGGTTTTCTTTTATTTTAGGAAAAAAATAAAAATTGTAAGGTGCGAGGTCGGGGCTATAGGGTGGGTGACCCAGTAATTCCACGTCTGACGTCGCCAAGTAGTCGATTGTTTGCTTGGCGGTGTGCGACGAGGCGTTGTCGTGGCGAAGGAGGATCCTACTGCGAGGTTGCTCAAAACGGTAAAGGAAAACATCGTGAGGAAACCGGCATGTCCTAGAACCAAAAATTCGAAGACATGACGTGTCATCTACCAACCCGCACTGGGCCCGCGTGGTGGATTACGGCCCACTCCTTCTCACCGAGAGCAGGCCTGTGTCCTGCTGGGCCCGCGTGGTGGATTACGGCCCACTCCTTCTCACCGAGAGCAGGCCTGTGTCCCAGCAGTGGGAACATTATAGGCTGATTATGATACATAAAATACTCTTTGTTGTGTACACCATATAAATGTAGAAATTTTACGTAGGGGGACGCAATGGACGGTCTTATCGCTAAAAGCGATCTTTTACAGACAATACTGCAGGTAGTCAGTGGTGTACCATTTACATATACAATAACTACGTGTACATAAAGCATATACTTTTGTATATAAATATAAATGTAAATACAGGGTCAAACTAAATTAGCTAGCGGAGCTCCGCAGACGTGTTCGGTATCGATATCTTATGGCGCTGACAAGATCCAATTGATCAAAATAGGCTTCTCTTACGAAAACAAATTGCCAAATCTGTATAATTTGTGGTAGCGGAAAAAATACAGTGTAAAATCCACGTCACGTTCCTCGATTTAACGAAAAACTCTCTAAGCGTCGAAAATCAATCGACTTTGGTTGGTTTAGCTTGTCTACCATACAATGATACACTCTAAATAGCATCACACTCACTCTCAATAACGACACCAATTGAGTAGTAAAAAGTACCTTTTAAGTTGCTAAAATTAGTAAAAACTGCGCAGCTGCGTACGTTTTTTGGTTGCTTTGTTCTCCTAGCCCGCAATAAACTCTACTGTCGGCATCATATATTATATACCGAACCTTCGAAGAAATTCATTATTTTGTTTACAAATTCGGATTGCTTGCACGTGTACACTGTTTTTGACCATGACTAATAAGAAGGAGTCATGGATCATCTATACCTTATCTATGTATCATTATTCTCAGTTGCTTACAAACTTTCAAGCTGTAAACATGGCTAGTTAAAGAAAATCACCGTGTATTGTCGAAAAAGTTTTACTGATACGCGTAATAGAAACGGGAGAGAAGATAAGTGATGTTGGCAAACGCTTTGGATTAAGTCGCACTACCGTGTCTTCAACATGGAAAAACATTTATTATTCTAATTCTGATTTTTCTTCTCTCCATTTAACGACAACTCTCTATAACGCCATAAAATGCACAGTTTCTTCAGTGTCTTTATATAGAGTTTACACTGTAGGTATATGTTAATTTTGAACATATTTCCCGGAACTTGGTTGTTACCAAAACACGTTTTGAAAAAAAAAAACTCGATACAAACGAAAGTTAAACTAACCTCTTACCTTGAGTTCTAATCCAAAATATCTGTATTAAATATCAACATACGTTACGTATTTAATTAATAAAAAGAACGTCTTATTTGAATGCAGAACTTGGTTGTTTTTTATTTTCGATTATTCAACTCAATTTTGAGTAAATAGATATTTGCTTCATACTTTGCAATAAATTACAAGCGTTGTGTCATCGCGCTTCTCTTTCTTTTCTAAGCAATCTGACAGTGACTGCAGTTTAGGTGTTGTCAGCGTATTAATCGGTTTATAAAGTCTGCTTCTTTGTGTTAGCCTTACTTACCCAATGCCGATGCCAAACCATTTACAGGCACTTTTGAATTGTCAAGGAGTCGGTCAGTTAAAAATATGAAGCTAGATGCTCATTCCAAAGCGTAGTAGAGAAATAAGCTATACTTACTTAGTAATAAGGGGCTATTATTTCTGGCTTTTTGTATGTGCCAGAGATGGTTTTGACCGTAACTGATTTTACAGAACATACATAATGTGATCGAGTGTCACCAGACACAAAAAAAACATATCTTGTTTTTTAATGGGCAGAGGCGGATTTGCACTTAGACCCCTCATATCCTGCCGGGGTCGCGAGAAGGTACTTATGGGTCACCGAGGCCCCCGCAACACAGGCAACAGGAAGGAATACGGGTGGGTTTTAGTCAGTAAGAGTCTGACACACCCTCCCGCTCCGCCCAGAGCGGGAGAAGTTATTTGATGATAAGGGCTAATTTACTTGTACTTTTTAATTTTTTGTGTTGTAAGTCAACAATCAATGCAGACTCGAAGCATTGGTTGTGTGTGAAGACCCTCATAGTACTTTAAGCTCTTTTTGTGTTGTAACACAAAAAGAGCTTAAAGTACTATGAGGGTCTCAATTGTATTTTCTTATAATTTTAAAATGAATACTTTGAAAGTTATTCGCACATGAATCCGAAAAGTCAGAGAACCATGTCGTTGGCGGCAGAGCAGTGGTCACTTTGTCTGCATGTTTTGGGGCACAGAGTGTAGAAAAAAAAGAAAAAAAAAAAGAAGGAAATAGATAAAAATTGACTATCTCCGAAAGTACTGTTCCAAAATTTTTGATAAAATACTGAAAATAGTTCTATACTTATAGATTACAGAAAAACCTATAAGAAGTCTATGGTCTTAAAATAACAATGTTCGTCATCGTTCAATATTGTGCGTACAAATTTACATTTGCAGTTGGAATGTATGGGAGAACATCATTTTTAACCACAAGTTTATTCTTGAGATAAATTCATCCCAATTACGGCACCCTTCATTCTGCGTGGCGATACGCACTTTGCCGGTTTTTTTTGTGTTGAAGTCGATGACCCACCTTATGCGATATGGTTACCTCCACTTAAAATCACCTTTACCACCAACCAAGTAGTGACTGAGCTTGTCGAAAAGCGGAAAACTAATGACCTTATTATTACATTCGTAGCAATTCAAACTTTAACACAGCAATGTTTTTTTTAGCACCAAAAATAGACCGTAATCGTAAATTGTTGACCCAAGAGAAAAACAGAGAGGACCTTCTCAGTGGAACACAACAAAGCTGCTTGGTGGCAGAAATATGGATATTGGTGATATAAAAAGTGTGTTCTATGTCTTATTGGTCGATTCGCACGAAGTTAATTTATTTGAGGGCGAATCAACAACTGCAGAAATACATATTAGGCAATTACATTAATTAACATAGAAATTATGTAGCATAATCAGCCTATAATGTTCCCACTGCTGGGACACAGGCCTCCTGTCTGTGAGAGGGAGTGGGCCCAGTGCGGGTTGGTAGATGTCACATGTCTTCAAGGACATGCCGGTTTCCTCGCGATGTTTTCCTTCGCCGTTTTGAGAGCAGTGGTTCGAACCTACGACCTACAACTCGTAAGTCGCGGTCGTTTCCACTGGGCCACCCCTAATAATGTAGGCATGATTATTTATATAATTCAAATATTTACATTAAATTGATTATATACTTACAATATACGACGCAACTAAGTATTTGTACACTAGGTACTAATTAAATAACTAACTTTTTTTATGATTGGCATCTCGTAGTTGACCATGAGAAGTCGTGACTACTTAACCGGACTATTCTGTGACAGCCTTAAGCGAACTCAAAGCCGCCAGGGGCAAATTTCTTACATTACTAAGTGACTGCACGGTAATGGCACCCCCTGTGGCGTAAGAACCTCGGCTTAGGGCATCACTAGCGGGTGGACAGCAAGGTGGGACAGGCTCGATCAGAACTGGATAATTATTATTATCAAGGGAATCTAAGTTACAGGGTCAGCTACGGTGCGAGCTGGCACTTCGTCGAGCAAAGGTTGGGGGAGGAATGAATAACTAAATATCTATACATTTATACATACAGATAAATAAAATTGGAGTGTCTGTTTGTAATAATAAATTAACCGCTTTTTACTTTTTTTATGGATGTACACGGTACATATACTAAAATAACATTTTTTACATTTTTGTCTGTCGGTCTGTCTGTCTGTTTGATCCGGCTAATCTCCGAAACGACTGGACCGATTTTGACGGTACTTTCACTGGCAGATAGCTAATGTTATAAGGTATAACGTAAGCTATTTTTAGAATAAACCAAGCGGGCGAAGCCGCGGGTAACAACTAGTATACCAATAAATATAAAAAAACGGACACTTAGGCGTCGAAGTACTCGTCCGCATCGCTGTCATCCGGAAACTAACACACTGGCAGCATTGCCACGAAACAATTAATTGGTTAAGGACGACTAATGAGACACAATTGATTTTCTATTCTTTGACTTTGAAACGGTGTCGCGCGGGGCATACCAGGTACGTTGTTGTCAACGTATTAATTATGTTGTTTAAAATTGAATTTAAAACTAACATGGAACAGTGGACTCCCTTGCATACTTTCTCATACAATACACCAGACATATACTCATAATTTTACTCCCTTCATCCGCAAGCACATCACATTCAGGGTCGGCAGTCAGAAGGGCATTACTCATCTACGCCCAGCCCAAATCCTTAGGCCTAGAAAGCTGAAATATTGCACAGAGGTTCCCTTTACGACGTAGACAAGGAATATGGCCGGATTTTTGGTAATTCCCACGGGACATAGGGCGGGCGAAGTCGCTAACAAAGTACTAGTTCTTTAAAATAAAAAGCTTGTTCCCATGTAATTTGTTTTCAAGAGCAGAAATTATTCTCAAGTAATGTATTCCATACATCAAATTGTCGTCACAATGTAAGAATTATATCTTTCTGTTATCAAAAACAATATGTTTTTGTCGCACGATTTCAGATTGCAAAGGAAAAGGTTTTTAAAATGTATCGCAAAACAAGGATCTACATTTTGTGTAGCATGAAAAGAGCGCTTGAAAGTTTTAACATGTGCCACAATATAGTTTTGTTGTAAAGCCAGTTATCCCATGCCACAGAGCGGTACCATTCCTTTACAGCATTATTCAGGCTGTCCTTGGAAAAATATAGAACACATGCAGTATTAATTCATGATCGTCCCATCAATAAGAACAATTTTTTACTACGGTAGGTTACGTACGGTTGCATGTTTGTATGCAATAAGAGATATTGGTGCCGATTCCCTTGTTCACAAAACTAAACTAAATTTAAGATCAGTGCATCTTTGTCTTTCTATTCCATTAAGAAGACAGAAGATACATTTTAGTTTAGTCCTGTCAAATTAATCAGCGCTTGACGTAAACTGACGTAATTTTAGTAGTCAAGTTTTTGATCACGTCTAAACTTGTATGGAGTAGTGACAGGCGCTGATTAATTTGACAGGACTAAACTAAAATTTATCTTCTGTCCTTTTCTTAATGAAATAGAAAGAAAAAGATGCACTGAACTTAAATTTAGTTTAGTTTGTGAACAAGGGAATCGGCACCATTTATGATAATTCGAAGTCAGTCCCAAATTAAAAGTTGTGTCACTTTTTTGTGATGTAGGTCTTCAAAAGGTTCTTACCCAATATGCTAGCTTAGGACCTTGCCTTATCACTTCATTATATGCGTTATCACGCTCAACACGAAACAACAAACACCATTCCGAGTAGTCACTGCACTCACTTTTCCCCTAAAATCCAATCTGAAAACCTTCAAGTTTCCTAGCCTGCCAATCCTTACTCAAATCGATGGAAAACTCCATCGATACTTGATTCCGACTATTCGATTAACCGATGCACCCGTTCTCGATTGCACAAAAAAAAACATTCGAATCGGAAATCGGTCCGTATGTGCCACGTAGAGCATTCCTCGATCACCAACTTTTGTTTGCACCTCCAAATTAGCGTCCTCACTCTTGGTACCAAGAGGTACGGTTCAAAATTGAATGGTTAGTGGTTTTTCAGATGTAAATAAGGAGTGGTTTTGGACGTAAAGATTGGGTCGTTTTGACTGTCTCTTTGATTCCGTATTGACGTACTTTTGAATGGGATTCCGATTCGAAGAATTACTTTGTAGATGTGTGGTATGATACTCTGATGTTAATTGTTTCTTTGCTAAAATTGAAGATGGGGTTAACAAAGATACCAATTGTTAAGGACAGAAAAGTACATGAGATATCAATTTAAATTCACTTCCACGCCTGTGTACCGGGAGGGGTAGGCAGAGATGTATATTTCACCATCATTCATGTTGCCAGTTACCAGGCAAAAATCCAAACTGGGCTATTAAGAAATTAATAAGATGTGTAATCCAAATACCTTTATTTTATATTAATTATTTACTATATATTTAATTAAATAAACTATTACCGACGAGGGAATCAAACCTGCTGCACTGTTTATAACTGTGTGAGTAGAGTCCTATCCACTCGTTATAAACAGTGCACCATCATCATCCGCCAAGCCTTTTCCCAATTATGTTGAGATAGACTACAGTCTTAGAGGATGCAGTTGAAAACCAGTATAATACATGGAGCGACTGCCTTTCTGACGACCACAACCCAGTTACTGAGTAACACGATACCCCCTTGGTAAGACTGGTTGTCAGATTTTTGGACTTCTGACCATCTGTAAAGACTGTCCAAGATTTACGAATGACAACCGAGACCCAACGGCTTAACGTGCTTCCCGAAGCACGCAGGGGTCTCAATATGCAATGGACGTCACCCATCCTCGAACAGACCCGACCGAGCCCCTTTGTCTTGTACACCAAGTTGTCTAATTGTCTGGGTAGGTTAGTAGGTAACTATGTACAATAGAAATCGTAATGAGGCTGTTGTTATCTTTGCTACGACTTTAGTACATTCTTTAATATCGTCGCCGTTGATAAATGTGAGTCATAATCAGCCTATAATGTTCCCACTGCTGGGACACAGACCTTCTCTCTGTGAGAGGGCCAGTGCGGGTTGGTAGATGTCACATGTCTTCGAATTTTTGGTTCTAGGACATGCCGGTTTCCTCAGGTTGTTTTCCTTCACCGTTTTGAGAGCAGTGGTGATGAAATTATTTACACAAAGTAAAGCGCCTGCCTGGGTTCGAAACCACGACCTACAACTCATAAGTCGGGGCTGTTACCACTGGGCCACCACTGCTCAATGAGCTACCACAAATGCCAGTGAATTCCACTAAAATACACTGAACGGCTTCGAGAATTCAGACTTAATGCGATACTACATTCTTTAATATACTTTAAACGACATGTCATTTAAACAAACCTCTACACATCAACTAAACACGTAATTATCCAACGCCAAAGTAATTGCAATAATGTCTAAGGCCAACAAACGTTAAAAATTAATCACAAAACACAATAACACGAGATAATCTTAATAAAAACTGTAAAATAAAAAAAAACTATTTGCCTCGCGTTATTAGCCGCCATTTTAAACATCTCGAAATGTCATTAGCAATATAAATGAGTTTCGCGCCATAACGAACGCTGTGTTGCCACAATGGAAAATCATAAATCAACTGTCATTTTGATATTCGTTGAAAGGAGGTCCGTCAATGCATCGGTGCAAACTTTTTAAACTCTTAGAGAAGTTTTTTGTACTGGTACGTTTGATTAATTGTAAAAAAAGAGGCGTGCTTATGTTTTTTTGGGTCGCCTTTCAATGGATATCTTTTGAAGTAAAGATTTTTGACGTGAGCGGTGGTTAATATGTTATTTCGTCAGTGCTAAGATGGTTTGCAGTTAAATTAAGTTTATACGTGTGTTTATTGTTGAGTAATGTACTTGTGGAGTTTTTTGCGCGGATCTTTTCTTTTGTGGTTTTGTTTTTGCTTGTAATGCCTTTTTGTCGTACCTTGAGTTATATTCTTACTTACGTTTGTAACACCGATGTTCGACAAGACAAAGTGCACTTGCAAAGTGTACTTGACCTTCTTATATGAGAAAACTTAAAAAAAAAAACGGCCATGTGCGAGTCGCCCTCAGACACGAAGGGTCCGTACCACTGTAAAATATTTAACAATATCTACATAATATATATTTATTCAACTCACACTCACTTCTTTAAGTCACTCAAAGGGCAATGGAGAGGGCTATGCTTGGAGTTTCCCTACGTGATCGAATCAGAAATGGAGAGATCCGCAGGAGAACCAAGGTTACCGACATAGCCCGAAGAATTGCCAAACTTAAGTGGCAGTGGGCACATTGCTCGCAGAACAGATGGCCGATGGGGCCGAAAGGTTCTCAAGTGGCGACCGCGTACCGGAAGACGTAGCGTTGGAAGGTCTCCTACAAGGTGGGCCGATGACCTTGTGAAGGCCGCAGGAATCCGCTGGATGCGGGAAGCACAAAACCGGTCGAAGTGGCGGTGCTTGGGGCCTATGTCCTGCAGTGGACGTCTTTCGACTGATATGATGATGATGATATATTTATTAAATACTTTAGTAAAAAAAACACCTTTCTTGTAAAGGGAGTCCCCCTTTAATTTTAAACTTAATTTTATTTTTAATATGTTTTGTTGTGATAGTGGCGGTGATGGTTATAGTACCTACACACTCTGAAAATTTCAAGTGTATACCTGTTACGGTTTAAAAGACAGCGGATAGGGTCCCGTTGGCACCCTTTGGGCACGGTACCCTAAAAATTATCAGCAAGAGTGTAGTTAGACATCTTTCGGGAAAGCTAATTGATGTATCTTAAATTCTTAATATATTTCTTTCCAAGAAGTGGAATGCTCTACCCTTTTGAGCGGCATTTGAACAAGTCTCATTAAATGCTCGGAGATCACAGTTCAGATCAGACAGTAGATAAATGTGCTCCCAACAAAAATCAAAGAAAACTAAGTCCTACCCAGAATACGAGTTCATGAGTTGGTGAGGTGCTCCCGGCTAAATAATAACAGCCGCACGGGTTGATCGAAGGTTAAGCTACACTTGCCGCGGTTGATTCGTGGATGGGTTACCATACATTACAAAACGAGACCTCTCCGTGCCTCGGATGGCATGTTAAGTCGTAGATCTTTGGAACCGTTACGTTTAGTCAGAAGTCTAAACGTATGACAACCAGTCTTACCAAGAAGTATCGTGTTATCCAGTAACTGGGTTGTGGAGGTCAGACAGGCAGTAAAATACTGGTATTCCGCTCTATTCGGTAAGACTGGAAGCTGACCCCAACATTGTTGGGAAAAGGCTTGGATAGGTTAGGTTATGTCTGTGACTATTACTGACTATCTCTGGAACTCCTGAACAAAAACTTTTTGGTTTAAATCAATAGTATCCAGCATTCTAAAATAGGCATCCAATATTACATCCATGTCACCTGTACAGTATTAGGGGCACACATTCTGAACAGTCAGCTGCCTAAGTGTAAATTTGGGGTTGCCATGTGTTAATAATATATCTACATTGGTACTATTTCTGTTTTCATGATTTTAAAAGGAACATTGATCTGTTTGGATGAAGACAAAGAGAATGAGCTGTTTAAAGACGCATCAGATACATTAATTATGTACCTGACACGTCATAACCATATACATTGTTTTTTGATTGCATTTAATTATCATATCCACCATTATCCTTTTAATATCCAATTTCTTGGGTCAGCTTCTAGAATAACGTAAATGATGAGACTGAATAGAATACTCTTTATTATGTACACCATAAAAATTACAGATACAAATGTTGAAATTTTACAAGGGTGACACAATTGGTGGTCTTATCGCTAAAAGCGATCTTTTACAGACAACCTTTGAATGGATTACAATAAATACATACATACATAAAGCATATACTTATCTATATAATATATATAATACATATACATATATATATCGACGGTTAAACAGTAATAAGGCATAAGCGACAATTTGGTCGAAAATTCGTTATTAATGGCATCCCACTTAATCTGTATTTTTAAGTAGGATGGCAATCATAACTCATTTTCGACCAAAATGTCGCTTATGCCTTATTACCCTTTTAACCGTCGATATATATATATGACATAAATTTAATTTCAGTAGTTTGCATGGAGCGCTTTGTATCCAATAATCTCAAATTTCCGAATTTTGTTATTTAAATGGCAATTAGGCCAACCCCTTACTACTTGGGACTCATAACATTATCTGGAGGAATGTGGATGTTCTGAACTAACACCTCTGCCTGCCCCTACGGGCAATACAGTCGTGACGTTATATCGTAGTATCCCAGGGTATAACTATAACCAGACCAACACGGAAACACACGAATACACACGACGTGGCCCGATTCCACATAACAGCAACCGTTCACCGTATGCCATCACCGTACATACGTGTACAGGAATATTTTTCTAGTATATTGTATTTAGTCTCTTTGTTGAAAAAAGACAATATTTTCGCACCGCACATTGTTGGCCAATGGAAGGGTTATGATCCGAAATGTGTGTAGGGTTGTACCTCTTGCAAAAGGCGAATTTAACTGAAATATGTAGTTCCTATCGTCATGAAATATGCACAGCCAGAGAAAATAATTGTTTATTAATAAGTCAATTCTAGCATGATCAGCCTATAATGTTCCCACTGCTGGGACAAACGCCTCCTCTCTATGAAAGGGAATGGGCCGAAATCCCCAATGCCGTATCGGCCCAGTGCGGGTTGGTGGATATCACATGTCTTTGAATTTTTGGTTCTATAGGATATAACCGGTTTCCTCACGATGTTTTTCTTCACCGTTTTAAGAGCAGTGGTGATGAAATAATTTACACAAAGTAAAGCACCTGTCAGGGTCCGAACCTACCTATACAACTTGTAAGTCGCGGCCGTTACCACTGGGCCAGCACTGCCATAAGTCAATTGATTCGTTTAAAAGAAAGGAAAACCCTTGAAAAGAAGGCAGGATGACTTGGTGAAGACGCCTGGAAAGACGTGGACTAGACAGGCAAGGAACAGGGAGAATTAGAAGAGGATGGAGGATGCCCTTACTAAAGGTCACACAAATACTCAGAACTAGGTAATATTGCGATACCGAATCGGTTATCCTATTCCTAATATTATTTATAAATGCGAAAGTGAGTTTGTTTGTAACGCTTTCAAGCTAAAACGGCTGAACACATGGTACATGGGTAGACCATGACCTGGAGAAGGACATACTTTTCTTACTGGATCGCAGACGAAGTCGCGGTTAACAGCTAGAATACTATTTATAAATAAATTAAAATAAGTCACAGCCATTTCACACAACTGCAGAAGAATGTCAGTTGCGATTTAAATATACGGGCAATTTAAATTGGTAGTTAATTTTGATAAATAATTAATTTCCCTAACTTTATATAAGAATAGAATAAGTTGGTAGTGCTGATAAGTACAGGGGGGACCTCGTGGCTAAGTAATAACAGCCAAAGGGGTCGATCGATCAGGTTAAGCTACGCTTGCTACGGTTAGACCGTGGATGAGTGACTGAGTGACCATCTATATAATACCGAGACGCCTCCGTTCCTCCAAAAGCACGTTCAGCCGTTGGTCCCGGTTGTCATTCGTGGATCTTTGACAGTCATTACGGGTAGTCAAAAGCCCAAAAGTATGACAACCAGTCTTACTAAGGTAACGTGTTACCCAGTAACTGGGTTGTGGAGATCAGAGGAGATGGAGGCCAACATAGTTGGGAAAAGGCGAGGCAGACTGAATGAGCGGCTATTTTAATGCACAATACATTAATTTAACTTATTAATCAAGGGTTTAAAATTAATATTTACGGACTAACATAGTATAACGCATATTGGGGCCAAACGTCGGATAATATATATAAAAAATATTGCCGGACTGTAATCGTTTTACCAACTTGTAGTGACGTAAAATCAAAGAATGAAAGGCTAAGATGATGTACCATTCAGTCATCCGCAGTACTTACCTTATACTTGGTCAAAGACCACATCGTCCGACAAAAATCTTGAACCTTCACAATAATAATCATTCTTCAACAAAGAAACGGCTATGCAACAAACGATTTTCTAAATAAACCGTTCGAAATTCGATATACAAAACTTTCAAAGCCCCATCCAATCATTCACAGACTATAAACAACAATAAACAAAAGGTTGTAAAAATATATTTTTACATTGGCAACCCTCGCGTTTCTGAACGATAAAAGGAACAAAAGAGTGGTGAACTGGACAAGAGTTTCCGAACGAGCGTGGAACATACTTTTCTATTACCTACGCGTATGGAAAACGATTTAAAAAAATGTTTCGTTCGTTTCGCGTATCGAGATATTTTTATACGTGATACGGTGTTTTGTTGAGTACCTTTCAGTTTAATTTGAGAGTCGATTATATGTGGCTTGAAGTAATATTTATAATAGTCACGCCGAATGACCAAAATGCGTTGTTCGTCTGCGGGGTCGCGGGAAAGTTCGAAAGGGTTACCGAGGCCCCTGGCAACACTGACAACGGAAAGAACATGGGTGGGTTTTAGTCAGTAAGATTCTGACACACCCTCTCGCTCCGCCAAGAGCGGGAGAAGTTATTTGATAATTTACTAAACAAAAAAAAAAAAAGATGACCTGAGCAACCACGCGGCTCCCCGGTAGAAAGTGGTCCCCACCACCATGGAAGTCTGTACCAGTGAAATCCCAAGTGGTTTGAGATTCTCATGTGAAGTCATGTGCCCTCACTTATAGCCTTAGAATATACCATAATAAAATATTACTTAGATATTGTTGCTACAAGTAGGCTATTTACTAGAACTAATTGGTGTGTTTGTTTACTAACAATAGTTTTTAAGAACAATGTTACTAACAGTTGGGCTTAGTTGCCATAAATAAACAAAAAATTAATTTAATTTAATTGGGTGATATAAAGTGAAAGATAGAACTATAGGATAAAAATACACATACACGGAAAAAAAGGATCTATTCAGCGAAGAGTATCAATATTCTCAGAAAAATTGTTTCAATCCAAGTAAATATTTTCTTAACATAAGTAAATGTACTCAGTCCAAGAAAACCTGTTTACTCAAAGTAAGAATAATAAATACTTGGTTTTTATTCTTGACTTAAGCAAATATTTTTGATTCAAGACAATAATAATGTTAATTGAAGAAAATATTCTAAGAGAGAAATAATATTCTTAAAATTAAACTTAATAATTCTTCATTTAAGTATAATGTCTTCGAAGAAGACAATAAAACTAAGACAAAATTTTACTTCATTCAAGAATATATTGTTTTCCCCATAGATGAATCAATATTTGTCTGGACCAAAAGGATATTGTCTTAATTTAAGACATCATTTTTTTCCGTGTAGATTTAGTGAAAAATAAGGTAAAATTTTATCATTAACATATTCAAAATTAGATAAAATCAAATAAATCGTTCGTTCGTTTCGTTTCGTTCTAATTAAATCTAAAAACAGCAACGCTGTTTGGCGGCAAAAAATAGCTATGATGGCAATTCTTCCCCGGACGAACTCCATCACAAATACAGTTTAACTACTAAAATATTCGGGCCACTGCAATTTATCACCATCATCTGCCTAGCCTTTCCCAACTATGTTGGGGTCAGCTTCCAGTTTATCCGGATGCAGTTGAATACCAGTATTTTACATGGAGCGACTGCCTATCTGACCTCCACAAATCATATACTGGGTAACACGGTACCCCTTGGTATGACTGGTTGTCGGAACACCGCAACTAAAAAACATAAAATAAAAGGCCAAACAAAAAAAAACTAAACATCTTTAACCCTATTACAAAATTATAACGTCCTTCACACATAACGGTCCGTTATAATTAAGTTAAAAGTAATTAAACACAAACGATTTTTGTACAAGATTGATGATCTTAAAACCCGCCTTTAAAAGCATTGTGTTCCAAATATTATAATTATAAAGTCTTCCATTTAAAATGGTCACGATTTTTATTCTGTCAAAATGAGATGAAGATTTGTAAATGGAATTTAAGTTCTTGCCAGTGTTGCTAGCAGGAAAAATATTATTGTCTTTTTTCGTTAGTTATTTAACCCGTTTTTGATGAGTATACATAATCAGCCTATAATGTTCCCACTGCTGGGACACAGGCCTCCTCTCTGTGAGAGGGAGTGGGCCGTAATCCACCACGCGGGCCCAATGCGGCGTGGTAGATGTCACATGTCTTCGAATTTTTGGTTCTCGATGTTTTCCTTCACCGTTTTGAGAGCAGTGGTGATGAAATAATTTACACAAAGTAAAGCGCTTGTCTGGGTTCGAACCTACGACCTACAATTCGTAAGTCGCGGCCGTTACCACTGGGCCACCACTGCTCCAAAGAAGAAGATACGCTGCTCGAGAAATGTTATTTAGAGACGAGAAATGTTTTTTGAGAATATATTCCTTTTAATTTTTTCTTGAGTAGAGAATTAAATTAATAACTTATTATTTCGCGAAATGACCTCCTTCTCTGAACTTAATATTTAAATAGATTTTCTTACATACGCCTTGTTTTTCCCTGACTGGCTGTCACTCCACCAACGATTTTATTCAGCCCAATTTAAAACATTTTCTCGATAACCCTCCACTGAAAAACTAACAAAACTTCCAAAACAAAAGCTGTTGACATTTAACCCTAAAAATCCACTTCGAAAAATATTTTTCAGCCCCCGTCTTATAATTCGCGCTATCTCATCTCGATACGGCACAAGATGGCACAAACACCTTCAGGCCGTGTCGTGGATAGCCTTTCAAACCCCATAGCTTATTCATGCGTTACTCTAAGGTAACGTAATGGCTTGCTAAAGGTCGGTATTCACGGGACGATTTTTTTGGTTGCGACATTTTTGTCGCAGGACTGATATTTGTAGGTAGTTAATAAAGTTACAACATTGTATCATCCTTGTCTTTGTTCATTGTGTCTTTGTGTTGTCTTTGTAGCTGTAGGTACTTACATACTTAACTTAAGGCGCTGACAAGACCCAATTGACCAAAATAGGCTTCTCTTAAGAAAGAAAATTGCCAAATCTGTATAGTTTGTGGTAGCGGAAAAAATATATGTTAATTTTGAACATATTTCCCAGAACTTGGTTGTCACCAAAACACGTTTTGAAAAAAAAATCTCGATACAAACTAACGTTAAACTAACCTCTTACCTTGAGTTCTAATCCAAAATATCTGTATTAAATATCAACATACATTACGTATTTAATTAATAACAAGTACGCCTTATTCTAATGCAGAACTTGGTTGTTTTTTATTTTCGATTACTCAACTCAATTCTGAGTAAATAGATAATTACTTCATATTTTGCAATAAATTACAAGCGTTTTGTCGTCGCGCTTCTCTTTCTTTTCTTTGCAATCTGACAGTGACCGCGGTTTAGGTGTTGTCAGCGTCTTAAGTGGTTCAGTAAACTGCACGTCCATGGTATTATTTTGTAAGTCTCAAAGCAGTGGTTTACGTAATAAATTCAAGTGTTAGGTACTACTGATGAGCAGTTGACTGTATATGTTGCAGCGTAATTACTCTGCTGATTTAATATTTCATGCGCGCAAAGCGATCAGATACTTTTTGCTCGCTAAACGGTCAATTTATTTTATTGATAAATTTTCAAAGATTCAAATTGACGACACTTCCAAAGAAGCTTGTCAAATATTTTTACAGCAGTGAGTCAGTCGATTGATATTACTTAAAAATACACGTTTAAAATGTATTATTGAGAAGATGAAATAAAAATCAAAATGCTTTACTAGCTAAAAAACACCTGAACAGTTACACATCTTATCCAGTGAACTGAAACGATGCGATGAAGGTATTAACATTAATTGTTTGCCTGTCTCTGGTACAATTTATTTCGTCATACTAGGGATTTTTTCCACTTTATGGTAGATACATATGTATTCCTTTTATCGGTTTTTCATTCTTTAGTTTCCGCTTTGTTTCCTGGTCTAAGAAAAACCCCTTTTACTTTTCTTAGGTTTAAGACCAGTCAAAAGGTCAAATTTTTGACCCCAAGTACCGGCTACTGGTATACAGACCAGCTCTCTTACGCCACCGCCATCATCTGGCGCTGAGTGACGTCATCGAGTGCGATATGCTGGCAGTCGCCCATGAGGCTGTCCGGGCAATTTACATCAACGCTACGACGTGCGGGTCACCATCAGACCAGGCCTGGAGTGCAACCTTCGTTAGAAACCTTTCTTTCGCTAAGCATTTTTTTTAAATTCGAACTAGTATAGTTTAATTTTTAGTTTTAATTTTTTTACCCATTAATTTCACCTTATTCCGCATAAATTAATTTATGTACTAAAAAACCTAAAACAATTTGTCTTATGGGATATATACATATGTAAATAACGACGTGAATCTAAGGGGAAATTGAAATCTAACCAGGAATTTCACGGAGCATATTTATTCTAAAAATTTCGTAAAAATTTACCATAAGCATTGTTTAGCCTTTAAATCATCGGCTGGACTTCGTTGATTTGAATTTTTTTTCTTCCTTTTTACTTTTTTTCGTGAATTTCTTTTTCAGTAAATTTTACTTACGTATATTTGTAGTGAACAAGTGTTTGATTTTTGCTACATTACTTCGGGATTCGAACCCTCGGCGTACCAGCCCTACATTCTGCACTGCAATGTGCTAAGTAGTAAAGTCTTAACAACACTGTTTGCGAATCACGATAATATGAAAAATAAACAAAAAAAAATGTATAAAACTAACAAATTCTTAATAGTCTCACTCATTCAATTTAAATATTATATTTTATTATTTTTATTTTTATTCCATTACACCTTAAAACATTCACGACGAATTATCAATAAAAAAGAAATATTGTAAAGCGTTATGCGCAATTTCGGCCGCATATTTTCGGTACATGTGTCAGCAGCCTAAAACCCGGACTCCAAAAGAAACCCCGACCGGACGCTCCCCGGACGTCCTCTAAACTAGGACAAATCCGGGGAAACCCGGATGGATGACAACCCTGCTAAGTAGGTACCAATTTCATTTCCTGATTTTTCCTTAAATAAGTATGTCAAGACACATGTCTGTCGCATCACGAATGGCACGCTTTACCACCTGACGGGCTAGTACCTGCCACCCGGCCATATGCAATACTCGGTTTTAATATTATTTATGTTAACTACGAGGCAGGTTCGTCATAAATCTTCAGAACAGGCCGAATTCCTGTGGTATCTCTGAAAGCCGACGAACTAATTATAATAGGCCGTCTGTGAATATCTTCCTCAGTAAATAGCATGAATTTCTGAATTCTTTGTTAAAGTATTACAGCGGACTGCCTAGGTCTAGTGGTCGCAAGCGCTACTGCTGAGCATGAGGCCCTGGGTTCAATTCCCGGATCGGGCAAAAGTGTTATTGGATTTTTCCATCTGGAATTTCTCAGTAGCAGCCAGTAGTCTGGATTTGTGCTCAGTTGATGGCAATAGGCTCGGCCCCTATTACATGGGACTTAAACATAACTGGCGGAATGTGGGTGTACTATAGGTACACCTCTGCCCTACCCTTCGAGGAATACCGGCGTGGTGTTATGTTATTTGTAATTTAACAACCGGGTCGATCTTAAAGGTTATAAGCAACACTTGCCGAGGTCGGTCTGTAGATGGGTGACCAACCGTTATACAGTGAGATCCCACCCTGCCTCGGAAACCATATTAGGCGTCCTGAATGTCATTTGTATATCTTTGACAGTTGTTTACAGTTGTAATGGCAAACATGTCATTTGGTTTAAATAGATTTGTATTATTTTATATTTTACAAAAAATATTTTATACTAGATGCGCCCCGCGGTTTCACCCGCATAATTTTTGACCCTGTGGGTATATCGGGATAAAAGTATCCTATGTGTTATTCCTGGTTATAAACTATCTGTGTGCCAAATTTAATCTAAATCCGTTCAGTACTTTTTGCGTGAAAGAGTAACAAACATCTATCCATCCATACTTACAAACTTTCGCATTTATAATATTAGTAGGATTGGATAGTACTTAGGATTTTGTGAATGTGAGAACGTTGTAGGCTTAATTGAATAGATTTGTAGACAATATAGTTTTTGTTAAGTACCTGGTTCTTCTTGACAGGCCTACACTGTCCTCCCATACCTATTAACACTGTAATTTGAAAACATTGTAAAAGCCAATTATTTTTTAAAGAGTAACCGTGGAGTTTCTTGCCGGCTCTTCTCCATAGGAAACAACCAATTGGAACCGTGCGTAGCTTCTGACGTTTCATAAGTGCCTATGTAGGTTTATGTGAAATAAACTATTTTGATTTTGATTTTGTTTCAGGTAGTCAGAAGCTCGAAACCGAGTGTGCACTGGCACACTCGGTTTCACACAACTAGGGGTCAGATAGTCCATGTAAAATACTGGTATTCAGCTGCATCCGGTTAGACTGTAACCCGACGGAAGATTAATTGTAAAGGCTCCTACATACTAGCGCGACGCGACACAAAGACACCGCGTGTAGCGCTAAAGCGGTGCCTTTGTGTCGCGACAAGTCGCGCCAGTATGTAGGAGCCTTAAAACAAATTTACTACGTTAAATTAGTTCCATGAGAACAAATCTCTCAAGGAACAAATTTATGGAAAAAATCGTAACTTAGAGAGAAGTATTAATGAGGTTAATGATAATAAATCTGTAAATACATATTTGTTTTAGTCGCGAATCATATTTTGATCAAGAAACAACCTGACACTGACCAGGGGGGTAACCATAACCTCTTATAGCAGTATTATTATAATATTACTTCGCAGTGGGAAAGTGATGGAGCTATACAGGACTTATATCTCCATCTCTTTCTCACGCTGAAGTAATAAGGAAATAATACTGGTATAAGAGGTGATGGTTATCCGCCTGCAAATTGCAAAAAACATAAGAAAATGTTTAATTCGCGGACTACGACTGCGAATCCACTGTATATTTAAATCAAAACCATTCTTCGACAGTTACCTGAAATGGCTATTCGGTGTTCGATGTAATCGATTTTTCGGTAATATTCACCACTTTGGTCAGTAAAAATAGAGCCTATTGTCCAAAGAAGTAAAACTAACTGAAAAAAAACAGTTGAGTTATAACAGTAGATTTTACTGTGCATCTCTTTCTGAAAACGGCAATACTTAAAAGAAACTGTTTGTTTCAGTAAACTTTAATGTTCATCCAATTGAAATAACTGTTTAGCTCTTTACTGTTTTTGCTCATTTCAGTGCACTGTCAGTAATCAATTATTTTAACATAAAAATAAGTTTCCTGAACCGTTTTTTTTTCGTAGTAAAAATTATCGTTTCATTTTTTTCAGTGTAGGTGGCTATGTCGTCCCTACGTCGATTTGCTAACGTTTAATTTCCCTGCCTGTACATTTACATTTATTAGGATAATAATTTCAGGCAACTAAGGCCCATAATATACTTTGTGTAAATTATTTCATCACTACTGCTCTTAAAACGGTGAAGGAAAACATAACAGAAAAAATAAAAATCGTAAGGTGCGAGGACGGGGCTATAGGGTGGGTGACCCAGTAATTCTACGTCTGACGTCGCCAAGTAGTCGATTGTTTGCTTGGCGGTGTGCGACGAGGCGTTGTCGTGTTGAAGGAGGATCCTACTGCGAGGTTGCTCAAAACGGTAAAGGAAAACATCGTGAGGAAACTGGCATGTCCTGGCATCAAAAATCGAAGACATGTGACATCTACCAACCCGCACTGGGCCCGCGTGGTGGATTTCGGCCCAATCCCTCTCACAGAGAGGAGGCCTGTGTCCCAACAGTGTGAACTTTATAGGCTGATTATGAAGGCCCATAAAAAACACAATACATAATATAATAAGTATAAAAACAATAACTATAAACTAATACATATTTTCTACAACAAACTTAAAAATTATTACACACGAAGTGACGGCGTCGTGTTACAATACAGCGCCGATACAGCACACCTTTCGGCCAAAACTCTTCCTTGTCGGAACACGCACCACGAACGACTTGAAATTGGTGTTATGGCGCGCCTCCAACTTCTCCACCCTCAGGGTCCAGTTGGTCTTCACCCGTATGTACTCTACGATGTCCGCAGTCTTCGTAGAGTGGTGCAATCGGGACACATACAGCTGCGTCGGTACTGAAGGACGTAGCAGCATGTTAGAACCTGCCGGCGTTGTCCCACACTGGATAAGAACTGATTAAGAAACGTTTGCGTCCACTTTGTAAGATTTGATGCAAAATATGCAAATAAAATGAGTAATTTCTATCATAATTAATATTTCAACGTAGCCAGACCCTTCGTATTTTTACTAAAATTAAACAATAAAAAAACCAGAGACTACTCAAAGTGTAGATATTGTTTTAACTACGCAGATGTGACCAGTAATAGGAGTGAAATTAAAAAACATAAAAAATAACAACATAATAAAAATAAAACCACCGACAAAAAGTGTTTTTTTTTTGACGATTCGCGAACAAATTAACGTCATTTCTATCTATAGCGTGACGACTTCGTTTAGGGCCGTTTCGGGAACGGGAATAGGAATGTTTTTATGTGTTTTCTTTTAGGTTCTTTTATTCGAGTTTAGATGTTTGTTTATTTAATTATACTTCATGTACAGTCGCCAGCACATCTAGCTATCACAAACTGTCACATTTTCTCATTTGATTTAGAAGTTAACCATCAACTTTTAAGGTTTTAAGGTTTAAAATCATTTGGAGAAATTGCGCCTGTACAAAAGTACCTACCGCGTTGGTCTATTGGTCGTGCTTGCGACGACTAGACGGCTGCGGAACATGAGGTCCTCGGTTTGATTCCCATTTTGGTCGAGCAAAATGTTGCGGGGTTTTTCCATCAAGAATTTGTCAGTAGCAACCCGGAGTCTAGATTTGTGACCGGATGATGGCAATAGACTCGCCCCCAACTATTACACAGGACTTAAACATAACTGGTGAAATGTGGGGGTACGTCTTGCCTAACTCTTCGGGGATTACAAGCGTAAAAATGTTATGTGATGTGCATATACAAAAGTGGTACATAGGCGGACTGAATGTCACCCGGAATTCTTCATATTGTTTTCAAAAAATGAAAACAAGCCGACAGTCCATTATAGAAGTCGAAACAAAAATGGATTAGTCGTTTTTGAGCTATAATCGAACATATATGTATATACATAGACCCTACGTTTTCCATAGTCGGATAAAAATACTAGTCAGGGTTCGACATTTTGTCTGTATGAATAGTCACATATGACCCGATGAAGGAGAAGAAGGTTTTGCAGTAGCGACCGCATACCGGAAGACGTAGCGTTAGAAGGCCTCATACAAGGTGGACCGATGACTTGGTGAAGGCCGCTGGATGCGAGAAGTACAGATCCAGTTGTAGTGGCGGTACTTGGGGAAGGTTTATGTCCAGCAGTGGACGTCTTTCGGCAGAAATGATGAAGATGACCCGATGAAGCGGTACAGATGACGCATTGCTATATATTGTAGGTATTCAATTAAGCCATAAAACGCAATGATGGTGCTTTTAACCTCCGACTAGATCTTAACAATAGCACTAAAAGGTCGTGTACATTACAATAATTCATGGTAAATCTATTAAATAAATGTATTGTATATTAAATTAAGGTAACGATAGACATCGATGTTCTAAGTTGTTTTAGGGATCTGTATCCATTAAAAAAATAAAACCCTTACCTCTTTATTAAACGCGTAGTACGTATATGCCAAAGTTAAAACTCTATAATGTGTTGGTAATCTAAAGTTAAAGGCAGCAGACAGACGCGACGTGACTCTAGTAGAACAATTTTTATAAAAACCTAATGGAAATTGTTCTACTAGAGTCGCGTCGCGCTGTTGAATGAAAGATTTCAGCTTTGACTCTGTGAAGTGCAGATATCTATCTATGAACGGTAGTGACCTGGCTTGTTTCCCATTAAATAACATAGAAAAGCCACGACTACAGAAAAGCATGTTGAGATCCTTAAATTCTGAGTTGAGCTGCACGATTACTGACAAATGCGTGCACTGACTGGATAGGTCACTCAAATCTGTGTGGTTCTTTCCTCAAAAGACCATTTCAGACACCTATCTACAATCTATCCACATGATCTGACCATGATTATGTCTGGACTTTAAAAGGGACTGTGACCTCTGAGTGTGTTTCGGCCTTTCTTCTCAGAGTAGTCAGACAGGAAACGCCGACCTTAACTAGTTTTTTTTTTAAATATGATTGGCGTGTAGAAGTGTTTGTACAAACCTTCTTACAGAAATAAAATCATTTCATTTCATTTCATTGCGCAATCATTGCTACTACGGAACCCAAGTCACCGAATTATTAAACTTGCCTATTTTTACCCATAATATTAGGCTTATTGATTCCATTGGTCACGCAAATTCATAACCTTATCCACCTTTGATCCTATTAATATCATGGTCAACAAAACCATAATATTTTGACATCAATCTAAATGGTTTTTTAAACGCTTTGGATGAGAGATTCTAAAACCCACAAAGTTTTTAACACTCCGTTATCGAAAACTAGTTTTTAAGATGCAAGAAAGCTAAATATTTTATGGCCAGTACTTTGGATTGCCACGCTTGTTTATTACGATATGCTAAGGTATATGCCTAAAGTCCTATTTTTATCTCGATGTTATCTTGTCGGTGAGTGATTTTGTTTAAAATTTAGCTCCTGTTACCTTTCAGCGTTTTTCTCTAAGACATATTGTGTAGAATCTACCCTCAATGGCTGGAAAAAAACATTCACCCTGTTTATTGAAAGCTTGCTACTTGCCGAGTTCAAACTCATAAACTCATTCATAGCGAAGCGTGTTTCTTAACCTCTGAGACATCAATAGAGTGCCTTTAATAGCAAATATATCTCCATAAACTACTGCCTAATATTTCAGTCAAAGTTCATTAAGAAGGGCGACAATATTAAATCTAATGAACTTGATTGTTAAGACATAATATTAGAAACTAAATAACACTCTGATTGTAACTGATAGGACCCAGCAGAACTGTTACCTAATTAATATCTTTGTAATTTGTTTCTATTTCATAGTAGTGTCGTTGGTATAATGTCGCAAGCGATACTGGGGTCCTGCGTTCGATACTCCGGACGCGCAAACTGATATTTGGTAAAAAGCGGTCTAAAAGAGAAAGTCTATTCATAGACAATAGCGATATAATAAAAAAAAATATTGTTTATTTCACTTACAAACAGAAAAAGGGCTCATTTTCTGCTTACAATCACGGGTACATCAATAGTTAAAAACGTCGTGTAATATTTACATGTTTACTAAACTTATTTATACAATAGTCAATTATTATACAACTAACTATTTACACTAGGTACCAATTTAATAACTAACTAAAAAAATTGTGCAAACACAAAAGAAAAAAAAGAACACTATAGGTACTATAATATTTCTTTCACCAAAAACTTTTCTAAAACCTCAAAATTATTATCAAAACTCACTTCAATAACGAAACTCTAAGCGTCCATTTTAACTCAAACGCGTTATACGAAGCAATTCCCTTAATTATTGACCAGCAAAGTTATAGAGCTATTAAACAGAATTGGTTTTCTGCAAAATGTTTAATTTATAGTTGTCTATTAGGCCGCGCGGCAAGGGCTGGGGGTGGAGTTGTCGTTTTATATCGATATTACTTTAGAAACACAAAATGGTGGTCGTTTATTTTTAATTCGCTTTAGTCATTTGACGTCTGTCATCTGGTCATTTTGTTTTCATGTTTTAGGTGTTAAACTTTTAGAATACAATACTTATTTGTTTCATTACGGAAGGAAAACCGCTGATTGCTGTAGGTATATTAAAAATAAAAGGAAATTTCTTAACATTTAAGGCGCTGACAAGACCCAATTGACCAAAATAGGTTTCTCTTAAGAAAATAATAGCCAAATCTCTATAGTTTGTGGTAGCGAAAAACATATATGTTAATTTTGAACATATTTCCTAGAACTTGGTTGTTACCAAAACAGGTTTTGAAAAAAGAATCTCGATACAAACTAAAGGATCGTGCAGACTAGCGTGATATCGCCCAGTTTGTACGAGCCATAACGTTAAACTATCCTCTTACCTTGAGTTCAAATGCAAAATATCTGTATTAAATATAAACATACGTTACGTATTTAATTAATAACAAAAACGTCTTATTTGAATGCAGAACTTGGTTGTTTTTTATTTTCGATTACTCAACTCAATTTTGAGTAAATACATAGATAATTGCTTCATATTTTGCAATAAATTACAAGCGTCATCAATGTGTCATCGCGTTTCTCTTTCTTTTCCATGCAATCTGACAGTGACCGCGGTTTAGGTGTTGTCAGCGTCTTAACTTAAAAAATATACTACCCACTACATTTTGCACAAATTACAACTTAAATATTTACAAAATCAATTAAATGAAGAGAAGAAACTAAAAACTTACTAACTCAGTATTTTCCTATATGCTATACCTAGTAGGTATTATATGTGGGTAATTTTTATTTAGGTATTTCTTTTCTTTTTCTGTTAGTTTTGATGAGAGTCTGGCATTTTGAGTACTTAGGTGGCCTACCCAAATGTCCATTCCTTGGTATTGTTCGTTGAGTCGTTGAGCTCCTTAAGTCTTGAGTTGAGCTACACGATAATTGACAAATGCTTGCACTGACTGGACAGGTCCACTCAAATTTATGTGGTTCTTTCCTCAAAATACCACTTCAGATGGATCTACATGGTCCTCACATGATCTGACCAAGATTATGTCTGGAATTTAAAAGAGATTTTGACCCTTGAGTTTTTTTTGCCATTTCTTGTCAGGGGTAGTTAGAAAGGAAATGCTGACTCCATCTAGCTACATTATAGAGCTTATTTTTTAATATGACGTGTTAAAGTGATTTCAATAACCTATTTACAAACAATTGTTGTTTATAAACAATTTCATTTCATTTCATTTCACAGAGGGGGTTCTGCATGTCGATTCTGTAAAAACCTCACCGTGAAAACACGTGTGGAGTGAGCTGTCAGTGTCATCCCACTGATGCTAGGGAGTGGCCAAGCATTACATTTATAATCATAATCGAGATTTTAATAATATTTTTATGCTAATTCTATTAATCATTTTATATTATTTCAAAACTAGTATTTATGTGTTGAAACGTTACTATTTAGGTTTTTTTTTAATAAAACAGTAAAACAGAAATTCAGTCAGAAACTAAATTTTGTTTTTTTTATTCCAAAAGGTTTGGTAATTTTTGCAGCCGCCATCTTGCTTTTTAGATTTGACCTCACTATCGACTTTAACACCCCCGAAAACCATGAAAACGACACCCATGATGTAAAATCTGTACATTCTCGCAGCCGCCATCTTGCTTTTTAGTTTTGACCTCACTATCGGATTTAACACCCCCAAAAACCATGAAAACGATACCCATGATGAAAAATCTCAATATTTTCACAGCCGCCATCTTGCTTTTTAGATTTGACCTCAATATCGGCTTTAACACCCCCGAAAACCATGAAAACGACACCCATGATGTAAAATCTGAACATTTTCGCAGCCGCCATCTTGCTTTTTAATTTTGACCTCACTATCGGCTTTAGCACCCCCGAAACGGCCACTTCACTTAAGTTTTCACGGTGAGAAGGTTACAGAATAGCACCGCTGGACTTGGTCACAAATTCGAAAGATTTTATTTCACATATATAAACCTACATGGGCACTTATGATACGTCAGAAGCTAGCTTCTGACGAACCGTGCAGGTTCCAATTGGTCGTTGGAGAAGAGCCGGCAAGAAACTCCACGGTCTATTAAGAAGACTCTCCATGTGCTGAACACTGGTTTAAAACTAGTCAGGTAAGAATCTCACAATCGTCTAAACCAGGGATTCCCAAACTGGTCTATATCGACCCCTTGGGGTCGTAATCGGTTTCCCAGGGGTCGACATAAACGAAAACTGATTTTGGGGGTCAACGAGGTCTAAAAATCGACCCCTATTAATTAAAACAAATTCTTATTTGAAGCTTTCTAGATACTGTATACCCGAAAAACATCGTGAGGAAACCGGCCGGCATGTCTCAGAACCAAAAAAAAAAATCAAAGACATGCGACATGTACCAACCCCCACTGGGCCCGCGTGGTGGTTAAAGCCCACTCCCTCTCACAGAGAGGAGGCCTGTGTCCCAGCAGTGGGAACATTATAGGCTGATTATGGATGATTATAGTATCTTAAACTTAACGATCTACGTATTTCAGTGACGTCTCCACAGCCTCCGTGGCGCAATGGCTAGCGCGTTCGGCTGTTAACCGAAAGGTTGGTGGTTCGAGCCCACCCAGGGGCGATTTTTTTTAGGGTTCCGAACCAAACTTACGGTGTAGGTATTAGTCACAGAGCACTGAACCCTAAAAATACGTGATATTCGGCCATTTTCTTACAATACAAATTCAGCATAAATGACCACAAAGTACATTTTTTGGATTACTCAACAAAGAATTTTATGTGTGTGGTCGTTGCTTCTCAAAAATTCGACCACAGGACGTTGTGGGTATATGAAATTGCCAGAATAACATGTTTCGGATGCTTATTGACATTGGAATTACACAGGGACTCCACAGTAATTTACAGGGCAGTTGATGTCCAGGGCAGTTCAAGGTAAACAGTTCCAAATCGCCTGACACTTCATTTTTCGTCTATTTTTTTGTATAATTTCTCACTAGAACGTAAAGTTTATTTATTTGCATAGATTGAAGGTACATGACATAAGGTAAGATAGATAAGATAGGGTAAGATAATATTTTATTTGCTAAACATGTGTCATACTTAAAAGAAAAGAAAATACATGCATGCGAGATGGTAACAAGCACAACATTATTAGGTGCAGCATGTTTGCCACATGTTGTGACGTGCAAATGTCCAGAAATGTTATTATTTAAGTCTGAAAATACTGAAATACAATAATCATGTCAACAATCATGTCAATAAAAAAAATAATAAAAGAAAACAATTTAAAAACAATTGTGATCCTTGCACACACGGCTACATATCAAGCTATACATTTCCAGTATAAGCTGACCTTTCATTGTGCGGAAATCCTATACAATGCGAGATCAGTGTATACTGGAAATATATAGCTTGATATTTAGTCGTGTGTAGAATCTATCTTAGATACTCTAAAACTTCTTTCATAATTATTTAAAAACAAAAATTTAAAAGACAAATATACAATATTGATGCTACTAACCTTAGATTAGGCATGCTAACATTAATTATTGAAGTAAACGAGTAAATAATAAAAATAAAAAAAAAATGTGAGAAATACAAAATTACGAATACATTTAAATAAGTTGGTATGTCTTTAAATTGCATAAAAATCATTAAAATTATCTTATATTAGAAATTTACATTAGGATATATTTCAGTCATTGTCATTTAGAAAATCGTTAATCGAGTAGTAACATTTTTCAATCAATAATGCTGTTAACTGTCAAATTGCGTATTGTGTCATCTGTTATTATGTCAGGTATTTTGTTATACTTACTATATTGTAGGTCCCATACTATTAACATTTTTTTTTAATGAAAGGAGTCTATTTTTGTGTTGGTTTATGGCAATAGGGGCAGCCGTAGGTAGCAGTGGTGGCCCTGTGGTAACGGCCGCGACTTACGAGTTGTAGGTCGTAGATTCGAGCCCGGACAGGCACTTTACTTTTTGTAAATTATTTCATCACCACTGCTCTCAAAACGGCGAAGAAAATACCGTGAGGAAACCGGCACGTCCTAGAACCAAAAATACGAAGGTAGGTGACATCTATCAACCCGCACTGGGCCCGCATGGTAGATTACGGCCCACTCTCGAAGAGAGGAGGCCTGTGTCCCAGCAGTGGGAACATTATAGGCTGATTATGTATACTAAGTCGCGCGAAAACGTGTGCATAGTTGAAAAAAAAAGTGAGCTCACACAATATTAATGGCGTTTCCATGACAATCAAGAGAAGTCATTGTGGGTGTCAGAGGTGCCAAAACGAAACAGAAACGCGACCATCTTTTGACGCGGTAGGGTAATCTATAGGGTAATCTAGTTCGCTCGCCTCTTATTATTTATTTATTTAAACTTTTTACAGACAAAAAAGGTACAAAGGTCACCCAAGGGAAAGAGATTTGATGGCAAGTGCTCTGTTTGATAGGAACAATGAGAATTCTTTATTGAATTATAAATAAAATAGGTACACAAATATATAAATAGGTTATAAAGTTATAAAACACATACAAACACATTTACTATAACATATAACTATATTATAAATATACAAACAAGGTGTCGTTTTGCATCCTCGTCAAATTTCAGGAGGCTGCTATGAAAGACTTATATTATTATAATCAAATAAAATTACGATACCTGCTCAATAATTAATACATATATAAATAATACTTGTTTTTTTAGTTATTTAAGTTTGACAGAATTTTAGTATACACCACTTTCACAGAACAGAATCACCCGTTGCGTATGCGGTAGTGTGTGTGTAAAAGGGCAGTTACAGTGCGGTGTCAGATCACACGGGCTGCGTTTTAACATGCGTGTCCCACACATGCCGATTTCCGAAAATTAGAAAAAAAAGACTTACTTAATATATTATAATATATATTATATGTGTGTAGAATCATTAGCATAGTTACCTTCTTCAATTTGATGAGGATGCAAAACGATACCTTTTATATACAAATTCAAGTGAGAGAGGTGTTGAGATGACTCTACTCTATTTATTTTGGAAAAACTCTGCCACACACATTGAATGAAACTTAAATATACATACTTAATCTCGACCTGAGACGCATAAGGTCCGGGGGGTAACCATCACCTCTTACAGTAGTATTATTTCAATATTACTTTAGCGTGAGAAAGAGATGGAGCTATAAGTCCTGTATAGCTCCATAAGAGGTGATGGTTACCCCCCTGATATGGAATTTCACAAGTTTAGAGGAGAGTCAAAAGAAAGTTGTTGAAGAAATTCTTGATAAAAACTATTGTTTATTTTCTATTAGGCTAACAAGTTAAAAACATTACACTATTTTTGTTAGCCAAAACGAAAATAAACAATAGTTTTGACACGATTTTATCAAGAACTTTCTTTTGACTCTCCTCTAAACTTGTGAAATTCCATAATAGACGTTATGCGTCTCAGGTCGAGAAATATAACTGTTGAAATGTGGTTGTACTACACACCTCTACGTATCCCTATACGCAATACAGGCGTGATGTTATATTAAGCAATTAAGTACCTATCATCAACACTATGACAATTAAGTACCTATAATCAACACTATGACAATTAAGTACCTATAATCAACACTATGACAATTAAGTACCTATAATCAACACTATGACAATTAAGTACCTATAATCAACACTATGACAATTAAGTACCTATAATCAACACTATGACAATTAAGTACCTATAATCAACACTATGACAATTAAGTACCTATAATCAACACTATGACAATTAAGTACCTATAATCAACACTATGACAATTAAGTACCTATAATCAACACTATGACAATTAAGTACCTATAATCAACACTATGACAATTAAGTACCTATCATCAACACTATGACAATTAAGTACCTATAATCAACACTATGACAATTAAGTACCTATAATCAACACTATGACAATTAAGTACCTATCATCAACACTATGACAATTAAGTACCTATAATCAACACTATGACAATTAAGTACCTATCATCAACACTATGACAATTAAGTACCTATAATCAACACTATGACAATTAAGTACCTATAATCAACACTATGACAATTAAGTACCTATAATCAACACTATGACAATTAAGTACCTATAATCAACACTATGACAATTAAGTACCTATAATCAACACTATGACAATTAAGTACCTATAATCAACACTATGACAATTAAGTACCTATAATCAACACTATGACAATTAAGTACCTATAATCAACACTATGACAATTAAGTACCTATAATCAACACTATGACAATTAAGTACCTATAATCAACACTATGACAATTAAGTACCTATCATCAACACTATGACAATTAAGTACCTATAATCAACACTATGACAATTAAGTACCTATAATCAACACTATGACAATTAAGTACCTATAATCAACACTATGACAATTAAGTACCTATAATCAACACTATGACAATTAAGTACCTATAATCAACACTATGACAATTAAGTACCTATAATCAACACTATGACAATTAAGTACCTATAATCAACACTATGACAATTAAGTACCTATCATCAACACTATGACAATTAAGTACCTATAATCAACACTATGACAATTAAGTACCTATAATCAACACTATGACAATTAAGTACCTATCATCAACACTATGACAATTAAGTACCTATAATCAACACTATGACAATTAAGTACCTATCATCAACACTATGACAATTAAGTACCTATAATCAACACTATGACAATTAAGTACCTATAATCAACACTACGACAATTAAGTACCTATAATCAATACTATGACAATTAAGTACCTGTAATCAACACTATGACAATTAAGTACCTATAATCAACACTACGACAATTAAGTACCTGTAATCAACACTATGACAATTAAGTACCTGTAATCAACACTATGACAATTAAGTACCTATAATCAATACTATGACAATTAAGTACCTATAATCAACACTATGACAATTAAGTACCTATCATCAACACTATGACAATTAAGTACCTATAATCAACACTATGACAATTAAGTACCTATAATCAACACTATGACAATTAAGTACCTATAATCAACACTATGACAATTAAGTACCTATAATCAACACTATGACAATTAAGTACCTATAATCAACACTACGACAATTAAGTACCTGTAATCAACACTATGACAATTAAGTACCTGTAATCAACACTATGACAATTAAGTACCTATAATCAATACTATGACAATTAAGTACCTATAATCAACACTATGACAATTAAGTACCTATCATCAACACTATGACAATTAAGTACCTATAATCAACACTATGACAATTAAGTACCTATCATCAACACTATGACAATTAAGTACCTATAATCAACACTATGACAATTAAGTACCTATAATCAACACTACGACAATTAAGTACCTATAATCAATACTATGACAATTAAGTACCTGTAATCAACACTATGACAATTAAGTACCTATAATCAACACTACGACAATTAAGTACCTGTAATCAACACTATGACAATTAAGTACCTGTAATCAACACTATGACAATTAAGTACCTATAATCAATACTATGACAATTAAGTACCTATAATCAACACTATGACAATTAAGTACCTATCATCAACACTATGACAATTAAGTACCTATAATCAACACTATGACAATTAAGTACCTATAATCAACACTATGACAATTAAGTACCTATAATCAACACTATGACAATTAAGTACCTATAATCAACACTATGACAATTAAGTACCTATAATCAACACTACGACAATTAAGTACCTGTAATCAACACTATGACAATTAAGTACCTGTAATCAACACTATGACAATTAAGTACCTATAATCAATACTATGACAATTAAGTACCTATAATCAACACTATGACAATTAAGTACCTATCATCAACACTATGACAATTAAGTACCTATAATCAACACTATGACAATTAAGTACCTATCATCAACACTATGACAATTAAGTACCTATAATCAACACTATGACAATTAAGTACCTATAATCAACACTATGACAATTAAGTACCTATAATCAACACTATGACAATTAAGTACCTATAATCAACACTATGACAATTAAGTACCTATAATCAACACTATGACAATTAAGTACCTATAATCAACACTATGACAATTAAGTACCTATAATCAACACTACGACAATTAAGTACCTATAATCAATACTATGACAATTAAGTACCTGTAATCAACACTATGACAATTAAGTACCTATAATCAACACTATGATCTATTACTATGATGAATTAAGTACCTATAATCAACACTATGACAATTAAGTACCTATAATCAACACTATGACAATTAAGTACCTATAATCAATACTATGACAATTAAGTACCTATAATCAACACTATGACAATTAAGTACCTATAATCAACACTATGACAATTAAGTACCTATAATCAACACTATGACAATTAAGTACCTATAATCAACACTATGACAATTAAGTACCTATAATCAACACTATGACAATTAAGTACCTATAATCAACACTATGACAATTAAGTACCTATAATCAACACTACGACAATTAAGTACCTATAATCAATACTATGACAATTAAGTACCTGTAATCAACACTATGACAATTAAGTACCTATAATCAATACTATGACAATTAAGTACCTATAATCAACACTATGACAATTAAGTACCTATAATCAACACTATGACAATTAAGTACCTATAATCAACACTATGACAATTAAGTACCTATAATCAATACTATGACAATTAAGTACCTGTAATCAACACTATGACAATTAAGTACCTATAATCAATACTATGACAATTAAGTACCTGTAATCAACACTATGACAATTAAGTACCTATAATCAACACTATGACAATTAAGTACCTATAATCAACACTACGACAATTAAGTACCTATAATCAATACTATGACAATTAAGTACCTGTAATCAACACTATGACAATTAAGTACCTATCATCAACACTATGACAATTAAGTACCTATAATCAACACTATGACAATTAAGTACCTATAATCAACACTATGACAATTAAGTACCTATCATCAACACTATGACAATTAAGTACCTATAATCAACACTATGACAATTAAGTACCTATAATCAACACTATGACAATTAAGTACCTATAATCAACACTATGACAATTAAGTACCTATCATCAACACTATGACAATTAAGTACCTATAATCAACACTATGACAATTAAGTACCTATCATCAACACTATGACAATTAAGTACCTATAATCAACACTATGACAATTAAGTACCTATAATCAACACTATGACAATTAAGTACCTATCATCAACACTATGACAATTAAGTACCTATAATCAACACTATGACAATTAAGTACCTATAATCAACACTATGACAATTAAGTACCTATCATCAACACTATGACAATTAAGTACCTATAATCAACACTATGACAATTAAGTACCTATAATCAACACTATGACAATTAAGTACCTATAATCAACACTATGACAATTAAGTACCTATCATCAACACTATGACAATTAAGTACCTATAATCAACACTATGACAATTAAGTACCTATAATCAACACTATGACAATTAAGTACCTATAATCAACACTATGACAATTAAGTACCTATAATCAACACTATGACAATTAAGTACCTATAATCAACACTATGACAATTAAGTACCTATAATCAACACTATGACAATTAAGTACCTATAATCAACACTATGACAATTAAGTACCTATCATCAACACTATGACAATTAAGTACCTATAATCAACACTATGACAATTAAGTACCTATAATCAACACTATGACAATTAAGTACCTATCATCAACACTATGACAATTAAGTACCTATAATCAACACTATGACAATTAAGTACCTATCATCAACACTATGACAATTAAGTACCTATAATCAACACTATGACAATTAAGTACCTATAATCAACACTATGACAATTAAGTACCTATCATCAACACTATGACAATTAAGTACCTATAATCAACACTATGACAATTAAGTACCTATCATCAACACTATGACAATTAAGTACCTATAATCAACACTATGACAATTAAGTACCTATAATCAACACTATGACAATTAAGTACCTATAATCAACACTATGACAATTAAGTACCTATAATCAACACTATGACAATTAAGTACCTATAATCAACACTATGACAATTAAGTACCTATAATCAACACTATGACAATTAAGTACCTATAATCAACACTATGACAATTAAGTACCTATCATCAACACTATGACAATTAAGTACCTATAATCAACACTATGACAATTAAGTACCTATAATCAACACTATGACAATTAAGTACCTATAATCAACACTATGACAATTAAGTACCTATAATCAACACTATGACAATTAAGTACCTATCATCAACACTATGACAATTAAGTACCTATAATCAACACTATGACAATTAAGTACCTATAATCAACACTATGACAATTAAGTACCTATCATCAACACTATGACAATTAAGTACCTATAATCAACACTATGACAATTAAGTACCTATAATCAACACTATGACAATTAAGTACCTATAATCAACACTATGACAATTAAGTACCTATAATCAACACTATGACAATTAAGTACCTATAATCAACACTATGACAATTAAGTACCTATAATCAACACTATGACAATTAAGTACCTATAATCAACACTATGACAATTAAGTACCTATCATCAACACTATGACAATTAAGTACCTATAATCAACACTATGACAATTAAGTACCTATAATCAACACTATGACAATTAAGTACCTATCATCAACACTATGACAATTAAGTACCTATAATCAACACTATGACAATTAAGTACCTATCATCAACACTATGACAATTAAGTACCTATAATCAACACTATGACAATTAAGTACCTATAATCAACACTACGACAATTAAGTACCTATAATCAATACTATGACAATTAAGTACCTGTAATCAACACTATGACAATTAAGTACCTATAATCAACACTACGACAATTAAGTACCTGTAATCAACACTATGACAATTAAGTACCTGTAATCAACACTATGACAATTAAGTACCTATAATCAATACTATGACAATTAAGTACCTATAATCAACACTATGACAATTAAGTACCTATCATCAACACTATGACAATTAAGTACCTATAATCAACACTATGACAATTAAGTACCTATAATCAACACTATGACAATTAAGTACCTATCATCAACACTATGACAATTAAGTACCTATAATCAACACTATGACAATTAAGTACCTATAATCAACACTATGACAATTAAGTACCTATAATCAACACTATGACAATTAAGTACCTATAATCAACACTATGACAATTAAGTACCTATAATCAACACTATGACAATTAAGTACCTATCATCAACACTATGACAATTAAGTACCTATAATCAACACTATGACAATTAAGTACCTATAATCAATACTATGACAATTAAGTACCTGTAATCAACACTATGACAATTAAGTACCTATAATCAATACTATGACAATTAAGTACCTGTAATCAACACTATGACAATTAAGTACCTGTAATCAACACTATGACAATTAAGTACCTATAATCAACACTATGACAATTAAGTACCTATAATCAACACTATGACAATTAAGTACCTATAATCAACACTATGACAATTAAGTACCTATAATCAACACTACGACAATTAAGTACCTATAATCAATACTATGACAATTAAGTACCTGTAATCAATACTATGACAATTAAGTACCTATAATCAATACTATGACAATTAAGTACCTATAATCAACACTATGACAATTAAGTACCTATAATCAACACTATGACAATTAAGTACCTGTAATCAACACTATGACAATTAAGTACCTATAATCAATACTATGACAATTAAGTACCTGTAATCAACACTATGACAATTAAGTACCTATAATCAACACTATGACAATTAAGTACCTATAATCAACACTATGACAATTAAGTACCTATAATCAACACTATGACAATTAAGTACCTATAATCAACACTATGACAATTAAGTACCTATAATCAACACTACGACAATTAAGTACCTATCATCAACACTATGACAATTAAGTACCTATAATCAACACTACGACAATTAAGTACCTATCATCAACACTATGACAATTAAGTACCTATAATCAACACTATGACAATTAAGTACCTATAATCAATACTATGACAATTAAGTACCTATAATCAACACTATGACAATTAAGTACCTATAATCAACACTATGACAAATAAGTACCTATAATCAACACTATGACAATTAAGTACCTATAATCAACACTATGACAAATAAGTACCTATAATCAACACTACGACAATTAAGTACCTATAATCAATACTATGACAATTAAGTACCTGTAATCAACACTATGACAATTAAGTACCTATAATCAATACTATGACAATTAAGTACCTATAATCAACACTATGACAATTAAGTACCTATAATCAATACTATGACAATTAAGTACCTATAATCAACACTATGACAATTAAGTACCTATAATCAATACTATGACAATTAAGTACCTGTAATCAACACTATGACAATTAAGTACCTATAATCAATACTATGACAATTAAGTACCTGTAATCAACACTATGACAATTAAGTACCTATAATCAACACTATGACAATTAAGTACCTATAATCAACACTACGACAATTAAGTACCTATAATCAATACTATGACAATTAAGTACCTGTAATCAACACTATGACAATTAAGTACCTATCATCAACACTATGACAATTAAGTACCTATAATCAACACTATGACAATTAAGTACCTATAATCAACACTATGACAATTAAGTACCTATAATCAACACTATGACAATTAAGTACCTATAATCAACACTATGACAATTAAGTACCTATAATCAACACTATGACAATTAAGTACCTATCATCAACACTATGACAATTAAGTACCTATAATCAACACTATGACAATTAAGTACCTATAATCAACACTATGACAATTAAGTACCTATAATCAACACTATGACAATTAAGTACCTATAATCAACACTATGACAATTAAGTACCTATAATCAACACTATGACAATTAAGTACCTATAATCAACACTATGACAATTAAGTACCTATCATCAACACTATGACAATTAAGTACCTATAATCAACACTATGACAATTAAGTACCTATAATCAACACTATGACAATTAAGTACCTATAATCAACACTATGACAATTAAGTACCTATAATCAACACTATGACAATTAAGTACCTATAATCAACACTATGACAATTAAGTACCTATAATCAACACTATGACAATTAAGTACCTATAATCAACACTATGACAATTAAGTACCTATAATCAAAACTATGACAATTAAGTACCTATCATCAACACTATGACAATTAAGTACCTATAATCAACACTATGACAATTAAGTACCTATAATCAACACTATGACAATTAAGTACCTATAATCAACACTATGACAATTAAGTACCTATAATCAACACTATGACAATTAAGTACCTATAATCAACACTATGACAATTAAGTACCTATAATCAACACTATGACAATTAAGTACCTATAATCAACACTATGACAATTAAGTACCTATAATCAACACTATGACAATTAAGTACCTATAATCAACACTATGACAATTAAGTACCTATAATCAACACTATGACAATTAAGTACCTATAATCAACACTATGACAATTAAGTACCTATAATCAACACTATGACAATTAAGTACCTATAATCAACACTATGACAATTAAGTACCTATCATCAACACTATGACAATTAAGTACCTATAATCAACACTATGACAATTAAGTACCTATAATCAACACTATGACAATTAAGTACCTATAATCAACACTATGACAATTAAGTACCTATAATCAACACTATGACAATTAAGTACCTATAATCAACACTATGACAATTAAGTACCTATAATCAACACTATGACAATTAAGTACCTATCATCAACACTATGACAATTAAGTACCTATTATCAACACTATGACAATTAAGTACCTATAATCAACACTATGACAATTAAGTACCTATAATCAACACTATGACAATTAAGTACCTATAATCAACACTATGACAATTAAGTACCTATAATCAACACTATGACAATTAAGTACCTATAATCAACACTATGACAATTAAGTACCTATAATCAACACTATGACAATTAAGTACCTATCATCAACACTATGACAATTAAGTACCTATAATCAACACTATGACAATTAAGTACCTATAATCAACACTATGACAATTAAGTACCTATAATCAACACTATGACAATTAAGTACCTATAATCAACACTACGACAATTAAGTACCTATAATCAATACTATGACAATTAAGTACCTGTAATCAACACTATGACAATTAAGTACCTATAATCAACACTATGACAATTAAGTACCTATAATCAACACTATGACAATTAAGTACCTATAATCAACACTACGACAATTAAGTACCTATAATCAATACTATGACAATTAAGTACCTGTAATCAACACTATGACAATTAAGTACCTATAATCAACACTATGATCTATTACTATGATGAATTAAGTACCTATAATCAACACTATGACAATTAAGTACCTATAATCAACACTATGACAATTAAGTACCTATAATCAACACTATGACAATTAAGTACCTATAATCAACACTACGACAATTAAGTACCTATAATCAATACTATGACAATTAAGTACCTATAATCAATACTATGACAATTAAGTACCTGTAATCAATACTATGACAATTAAGTACCTATAATCAATACTATGACAATTAAGTACCTGTAATCAACACTATGACAATTAAGTACCTATAATCAATACTATGACAATTAAGTACCTATAATCAACACTATGACAATTAAGTACCTATAATCAACACTACGACAATTAAGTACCTATAATCAATACTATGACAATTAAGTACCTGTAATCAACACTATGACAATTAAGTACCTATAATCAACACTATGACAATTAAGTACCTATAATCAACACTATGACAATTAAGTACCTATAATCAATACTATGACAATTAAGTACCTATAATCAACACTATGACAATTAAGTACCTATAATCAACACTACGACAATTAAGTACCTATAATCAATACTATGACAATTAAGTACCTGTAATCAACACTATGACAATTAAGTACCTATAATCAACACTACGACAATTAAGTACCTATAATCAATACTATGACAATTAAGTACCTGTAATCAACACTATGACAATTAAGTACCTATAATCAATACTATGACAATTAAGTACCTATAATCAACACTATGACAATTAAGTACCTATCATCAACACTATGACAATTAAGTACCTATAATCAACACTATGACAATTAAGTACCTATAATCAACACTATGACAATTAAGTACCTATAATCAACACTATGACAATTAAGTACCTATAATCAACACTATGACAATTAAGTACCTATAATCAACACTATGACAATTAAGTACCTATAATCAACACTATGACAATTAAGTACCTATAATCAACACTATGACAATTAAGTACCTATAATCAACACTATGACAATTAAGTACCTATAATCAACACTATGACAATTAAGTACCTATAATCAACACTATGACAATTAAGTACCTATAATCAACACTATGACAATTAAGTACCTATCATCAACACTATGACAATTAAGTACCTATAATCAACACTATGACAATTAAGTACCTATCATCAACACTATGACAATTAAGTACCTATAATCAACACTATGACAATTAAGTACCTATAATCAACACTATGACAATTAAGTACCTATAATCAACACTATGACAATTAAGTACCTATAATCAACACTATGACAATTAAGTACCTATAATCAACACTATGACAATTAAGTACCTATAATCAACACTATGACAATTAAGTACCTATAATCAACACTATGACAATTAAGTACCTATAATCAACACTATGACAATTAAGTACCTATAATCAACACTATGACAATTAAGTACCTATAATCAACACTATGACAATTAAGTACCTATAATCAACACTATGACAATTAAGTACCTATAATCAACACTATGACAATTAAGTACCTATAATCAACACTATGACAATTAAGTACCTATAATCAACACTATGACAATTAAGTACCTATAATCAACACTATGACAATTAAGTACCTATAATCAACACTATGACAATTAAGTACCTATCATCAACACTATGACAATTAAGTACCTATAATCAACACTATGACAATTAAGTACCTATAATCAACACTATGACAATTAAGTACCTATAATCAACACTATGACAATTAAGTACCTATAATCAACACTATGACAATTAAGTACCTATAATCAACACTATGACAATTAAGTACCTATAATCAACACTATGACAATTAAGTACCTATCATCAACACTATGACAATTAAGTACCTATTATCAACACTATGACAATTAAGTACCTATAATCAACACTATGACAATTAAGTACCTATAATCAACACTATGACAATTAAGTACCTATAATCAACACTATGACAATTAAGTACCTATAATCAACACTATGACAATTAAGTACCTATAATCAACACTATGACAATTAAGTACCTATAATCAACACTATGACAATTAAGTACCTATCATCAACACTATGACAATTAAGTACCTATAATCAACACTATGACAATTAAGTACCTATAATCAACACTATGACAATTAAGTACCTATAATCAACACTATGACAATTAAGTACCTATAATCAACACTACGACAATTAAGTACCTATAATCAATACTATGACAATTAAGTACCTGTAATCAACACTATGACAATTAAGTACCTATAATCAACACTATGACAATTAAGTACCTATAATCAACACTATGACAATTAAGTACCTATAATCAACACTATGACAATTAAGTACCTATAATCAATACTATGACAATTAAGTACCTGTAATCAACACTATGACAATTAAGTACCTATAATCAACACTATGATCTATTACTATGATGAATTAAGTACCTATAATCAACACTATGACAATTAAGTACCTATAATCAACACTACGACAATTAAGTACCTATAATCAATACTATGACAATTAAGTACCTATAATCAATACTATGACAATTAAGTACCTGTAATCAATACTATGACAATTAAGTACCTATAATCAATACTATGACAATTAAGTACCTGTAATCAACACTATGACAATTAAGTACCTATAATCAATACTATGACAATTAAGTACCTATAATCAACACTATGACAATTAAGTACCTATAATCAACACTACGACAATTAAGTACCTATAATCAATACTATGACAATTAAGTACCTGTAATCAACACTATGACAATTAAGTACCTATAATCAACACTATGACAATTAAGTACCTATAATCAACACTATGACAATTAAGTACCTATAATCAATACTATGACAATTAAGTACCTATAATCAACACTATGACAATTAAGTACCTATAATCAACACTACGACAATTAAGTACCTATAATCAATACTATGACAATTAAGTACCTGTAATCAACACTATGACAATTAAGTACCTATAATCAACACTACGACAATTAAGTACCTATAATCAATACTATGACAATTAAGTACCTGTAATCAACACTATGACAATTAAGTACCTATAATCAATACTATGACAATTAAGTACCTATAATCAACACTATGACAATTAAGTACCTATCATCAACACTATGACAATTAAGTACCTATAATCAACACTATGACAATTAAGTACCTATAATCAACACTATGACAATTAAGTACCTATAATCAACACTATGACAATTAAGTACCTATAATCAACACTATGACAATTAAGTACCTATAATCAACACTATGACAATTAAGTACCTATAATCAACACTATGACAATTAAGTACCTATAATCAACACTATGACAATTAAGTACCTATAATCAACACTATGACAATTAAGTACCTATAATCAACACTATGACAATTAAGTACCTATAATCAACACTATGACAATTAAGTACCTATAATCAACACTATGACAATTAAGTACCTATCATCAACACTATGACAATTAAGTACCTATAATCAACACTATGACAATTAAGTACCTATCATCAACACTATGACAATTAAGTACCTATAATCAACACTATGACAATTAAGTACCTATAATCAACACTATGACAATTAAGTACCTATAATCAACACTATGACAATTAAGTACCTATAATCAACACTATGACAATTAAGTACCTATAATCAACACTACGACAATTAAGTACCTATAATCAATACTATGACAATTAAGTACCTATAATCAATACTATGACAATTAAGTACCTGTAATCAACACTATGACAATTAAGTACCTGTAATCAACACTATGACAATTAAGTACCTATAATCAATACTATGACAATTAAGTACCTATAATCAACACTATGACAATTAAGTACCTATAATCAACACTACGACAATTAAGTACCTATAATCAATACTATGACAATTAAGTACCTGTAATCAACACTATGACAATTAAGTACCTATAATCAACACTATGACAATTAAGTACCTATAATCAACACTATGACAATTAAGTACCTATAATCAACACTACGACAATTAAGTACCTATAATCAATACTATGACAATTAAGTACCTGTAATCAACACTATGACAATTAAGTACCTATAATCAACACTACGACAATTAAGTACCTATAATCAATACTATGACAATTAAGTACCTGTAATCAACACTATGACAATTAAGTACCTATAATCAATACTATGACAATTAAGTACCTATAATCAACACTATGACAATTAAGTACCTATAATCAACACTACGACAATTAAGTACCTATAATCAATACTATGACAATTAAGTACCTGTAATCAACACTATGACAATTAAGTACCTATAATCAATACTATGACAATTAAGTACCTATAATCAACACTATGACAATTAAGTACCTATAATCAACACTACGACAATTAAGTACCTATAATCAATACTATGACAATTAAGTACCTGTAATCAACACTATGACAATTAAGTACCTATAATCAATACTATGACAATTAAGTACCTATAATCAACACTATGACAATTAAGTACCTATAATCAATACTATGACAATTAAGTACCTGTAATCAACACTATGACAATTAAGTACCTATAATCAATACTATGACAATTAAGTACCTATAATCAACACTATGACAATTAAGTACCTATAATCAACACTACGACAATTAAGTACCTATAATCAATACTATGACAATTAAGTACCTGTAATCAACACTATGACAATTAAGTACCTATAATCAATACTATGACAATTAAGTACCTGTAATCAACACTATGACAATTAAGTATCTATAACCTACACTATCAGAATTCATAACCCTTAACCCTGCCTACCGTCAAACAACGCCGTTACAAGTCGCGATAGCTTAGTAATTAAATTACTTGTTTGCAGCACGGCACCGATCCTGGAACATTGTTAGAGGCGCTAATTTGAACACCGTAATGCATTTTATGATGTTCATGAAGAATTAAGAAGGTTGTAGAATTGGCGTTGTAAAAATTAATGAATGGAGTTTGGGACAAGAGAGGAGTAGTACCTAAGTGTGAATGTGGACGGCTATAAAAAAAAAGAGGAAGGAAAAAAGATTGATCAATTAAATTGAAGTGAATGATGATTAAGACAAGGATGGAATTAAATTCTGAGATGACGACTAATAGAGATAACTATATGGAAGAACAGGACATGCTGCTATTTCAAATAAAGGCCTATTCAGTTATAAGCGATATCGCTGTCGCGGTCGGTACTGATATCGAAACGGTACACGATTATTGCTGTCGCGCTTGGTACAGATATTGAAATGGTACACCATATCGCTGTCGCGCTCGGTACAGATATCGAAACGGTACACGATATCATTTTCGCGCTCGGTATCGATACTGGTCCGCCTTGTGGTTAGACAGTTTGTGCCGCAATTTAATAAATACAAGTACACAGTAACTATGAGTTCGCCACAATCTCAAACGAACTCATCCATGCAAACACTCGCGGGCAGGAGTGATGCGTTTGCCGCGCGATATCGCTTACCGAGCGTGACAGTGATAATTGGGATTGGGAGGCAGCCCACATCGCCGCCGCGTCTGGACATCTGCAATGCACGTTAAGGCTCGTGCAGACTGGGGCAATATCGCGGGCGCGATATTTATATTGCTGCCTGTCGCGCCCGCGATATGTCGCTAGTCTGCATAAGCGTTTACCCTTGAAACTGTAACACAGCAACGCTCCATTAATACTATCGCGGTAGGACGACCTCCTTCACAGATAGATGTACTGTATTGTATTATTTGTAACTCCAGATTGCTTCAACTTTTATGTTTTTTTTCTATAACGACACACACACACACACACACACACACACACACACACACACACACACACACACACACGGGTTTATTACACTCAAAGGGAATATCTATTTTTAGTAACAAAAATATGAGTCATATTTGAAAAAAATACAGATATAATTAAATATTCTGTTCATACAAAAAAAAAATACGAACTCAACAGGAACTTAGCAGTTAAGTAGTTTAAAAGTAATATCGTTTTTTTATGCTTTGAGTAGACATTACGACCTGAATTTATTTCATAAATGATTTCACTACAATACTTAAATATTCACATATAGAATTGATGTTTACGCGACCTATAGTTTAACATACATTTTTTGCATAACTTACTTGCATTATTTAAAGGCGTGATAACAGATTTAAAAGTCACTAAAATCATATATCAGCGCCTTAAGGCGACTAGTCATAATTATCAAGCGAATGCCATCAAAACTCCGTGTTTCTAGGGAAACAAGAAATTCGCGTTTTGATGTTATCCTAATCACATTATTGTGTGTATGATGCCGCCCGGCCCAAGATTATAATCTAGTGGTTTTTATAACACCCACAGAAAGACACGAGCAGTTTTGTAGTCCTTTAAAACTTTATAGAAATATTACTATCTAAGTAGTAAGAGCGAGCTACAGCCCAATTCAAGATATACCGAAGATAGATTAAAATCAAATCAAATCAAATGATTTACTTGCTTAATACAGGTAAGTATAAACAGGTGTTACAAATAAATATAAAGTACTCTGTATCCTTACCTAATAAGGTGTGCAAATATTTATATAATTGTTACTCTAATTAAATAATGATTAAAATATCATCACAAATTTATAATACTCAAAATAAAAAACGATAAATTCAGAATACTACAAATGTCAAAGATTTAAAAGTAAATATAAAAATTCTTAGATGAATTGAATTTGAAGATAATATAGTAGGACGTACCTATTTCTACTTACAAATAATCATATTTTCAAAATAGATTATAACTGGCCAGTCTCTCATACATAAAAACTTTTATTCGCAATACTTTCTGAGTGGCCTGGTATATTGTAAGTCTGGAGGATGTGAACTCTGTGGTAACAACGTTTAAGACGCTGATAACCGCGGTCACTGCCAGATTGCATAGAAAAGAAAGAAAAGCGCGATTACACAACGCTTGTAATTTGTTGCAAAATATGAAGCAATTATTTATTTACTCAAAATTGAGTCGAGTAATCGAAAATAAAAAACAACCAAGTTCTGCATTCAAATAAGACGTTCTTGTTTTTTTTTATTAAATAAGTAACGTATGTTGATATTTAATACAGATATTTTGGATTAGAACTCAAGGTAAGAGGTTAGTTTAACGTTAGTATTTTTTCCGATATTTTTTTTGAAAACGTGTTTTGGTAACAACCAAGTTCTGGGAAATATGTTCAAAATTAACATATATTTTTTCCGCTACCACAAACTATACAGATTTGACAATTTTTTTTCTTAAGCGAAGCCTATTTTGGTCAATTGGGTCTTATTAGCGCCTTAATGACTATATTTTGATTATCCACATTGTTCAAATAATTTGTCGCTTCTTTCTTTACTTACCCACAATCAGTATCGTATTAGTGTTGGATTTCAGCGGGAAAATTGCGTAACAAACTAAAAGTAGCAATGGGTTTCATTTTGACAGTTCAACATCATTCATTGCGTTGTTACGTTGTTGAGCAGACAAATGTTTCGAACATATGAAGCAATAGATTAACAATACACTTCAATGATTGTGACTGATAGTGTATTACACAAATAGGGCGCTGTTTGTGTTTCTCCACTGCGCTTGCAACTTCCCCGATGACGTGGAAAGTTATGGGCCAACAAAACGTAATACTCTGTCGTGCCATCAATACGATGAAGAAGAATTATATCAGGTCTAACCACACCTCGCTCTGTGGCCGGTAACATTTGGCGCAGGGCATCGCTTTCGGTAAATATTTACATGTGACTCACGGACCGGAGCCGCTAAAATGATGCTGCCACTAATGTAGTACGTTTTGTTATAGTTTTGTGTGGGTTCGGTTTGGATAGTATTTTGAGTTCTAGTATGTTTTTTTTTTTATATTGTGTATGCAGTCAGTGTGATCACACATTAACCAGCCATCCTTCTTTTCACAAGAAAATACCCTTCGTACAGTTGCTTTTCTAGACGTACGAAGAGTTTGCAATCAAAACGGTCAGCTGCATCTTCATTATTTTGATTGTTTTATAATTTGATGAATTTATTACTTAGGGATTCCTATATTAAGTTAGTGAATTATCACTAGACTATGGCATGGAAATAATTTTGATTTTATGAAGAGATTTTAGTTTTGTTGCGCAAAAATGTAATTAAAATGTCACTAGTTTTTTATTTAAGTAACAAGTGCTCATTTAGAATCAAACATAGAATAACAGAAAGTAAACAAATTAATTTATCAAAAAAGGTGATACAATGGGCGATATCTTTTCATCTGCCAAGCCTTTTCCCAACTATGTAACTGCTGAAAAACAGTAATTTCCATGTAACGACTGCCTATCTGACCTCCACAACCCAGTAACTGGGTAATACCATACCTCTTGGTAAGACTGGTTGTCAGACTTTCGGGCTTCTGACAACTCCTAACGACTGTCAAATATCCACGAATGACAGCCGGGGCCGCTTAACGTGCTTTCCGAGGCGTAGGAGACTCGGTATTTAAATATACCGAGACTGATGACTGACTGCTGTGTAACTCGGTGTGTTTGGCGACACGGTTGGCGTAATGGCAGAGCGATCGACTGCTGCGCAGCGTGTCGCTGGTTCGATCCCCGCACAGAACAAATATTTGTATGATCTGCAAGTAATGGTTCCGGGTCTGGGTGTTTGTGTTTGTGAGTTTCTATGTTTTTAAACGCACCCACGATACAGGAAGAAATTCCTAGTGTGGCACAACGTTTAAAAAAAACAAAAAATAAAACAAACAAACAAAAATATGGTCACCTATCCACGGACCAACCCCAGCAAGCGTAGCTTAACCTAATGAATCGACCCGTGCGGCTGTGATTACTTAGCCACGAGCTCCTCAATGGGCGAGATTTTTTCTACAATAAAATAATATCCCTCGCACAATTTATTTAAACAGCGCCATTTTAGGTGTCCCTAAGAATAAAGGCGGTGAGCGCGTTGGTTTTATAACTGAAATGCTATTGGCCGATCAGTCACTGTGGTCCGATGTCAGAACACTACTTTTATACCTTAATGCATTAGTAAGATACGAGTTATATTGTTTTTTTGACGTGACGCCGGCTACACGCATGAAAAAGTGTCACGTTCCGCCTGAGCCGAGTGTGCAAACGAGAGCGTGGAAATAGCGATAGAGAGGCACGATCGGCCTAAGCGTTCAGCTTGTGACGCATCTCTCTCGTTATACAGACAACCAATTTTTTACCTAGCCTTTTTCATCACTTTATGGTCACAGTTGATGGCAATAGGCTCGCCCCTTTTACATGGGACTTAAACGTATCTGGCGATATGTGGGTGTACAATAGGTAGGTACAACTCTGCCTAACCTTTCTGGGAAACAAGGCGTGATGTTATGTTTACGGTCATATTGTGACACTGAAAAAAATATGGAACTATTTAGAAGCTTATTTAAACGTTATTTAAGCAAATTTCAAATCAATCTACACGTAAATATTTTCAATGATAATGATACTTTTATCCAACTTGGGTCTCGAACCCAGGACCACGTTCTATAATCTTGCTGTTGCGACCACTAAACCAATGTGATCTTTTATTATTTCTAACGTGACGATATTATCGTGGACGTCCCACAGCCACGTCACAGTATCACGATAACACAGGGAAGTAAAATTTATGGAGACGATTTTGGTCCGTCCACAATAACTTTTATAACGGGCACGTATTTCCATAAATTTTATGGACGTGGACGTGTACATCCACGATAATTTCGTCACGTTAGAAATAATAAAGAGGCACATTGAGGCAGGTAACGTTTTTAAAAATGTCATAATATTCAACATGAATTATATTCTACACTCAACAGACATCTCAAATAGAATAAAATATTTAAATCCCAAGTTATTGTAATATTTAAATTCTTTAGCTCTTTAATGCCTACTTAAAATAATAACCCGGATTCTGAATTGAGAATTTGAAGTTTAACATTTTCAATACTTTAGTTCAATGTAGGCCGCGAAATTCACGAGCAACCGAGAGTTATTATTGTTATTTTAATCTCTTAAACCCTAGACTTTTATTTATATAACAACACATAATATCACGCTGGTATTCCCCTAAGAGATAGGCAGAGGTGTGTCCATAGTACACCCACATTTCGCCAGTTATGTTAGGTTTACTAAGGCGATATCACGGGCGCGAGGCAACAATATGCCTGTCGCGCCCGCGATATCGCCCCAGTCTGTAAGAGCCATTAGTCCCATGTAAAGGCCCCTGCAGACAGGCGCGACGCGACACTAGTAGGTCAATTTCTATGAAAACTTAATGGAAAGTGTCGCGCTGCCTATCGCAGCAGCGATATCGCGACTGTCTGCACGAGCCTTAATAGAGGGCGAGTCTATTGCCATCAACCAAGCACAAATCCAGACTCCGGGCTGCTACTGAAAAATTCCTGATGAAAAAACCTAGTAGCAGTTTGCCCGACCTAGGATTCGAACCCAGGGACCTCCCGAGGTCGCGGGAAAGTCCGAAAAGGCCACCGAGGCCCCTGGCAACACAGGCAACAAGAAGGAACACGGGTGGGTTTTAGTCAGTAAGAGTCTGACACCCTCCCGCTCCGTCCAGAGCGGGAGAAGTTATTTGATAATTTCCCAAAAAAAAAAAAAAGGGACTTTACCCTGAGCATTAGCGTTTTCAATCCCTAGACCATCGAGGCAGTTTTATTTTCATGGCCAAATAATTCCTTCAACCCAATACAGAATTTAAAAAGCATCACTTCATTAACAAACAGACAATCTATTCTACAACTAAAATATATGTTATTGTATAAAAAATCAACATGATTAGCTTTATTAGGCGTTCCTCGACGGGCGGTCCAACGAGACCAGAATTATATCATACAAGTTCAATTTTACTGATCAAAATGTATAAATTAATTGGTTCAGACAAATGTTTTAGTGGTTCCGTATGAAGTAAAAAACCGGCCAAGTGCGTGTCGCCACGCACAATGAAGGGTTCCGTAGATGGGAAGTTGGTATGAATTTATCCCAAAAAGAAACTTAAGATTGTAGTTGAAAAACATGTTCTCCCACACATCGATATATGTATATGCCACGATCAATTCTCCAGCTGCAAATTTAAGTTGGTCGACTATTACACGTTAACTTGTAAAGCCCACTTAGCTTTGATAATTTTCGTTTTAATTTCATTATATGTACTACTGCCATGATTTTTTTTACATCTCCATAAACAACCATTTAGCTGGCAGGGGGGAGGGTTTTTTTTTCTGTGGATATGGGAACTCATCAAATAACTTCTCCCGCTCTGGGCGGAGCGGGAGGGTGTGTCAGACTCTTACTGACTAAAACCCACCCGTATTCCTTCCGTTGCCTGTATTGCGGGGGCCTCGGTGACCCGTAAGTACCTTCCCGCGACCCCGGCAGGCAGGGGGGAGGGGTACACTTGACTCTAACAAAAATTAGCACTTCAATGCTTAATATTAAGCAAGCGAATCGTAGAATCGAAAAGTGGTGTTCACAGACCCACAATATTTTTGAACGGCCTATCCAACGTTACCCCACACCATGGGGTAAACGAGAAAAAAAATATCATCTCCGCATTACGTGCAACGACGGCGGTAACCTAAAGAAAAACTTTTTTCAAGATTTTCCTTTAGCACTTTGTCGGAGTAGGTAATTAATATGTGTACCTATGCCAAATTAAGGCTCTAGTACTTGACACTTGACTGAATCAAAAATTTGCTTAATGTTACGCAAGCGGATCTTGAAATCAAAAAGCGTTGTCTATCAAAATAAAGAGTGAGGTGGCGCTGAGATATTATGTACTCTAATCTAACCCTCGGCAGACAAGAAAGGATTTTCCTCAAAACTAAACCAATCTAAGTGGGTATTGAAGTATGCTGAGCTGAGGCCCTTTTGACATTATTGTAATTATTTTCTGTTTTTCATAGTTTTAAAGTGTATTTTTTTTTGCTGTTATGCCAGTAATGCATTTTTTAGGGTTCCGTGGTAAACAAGGAACCCTTATAGTTTCGCCATGTCCGTCTGTCTGTCTGTCCCCGCTGTAGCTCAGACGCTAAGTACTAGAAAGCTTTAATTTGGCATAGGTACACATATTAATCACTCCGACAAAGTGCTTTAGGAAATTCTTGAAAAAAGTTTTTCTTTAGGTTACCGCCGTCGTTGCACGTAATGCGGAGATGATATTTTTTTTCTCGTTTACCCCATGATGTGGGGTATCGTTGGATAGGCCGTTCAAAAATATTGTAAGTCTGATAACACCACTTTTCGATGCCACGATTCGCTTGCGTAATAAGTGCTAATTTTTGTTAGAGTCAAGTGTCCCCCCTTCCCCCTGCCAGCTAAATAGTTGTTTATGGAGATGTGAAAAAAATCATGGCATAATGGCAAAATCATAGTACATATAATGAAATTAAAAGAAAAACTATCACAGCTAAGTGGGCGTTGCAAGTTAAAGAGTAATAGTCGACCAATTTAAATTTGCAGTGTGAGAATTGACCGTGGCATATATTGATGTATGGGAGAACATGTTTTTCAACTACAACGTTAAGTTTGTTTTTGGGATAAATTCATCCCAACTTCCCATCTACGGAACCCTTCATTGTGCGTGGTCCGTCACGCATTTGGCCGGTTTTTTTAATATCTCTTTCTAGCTCCATGGAAATGAACGCAATACTTTGTTACTGACCAGAGACAAAAGGCTCCTACATACTGGCGCGACATGTCGCGCGACGCGTCGCGACACAAAGGCACCGCTTGTAGCGCTACACGCGGTGTCTTTGTGTTGCGTCGCGTCGCGCGACAAGTCGCTCCAGTATGTAGGAGCCTTTAAACAAGCTTTTTAAACATTTGAAACAAAAAACTTAATAATTATAACTTACTAGCTGCGCCCCGCGGTTTCACCCGCATAAGCCTTGATCCCGTGAGAATATCGGGATAAAAAGTATTCTATGTCCTAATCCAGATCATCGTCTATCCATGTGCCAAATTTCATCCAAATCTGTTTAGCCGTTTTAGCGTGAAAGCGTAACAAATAAACAAACTCACGTCACTCTTCACAAACGCATTTATAAGATTAGTTAGGATGACGGCCCCTAAAAATATCGAAAAGCTCTAACATCACAATACAATTAACATAAGTATAAGCAATAATAATAAATTCATTAAATTATTCAAAATATGACAAACACACAAACACACGCGCCGAGTTATCGGCGAATTATTCAATAGATTTATATAAATAACGTGATTTGAACAGTAAGCGGATTTTCATCAGTCTTTCTTGACAACCCGATTGTAATGGATGGCCTTCAAAGGCAAGCCTAAAGCATAATCAGCCTATAATGTTCCCACTGCTGGGACACAGGCCTTCTCTCTGTGAGAGTGGGCCGTAATCCACCAAGCGGACCCAGTGCGGGTTGGTAGATGTCACATGTCTTCGAGTTTTTTGGTTCTAGGACATACCGGTTTCCTCACAATGTTTTCCTTCATCGTTTCAAGAACTGCCGTTACCACTGGCTCACCACTGTTCTTCTCACTTCGAGTTACAGCAATAGCCTTATGTAAGCGGACACGCCCTTTATGCCTGGAGGCTTTTATTTAGGTATTAAGTTCTGTTTACGTTTTTATGTTGTAATTTTTATCTGCTTGAGTACAGTTTTCATTGTTTTGTTGGTATATTGGCGTGTGCTAGCTAACATATGGCAACTAATTTAATTTAATGTTTTGTGTTTTGTAATGTTAATTACTTTACATACGATTTGTATAGAATCAAGTTTATATAACTAAACAGACATGTGTGCTGCTGGGGTGTTTGTTCCGCCACTTCTTCCCAGCTAAAGCACTAGGAAGTGGTGAAGGGCGGGCGTTTTTGCGGGACTGTCTTATGTAACTTTGACGTTCGAAAAGTGCTGATTCTCAGCCTAGTTTGAATAAATGACTTTTGATTTCATTTTAAAACATATGAAGCAATGGGTTAGGAATTTCCTTCAACATTCTTCGGATTGTGAATTTGTGATTGAAACTGGGTTAGGCAAATAGGATGCAGGTCATGACACTGCCGTTTTGGGTAGGTTTAAAACTCTGGTTCAGGTTCATTTTAAAGATGAAGGCTAAATAATTAGGTTCCTTAATAAAACCTTCACACATCAAAGATATTTTAAGCGTAAGCGTAGGTTTTTTATTTTGTCGTGAGGACAAGTTTCTGGTTGAAATTATTTGACACGGCATGTTGTAAATAAGGATTAATAATAACGTGTGGTCGGGCCACTAACTCAGCGGTTGTTGAGATGTAACAGAAAATTTAAATGGTAGAAAAGCTTCGTAAATTCTGACGATTATATTAAAATAGCTAAGGTTACCGACATAGCCGGAAGCATTGCCAAACTTAAGTCGAGTGGGCAAGGCACATTGCTCGCAGAACAGACGGCCGATGGGGCCGAAGGGTTCTAGAGTGGCGACCGCGTACCGGTAGACACAGCGTTGGAAGGGCTCCTACAAGGTGGACCGATGACCTTGTGAAGGCCGCATGAATCCACTGGATGCAGGAAGCACAGAACCGATCAAATTGGCGGTGTTTGTGGAGGTATATGTCCAGCAGTGGACGTATAATGATGATGATGATGATATTAAAATAGCTTATAAAAAATAAGGCTTATAAAAAATTATAAAATAGTTTTGATGAGAATTACAAAGTCGGTAGGTAATTGTCTTTTTCTCTTACAGAAAGGTACATTGATTGAAGGGGAATTGATTGTCATGATTACTTACTGGGTATTGGGAATTTACGATGTAGCAGATATAAGTACCAAAAATGACAATGAAGGGCGAAGCGTAAAAGATAACCCCCGAATTGTAGGAAAACCTGCAAACTATCAGTAGCAATGGTTTCATTTTGACAGTTCAACAACATTCATTGCCTTCTTCACGTTGTTGAGCTGACAAATTCATCGAACATATGAAGCAATGGATTAGCAATACGGCTCCTACATACTGGCGCGACTTGTCGCGCGACGCGACGCGACACAAAGACACCGCGTGTAGCGCTACAAGCGGTGCCTTTGTGTCACGACGCGTCGCGCGACAAGTCGCGCCAGTATGTAGGAGCCTATATACTTCAAAATCATTCAGATTGTGATTGATAATGTGTTAAGCCTGGTGCTGGTTTAAATAACGCTTACTTTGCCCAACAGAGATACAACTGAAGTCAATACAATTACAAAATAATTCTATATATTTTCAATACAATTTGAACAACGGTTGATTGAGCTGGGAAATATAATAGGCAAACGCGTATCAACATCATGTTTCGTGGCCCCAAAATAAACGTATACAGAAATTATGCCAATAAAATAAAATAAATTAACTGCCGCCTTTTTTGTCAGCGATGAAGCTTAATACTTCGTTGGCACCAAATTCGTACGACTAGGTATGTTTTCCCAGGTACAGCAGAGCTATTAGTTATTTGTTATTATAGTGCGTTTTTCCACCGCTGCCGTCACCGGTGCGTCACCGAGAACGAAATGACGGCGCCGAAGTAGCGTCAAGGCTCCTACATACTGGTGCGACTTGTCGCGCGACGCGACGCGACACAAAGACACCGCGTGTAGCGCTACAAGCGGTGCCTTTGTGTCGCGACGCGTCGCGCGACAAGTCGCGCCAGTATGTAGGAGCCTTTACATAAAGGCTTGTGCAGTCTCGGGCAATATCGCGCTAGTTTTCACGAGCCTTAAGACTCCCCCAGACAGGCGCGACGCGACTCTAGTAGCACAATTTCTATGAAATTTTCATGGAAAGTGTCGCGCTGCTTGTCGCGCCCCCGATATCGCGCCAGTCTGCGCGAGCCTTTGCTATGGCCGGGTGTCCACCGCACGTCCGTCACCCGAGCACCACCATCCGCCAGAAATTTCGAGTAATTCATTCGACCGCTAGAACTCGAGCCGAGATTGTGACAGGCTGATGTACCGGCAATACAAAACACGTTTGATCTTGTCCACACACTGCCACAACCCAGTTACTGGGTGACACGGTACTGTAACCTAATTTAAGTCTGTTATAATCATGAATTCTTGTTGAAATACGAATTCCTCGAACGCAAATATTACTTTACATATTCCCACTACTTTCAACCTATTCCCGTTCACTGTTTTCAAGCATTTATTCTCTACCTCCATTATCTTCACGCCTATCATGTTCGCGGCAGTTTAGCTGATGCAGGAAACCGTGGCTCCAGCATCTATTAGGTAATGCCACAGTACCTACCCGTTGATAAGAATGGTTGTCAGACTCAAATACACAGCCCTTTCCTTTCCCCCTAATCCATGCAAAGGTTGTCTTTAAATTATCCCTTTTTTGCGATAAGACCGCCCATTGTGTCAACCTATGTAAAATTTTGACATTTGTATCTGTTATTTTTATGGTGTACATAATAAAGAGTATTCTACTCTATTGTATTCTACTGTGACCTGTCAAAAAGACAAACGAGTAATAAGTTGTGTCCCGTTGGGTACAGAAGCCTAAATAATCAATGAGTTGAGAGAGAATAAAAGAGGGGAGATCTGCAAGGGGAAGCGCTAGTTCATCATGATCAATCAGACAAAGTTTTGTAAGAAAAGGTGGAATTGTTTCCTACCTATGAACAAAAGTTGGGTAACTACAGCCAGCTTCAAAAAGATGTATACATCGACGAGAATTAATTTGATGGTCTACAATTTGTGTGTTCCATAACACTGTATCTTAATTGTTACATACTTTCAGGAACGTTAAAGTATAATAATATCTACATTAGGTTATTGTTAATTGAGTCGTATAGAATCACACAGTCAAACAACAGCAATCTGGCATTTCACTTATTTGTGGTAATTAAGACGCTGACAATGCCCAATTGACCAAAATAGGCTTCTCTTAAGAAAAAAAAATTGCCAAATCTGTACAGTTTGTGGTAGCGAAAAAATATATGTTAATTTTGAACATATTTCCCAGAGCTTAGTTGTTACCAAAACACGTTTTGAAAAAAAAAGAAATTATTTAAAAAACAAAAAACCCGACTGCAAAAACACATAACTGAAAAGGGAAAAACAAGCATTATAATCTTTAGAAATTTGGTATCGCAGGCGGGGACAATCAAAAGTTACACCATATTTCAGGTTATTCGACTGTCCCCGCCTGCAAGACCAAAATTAAAAATTATATTCCCGGCCTCATCTAGTTTAAAAAAATATGTTTTGACGTGTAAAAGTGTTTGTAAAAACCTACTTACAGAAATAAAATCATTTATCATTTATCATTTATCATTAGTAAATCGACGTAGGGACGAAGTAGCCACCTACATATTTAACACAGAATAGCCATTTCATCTAACTCTGTCGAAGAATGATGGTTGTGATTTAAATATACAGGGGATCCGCAGTCGTAGCCCGCGAATTAAAAGCAGTGGGAACTTTATAGGCTGATTATGATGATGATGATGTATAGCTACAATAAAATACACAATTTTGTGGCTAGACATCGATGCAATTATTATTACAGAACAAAGATTGTGTACACTAAATTTAATTCTTTGGAATTCATTTCGATGGATTCATATTTTTGAGGACGACTGTACACTGGTTACCAAATATTTTGTCAGAAACAAAAACATGGGATTCTATTGATTTTGTTATGAGATTGATGTACAGACGACTAAACATCAAGCTATACTTTCCAGTATAAGCTGATCTCGCATTGTATAGCGTAAATTGGAAATGTATAGCTTGATGTGTAGCCGTGTGTACAGGGGTTTCTGTTTACTTACAGCTAAAATCTGAGTCTTCAAGTTTGGATTGAATAGGTTACCTCTATAGGGTAGGTAATCGTGCACCACCGATTTCGGTGGTGAGTATCTTATAAAAAACACTGCATTTTTATTCATGATAATATTGAATATATTAAACAAGGTGTCGTTTTGTCTCCTCGTCGAATTTCATGAGGCTGCTATGAAAGACATATTTAATCAAATAAAATTACGATACCCGCTCAATAATAAATACATACTTGGTTTTTCAATTATTTAAGTTTGACAGTATTTTAGAATACACCACTTTCACAGAACATAATCACCACGTCGCGTATGCGGTAGTGTGAGTGTAAAAGGGCAGTTACAGTGCGGTATCACACGGGCCGCGTTTTATCATGCGGGTCCCACACAAAATAAGAAAAAAAAAAAGATCTACTTATTTTATTATTGATTCGTGTAGAGAATCATTAGCATAGTTACCTCCTTGAATTTGTAGAGGATGCAAAACGACACCTTGTATAGGTAAGTTGAATATTTTTTTATATATATATTGTATAAAATGTAACTGGTACACCATAGACTACCTGCAGTATTGTCTCCTTCGCCATTAATCCATTCAAAGGTTGTCTGTAAAAGATCGCTTTTAGCGATAAGACCGCCCATTGTGTCACCTTATGTAAAATTTCTTCATATAAAGCTGTAATTTTTATGGTGTACATAATAAAGAGTATTCTATCTATCTATCGTATTGGTAGGTACTGATTTTCGCATTGTAAAGTCTGATTTACACGGTGCGATTAAATTGCACGTAACATACCATAAGTTAAAGCAAAAATATAAGTTGCACCGTCTAAACGGTGATTAGACGATGCAAATCAATAGGGTTTTACACCCATTTTTTAAAAAGTCTTTATTAAATTCTATAGTGCTAATATACCCAAAAAAAAATACAAAATTTTTATTCAATCGATAAGTGCCATAAAAATGCATTTAAAATTTTACATTTTCAAATTTCGCGCGTTGGTTGACGAAAACAGTGGACGCAGTGGACGCCATGTTACTCTGTGGTCATGACGTCACTGGGTTATGAAAACAAATGCGCTGATCTTTGTATGATAATTGACACGTTTTTGTTAACATAGCCGTATGACGTAATAACATGGCGGCTTCTATTTCATGGTGTGTTTTAACAGATTAAAAAAACTGAAAAACGTCGAATTGAATTTTAAAATTTATTTTGTTATTTTTTTAACTAAAACTAATATTTTCCGACTCCTTTTTGCCTAAACTGTCTCAATAATATATTTATAGATTTTTTCTCGTAGGTATATAGTAAAAGACCCTATTGTTGCTTCAACAATTGTTGCTTATGCCATGGGCAAGAAACTTGCATCGTGGATATTTTTTTTTTTTAGGATGGGAAATCATCAAATTACTGCTCCCGCTCTGGGCGGAGCGGGAGGGTGTGTCAGACTCTTACTGACTAAAACCCACCCGAATTCCTTCCTGTTGCCTGTGTTGCCAGGGGCCTCGGTGACCCTTTAGTACCTTCCGACCCCGGCAGGCATCGGCCCTAGTGGACCCCTACACTTGTGTCGACGACATCTCTTTGAGGTGCGCGTGGAACACAACGCGCCGTCGACCCGGGCCTGGTCCTTACCGGACGGTGAGCTACCCATTGTTCACCGTCCGCAAGCCCGCGCCTACGGTGGCCGGAAATCCGCCCGGGATTCCCGAAGCCCCGTCTCCTGCGGCGGCTAGGGGCGAGAGGGCGCGAAACATGCCTTTTCCTCAACCGTCCCGCCTCCTCCTTCGCGAGCATTAATGCTTCGCAGAAGGAGGTGACGGCTGCCCATGACCTCTCGCTCCGTACCATGGCCTGAACTAGGGCCGGACGCGAGAGATCTCTGCCACCGATCGCCTCCACGAGGACACGGCGGTAGCACCGTGTATATGAGGCTTTATTTTTGTAACCAATCACAGGACCTAACATCAGATACTAACATCAGCAGGGTGTTTGCGTAGCTCACTATTAGTAGCAATGGTTTTCATTTCAACAGTTCAACAACATTCATCGCGTTATTTACGCTGTTGAACACACAAATTTTTCGAACATATGAAGCAATGAATTAGCAATATCCTTCAAAAACATTCAGATTGTGATTGACAGTCTGTTATGCAATTAGCTTGCAGATTTACTCATTAATAACTTGTTCAGCCTTCCAAAAACCAAGTTTAAGAATAACACCTAATCATTCCTTTATTTTAAGAACAAAAAAAAATAATGAATGAACCAGACTCGATTGCTCGAATGAACCCAAGGATTTGCACTAGTCCTTGGAGCCTCATGTTTCATGGGACTACAGAGACCATTGCATATCAAAGAGTAGACCGGGGGGCGCGGTAATGGTCAGGAAGACGTGCCCTTAGGATAAGAAGGATTATTAGAGCCTACCGGATATGCATCCTTGAGCAAGCAATGGAATAGTGGAGAGACGGGTAATTTATTGGGAGCATCTTTTAACAACGTCGCCGCCAGGTTGGCTCAGTCCGGGGATCGTGGAAGCCCGGGGATCGTGGAAGTCGCATTAGATCCCATGATCCCCGGTGCATGTGTGGGACGGGAACACCGGGGTGGTTTTTAGTCAGTAAGAGTCTGACAGACCCCTCCGTCTACCCCAGGGCGGAGGACATCCATGAGGATTTTCCACCCCGGGAAAAAAAAAAAGGTCCAGTTGCTTTCTCGACTCTTTTCTGTGTCACTGCTATGCTGTGTTGCACGTTGCTGTTTTCAATGTCTTCATTTCTTTATTTTAAGAACAAAAAAAGCATAAAATTAATAAAACAGAACACAAGAAAGCGACACATAACATAACTCCTTTTTATTCAAATCGGTATATTCAATACTTAGCTACCAGTGTAAACTTGACCTCTCTTGCTAAGTCTATTGTTATACTACAAAGTCGGGGCCACGTCTGTCTGTCTGTCTGAACGCGAATAACTTAAAATCTACCGAACGGATTTTCAATCGGTTTCCACCAATGAACGGAGTGATTCATGAGGAAGGTTTAAGTGTATGATTATTTAAGATTTCGTGTAAATTGGATGAAATTTGCCGACTGGGAGCTTGACTGGCGTGCTCCGCGTAAACCAATAAGAATTGTATGAAAATAATGTATTACGGAATTATTCCTCACGTGGCACGTTCTCCGACATACACGCGGGCGAAGCCGTGGGCAAAAGAGATATAGATATGAAGAGTTTGTTTGTTTGAACGCGCTAATCTCTGGAACAACCAGTCGGATACAAAAAATAATATTTTTGGACCTAAAGCCCAATTCTTGAGAAAGGATTTTTAACATCAGGCTACGACACTTATTTTTTTGTTGGTTGGGAAATTATCAAATAACTTCTCCCGCTCTGGGCGGAGCGGGACTAAAACCCACCCGTATTCCCTCCGTTGACTGTTGCCAGGAGCCTCGGTATCCCTTTCGGAAGGTTACGAACCTGAGGAGCCGAGCAAAAAGAAAAAAAGTAAGAATACTAAGCGAAAACGAATAATAGCGCGGGCGTGCGATGCGATGCGAGGCGATGTGGGTCGGGAGCCGAAGCTAGTGGTCTTTATAGAGGCAGGTCAAGTTAGGGTGGTTTAATTTCGCGTGATACTTGGGTATATGCTCTATGTAGGTCAATTACAACTAGTTAGAGGTTCATGTTAATATGCCCAGGCCACGCATTTTGGGGGTGAGTGTACTTCAAATTGTTATTTTTGTGCCTTATTTTTAACAATAGTGGTTTAGTGGTGTATTACAAAGGTTGTGCTGTTCAAAACAATGGGTTTCGTGCGATTTTAGCTGATTTCGGGTACAGAATTGATGTCTATGATTTATTTTGAGGGGTGGTGATGACATTACAGTAGTTTGTTAGTGAAAAGTTTTTCAGTCTGTATCATCATCGACTTTTGAGCCGAAAGACGTCCACTGATGGACATAGGCTTCCTCCAATCACCGCCACTTCGACCTGTTCTGTGCTTCCCGCATCCAGCGGATTCCTGCTGCCTTCACAAGGTCAGCGGTCCACCTTGTAGGAGTCAGTCACCTTTCAGTCTGTATAAAAACACATTTGTTATTAAATGACAAACAATCCAAGTAATGTTTAGTGATCACCGCCACTTAAGTGTATGTGTACAGTAAAGATTCAATTCCCGCAATGAAATATCACATGTGTAAAAAGAATCGCCCCCGGGTGGGCTCGAACCACCAACCTTTCGGTTAACAGCCGAATGCGCTAGCCATTGCGCCACGGAGGCTGTGGGAAGTCACTGAAATTCGTCCATAAACTACGAGATCGTAAAACATTGTAGAATTTTTATTTATTTCGTTTGGCAAACAAAATGGCGGCCCACTTTATCTTTAGTACCTAAGTGGTCAACGCCGCCCATGGATATTGTAATACCAGAAGCTCAAACACGAAACTCCGCAGACGTGATGACGTGGCACCGATATCTAAACAAGACAAAATAAAAACAAAACGATTTGATGTTTTTTTTTTGGGGTCAACGACCGCTGGTAGTGTTGTTACTTGAAGTATGAGTTGAGAAATCTGATTTTTTTTTATTGTTTTATCGTGTTTTGACATCGATAGTCTGTGAAGTTTACACAAATAAAACCAGTCAAGTGCGAGTCAGACTCGCGCACGAAGGGTTCCGAACCATTATCTATAAAAACCGCAAAAAAAAAAAAAAAAACATGTCTGTTGTATGGGAGCCCTCTTCAATATTTATTTTATTCTGTTTTTTAGTATCTATTTGTTGTTATAGCGGCAACAGAAATACATCATCCGTGAAAATTTCAACTGTCACGGTTCATGAGATACAGCCTACAATATTAAGAGATTGAATTTATACAATGCATAGATAGTTTTTGAAATCTACAGCAGCTCCAACACTATTTTCAAATGCTAATCAATTAGTTTTTGCGCCCTTAAGGAGCAGGACCAGCATTGAGCCAAGCATTTTTATCAGCGATGTAATCCCCCAACTTATAATATACTTGACTGCATAGTGTGCGTTTTATACAAGATTTAAATTTTGTTTCATTCAGTTGAAGTATGTGGGGAGATATTTTATTGTAACATTTTAAACAGTACCTCATGAAAGAAGAGTCTAAGTACTTTAGCCAGCCTGATACCTGGTTGAACTAATTGGTCCCTATTTCTAGTGATATAATTGTGTCTTTCACCTCTTTTACTAAAAAGAAGTAGAGGTACCGTTATGATGTTGTATGGGAGCCCCCTTCAATATTTATTTTATTCTGTTTTTTAGTATATATTTGTTGTTATAGCGGCAACAGAAATACTTCATCCGTGAACATGTCAACTGTCTAACTATCACGGTTCATGAGATACAGCCTGGTGACAGACAGACAGACACACAGACAGAAAAACGGACTGCGGAGTCTTAGTAATAGGTTCCCCCAAAAAAAAAACAAAAATAATAATTATAAAAAGAAAAAAAGAAGAAAGAATTAATTAATAAAAAGATATAGAAAAAGAAAAAAAAAAAGATAAAAGGAAAATATAGAAGAAGAAATAATTTATAAAAAGATCTTTTGCATTATCATGTTTCGCTAGCTACCTAATATAATTTGACCCTGTGGAGACGTGGCTATCCCAGACACAAAGGTGAAATGTCGTGTAATCACACCGGCACCCATACCCTTCAAACTGAAATACAGCCACACTGCTTGACGGCAGAAATATGTAGATAGATAGATAAAACATTTATTCAGTGCACAAAAAAGACAGCACAAACACAATAGCACAATTAATAGAAAACAAGTTGCACGAATATATTTATAAAAACCGGCCAGATGCGAGTCGGTCCACGCACAGTGAAGGGTTCCGTAGGTGGAAAGTTGGGATGAATTTATCCCAAAAACAAACTTAACATCGCAGTTGAAAAACATGTTCTCCCATTCATCGATATAAGCCACGGTCAATTCTCCAACTGCAAATTTAGTTAGTCGACCATTACTCGTTAACTTGTAAGGCCTACTTAGCTGAGATAGTTTTCCTTTTAATTTCATTATATGTACTACTGCCATGAATTTTTTCACATCTCCCCAAACAACCATTTAGCTGGCAAGGGGGGTGACACTTGACTCTAACAAAAATGTTCGGTTTAATGCGTACGCAAACGGATCCTTGAATCGAATAGTGGTGTTAACAGACCCACAATATTTTTGAACGGCCTATCCAATGATACCCCACACCATGGGATAGACGAGAAATAAAAACAAAATCCATGAATTTATTTTAGCACTTTATTGGCGTATACCCATGCAAAATTACAGCTTTCTAGTACTAGCGTCTCTGAGCTACAGTGGGGACAGACAGACAGACAGACGGACATGGTGAAACTATAAGGGTTCCTTGTTTACTACGGAACCCTAAAAAAACAGGGTGCCAATATAAAAAAAAGGAAAACATACTTAAAGAAATAGGGTGACATTATGTCATACTTCAAGTCAACTATCAAACAAGGTGCGGTGTGCGTCTAAAGGTTGCACCAAATGGGAGTCCAGCTCAACATGTGTCAGGCAAATATACCTGACGCTGATATCCTGCTGGATCCCTGCATTGGCAGTACTTCCCTTCTTAGGTGTGGTGATAGTCAGGATTTCCACATAGGTATACATAGGCTAGTAGCCCCAGCCACCCAGCTACCGCGACCAGTAAGGTCGGGTTAACCACGTGGCAAGTGTAGCAAATGGCCCCGCGCTTTGGGGCGCCGCGTTTTGGCTCGTTATGATTCAAACTCAAACTCAAACTCAAAGCATTTATTTCAAATAAACCAATTACAGGCACGTTTGAATTGTCAAGGGGTCGGTTGGTCAGTCAGAAAGATGAAGCTAGTTCCCCATTCCAAATCGTAGTAGGTACCTTTGGAGAAGAACGGGCAAGAAACTCCACGGACACTCTTTTAAATCAACGTATTATGGTTACAAAATATTGTTTACATCATTCATTTGAAATTATACATGTGAGAACGATGCAAAATGTAAAAGCGTTCGTAATAAAAAGATTAACAAAAAAAAAGCAATTCAAAAATAAAAATAAGCAGTGGCAGCTAAGAGATGACCAGTCTCTACTGACGGCGCCTGTTCACGAACGTGACGCATGGATTAGCACCATTCAGCTCAACCATTTTGAAGGGAGCTAAATGATCCAACACACTCAGCGAGACATTAGAGTGAGCACGACATAGTCCCAGCCGCCAGGGCACATTCTAGTCAATGAAAGACGTATCCAGTAAATGGCAGCTTTATAGTACATAGTACTCACATAACAATGTGCTGTGCAGCTATACAATATTAAGAGATTGAATTTATACAATGCATAGATAGTTTTTGAAATCTTCAGCAGCTCCAACACTATTTTCAAATGCTAATCAATTAGTTTTTGCGCCCTTGTGGAGCAGGACCAGCATTGAGCCAAGCATTTTTATCAGCGATGTAATCCCCCAACTTATAATATACTTGGCTGCATAGTGTGTGTTTTATACAAGATTTAAATTTCATCTCTGTCAGTTGAAGTATGTGGGGAGGTATTTTATTGTAACATTTTAAACAGTACCCCATGAAAGATGAGTCTACTTTAGCCAGCCTGAAACCTGGTTGAACTAATTGGTCCCTATTTCTAGTGATATAATTGTGTCTTTCACCTCTTTTACTAAAAAGAAGTAGATTTTTCCTTACGTACATGATATTTTCATAGACATATTGACAAGGTACCGTTGTGATGTTAATTTCTTTAAACAATTTCAATATTTGCTTGATATATAACATACAGGAGATAAAAAAATCAATTCAATTCTTCAATTTTATCTATCTGTATAAATTACTGTGTAGTTTTGCTTTTAAACATCCATCATTCACTGGAACCCTTTCAAATAGTTAACAAAAACAACAAGATATGTTGCAACCCCGCAAAATATTGCGAGAGCAAAACATTTTCAATTCAACCCCGTTCCATAAGGATGGACACTGATGGATGGGTTAACCGATATGTCTGTCTACCCACATTTGTGGGTGGTGATAGTCCAATAAAATATTATTAATTATTTATATTTATTTGGGTTTGGTTTGGAAGAGTGGGGTGGAGTCGATATTTGTAATACTGTTTTTGAAATAACTGCCTCAGTGTTCTAGTGGTCGCACGCGCTACTGCTGAACATGAGGTCCTGGGTTCGATTCCCGGGTCGGCTAAAGTGTTATTGGGTTTTTCAATCTGGAATTTCGGCCTATTGCCCGGTTGATGGCAATAGGCTCGCCCCCTATTACACGGGACTTAAAGATAACTGGCGAAATGTGGGTGTACTACAGGTACACCTCTGCCCAACCCTTCTAGGAAACAAGGCGTGATGTTATATTATGTTATTATCTTGTCTTATTCAAGTAATGTAGTTTCGCGTACTGTCGTAAGTTGTGTATTTGTAGGAGTACCCACAAATAAACGTAATGTGAACATAATTTTATAACATTACAAAAATATAACTGATGTTATAAGGAGTAGCATAAGTTACTCCTCTAACATCAGCTATTTGCCAGTGAAAGTTCCATCAAAATCGGCCCAGCCGTTTCGGAGATTACCCGGAACAAACAGACGAGAGACAAAAAATAAAAACATCGTGACATGTGACATCAACCCGCACTGGGCCCGCGTGGTGGATTAAGGCCCACTCCCTCTCATCGAGAGGAGACCTGTGTCCCAGCAGTGGGAACATTATAGGCTGACTATGCCAAGTCACTATGACGGCGCGAATACTGACACAACTCTAGACCGTTGCAAGCCTCAGGTCGGGCAAAGTGAATTTCTCAGTAGCAGCCCGGAATTTGTCCTTGTGCCCGGATGGCAATAGGTTAGCTCGGGGTATTGCACGTAATGTTTTGTTACCTGTCCTAATACCATGCCATGTCATGGGCATCCTAAGTATGTCTTCAACATCGCCGAAAGAGGTCTACTGCGTCACCACAACAACCGGTCCTGTTCTTCTCGCAACACGCGGATTCCTGCGACCTTCACAAGGCCTTCACTAGGTATGCAGCAGGAAAATTATGCCCCCAGAATCTCCGGGAATCCCTTAGGGGTTAAACGTGACCGATTTATTTATAAATCTTATTAACATTAGGTACAGAGGCAGCGATATCGTGGGATATTCTGAAATTATATCAGCAACGAATTTATTTTATCTTGTTCTACTGTCAATTCAGCAGGAGTTGTACGAGACTAACTCAATGTTCTAGTGAAAATATTAGGCAGTCAACGAGATTCTCACTCCTTCTCTCCGAGAGCAGGCCTGTATCCCAGAAGTGGGAACACTATAGGCTGATTATGATGATATACAGCGAGGTTAATAGCGGGGTTGACTGCCGAGGTACATTGGATGTAGGGAATGCAATCCCATGGCAAGACAATATCGATCTTGGAATCTGGGGGCCTACTATGTATTTTATTCCGTCAAAGAAGTTCGAAACTTTGGAGTGCATCCCAAACCCGATGAATTAACTTTTTACCCGACTGCCTCAGGAGGGTAATGTTTTTCGAGAGTATGTATGTATGTATGTATGTATGTCTATTTCTTTGGCACGCTCTGTAGCCTAAACGACTTGATGGATTTTTACATATGAGGTGTCCTTAGATTCGTCTTAATTGTGGGAGTGACATAGGCTATATAATATTTATAAATTGCATCTGCAAATACAAAAAAAAGGAGGGGAAGGGTTTTTTTTTAAATTAATGGTAACAATATTGGTATCAAACAAAAGCTAGTAATGAGTAATTGCCAAATATATATGTTAATAAAACTAAAAAGCTTGAAATAAAATAAATGATTTAAAAAACAAAAAACCCGACTGCAAAAACTTGCAGGCGGGGGGGGACAGTCGAATAACCTGAAATATGGTGTAACTTTTGATTGTCCCCGCCTGCGATACCAAAATTATATAGATTATAATGCTTGTTTTTCCCTTTTTAGTTGTGTTTTTGCAGTCGGGTTTTTTTTTTGGAGGGGAATAATACGTCGACAACTGTCAAATCGTAGTGTCATTAATTCTTAGGTCTGGCCCCAAACTAATCTTGTGTCCGTAGGCGATACGGAGTAGGAATTGCCCGTCACTTCGGCTGAAAAAACGGCTAGATTATGAACGAGATTTCGAGACTGAGCACGCTTATTGAGAAGCCATTTTCAAAATAATAATGAATTTGTTTATAATGTGCGTGATGCGTGTGCTGATTTTTTGCGTTACGCATGCGCAGTGCAGATGAATTATCAGGTACTTATATAATCGTAGATTTTCTTTGATTCTAGATTGTATTAATGATGTTTTGTTTACAAAAAAATAATCCCTTAGTAGGTGTAGTTTTCATTTTCAATAATTATAAGCATTTTTAATTTTTTTTAAAGCTTTACTTTAAGAAGACGGTGAAATCTCGGTCGTGAATAACTCGAAATCTTCAAAATAAGATCTGGCCAGATTACTGGGCGAGAACTCGAATGGCTAATCTCGACTGGAGAATTTCCTAGTCGGACCTACTTGTTTTGATGCCACATTTTTCCTATTTAAAATATACTTACCTACTCTGAGTTCACCGCGACTTACGAGTTGTAGGTCGTAGGTTCGAACCCGATCAGGCGCTTTACTTTGTGCAAATTATTTAATCACCACTCCTCTCAAAACGGTGAAGGAAAACATCGAGAGGAAACCGGCATGTTCTAGAACCAAAAATCGAAGACATGTGACATCTACCAACCCGCACTGGGCCCGCGTGGTGGATTACGACCCACTCCCTCTCACAGAGAGGAGGCCTGTGTCCCAGCAGTGGGAACATTATAGGCTGATTAAGTACTCCGAGTTTGTGTATATTTCTATTAAAAATCTATTTTACGTTCCTCAAAAACTTTAACTTGTTTAGTATCTGTAAAAGTAGATACAGATTGACAGAGATTGTTGAACTTAATTGTTGATTTGATTGCAGATTGAAACACTACATCAATTTGCCGTGTGCTTTATGTTTGTAAGTTTTACCTATTATTCGGGTATTTCTTGTCGCACCATGTAAATTAGTTGATCAAATAATATGATCACAAACGAAATATTTTTTGCAAGGGGGAATGACACTGCTGTCGTAGTATTCACGGAAAATACTATCGCCTTATATAGATTTATCATTTCTCACCTATATGCTAAATCAAATACCTTTTTTTTACCGCAAAAATCATGAAGTGTAGAACAACAGCTTGAAAATCTATAGCTGTAGCAATATGAACTGTAACCCATTGAAATAAAAGCTACTGAAACTGAAGTGATGGCAAAATGAAAACTGTATTTTACAAGTATATAACAATACATTTTACGCAGTATTGTGAAATCATTGTATTGAAGTGGAGAAGAAAAGTGGTGTCGTTTGAAAATGTCTTTTGTTGCAAGATTGTTATTCGTTTTAATTGTGGTTTTGGCTTTGATACAGGTGCGTAGATAAATAATTATTAATGATTTTATTTTGCCCGCGACTTCGCCCGCGTAGAGGTCTGAAATTATCCCTCGTACCTATGTGTTACATAACATACATAATCAGCCTATATGTTCCCACTGCTGGGACACAAGCCTCCTCTCTGTGAGAGGGAGTGGGCCGTAATCCACCACGCGGGCCCAGTGCGGGTTGGTAGATGTCACATGTCGGTTTCCTCACAATGTTTTCCTTCACCGTTTTGAGAGCAGTGGTGATAAAATAATTTACACAAAGTAAAGCGCCTGTCTTTTTTTTTTTGTGGGAAATTATCAAATAACTTCTCCCGCTCTGGACGGAGCGGGAAGGTGTGTTAGACTCTTACTGACTAAAACCCACCCGTATTCCTGCCAATGCATGTGTTGCCAGGGGCGTCGGTAACCCTTTTGGACTTCCACGCGACCCCGGCAGAAAGCGCCTGTCTGGGTTCGAACCGACGCCTACAACCGTTACCACTGGGCCACCACTGCTCCATGTGTTATTCCACCCAAATAATTTCCCCACTCGTAATATTTCTCGCATTTTCCACTTCTCTATTGTTGTGTTTTATAGATTTTTCACTTTGACTTTTGTTATTTATTATTGATTTACATTGTTATGCACATCTCCTTGCTTTTACAGTATAATTTTGGTATAATCATGTTTACACTCCGTCTGGTCCCTGGGGAACTGCTATACAGGTTTTCCTAGTGCAAACTCCAGTCTCTTACAAGCTTTGAGCATACGGTGGAGGTTTGCCTGGCTTGGGCAGAGCACCGCCGTGTCCCCGTGGAGGCGATCGGCGGCAGAGATCTCTTGCGGCCGGCCCTGGTTCAGGCCATGGTACGGAGCGAGAGGGCATGGGCAGCTGCCACCTCCTTCTGCGAAGCAGTAATGCCCGCGAAGGAGGAGGCGGTACGGTTGAGGGAAAGGCATGTTTCGCGCCCTCTCGCCCCTAGCCGCCGCAGGAGACGCCCTGGGCGTCGGGAATCCCGGGCGGATTTCCGGCCACCGTAGGCGTGGGCTTGCGGACGGTGAGCAATGGGTAGCTCACCGTCCGGTAAGGACCAGGCCCGGGTCGACGGCGCGTTGTATTCCACGCGCGCCTCAAAGAGATGTCGTCAGCACAAATGTAGGGGTCCACTAGGGCCGATGCCTGCCGGGGTCGCGGGAAGGTACTTATGGGTCACCGAGGCCCCCGCAACACAGGCAACGGAAGGAATACGGGTGGGTTTTAGTCAGTAAGAGTCTGACACACCCTCCCGCTCCGCCCAGAGCGGGTGAAGTTATTTGATGATTTCCCAACCACAAAAAAAGTCTCTTACAAGCTTTATCGCGTAGGTTTTATAATTATATTTATTATGTCATTGTTGGTGAAGAGAAAATAAATTATTTGAATTTGAATCTAGGTTATAAAATACATATAATTATATCTGTGTGATAAACATCCAAATCCAATTAATACCATAATACTAAATTGAAATACAATCTAGAGTTCCACGCCATTAAAACTCGCAGGCGGCATGATTTTTTCCGACCATCCTCAACAATCATCATCATATTTCAGCCAACAAAACCTTAGAGGCTCCCACAGACAGGCGCGACGCGACACTAGTAGCACAACTTCTATGAAAACTTCATGGAAAGTGGCGCACTACCTGTCACGCCCGCGATATCGCGTCAGTCTGTACAAGCCTTTACTGTCCAGGCCGCTCGTTTGTGGAATGCATTGCCAGTTTAAATAAAACGCGCGCAGTCGTTACTCGTATTTAAGAGGCCGACGACACCTAAAGCGCGGTCACTGTCGGACTGCATAGAAAAGAAAGAGAAGCGCGACGACACAACCCTGGTAATTTATTGCAAAATATGCAATTATCGATTTACAAAAAAGCTATAGATTGTATAAAAAAAATAAAACACTATTATGCTAATACGAGTATGTTGCTTGGAAAATAATCTGACAAAAAATCAGAATGATTGCATGTATATTAGTATGGTTTTTAATCGTTAAAAGAATTTTTTAGAGGTATCTTCGTGATTTATTTCTATCGTATCAAATTAGTTGTATTATGTTTTCAACACACTATCTACTAACATATATCCTGTAGAATATCATATATTTTTCTGATTTTGTTTACTGCAGTGGATCATATACTTTTATGGCATTATAAAACTTACAAAATTTGCGTTTAGGTCCTGTAGTCCCCTTAAAAGACTCGTAAAGGAACATTACTTGTCGTTGTCATCTTGTTCTCGTAACCGTAATTATCTATTTTAGTCTTCATTTATTGTCGTGACTTATACATGTAGTATGTATGTAATATATTATTAAGTTTATGTATATATCTGTGTATTTAATTTAGTATATATATACCTAATTTAATATATTATATAATTTAATATATAATTTTTAATATGATTTATTAAAAATAAATCTTAATAATTAATTACAATCTAGATTTTAAGACTAATCAGCAATATGAATCTAACTTATTTTTTTACTTGATATTTATTTTACAAGTTAGAATAGTGTTTATTGCACTTTACAAAAAAAAAACAAAAGTTATTCATTCTAACTAGGCTGAGAATCAGCACTTTTCGAACGTCAAAATTACATAAGACAGTCCCCCAAAACGCCCCCCAGTCTCGCAAAACGCCCGCCCTTCACCACTTCCTAATGCTTTAGCTGGGAAGAAGATGTGGCGCAACAAACTGTCCAGCACCACAACTGTCTGTTTAGTTAGATAAACTTGATTCTACACAAATCGTATGCAAAGTAATTAACATTACGAAACACAAAAAAATATTTTAGCTAGCACACGCCAATATACCAACAAAACAATGAAAACTGTACTTATGCAGAAATAAAAATTAAAACGTAAAAACTTAAACAGAACTTAATACCTTAATAAAAGCCTCCAGGCATAAAGGGCGTGCCTGCTTACATAAGGCTATAGCTGTAACTCGACGTGAAAAATGATAAACTAGCACCATCGAAGTAAAATAAATTAACAGTTAATTACTAATAACAATAATAAAACCATGTTCAGCGAGTCGATCAGTCACCACAAGCATCATCCGTTCACGACCATAACGCAAAGATCAGCCATCACCCCCCTCGCCATATTGGAGGGAAGGAGGCAACCCGACTCCCTAAACCCTTCCTTACTATTATTCCCTTAAAAAAAATAGACTAACATAAATAGGCCAAACCATTAGTTCCATCTGCTGAAGATCTCCCACCTGGACATGAGTTGCCTTGACCTGGAAGTCTTTAAACAAACTCCGTACCCAGGTTGGCCAGGAAAACCTGTTCAGGTGGAGATTCAGTGACGACTCCGCCAAGACCTGTAAATGTGATGCTGTTCCACAAACGATGGGACACTCAATATCATGTCCTGCGTGTCCTGGCAGCTGCACGTTACAGGAACTGATGGACGCTAGTGATGACGCCAAAGACGTAGCCGAATTCTGGGCCAAGTCCAATTAGATCCGTCGACACGCTTAAAAGGAGAATAAGTATTAATTCAAATTATTTTGTCATTATTGCAGATCATTGAAAGCCATCCATTCTGGTGGGGTCCACCGCCGTGGCACCGGCCTGGATTTGGTGGTTATGGACCAGGGTTCGGTCCCGCCTTCGGTCCCGGTTTCGGTCCCGGTTTTGGTCCGGGCTTCGGACCAGGATTTGGACCTGGATTTGGACCACCACCACCACCACCACCGTTCTTTGGATAAATAATTGACAACGCAACAACCGATGAAGTATAAACGATGAAAATGACAAATTAAAAACTCTTTTAAGTATTTTCTATTGTTTTTGTTATGAAATCCGTTTGTATCAATGTGTTTAGTACTTCTCATTCGTGTCTACCTACATAATATTATTTAACTATCTCAAAACTTCTCGGTGTCTTTCTTGCAAACGATTGACAGAATTAGAACGATGTTTTAAATCATGTTTATCTACACCCATGTTATAAATCCTCTTTTAAAGTTTCTGAAACAGTTAGCATATTGCCAACATTAAAACAACCAGTGTCATAGTAACCATAATATCATTCAAACGAGTGTTATAATGTTGTACTAAATTTCATTGCGCAACTTCTTTTAAAAAAAGAACATTGCCATGCACATGCATTTCACTACCACAGCGCCGTAATTAAAAAAAAAAAACATAAAGAGGATTTATAATATATTATGTGTGTAGGTAGATAAAGTATTGTATACAACTGTACATAAATACCCTTATAATACAAAAGTTGCATAAATAACTATTACTAAGATATATTTGATGATAGTGTCTTAATTAATATTTTTGTTAAAAAATCTTGATAATTTATCGACTCCACGCCTTCCCAATACTTAAATTTCCACTCAATTAACTATTTGGCTGGCCCGCGGTAATTTCTCAGTCGAATTGTTAGCAACACAATGCATCGGGCCGGTCGTTTGTCGAAAAAATTAGGTCTCCAATAAATCGTAGTTTTTTTTTTTATAAAAAATAGGAGGTAATGGCTGAAAAATATTCTGATATTATTGTACCAAATGATACTATTCAATAGGGCTACTGATTCATTATCATTCTCCTGCCCTCGTTACAATTTATTTGGGATCAGCGCAACATGTCATTTTCTTCCATACCTACTTCTCTATTAGTTGTCATCTCGGTAGTCACCCCCTTTCTAGCCATATCATCTTTCACACACTCCATCTATCGTTTCTTTGGTCTTCCCCTACTCGTATACCAATCCACATTTATACTCAAAACTCTCCTCACGACCTTTCATCTCTGAGCATAAATAAGCTGTTAAGGCGCTGACAAGAAGCAAATGACCAAAGTAGGCTTGTCTTAAGAAAACAAATAGCCAAATCTGTATAGTTTGTGGTAGTGGAATTAATATATGTTGATTTTGAACATATTTCTCAGTACTTGGTTGTTACTAAAGAACGTTTTGAAATACAAAAACTCGATACAAATTAACGGTAAACTAACCTTTTACCTTGAGTTCCAATCCAAAATATCTGTATTAAATATCCGCCGCAGGAGACGCTAGGCATCCGGAATCACAGGCAGATTCCCGGCCACCGTAGGCGTGGGCTTGCAGAGGGTGAGCAATGGGTAGCTCTCCGTCCGATAAGGACCAGGCACGGGTCGACGACGGCGCGTTGTGTTCCACGCGCGCTTCAAAGAGATGTCAGCACAAGTGTAGGGGTCCGCTAAGGCCGATGCCTGCCGGGGTCGCGGGTACCGTTAGCACAGGCAACGGAAGGAACACGGGTGGGTTTTAGTCAATAAGAGTCTGACACACCCTCCCGCTCCACCCAGAGCGGGAGAAGTTATTTGATATACCAGATGATACTGTTTTATGGGGCTAGCTTTTTGTTGTTATAGAAAAAAAAAAACACTGTTTTTAGATTACTTGAAATATCTAGTCCAGGGATTCCCAAAGTGGTCGTTATCGACACCTTGGGGTCGAAATCGGTCTCCCAGGGGTCGACATAAACGAAAACTGATTTTGGGGGTCGACGAGGTCTAAAAATCGACCCCTATTAATTAACACAAGTACTTATTTGAAACTTTCAAAATACTGTATAAGTTGTGTTACGTAGCAACTTGTTATAAGAATGACTAATATTTTAGTAGGATGTTTTTTTTTTTTTTTTTTTATTTGTGATGGGTTTGCTCTTGACTTTAGTCTATGCCAGAGGCGACAGAAACAAAGTCGACGATGGAGCGAGCTTACCCAGAAGAAGCCTGTTCACTCTCACTTTGAAGAGATTAGGGTTATATGCGTTCGGAAACACAGACGCAGGCAGAGAGTTCCATTCCTTTGCTGTGCGCATTATAAAAGAAGTTTGGAAACGCTTAGTGCGAGTTGGTGGGATAGCCACCAGGAAGGGATGGTAACCTGAAGTGCGCCTAGATGACCGATAATAGAAGGGGGCCGGTGGAATGAGGTCGTGGAGTTCCTGAGCACACTCTCCGAAGTACAATCTATAGAAGACCGACAAGCAGGCAACCTTGCGACGATGGGCCAAACTGTGAAGCTTGGCATCCACCAGATTTACGTCGCCAATGAGCCTCTTAGCTCTGCGTTCCACCGAGTCAAGCGCGGCAAGTTGGTATTTAGCCGAGCCATCCCAAAGGTGGCTACAATACTCCATGCAGGATCGGACCTGCGCTTTATAAAGGGTCAAAAGCTGTCCAGGCGTAAAGTATCGCTTCACCTTATTTAGGATGCCCAGTTTCTTGGCCGCAGTCTGGGCTTTGTACTCGATGGATGTATCATTGTTGTACTTTTAAAAACTTAACAAGTCGATGAGCGTCCACAAGTTCGTACAATATGAAAAAAATTGGCTATAGGGGTCTGAGGTATCAGTTCATTTTGGAAAAGGGGTCTCTTGCCCAAAATAGTTTGGGAATCCCTGATCTAGTCAATATCATCATCAGATGATGCTTAACTACCTCGCCTCGATGGTGTAGTGGTCCTAAGTGAGGCTGCTGAGCAGAGAGTCCTGTATTCACCTAGAACCCTCTAGTATTATCAATACATCATCATCTGCCTAGCCTGTTCCCAACTACGTTGGGGTCGCCTGCCAGTCTAATCGGATGCAGCTGAATACCAGTATTTTACATGGAGCGACTGCCTATCTGACCTCCACAACCCAGTTATTGGGTAATACGATACCCCTTGGTAGCCTTAACGAATGTCAAAGATCCACGAATAACAGCCGAGACCAACGGCTTAACGTGCTTCCCGAGGCAGCATTATATAAAATTGAAGCATGCATAATCAACCTTTAATGTTCCTACAGCTGGGTCACAGGCCTCCTCTCTGAGAGGAGGCCTCCATAGAATGTTGGTACCGCAGGCGGGGGACAAACCAATAATCTGAAATATGGTTTAACGGTTTTTTATATAATTTATTTTATTTATGCGTCATGTTTAGTGCCAATAAATGTGTTGTTTTTCTTTTCTTTGCTCATCAGTCGCACTCACGACCTGACAGGACACGACACTGCAATGTATTATTGAGTTTTCCATCAGGAATTTCTCAATACCAGTCAAATACATGCAAATTGCATGACACTTCGCATAAAGGTTCCTGCAGTCTGACGGGACTTGCCGCGCGACGCGACACCAAAATAAACATTTCTATAAAAAAATCATGAAAATTGTTCTACCGGTGACGCGTCGTGCGACAAGTCGAGCACGTCTGCACGAGCCTTAACGGAACACTTTTCTACTGATATAATATCTGACACTGATTTATACGTACTACATGGCAATCTCTGTGGTTCAAAAGGGTATTATACGACCCAAAAACCACTATACTAACGACAAAATATTAAACAAAACCGCAAGTTTTTTGGTTCCCTCCTCTTATTAAAGTTACCGTGTGGGTAATCGTCACCTTTAGTCTGGCAACACCGCGGCTGTGTAATAATTAAATATTTTCATAACACGACAACACTGGCTCGTGCCTATAAATCACGGAGGGTGTGCGTTCACGTTGTTTGAATGTATGCGTCACGGGAATGTTTTCACTGTGGTAGTTGATTTATACGTAATATTTTTTTTGCTCATACAAATGGATGTTAAATTAGCTGTGCTGTGACAATATTATTTTACATAATTTTTACTTTTACACAAAATAAAGAAAGTAGTACTTTTTGAAGTATTATTATTATTTTTTAATAATTGTGAATGTGAAGACTATGTGGGTTATTGTTTTTATTTTTTATCTCAGTTAGTTTTAATCTTGGTCTGGCAGTTTGAGTCATTTAAGCCCAAAACCCACCCGAATGTCTTTTCTTTGGTATTGTTCGTCGAATCGTTGAGCTACTTAAGTTCTGAGTTGAGCTGCACGATTACTGACAAATGCGTGCACTAACTGGATAGGTCACTAAAATCTGTAGTTCTTTCCTCAAAAAACCATTCCAGATATTCTATATGGTATTCACATGATCTGACCAAGATTATGTCTCGCCTTTAAAAGGGACTGTGACCTCTGAGTTTGTTTCGGCCTTTCTTCTCAGAGTAGTCAGATAGGAAACGCCGAGTTTTTTTTTCTAAATATGATTGACGTGTAAAAGTGTTTGTACGGTTTGTACAAACACTTTTACTTTTACTTTTACTTACAGAAAATAAAATCATTTCATTTCATTTCAGTACTGCCAGGGAAATAAATTGTTTGGCACATCGTAAATTGGCCGTGTTATAGACTTTTATAATATGGTTGATTAAGAATGTCAGTAGTAAATTTAATAATAAATGACACTTTACGGGTCAGGGAGATGGGTTGTTAAGGAAATTGACAATCAACAATTTGCTTAAGGGTCTGGTATCCTCGTTGACCTTGGTTTCATAGAGAATATTTATTTTTAGTAACGAATAAATTAATATTTGGGTTTTAGTCAGTAAGAGTCTGACACACCCTCCCACTCCACCCAAAATAAATTATTATTAGTAGAAGTTATTTGAAAATGTACAAACCAAAAAAAAAAAAAAAAAATGTGCTACTGGGGAGTTTGTTGCGCCACTTCTTCCCAGCTAAAGCACTAGGAAGTGGTGAAGGGCCGCGTTTTGGGGGATTGTCTTATGTAATTTTGACGTTCGAAAAGTGCTGATTCTCAGTTTGAATAAACGACTTTTGATTTCGATTTTGATGAGGTCACAATTAATTACGTCATCATGCCGTGCGACAACGCGATCACTCATATTAATAAGGGGTAAATTCATAACGTTGCTGCTTTATAATACCGTTGTGTGGCCTCTATTATATAAGAACAATAGCCGTATAGCCTTATAGCCCTTAAATATTTAGAATATCTACGCGCAATTTGTCAATGTCTCTTAAAAAATCATTTTACACCGTGAGTCAGGGTATTTCATTCATTATATAATTTGTTTATGGAAAGGACATGGTTCAAATATCTACCTACGTGGTTGGAAATTTCATGGGGCCGGTCCGTGGATGGATGACCATACATATCGAGACCCCACCGTGCCTCGGAAAGCACGTTAAACCGTTGGTTCCGGTTGTCTTTGTACAACAAAGCTTGGGTTTGAGCTACTCGCTCTGCTAAGCCTTGTGATAAAACCGTAAAACTTGACATTTTAACACATGTTGCGCCAACCCCAAATAAATTGGGATAAGGGCAGGAGAATGATGATGATGTTCCTTCCGTTTTTCCGTTTTTCCGCGACCCCGGCAGGCATCGGCCCTAGTGGACCCCTACACTTGTGCTGACGACATCTCTTTGAGGCGCGCGTGGAAAACAAGCGCCGTCGACCCGGGTCTGGTCCTTATCTGACGGCGAGCTACCCATTGCTCACCGTCCGCAGGCCCGCGCCTACGGTGGCCGGAATTTACCACAGCATGAGCTGTTTTCATATAGATCACTTTTTAAGAAATATATATTAATATGATATTTATTTACCCAAGCTACTGTACAGTATTTTTAACACACGAAGCGACGCACGCTTTACTTGTGGTTATCAAGTGTACAAACTCGCTGTGAATGTGTACGTGAAGGCGAGTAACGTCAGCATAAGTAACACACACATTTCCGACTTCGCCTTTGTCTCGGACGGTGACGAGAGCTCCTGCGCTTACACACACACTCACAGCTTGTTTGTATACTCGGTAACCACAAGTAAAGCGCGCGTCGCTTCGTTAGATAATATTACTATATACAATATTAAAGAATTACCTGGCAACTGAGAGGAGTGGTGGCCCAGTGGTAACGGCCGCGACTTACGAGTTGTAGATCGTAGGTTTGAACCCAGACAGACGCTGTACTTTGTGTAAATTATTTCATCACCACTGCTCTCAAAACGGCGAAGGAAAACATCGTGAGGAAACCGGCATGTCCTAGAACCAAAAAATTCGATGACATGTGACATCTACCAACCCGCACTGGACCTGCGTGGTGGATTACGGCCCACTCCCTCTCACAGAGAGGAGGCTTGTGTCCCAGCAGTGGGAACATATAGGCTGATTATGTATGTTATGTAACACATAGGTACGAGGGATAATTTCAGACCTCTACGCGGGCGAAGTCGCGGGCAAAATAAAATCATTAATAATTATTTATCTACGCACCTGTATCAAAGCCAAAACCACAATTAAAACGAATAAAAATCTTGCAACAAAAGACATTTTCAAACGACACCACTTTTCTTCTCCACTTCAATACAATGATTTCACAATACTGCGTAAAATGTATTGTTATATACTTGTAAAATACAGTTTTCATTTTGCCATCACTTCAGTTTCAGTAGCTTTTATTCCAATGGGTTACAGTTCAAATTGCTATAGCTATAGATTTTCAAGCTGTTGTTCTACACTTCATGATTTTTGCGGTAAAAAAAAGGTATTTGATTTAGCATATAGGTGAGAAATGATAAATCTATATAAGGCGATAGTATTTTTCGTGAATACTACGACAGCAGTGTTATTCCCCCCCTTGCAAAAAATATTTCGTTTGTGATCATATTATTTGATCAACTAATTTACATCGTGCGACAAGAAATACCCGAATAATAGGTAAAATTTACTAACATAAAGCACACGGCAAATTGATGTAGTGTTTCAATCTGCAATCAAATCAACAATTAAGTTCAACAATCTCTGTCAATCTGTATCTACTTTTACAGATACTAAACAAGTTAAAGTTTTTGAGGAACGTAAAATAGATTTTTAATAGAAATATACACAAACTCGGAGTACTTAATCAGCCTATAATGTTCCCACTGCTGGGACACAGACTCCTCTCTGTGAGAGGGAGTGGGCCGTAATCCACCACGCGGGCCCAGTGCGGGTTGGTAGATGTCACATGTCGGTTTCCTCACAATGTTTTCCTTCACCGTTTTGAGAGCAGTGGTGATAAAATAATTTACACAAAGTAAAGCGCCTGTCTTTTTTTTTGGTGGGAAATTATCAAATAACTTCTCCCGCTCTAGGCGGAGCGGGAGGGTGTGTCAGACTCTTACTGACTAAAACCCACCCGTATTCCTGCCAATGCATGTGTTGCCAGGGGCGTCGGTAACCCTTTTGGACTTCCACGCGACCCCGGCAGAAAGCGCCTGTCTGGGTTCGAACCGACACCTACAACTCGTAAGTCGTGGCCGTTACCACTGGGCCACCTCCGCTCCATGTTATTCCATCCAAATAATTTCCCCACTCGTAATATTTCTCACATTTTTCCACTTCTCTATTGTTGTGTTTTATAGAGTTTTCACTTTGACTTTTGTTATTTATTATTGATTTACATTGTTATGCACATCTCCTTGCTTTTACTGTATAATTTTGGTATAATCATGTTTACACTCCGTCTGGTCCCTGGGGATCTGCTATACAGGTTTTCCTAGTGCAGACTCCAGTCTCTTACAAGCTTTGAGCATACGGTGGAGGTCTGCCTGGCTTGGGCAGAGCACCGCCGTGTCCTCGTGGAGGCGATCGGCGGCAGAGATCTCTTGCGTCCGGCCCTGGTTCAGGGCATGGTACGGAGCGAGAGGGCATGGGCAGCCGTCACCTCCTTCTGCGAAGCAGTAATGCTCGCGAAGGAGGAGGCGGGACGGTTGAGGGAAAGGCATGTTTCGCGCCCTCTCGCCCCTAGCCGCCACAGGAGACGCCCTGGGCGTCGGGAATCCCGGGTGGATTTCCGGCCACCGTAGGCGCGGGCTTGCGGATGGTGAACAATGGGTAGCTCACCGTCCGGTAAGGACCAGGCCCGGGTCGACGGCGCGTTGTATTCCACGCGCTCCTGAAAGAGATGTCGTCAGCACAAATGTAGGGGTCCACTAGGGCCGATGCCTACCGGGGTCGCGGGAAGGTACTTATGGGTCACCGAGGCCCCCGCAACACAGGCAACGGAAGGAATACGGGTGGGTTTTAGTCAGTAAGAGTCTGACACACCCTCCCGCTCCGAGCGGGAGCGGGAGAAGTTATTTGATGATTTCTCATCCACAAAAAAAAAAGTCTCTTACAAGCTTTATCGCGTAGGTTTTATAATTATATTTATTATGTCATTGTTGGTGAAGAGAAAATAAATTATTTGAATTTGAATCTAGGTTATAAAATACAAATAATTATATCTGTGTGATAAATTTAATCCAAATCCAATTAGTACCAGAATACTAAATTGAAATACAATCGAGAGTTCCACGCAATTAAAGCTCGCAGTCGGCATGATTTTTTCCGACATCCTCAACAATCATCAACACATTTCAGTCAATTTAAACAAAACTTTAGAGGCTCCCGCAGACAGGCGCGACGCGACACTAGTAGTACAACTTCTATGAAAACTTTATGGAAAGTGGCGCGCTACCTGTCGCGCCCGCGATATCGCGTCAGTCTGTACAGCCTTTACTGTCCTGGCCGCTCGTTTGTGGAATGCATTGCCAGTTTAAATAAAACGCGCGAAGGTCGTTAATCGTGTTTAAAAGACTCGTAAAGGAACATTACCTGTCGCACAGTGGAACGAATGTATGGGAGCGGTTGGACGTAGACATGTCCGAAAAATAAGAGTAAAATTATGCCAAACTAATGATGCCATCTTATTCGATTACTTAATGCCTTCATAAATTGTGGTGATGAATTTCTTCATAACTCCCATATTTCGGGAGTAATTTGAGAAAATGTGAAATTTTACTATGAAAATGAGTGTATCGAGCTCTCTCCCTCCTGATTCCGGGCTTGTTTCAAGTAGCGGTCTCTAATATCGTAATGCTATTACTAAGAGCTATATTTAATACTAAGACACATAGTGCGCCAAATGTGCACTTTCTGGGATAAAAGGAAATGAAAATTAAAAAAAAAAAACGTTTTTTCCCCATTTGTATTTACTTTAAACCGCAGACAGACTTATTAGGAGGTCTATAAATATATTATATATATACAGAAATATATATTAACAAAAATATTCACAAGAACTGATGAGAGTATGACTTTTAAGTAAGTTGATAATAAATTACCTAGTTTCATTAAAAGTACAATAAATAATTAAGATGTAAGCTCTAATTTACTAAGTTACACATTTTAAAACAATAACATCATTTAATTATCTTCGTCATCATCATCATCATCAATTAATTCAAATTCAGAATCGATGTCCGCTAAATCATTTATGTTAACAAATTCGATATCACTTTTCTCAGAATCCGTAAGCTCATAAAATTCCTTAAAAGAAGATTTTTTTACAAACTTATTTCCTTTTGGACGGATACTTGTAACAAGTGGATCAGAAGACAGTAAAAGATTGTGCATAATATCTTCATTGCATGAGATACTGCTATGCTTTCGAGAATGCCCCTCTCTATATTTTCTAAAATCTTTATTTCTAGCCTCAGATGCCTCTTCGGATAGAAAACCAATGGGCACAATTGACATGTTCTGAACTATGTCTGGCCCATGCATTAAAATTTTATGAAGTGAAGAAGGCATATAATACCATGGGTATAACTCCACGTAAAGCTTAGCAGTATCAAAGCAGAACTCTCGGAATTTAGTAACGTTGATCTTCTCTCCTGATGAAATACACTGCAAGATCACACAGATTTTTCTTAAAAGCATAGCATCTATTCCGGTCAGTTCAGCAGATTTAGTGTAGTTTTCAAAAAATCTCCTTGCCGAGTTGCCATTGTTGGTGGATCCACTGCCTTGTTTCACAACATCGAGAAGTAAGCCCGTTTCTCTTCTTACAGCCTCTTGAACTCTTTTCTTCCTGTCATCAACTTGCCTTTTTGCTATATCACCCCTTACTTGCCATGATTTTATGTCTAATTTGTAGGAAATGTGTAATAAGCATTCCATTGAGCGAATCCAAGCGTGAAGGGTGCTTAAGCTATATTTATACATGTCCTCGTTTGCGTGTTTATCTTTGATTAACTCTAAATTATTCATTTCTTTAGGACAAGCCTTGCATATGTCACACACTGAAGCTGCTGTATTGGATATAATGGAATGAATTTTACCATCAATCATTGTCAACAGCAGTTGGTGTTTGACACTAATTCCATCAGTGATGGTGGATGGAGTTAAGGCTTCAATCTCTGCTTCGATTTCAGCCATCTCTCTCTGCACATTTTCTTTGGTTTCCTTTATAAACTTAAACAATATTGGCCGGCAAAATGAAGTGGAAGATGGTCGCTCGTTTTCCCAAATTGTTACACCTTTTGAGACGAGCCGCAGTGGTACAAGACTAATCATAAAATTACTAGCAAGATCGATTTGCTCATCTTCACTCGTCCTTTGATGATAAATGCTTTGGCTAGATGATCCGTCAAAACCCCATTTGCTGGTCAATACGAGCTGTTGATTGGGATCAACAGGGGTTTCTAACGACCTAATAAGTCTTCTTGAGGTTAAATCCATCAAGGCTTGTAATTTGATTTTTGCAGAGCTCTCTGTAACTGTGAGATCTTCTTTGGCCGGATAGCACTTAATTTTTTCTTTAACCAACATGTAGTAACTCGGGTATTGAAGAGCTCCTTCTTGAGTGTTGAAATCCCGAAGAGTGTTATAGCGCCATTTCGATAAGTTCATCGATACATAAAGAGCCAATGCCTTCAAAGGGGATATTTCCCGTACCTGAATTGATTTACCTTCAATGAAGGCTTTGATTTTTGAGGCCTCTTCTGGATTCTCCGTCAAGTATTTCATAACATAAGCTGTATCGCTTTGTCCTGCCTTTTGAAGCGCCCTTTCGGCCGAAAACATAATTTCAGCGCTGCTACTGCTGCATGAAAGACTATCTTCAGTGCGTCTTCTTTTTTGCCGGTTACTAAGGTCCTCAAAAGATTTACGAGGACTAGGATGTGTACAAGTTGAAGCATCAGATTTAGCAGGAGAAATTATGGGCTCGATGACGTCACTTATATTTTCTGTAGAAGGTTCCATATTTTCATTCTGTAATTCCGGCCATTGAATTGCAGCCTGTAGCCAAATCTCATGTTTCTTCCGAAACTTATCTGTGCTTCTTCCAGACTGTGTCCATTTTGCATAAATGCGGTAGCAAAATCGACGACACCAGTCTTTTAAACTTGTTTCAGCACTTTCACATAACTGAACACAACTGTTATCTTTTAAAACACTGAACAAATAGTTAAAGTCGCGTAAATCTTTATGTGCGCGTGCGCATAAAGCAACGTGAATATCAAGATTTGTATTAAAATTTGGAAAATACATTGCGAGATTAGCTTGGATACAACGAGGTGTAAATCAACACTGATTTTAAAGTTACTAATAGTGACCTATTTATATAAAATCCAGGTATCCCAGGTATCCTTTGTTAAATATTGCAAGGTAATTAGTTATTGTGATAATTAGTAAATGATGCATGCTAAATTAGTGTATTAAGAGCCATTTAGTAATTAAATAATAGCAATGTTCTTATCAGTAATCATTAGTGCATCAGTTTTATATGTAAACCTTAAGTCCCTAATTATATATCCTAATTAGCTTATATCTTCTCTAATTGGCTGCTCAGAAATGTTATTGTAATAAGGTAAACCTTTAGAAAAACGGTTTTAATCAACAAAATAAACAAAAAATAAAAAAATTGTGTTATAAAATAAACATCACTCTTTATCCCAGAAAGTGCACATTTGGCGCACTATGTGTCTTAGTATTAAATATAGCTCTTAGTATTAGCATTATGATATTAGAGACCGCTACTTGAAACAAGCCCGGAATCAGGAGGGAGAGAGCTCGATACACTCATTTTCATAGTAAAATTTCACATTTTCTCAAATTACTCCCGAAATATGGGAGTTATGAAGAAATTCATCACCACAAGTTATGAAGGCATTAAGTAATCGAATAAGATGGCATCATTAGTTTGGCATAATTTTACTCTTTTTTTTCGGACATGTCTACGTCCAACCGCTCCCATACATTCGTTCCACTGTGTGTCGTTGTCATCTTGTTCTTGTAACTGTAATTATCTATAGTCTTCATTTATTTTCGTGACTTATACATGTAGTATGTATGTACCTAAATATTATTTAGGATATGTACATATCTGTGTATATAATTTAGTATATATATAATTTTTACTATGTTTTATTAAAATAATTCTTAATAATTAATTGCAATCCAGCTTTTAAGACTAATCAGCAATATGAATCTAACTTATTTTTTTACTTGATATTTATTTTACAAGATATAATAGTGTTTATTGCACTTTACAAAAAAAAAAACAAAGTTATTCATTTAAACTAGGCTGAGAATCAGCAATTTTCGAACGTCAAAATTACATAACACAGTCCCCCAAAAACGCCCGCCCTTCACCTCTTCAACAAACTGTCCAGCACCACAACTGTCTGTTTAGTTAGATAAACTTGATTCTACACAAATCGTATGCAAAGTAATTAACATTACGAAACACAAAACATTAAATTAAATTACTTGCCACATGTTAGCTAGCACATGCCAATATACCAACAAAACAATGAAAACTGTACTTTGCAGAAATAAAAATTACAACGTAAAACTTCAACAGAACTTAATACCTAAATAAAAGCCTCCAGTCATAAAGGGCGTGCCTGCTTACATAAGGCTATATAGCTGTAACTCGACGTGAAAAATGATAAACTAGCACCATCGAAGTAAAATAAATAAACAGTTAATTACTAATAAAAATAATAAAACCACGGTCAGCGAGACGATCAGTCACCACAAGCAGCATCCGTTCACGACCATAACGCAAAGATCAGCCATCACCCCCCTCGCCATATTGGAGGGAAGGAGGCAACCCGACCCACTAAACCCTTCCTTGCATTATTCCCTTAAAAAATAGACTAACATAAATAGGCCAAACCATTAGTTCCATCTGCTGAAGATTTCCCACCTGGACATGAGTTGCCTTGGCTAACCTGGAAGTCTTTAAACAAACTCCGTACCCAGGTTGGCCAGGAAAACCTGTTCAGGTGGAGATTCAATGACGACTCCGCCAAGGACTGTAAATGTGATGCTGTCCCACAAACGATGGGGCACTCAATATCATGTCCTGCGTGTCCTGGCAGCTGCACGTTACAGGAACTGATGGACGCTAGTGATGGCACCAAAGACGTAGCCGAATTCTGGGTCAAGTCCAATTAGATCCGTCGACACGCTTAAAAGGAGAATAAGTATTAATTCAAATTATTTTGTCATTATTGCAGATCATTGAAAGCCATCCATTCTGGTGGGGTCCACCGCCGTGGCACCGGCCTGGATTTGGTGGTTATGGACCAGGGTTCGGTCCCGCCTTCGGTCCCGGTTTCGGTCCCGGTTTCGGTCCCGGTTTTGGTCCGGGCTTCGGACCAGGATTTGGACCTGGATTTGGACCACCACCACCACCACCACCGTTCTTTGGATAAATAATTGACAACGCAACAACCGATGAAGTATAAACGATGAAAATGACAAATTAAAAACTCTTTTAAGTATTTTCTATTGTTTTTGTTATGAAATCCGTTTGTATCAATGTGTTTAGTACTTCTCATTCGTGTCTACCTACATAATATTATTTAACTATCTCAAAACTTATCGGTGTCTTTCTTGCAAACGATTGACAGAATTAGAACGATGTTTTAAATTATGTTTATCTACACCCATTTTATAAATCCTCTTTTAAAGTTTCTGAAACAGTTAGCATATTGCCAACATTAAAACAACCAGTGTCATAGTAACCATAATGTCATCCAAACGAGTGTTATAATGTTGGACTAAATTTCATTGCGCAACTTCTTTAAAAAAAAAGAACATTGCCATGCACATGCATTTCACTACCACAGCGCCGTAATTAAAAAAAAAAAAACATAGGTTATTCGAATTCACGTCGTATCCCGCCATTTTTGTTCGATATTAGATTTGCTAAAATTTATTACTTTGTTGTTTACAAAAATGAATGATACAAGCTTTGATAACACACCACAAGATATTTCTAATGCAGCAAAGGACATTTCTAATCAATTATTTGGTACCAGAAACTTTCCATGAATTTACATAGTTCTTACAACACCCTATGGTTTCAGAACCTTATAGAGGATTTATAATATATTATGTGTGTAGATAAAGTATTGTATACAACTGTACATAAATACCCTTATAATACAAAAGTTGCATAAATAACTATTACTAACATATATTTGATGATAGTGTCATATTTAATATTTTTGTTAAAAAATCTTGATAATTTATCGACTCCACGCCTTCCCAATACTTAAATTTCCACTCAATTAACTATTTGGCTGGCCCGCGGTAATTTCTCAGTCGAATTGTTAGCAACACAATGCATCGGGCCGGTCGTTTGTCGAAAAAATTAGGTCTCCAATAAATCGTAGTTTTTTTTTTTTATAAAAAATAGGAGGTAATGGCTGAAAAATATTCTGATATTATTGTACCAAATGATACTGTTCAATGGGGCTACTGATTCATTATCATTCTCCTGCCCTCGTCACAATTTATTTGGGATCAGCGCAACATGTCATTTTCTTCCATACTTCTCTATTAGTTGTCATCTCGGTAGTCACCCCCTTTCTAGCCATATCATCTTTCACACATTCCATCCATCGTTTCTTTGGTCTTCCCCTACTCGTATACCAATCCACATTTATACTCAAAACTCTCCTCACGACCTTTCATCTCTGAGCATAAATAAGCTGTTAAGGCGCTGACAAGAAGCAAATGACCAAAGTAGGCTTGTCTTAAGAAAACAAATAGCCAAATCTGTATAGTTTGTGGTAGTGGAAAAAATATATGTTGATTTTGAACATATTTCTCAGTACTTGGTTGTTACTAAAGAACCTTTGAAATAAAAAAAACTCGATACAAATTAACGGTAAACTAACCTTTTACCTTGAGTTCCAATCCAAAATATCTGTATTAAATATCCGCCGCAGGAGACGCTAGGCATCCGGAATCCCAGGCAGATTCCCGGCCACCGTAGGCGTGGGCTTGCAGACGGTGAGCAATGGGTAGCTCTCCGTCCGATAAGGACCAGGCACGGGTCGACGACGGCGCGTTGTGTTCCACGCGCGCCTCAAAGAGATGTTAGCACAAGTGTAGGGGTCCGCTAAGGCCGATGCCTGCCGGGGCGCGGGTACCGTTAGCACAGGCAACGGAAGGAACACGGGTGGGTTTTAGACAATAAGAGTCTGACACACCCTCCCGCTCCACTCAGAGCGGGAGAAGTTATTTGATATACCAGATGATACTGTTTTATGGGGCTAGCTTTTTGTTGTTATAGAAAAAAAAAACACTGTTATTAGATTACTTGAAATATCTAGTCCAGGGATTTCCAAAGTGGTCGATATCGACCCCTTGGGGTCGAAATCGGTCTCCCAGGGGTCGACATAAACGAAAACTGACTTTGGGGGTCGACGAGGTCTAAAAATCGACTACTTATTCGAGTACTTATTTGAAACTTTCAAAATACTGTATAAGTTGTGTTACATACCAACTTGTTATAAGAATGACTAATATTTTAGTAGGATGTATCATTGTTGTACTTTTAAAAACTTAACAAGTCGATGAGCGTCCACAAGTTCGTACAATATGAAAAAAATTGGCTATGGGGGTCTGAGGTATCAGTTCATTTTGGAAAAGGGGTCTCTTGCCCAAAATAGTTTCGGAATCCCTGATCTAGTCAATATCATCATCAGATGATGCTTAACTACCTCGCCTCGATGGTGTAGTGGTCCTAAGTGAGGCTGCTGAGCAGAGAGTCCTGTATTCACCTAGAACCCTCTAGCATTATCAATACATCATCATCTGCCTAGCCTGTTCCCAACTACGTTGGGGTCGGCTGCCAGTCTAATCGGATGCAGCTGAATACCAGTATTTTACATGGAGCGACTGCCTATCTGACCTCCACAACCCAGTTACTGGGTAATACGATACCCCTTGGTAGCCTTAACGAATGTCAAAGATCCACGAATAACAGCCGAGACCAACGGCTTAACGTGCTTCCCGAGGCAGCATTATATAAAATTGAAGCATGCATAATCAACCTTTAATGTTCCTACAGCTGGGTCACAGGCCTCCTCTCTGAGAGGAGGCCTCCATAGAATGTTGGTACCGCAGGCGGGGGACAAACCAATAATCTGAAATATGGTTTAACGGTTTTTTATATAATTTATTTTATTTATGCGTCATGTTTAGTGCCAATAAATGTGTTGTTTTCTTTTCTTTGCTCATCAGTCGCACTCACGACCTGACAGGACACGACACTGCAATGTATTATTGAGTTTTCCATCAGGAATTTCTCAATACCAGTCAAATACATGCAAATTGCATGACACTTCGCATAAAGGCTCCTGCAGTCTGGCGGGACTTGCCGCGCGACGCGACACCAAAAAGAAAAATTTCATGAAAAATTGTTCTACCGGTGTCGCGTCGTGCGACAAGTCGAGCACGTCTGCACGAGCCTTAACGGAACATTTTTCTACTGATATAATATCTGACACTGATTTATACGTACTACATGGCAATCTCTGTGGTTCAAAAGGGTATTATACGACCCAAAAACCACTATACTAACGACAAAATATTAAACAAAACCGCAAGTTTTTTGGTTCCCTCCTCTTATTAAAGTTACCGTGTGGGTAATCGTCACCTTTAGTCTGGCAACACCGCGGCTGTGTAATAATTAAATATTTTCATAACACGACAACACTGGCTCGTGCCTATAAATCACGGAGGGTGTGCGTTCACGTTGTTTGAATGTATGCGTCACGGGAATGTTTTCACTGTGGTAGTTGATTTATACGTAATATTATTTTTGCTCATACAAATGGATGTTAAATTAGCTGTGCTGTGACAATATTATTTTACATAATTTTTACTTTTACACAAAATAAAGAAAGTAGTACTTTTTGAAGTATTATTATTATTTTTTAATAATTGTGAATGTGAAGACTATGTGGGTTATTGTTTTTATTTTTTATCTCAGTTAGTTTTAATCTTGGTCTGGCAGTTTGAGTCATTTAAGCCCAAAACCCACCCGAATGTCTTTTCTTTGGTATTGTTCGTCGAATCGTTGAGCTCCTTAAGTTCTGAGTTGAGCTGCACGATTACTGACAAATGCGTGCACTAACTGGATAGGTCACTAAAATCTGTAGTTCTTTCCTCAAAAAACCATTCCAGATATTCTTTATGGTATTCACATGATCTGACCAAGATTATGTCTCGACTTTAAAAGGGACTGTGACCTCTGAGTTTGTTTCGGCCTTTCTTCTCAGAGTAGTCAGATAGGAAACGCCGAGTTCATCCAGTTTTTTTTTTCTAAATATGATTGACGTGTAAAACTGTTTGTACGGTTTGTACAAACATTTTTACTTTTACTTACAGAAAATAAAATCATTTCATTTCATTTCATTGCATTTAATTTCATTTCAGTACTGCCAGGGAAATAAATTGTTTGGCACATCGTACTTTGGCCGTGTACTTTCATAATACGGTTGATTAAGAATGTCAGTAGTAAATTTAATAATAAATGACACTTTACGGGTCAGGGAGATGGGTTGTTTAGGAAATTGACAATCAACAATTTGCTTAAGGGTCTGGTATCCTCGTTGACCTTGGTTTCATAGAGAATATTTATTTTTAGTAACGAAAAAATTAATATTTGGGTTTTAGTCAGTAAGAGTCTGACACACCCTCCCACTCCACCCAAAATAAATTATTATTAGTAGAAGTTATTTGAAAATGTCCAAACCAAAAATAAAAAAAAAACTGTGCTACTGGGGAGTTTGTTGCGCCACTTCTTCCCAGCTAAAGCACTAGGAAGTGGTGAAGGGCCGCGTTTTGGGGGATTGTCTTATGTAATTTTGACGTTCGAAAAGTGCTGATTCTCAGTTTGAATAAACGACTTTTGATTTCGATTTTGATGAGGTCACAATTAATTACGTCATCATGCCGTGCGACAACGCGATCACTCATATTAATAAGGGGTAAATTCATAACGTTGCTGCTTTATAATACCGTTGTGTGGCCTCTATTATATCAGAACAATAGCCGTATAGCCTTATAGCCCTTAAATATTTAGAATATCTCCGCGCAATTTGTCAATGTCTCTTAAAAAATCATTTTACACCGTGAGTCAGGGTATTTCATTCATTATATAATTTGTTTATGGAAAGGCCACGTCCTTTCAAATATCTACCTACGTGGTTGGAAATTTCATGGGGCCGGTCCGTGGATGGATGACCATACATATCGAGACCCCACCGTGCCTCGGAAAGCACGTTAAACCGTTGGTTCCGGTTGTCTTTGTACAACAAAGCTTGGGTTTGAGCTACTCGCTCTGCTAAGCCTTGTGATAAAACCGTAAAACTTGACATTTTAACACATGTTGCGCCAACCCCAAATAAATTGGGATAAGGGCAGGAGAATGATGATGATGTTCCTTCCGTTTTTCCGTTTTTCCGCGACCCCGGCAGGCATCGGCCCTAGTGGACCCCTACACTTGTGCTGACGATATCTCTTTGAGGCGCGCGTGGAAAACAAGCGCCGTCGACCCGGGTCTGGTCCTTATCGGACGGCGAGCTACCCATTGCTCACCGTCCGCAGGCCCGCGCCTACGGTGGCCGGAATTTACCACAGCATGAGCTGTTTTCATATAGATCACTTTTTAAGAAATATATATTAATATGATATTTATTTATCCAAGCTACTGTACAGTATTTTTAACACACGAAGCGACGCACGCTTTACTTGTGGTTATCAATACAAACTCGCTGTGAATGTGTGCGTGAAGGCGAGTAACGTCAGCATAAGTAACACACACATTTCCGACTTCGCCTTTGTTTCGGACGGTGACGAGAGCTCCTGCGCTTACACACACACTCACAGCTTGTTTGTACACTCGGTAACCACAAGTAAAGCGCGCGTCGCTTCGTTAGATAATATTACTATATACAATATTAAAGAATTACCTGGCAACTGAGAGGAGTGGTGGCCCAGTGGTAACGGCCGCGACTTACGAGTTGTAGGTCGTAGGTTTGAACCCAGACAGACGCTGTACTTTGTGTAAATTATTTCATCACCACTGCTCTCAAAACGGCGAAGGAAAACATCGTGAGGAAACCGGCATGCCCTAGAACAAAAAAATCGAAGACATGTGACATCTACCAACCCGCACTGGGCCCGCGTGGTGGATTTCGGCCCACTCCCTCTCAAAGAGAGGAGGCCTGTGCCCCAGCAGTGGGAACATTATAGGCTGATTGTGATTATGGCGAGGTAAGTGATTTGCGCAAGTGTTAACGATGTTATTTAAATTGTGCGTGTATTCAAACTGTCATTCTTTAACGTAGTGTAAAGTGGCTATCACGGTTAAATTCAGTGTATCTTTTTCATTCTATTTCATTAAGAAAAGGACAGAAGATAAATTTTAGTTTAGTCCTGTCAAATTAATCAGCGCTTGACGTAAATTGACATAGTTTTAGGAGGCAAGTTTTTAATCACGTCTAAACTTGTATGGAATAGTGACAGGCGCTGATTAATTTGACAGAACTAAACCAAAATTTATCTTCTGTCCTTTTCTTAGTGAAATAGAAAGAAAAAGATGCACTGAACTTAAATTTAATTTAGTTTGTGAACATGGGAATCGGCACCAATGTCCAGCTGCTAAACGTTTTTTTCCTTGACGTACAATCAAGGAAAAAAAAACGTTCGTCAAGATTTTTATGTCTTGTTTTAAAATTCTTTCCCTTATCAAGTAACCGGGGTAATTGGGTAACACAATTAGGTACTATGACAAAACCCTTCATTTTAACAACTCTACAACATTAATTGCGCCGAGCAGATTAGAAGCAATGGATTATCAATTTCATTCAAAATCCTTAAGATTAAAAGTTCGTCATACAATTGGAGTGCAGGACTCATAATACCATTTGAAGCAACGGCACTGAGCTGACTATTGAGCTGACTAATCTGATAAAGCAGATTTTATTGTGCAACGAGCATACAAAAATAGCCCTTAAGGTGACGAACATTTTGGTTGTGACTGTACATTAAAGTTAAGTTGTTTTATTGCAAAAACCTATATACATCGTTTATTTACCCCACCGTCGATACCTGTCGCTCTGCCTTTTCAAACATACATACAAACATAATAACTTCTTGGCATTGTGTTGAAAACTGCGCAGGAGTCGCCATGCTGTGCGATATCCGCGCGATCGGCAGGGGTGGCACCGTTGAATTATTCATAAAATATTTTATTTATAAATAGTAAAATATTCTCTACTAATATAATAAAACTGAAGAGTTAGTTTGTTCGTTTGTTTGAACGCTCTAATCTCCAGAGATTACGAACTAACAGTCGGTATTAAAAAAATATTTTTTATGAATAAAAAATATTTTATTCTTAAATAGTGAAAATATTCTCTAATGATATAATGATGTTGAAGAGTTTATTTGTTCCTTTGATTAGCGCGTTCAAATATTATTAAACAATATTTCTACTAGGTATTTATAATTAAAATATTTTTAAAATATCATTTAAAATATAAATATTTTATGAATACCATAATAATATAATAAAACCTTTTTCAAATCCGACTGGTCGTTCGTAATCTATGGAGATTAGCGCGTTCTTACGGCTTCCAGGCAAACGAAGTCGCGGTCAGAAGCCAGTTTTACTAATAAATATTTTTTTCATGTGCATTTTTATTCGATCATGGGTTCGCATAAGTTGTGGGTAACTATTATTGAACGCACAACAATAAAATGGCGTATAGGTCGTAGGAAATATGGATGTTTTTATAGACAAAAAATCATACAGTTTGAATTGTTATGGTGATTAACCATAAAAGTTTAAACTGTACGATTTTTTGTCTATATCACACAAATATAATCAGCCTGTAATGTTCCCACTGCTGGGACACAGGCCTCCTCTCTGCGACAGGGAGTGGGCCGTAATCCACCACGCGGGCCCAGTGCGGGTTGGTAGATGTCACTTGTCTTCGAATTTTTTGGTTATAGGACCTACAGTTTCCTCACTTTCCTTCACTGTTTTGAGAGCAGTGGTGTTGAAATTACTTACACAAAGTAAAGCGTCTGCCTGGGTTCGGACCTACGACCTACACCTCGTAAGTTAACACTGAGCCACCACTACTCACCGCTGTGCTGTATGTTGATTACGAGTTGATGAAATGCGTTTGCGGTCAACTGCAGTGGCTGCATTCCCTAGAAGTGTAATTTCTTATACCTATTTCTGTCTTCGCAGGTTTTCTGATTACGCTTGGTCACATATGTGTGATGTTTTTTATCGTTTAAAAAATAAAATTCTATGTAAAAACTTGAAATTAAAAGTCATTTGTCCGAACTAGGCTGAGAATCAGTACTTTTTGAGCGTCAAAATTACTTAGGACAGTCCCCCAAATCGCCCGCCCTTCATCACTTCCTATAATGCTTTAGCTGGGAAGAAGAAGTGGCCAACAAACTCTCCATCAGCACACCTGTTCATCAAATGTGCGTCACGCTCACGCCGCGCTGCCGTTCGGTGTCATAGGGAACATTTATTTTTAGTAACGAAATTATGCATATTTGAAAAAAAAACAGATTTGATTACAGATAATAAAATAGTCTTTACCTAAATACCTAAATATTCACATATAGAATTAATGTGTATGCGTTCTAGTTTAACATACATTTTTTTGCATAACTTACTTGCATTATATGAAGACGTAATAAAAGATTGAAAGTCAATAAAGTCATATATCTGCGCTTTGAAATAGAATAATTGGATTTACTGAGAGCAACATTGATATTGTTTTTTTTCTATTATTATTGACAGGTAAACAATCAGACGATATTATAATATTATGACCCAATGCTAATCGCCATCTGTGGACATTTACAATACCCGAAAGCAGACATGCGCGACGCGACAGTGCGACGCGATTCTGGAAGAACAATTTCTATGACGTTTTCATAAAAGTTGTTCTACTAAAATCGTGTCGCGCCTATCTGCGGGAGACTTGACCTAGTATTGGCTGATTATGTATACGGCCCTTATTTAATTATGTCTACAATCATAACTGAATTTAACCTAATCTTAAGTACCTAACCTAAATGTAATAATTGTTCTTAGAATTAAACAGAAACCGGAAGTTCTAAAGATATTTATAGTTATCACTAATAAAGCAGCTACCGGAGTTACCGACATAGCCTGCAGAGTAAGCCAGCTGAAGTGGCAGTGGGCTGGCCATATTTGTCGAAGGACAGATGGCCGGTGGATTAGACGAGTCCTGGAGTGGAGACAGCGTATCGGCAAGCGTATTGTGGTACGCCCCCCAGGTAGATGGACCATGGTACGGAGCGAGAGGGCATGGGCAGCTGTCACCTCCTTCTGCGAAGCAGTAATGCTCGCGAAGGAGGAGGCGGGACGGTTGAGGGAAAGGCAAATTTCGCGCCCTCTTGCCCCTAGCCGCCGCAGGAGACGCTTTGGACGTCGGGAATCCCGGGCCGATTTCCGGCCATCGTAGGCGCGGGCTATTGCTCGGCAACAGATGGCCGATGGGGCCGAAAGGCTTTGGAGTGGCGACCGCGTACTGGAAGACGTAGCGTTGGAAGGCCTCCTACAAGGTGGACTGATGACCTTGTGAAGGCCGCAGGAATACGCTGAATCCGGGATGCCTATGTCCAGCAGTGGACGTCTTTCGGCTGAAATGATGATGATGATGATGAGGCGCGGGCTTGCTGACGGTGAGCAATGGGTAGCTCACCGTCCAGTAAGGATCAGGTCCGGGTCGACGGCGCGTTGTGTCAGCACAAGTGTAGGGGTCCACTAGGGCCGATGCCTGCCGGGGTCGCGGGAAAGTTTGAAATAGTTACCGAGGCCCCAGGCAACACAGGCAACGGAAGGAACACGGGTGGGGTCAGTAAGAGTCTGACACACTCTCCTGCTCTGCCCAGAGCGGATATTTGATAATATCCCACCCAAAAAAAAAAAGGTAGATGGACCGACGACCTTAAAAACGTGGCTGGGACAAACTGGATGCGGATGGCGGAGGACAGGCTGTTGTGGCGAAGCCTGGGAGAGGCCTATGTATTTTCATTGAATAATGCAGCAATAGACAACATGTTTGTAAACCAACTTTTATATGATGGGTCAAAGCTCTATAGAGTTTCTGGCATTGTCTTTTTAATATAACCTGCAGTGTGGGACAACCCTAGCCTTTTGCGGTGGCTACCCGTGTAAGGCGTGTAGCGTGTTACATTTTTTTAGTTTTTTGTAAAGAATATAATATTTTTTGATACTCTTTTTACCATACTTATCTGTTTCGGAGAGTTTTTTATGATACATTATAAAAACGTGGTATTTTTTTCGTTAAGTACTAGTTTCGATCGTGGCTTTGCTTGGGATTTTAAAGAAGGGAAACTTCACAACTAAAATACTGTAACATGGCTGCAAGCATTTGGTTTAACAAATAAACACAACATTACCTACGCCTGTGCATGCTGGGAAGCGATCCTATTGCCTTCAACCGGCCACGAATCCAGACTCTAGACTACTATTGAGAAATTCCAGATGGAAAAAACCAATAACACTTTGCCCGACCCGGGCATAGAACCCAGGGCCTCATGCTCAGCAGTCAACATCCATATAGTATTAGAACTTAGAAAAATATGTTAGTAGCAATGAAAAAAAAAAAAAAACAGTAGTTCAATCAAAATCCGAAAAAAAAAATTAAAGTCAAAATCAAAATTATAATCAAATTCTAAATCAAAATCAAAATTACCATAAAAAACAAAATTAAAGTTATGATCGAAATCAAAATTAAAGTCAAAATTACTTTAGAATAATAAACTACAGCATTTTGTATTACTGGAAGGCTTGTTTGCCTTCCAGTAAATACAAAACACTGATGATTCATGGAAAAACATAACTGAAAAATCTTCATCTACAAACAGATCTATTTAAACCGTCAATAGATCGCCTACTAGAATCAGTTTCCTTCCAAGCACTCAACTGTTTTTATCATTATATTTGTTGTCTTTTCGAGTACAATTTTCCTATCAACAATCCGTGCATAAAACAATTGTTTGAGGTAAATAAACTGTCAAAAATCTTCATCAACAAACAGACATATTTAATAACTTCTTTAGCAATAGACAAGAAGGTAAAAACATTGTTATTTCCCTCATTTCATTACGCCATTTTAAAATGGCGGCTGGGTCGGCGGGAATGCCTTGTAAATAATATTATTACAACTTTTTATCACTTTATAGACTATTATATGGTAATCAGAAGGGATTTTATAAACTTTTTAGGGTTCCGTGCCCGTACGGTGCAAACGGGACCCAATTAATAAGGCTTCGCTGTCCGTCCGTCTGTCACAGGGCTGTATCTTTTGAACCGTAGGTAGACAATTGAAATTTTCACAGGGTCTATACTAAGGCCGCTGAATAACATATAACAAAAATAAAATAAAATGAAAAATTAATGGGGTCCATATACAAGAAACGTGTTTTTACTAAAGTATTATAAAAAAAATATGTAGTGTTAATGTGTGTGTGTTGTTTTGTATTTTGCTAAGTGTGTACATATTAGTGCTCGTGACTGTACAATAGTACAGTCACGAGCAATAATATGTATTACCTCTTATAAATAAATAGGTCTTACCTCAATGCAGTCTTTATTCGACGAAAAAATCGCTTTTTATTAAGTATTTTGCTAAGTGTGTACATATTAGTGCTCGTGACTGTACAATAGTACAGTCCTATTTCATAATAGCATGGGTTTCAAAATACTTTGTTCGTAACGACATAAAATTACAATCAACACAGTAGGCGAAAATAACTTTTAAAAGTAGCTAAGTATTTACATATTAGTGCTCGTGACTATACGGGGGGGTACGGAACCCTTCGCGTGCGATCCTGACTCGCACGTGACTGCTTTTTTTTAACTTTCGTGGGTTTTCGAACACCTTAGGCGTTCATTTTGGACATTTGAATGCTAAGTCGTGTGCCAAAATATATTGTGTGGCGGGATTATGCTAAAATAAGTGCAAACGAGTGTTAAAGGTGGGGTCCTAACAATAAATATACTTTTCTTGAGTTCTTGAGTCGGTTTAAGGCGCAGATATATGTTTTAGTGAATTTTAAATCTGTTATTATGCCTAATGCAAGTAAGTTATGAAAAAAAATGTATGTTAAGGCGCTGACAAGACCCAATTGACCAAAATAGGCTTCTCTTAAGAAAAAAAATTGCCAAATCTGTATAGTTTGTGGTAGCGGAAAAAATATATGTTAATTTTGAACATATTTCCCAGAACTTGGTTGTTACCAAAACACGTTTTGACAAAAAAACTCGATACGAACTAACGTTAAACTAACCTCTTACCTTAAGTTCTAATCCAAAATATCTGTATTCAATATCAACATACGTTACGTATTTATATAATAACAAGAACGTCTTATTTGAATGCAGAACTTGGTTGTTTATTATTTTCGATTACTCAACTCAATTTCGAGTAAATAGATAATTCCTTCATATTTTGCAATAAATTACAAGCGTTGTGTCATCGCGCTTCCCTTTCTTTTCTATGCAATCCGACAGTGACCGCGGTTTAGGTGTAGTCAGCGTCTTAAACTAGAACGCATACACGTCAAATCTATATGTGAATATTTAAGTATTGTAGTTAAATACTTTATTTAATAAATTCAGGAAATAATGTGTACCCAAAGCTTAAAGATAATACTGTCTTAAAAGATATGACTGTCAAACTATTAAAGATATTTTCATGATTTTTTTTTTGTGTGAACAGACTCTTTTATTACCTATAATTCTATTTGTGATATTTTTAAAATAGTCATTTTTTCATTAATAAAAATAAATATTCCCTATGAAAACTAACGGCGGCGCTGCGTGAGCGGGACGCACATTTGTATGGCCATGGTCAACGGCGATTACCCGACCCTTAAGTTGTGAGGGAATAACTTTTGTCGTGGTGAAACGATTGGAGAGTCAGCAAGGTTCGTTGGCTGTCTGTCCAGGGTGTGTCGGACGTATACAGTGTCCCTTAAATCCCCGTAAATAATGGACAAATAGCAGCCGGGACTAACGAGTTAACGTGCTTTCCAAGGCACGGAGGGGTTTTAGTATGTAAAAATGGTCACCCATCCATGGATCAACGGCGACAAGCGTAGCTTAACCTGCTGATCGAACGACCAGTGCGTCTGTTATTATTTAGCCACAAGCTATCTACATGTAAATGTCTTTTTTGAAATAAATTCTTTAAGTGTTGTTAAACTACATAGAACTGAGAAAATTTGCCCCAAAGCTTGAAATAGCATAATGGCAGTTCGAAAAAAAAAACTAAAAAAAATATCCCTTTTCAAACAAAAAGAAAATTTTCAAAATCGGTCCACAATTGACAGAGAAATCGGTGAACACATATTTAAAAAAAATACAGACGAACGGAAATAACCTCTTCCTTTTTGCAAGTCGTTTAAAAAAGACAAGTTTGTAGGTAATTTGAACAATTTAAATTGGTAATCAATTAGCTTCTCTCCCTTTTCCCGACTGAACAAAAACAATACCGCTATCATTACCCCACTGCTGGGCAAAGTTCTCTTCTCATACACAGAAGGCACCAGCATTGATCACCACGCTTGCTCAAGACGGGTTGACGATATCAGACTTATATATACAGGGTGACATTGAAAACATGCGACAAATCGAAATGGGAGATTGTACTCATCATTATGAACAACTTTTACTAAGGGACCAAAGCTACAATCCCAAAAAAAAAAACTGCTGTCCCCTACATTTATGTTCGCAATACCTCATCAAAATGTAGGAAAAGCAGATTTTTTTTTTGGGATTACAGCTTTGGTCCCTTAGTAAAAGTTGTTAATAATGATGTATACAATGTCCCATTTCAGTTTGTCGCAAGTTTTTAATTTCAACCTGTATAACACCAATTTCAAGTGGTTTGTAGTGCGTGTTCCGTTCATCATTTGGTGACCTTCCTCAAGGAAGAGTTTTGGCCGAAAGATGTGCTGTATCGGCGTTTCCGCGGTCGGCTACGCGACACCTCGCAGCGTAACAAGACGCCGTCACTTCGTGTGCAGTAGTTTTAAAGTTTTTTTGTAGAAAATATGTATTAGTTTATAGTTATTGTTTTTATACTTATTTGTATTGTGTTTTTTGGGCCTTAGTTGCCTGAAATAAAGGATATTATGATTATAACTACAACTCCAGGTTTCCTCACGATGTTTTCCTTCACCGATGTCAATGATGTTCTTCCTCGGCTTAATTGTAGGTAATTATTCGATTTTGAAATTGATTTACTGTGGACGTGTTTGTTTTTTTTTGTACATCGTACTCACATGTAATTATAAATTCAACATTATTTATACTAATCTTTATGTAACAATATAATTTAAGTGTCCATGGAGTTTCTTGCCCGTTCTTCTCCATAGGTACCTACTACGCTTTGGAATGGGCAACTAGCTTCATATTTCTAACTGACCGACTCCTTGACAATCCAAAAGTGCCTGTAAATGGTTTAATTGAAATAAATGCTTTGAGTTTGAGTTTGTTCAAGATAATCACAGAAAGTACACATACATTGAAAAATTCACATCGTGTATTTGCCCGGATTTGAAACCTCGTGCATAAGAGGCGAGACCTTAACCAATGGGCCATCAAGACATAAGTACATTACTGTGCATGGAAAAAGGGACTAATAAAAATAGTACCGAGAAATCGATCTTCAACCATACTCAACAAATTCTTTAAGATCTTGAAATGCCACCAAAACTACTGAGAGCTAAGTGTACTCAGAAATCCTCGGAATTAAGCTCACCTGTTTAGGAAAGACGAGCCGTGAGTTATTCCAGTACATTCTCAGACTAGCTGATATTTGCATGCACACATTAATTCTGGTTAATTAAACTTACTTTAACGATAAAAAGCATATATTTTATAAAGTACTGGACGTAAATAATGACACAGTTGTGAGCTAAAAGAGCTTATCTCCATTTTTAGTGTTCCGTAGTAAATAAGAAGCCCTTATAGATTCGCCACGTCCGTCTGTGTGTCTGTCTGTTCCCGAGTCAGCTCAGAGACTCTTAGTATTATTTTGGCATATTGTAATTTGGCATGGGTGTACATATTAATGAGAGTGAGGTAGAGGTGAGGTAGAGCAGTGGTGGCCCAGTGGTAATAGCCGCCACTTACGAGTTGTAGGACCTGGTTCGAACCCAAACAGGTGCTTTACTTTGTGTAAATTATTTCATCACCACTGCTCTCAAAACGTTGAAGGAAAACATCATAAGGAAACCGGCATGTCCTAGAACCAAAAACTCGAAGACATGTGACATCTACCAACCCGCACTGGGCCCGCGTGGTGGATTACAGCCCACTCCCTCTCTCAGAGAGGAGGCCTGTGTCCCAGCAGTGAGAACATTATAGGCTGATTATGTGATATATATTAATCAAACACATCTCGACAAAGTGATAAAATAAAATCTTGAAAAAAATGATGTTGGATGCTCTTGCAATTAAAGTGGGGATGAAATTTTTTTCGTATATCGTTGTATAGGCCGTTCAAAAATATTGCGGGTCTGTGAAAACCATTTGGCGTAATATTAAGCTTTAAAGTGCATGTTTTTGTTAGAGTCAAGAATCCTCCCCTCTGCCAGCTAAATGGTTGTTTTTGGAGATGTGAAAAAATTCGTGGCAGTAGTACTATAATGAAATTAAAAGGATAAACTATCACAGTTATTGGCTTTACAAGTTAACGAGTAATAGTCGACCAACTTACATTTGCAGTTGGAGAATTGACCTAGACGTATATCGATGTGTGGTAGAACATGTATTTCAACGACAATATTAAGTATATTTTTGGGTTAAATTCATCCGAACTACGGAACTCTTCATTATGCGTGATTCGACACGCACCACAGTGGAACGAATGTATGGGAGCGGTTGGACGTAGACATGTCCGAAAAATAAGAGTAAAATTATGCCAAACTAATGATGCCATCTTATTCGATTACTTAATGCCTTCATAAATTGTGGTGATGAATTTCTTCATAACTCCCATATTTCGGGAGTAATTTGAGAAAATGTGAAATTTTACTATGAAAATGAGTGTATCGAGCTCTCTCCCTCCTGATTCCGGGCTTGTTTCAAGTAGCGGTCTCTAATATCGTAATGCTATTACTAAGAGCTATATTTAATACTAAGACACATAGTGCGCCAAATGTGCACTTTCTGGGATAAAAGGAAATGAAAATTTAAAAAAAAAAACGTTTTTTCCCCATTTGTATTTACTTTAAACCGCAGACAGACTTATTAAGAGGTCTATAAATATATTATATATATACAGAAATATATATTAACAAAAATATTCACAAGAACTGATGAGAGTATGACTTTTAAGTAAGTTGATAATAAATTACCTAGTTTCATTAAAAGTACAATAAATAATTAAGATGTAAGCTCTAATTTACTAAGTTACACATTTTAAAACAATAACATCATTTAATTATCTTCGTCATCATCATCATCATCAATTAATTCAAATTCAGAATCGATGTCCGCTAAATCATTTATGTTAACAAATTCGATATCACTTTTCTCAGAATCCGTAAGCTCATAAAATTCCTTAAAAGAAGATTTTTTTACAAACTTATTTCCTTTTGGACGGATACTTGTAACAAGTGGATCAGAAGACAGTAAAAGATTGTGCATAATATCTTCATTGCATGAGATACTGCTATGCTTTCGAGAATGCCCCTCTCTATATTTTCTAAAATCTTTATTTCTAGCCTCAGATGCCTCTTCGGATAGAAAACCAATGGGCACAATTGACATGTTCTGAACTATGTCTGGCCCATGCATTAAAATTTTATGAAGTGAAGAAGGCATATAATACCATGGGTATAACTCCACGTAAAGCTTAGCAGTATCAAAGCAGAACTCTCGGAATTTAGTTACGTTGATCTTCTCTCCTGATGAAATACACTGCAAGATCACACAGATTTTTCTTAAAAGCATAGCATCTATTCCGGTCAGTTCAGCAGATTTAGTGTAGTTTTCAAAAAATCTCCTTGCCGAGTTGCCATTGTTGGTGGATCCACTGCCTTGTTTCACAACATCGAGAAGTAAGCCCGTTTCTCTTCTTACAGCCTCTTGAACTCTTTTCTTCCTGTCATCAACTTGCCTTTTTGCTATATCACCCCTTACTTGCCATGATTTTATGTCTAATTTGTAGGAAATGTGTAATAAGCATTCCATTGAGCGAATCCAAGCGTGAAGGGTGCTTAAGCTATATTTATACATGTCCTCGTTTGCGTGTTTATCTTTGATTAACTCTAAATTATTCATTTCTTTAGGACAAGCCTTGCATATGTCACACACTGAAGCTGCTGTATTGGATATAATGGAATGAATTTTACCATCAATCATTGTCAACAGCAGTTGGTGTTTGACACTAATTCCATCAGTGATGGTGGATGGAGTTAAGGCTTCAATCTCTGCTTCGATTTCAGCCATCTCTCTCTGCACATTTTCTTTGGTTTCCTTTATAAACTTAAACAATATTGGCCGGCAAAATGAAGTGGAAGATGGTCGCTCGTTTTCCCAAATTGTTACACCTTTTGAGACGAGCCGCAGTGGTACAAGACTAATCATAAAATTACTAGCAAGATCGATTTGCTCATCTTCACTCGTCCTTTGATGATAAATGCTTTGGCTAGATGATCCGTCAAAACCCCATTTGCTGGTCAATACGAGCTGTTGATTGGGATCAACAGGGGTTTCTAACGACCTAATAAGTCTTCTTGAGGTTAAATCCATCAAGGCTTGTAATTTGATTTTTGCAGAGCTCTCTGTAACTGTGAGATCTTCTTTGGCCGGATAGCACTTAATTTTTTCTTTAACCAACATGTAGTAACTCGGGTATTGAAGAGCTCCTTCTTGAGTGTTGAAATCCCGAAGAGTGTTATAGCGCCATTTCGATAAGTTCATCGATACATAAAGAGCCAATGCCTTCAAAGGGGATATTTCCCGTACCTGAATTGATTTACCTTCAATGAAGGCTTTGATTTTTGAGGCCTCTTCTGGATTCTCCGTCAAGTATTTCATAACATAAGCTGTATCGCTTTGTCCTGCCTTTTGAAGCGCCCTTTCGGCCGAAAACATAATTTCAGCGCTGCTACTGCTGCATGAAAGACTATCTTCAGTGCGTCTTCTTTTTTGCCGGTTACTAAGGTCCTCAAAAGATTTACGAGGACTAGGATGTGTACAAGTTGAAGCATCAGATTTAGCAGGAGAAATTATGGGCTCGATGACGTCACTTATATTTTCTGTAGAAGGTTCCATATTTTCATTCTGTAATTCCGGCCATTGAATTGCAGCCTGTAGCCAAATCTCATGTTTCTTCCGAAACTTATCTGTGCTTCTTCCAGACTGTGTCCATTTTGCATAAATGCGGTAGCAAAATCGACGACACCAGTCTTTTAAACTTGTTTCAGCACTTTCACATAACTGAACACAACTGTTATCTTTTAAAACACTGAACAAATAGTTAAAGTCGCGTAAATCTTTATGTGCGCGTGCGCATAAAGCAACGTGAATATCAAGATTTGTATTAAAATTTGGAAAATACATTGCGAGATTAGCTTGGATACAACGAGGTGTAAATCAACACTGATTTTAAAGTTACTAATAGTGACCTATTTATATAAAATCCAGGTATCCCAGGTATCCTTTGTTAAATATTGCAAGGTAATTAGTTATTGTGATAATTAGTAAATGATGCATGCTAAATTAGTGTATTAAGAGCCATTTAGTAATTAAATAATAGCAATGTTCTTATCAGTAATCATTAGTGCATCAGTTTTATATGTAAACCTTAAGTCCCTAATTATATATCCTAATTAGCTTATATCTTCTCTAATTGGCTGCTCAGAAATGTTATTGTAATAAGGTAAACCTTTAGAAAAACGGTTTTAATCAACAAAATAAACAAAAAATAAAAAAATTGTGTTATAAAATAAACATCACTCTTTATCCCAGAAAGTGCACATTTGGCGCACTATGTGTCTTAGTATTAAATATAGCTCTTAGTATTAGCATTATGATATTAGAGACCGCTACTTGAAACAAGCCCGGAATCAGGAGGGAGAGAGCTCGATACACTCATTTTCATAGTAAAATTTCACATTTTCTCAAATTACTCCCGAAATATGGGAGTTATGAAGAAATTCATTACCACAAGTTATGAAGGCATTAAGTAATCGAATAAGATGGCATCATTAGTTTGGCATAATTTTACTCTTTTTTTTCGGACATGTCTACGTCCAACCGCTCCCATACATTCGTTCCACTGTGCGCACTGGGCGGGTTTTTGCTTTTTTTTATTTTTAAAAACTACACACAATACTTCTTCAAGTCTGACAACCAGTCTTACCATTACGTGGCGGTCAGATAGGCAGTCATACCATATAGAGTATTCAGCTGTATCCAGCTCGACTGGAAGACGACCCCAACATAGTTTGGAAAAGGCTAGGCAGGGGCCCCATGGGGTCACTATATGTATGATGTTCCGAAAAGTTCTTATTATTTGTATTGCTTTGGAAACCTGAGGGTCAAGGGAAGTTTTTAATACTAATTTAGGGTTATTGCCACCCTTCTTTTCTTTTTTTTACTGAAAATCTAGAACCAGTCTTGTCGAGCAAAAATTTTCCCTTTGAGCAAAATATTTGTCACTTTGTGTGATGTTCAGGCAGATAATATTTTTTATCTATTGTAGACCATATTTTAAGTTGGTATTTATAATTTAAAAAAAAAATATTTACAAAAAATGCGACACAGAAAGAGAAAAATAAAAAAAATCTGTAGTCAAGTGACGGACCTCGTTTCACGAGCCACCCTGTACGAGTATATAAATAGTGATACAGTAATGCCACTTTTTTCTAAATATAGATATCATACTTATTGCAAAAAACAAAGGACCAATTTGTTTTTCAAAACGACATGTTCCTAGATTTATCTGCCTTATGTCAAGCAACAATTTTTCTTTAGTTGGTTACATAGTGGCGTGTACTAGCTGACATAAGACAAATAATTTAATTTAATGTTTTGTGTTGCGTAATGTACCTACATTATTTTGCATACTATTGTATAGAATCAACTTTTTCTAACTGATCAGACAACTGTGCTGCTCCTGCCGGGGTCGCGGGAGATTCCGAAAGGTCACCGAGGCCCCTGGCAACATAGGCAACGGAAGGAACACGGGTGGGTTTTAGTCAGTAAGAGTCTGACACACTCTCCCGCTCCGCCCAGAGTAGGAGAAATTATATGAAAATGTCCAACACAAAAATAAAAAAAAGCTGTGCTGCTGGGGAATTTGTTGCGCCACTTCTTCTCCCCAGCTAAAGCACTAGAAAGTGGTGAAGGGCGGGCGTTTTTGGGGTACTGTCTTATGTAATTTTGACGTTCGAAAAGTGCTGATACTCAGCCTATTTTGAGTAAATGACTTTTGATTTTAAATAAAACGTTTGCACATGAGACCTTATTCTTCCAAACAGACCCATAGGTGTAGCAGAGAATATGCGACGTATGCACCATGTTTCCATATACAGAATACCTTTCTTGTATCTACCGTTATATTTATGCGATATCACTTATTTGCATGCTATTCTTTAAGTACTCGTAGTTACAACACAATGAATTTGGCTGAACAAAGAATAAGTTTGCATGTAGAAAATGTCCCGCAGAGCGATCGATCGGGGTACATGTGCTTCGGAATCTGAATTGGCGATAATGGCTGCTGTACTGCTAAGCTCCGACTAAAATGTATTTTTTTTACCCGACTACGGCGAAGCAAAAAGGAGTGTTATGATTTAGACTGGTATGTATGTACGTGGGTATATGTATATACATACATATACCCACGTACCCTTCACCATTGAGAGCAGTAGTAATACATACGTATTACTACTGCTCTCAATGGTGAAGGAAAACATTGTGAGGAAACCGACATGTCCTAGAAACAAAAATTCGAAGACATGTGACATCGAACAACTCGCACTGGGCCCGCGTGGTAGATTACGGCCCACTCCCTCTTACAGAAAAGAGGCCTGTGGCCCAGCTGCGGGAACATTATAGGCTGATTATGCTATGTGTATATATGTATGTTCATCTGTTCTATATTACGCACTAATATTAACTAAAATAAAAAGAATATGGTCACAACAAAATTAAAAAAAAAAAAAAAGTAAAATGACTTGCTTAAAAATGTTGGTGTTAAAATCAATCAAAATCAAAATATTTTTATTTCACATAAACTTACATGGGCACTTATGAAACGTCGGAAGCTAGGTGCACGGTTCCAATTGGTCGTTTCCTATGGAGAAGAGCCGGCAAGAAACTCCACGGTTACTCTTTTAAAAATAATTGGCTTTTACAATGTTTTCAAATTACACAAATTAGGTATGGGAGAACAGTGTAGGCCTGTCGAGAAGTACTTAACAAAAAAAGAGAAAAGGAAACGGTCTAAAGAAAAAAAGATCTAGTCTATTAAGCCTACAACGTTCTCACATTCACAACGTACACAAGAATCCATGCAAAATAATATTAATAATATTTAGTCTGAAATATAAATTGCAGGTATATAATGTCAAATAGTGCAAATATAATGTCAAAAAAGTATGTCTAAAAAATAATAATAATAAACATCGTAATTTGGGAGCAGTTAATAGATATTTCCATAGTTATGCCGTTACTGATGTACCAGGGAAGCCACATGTGTTAATTCACATTAAGCCAACATAATCTGACAATCACTGAAAGCGTTTGATCGTCCACTGGTTATAGGCTTGCATAGTGATGTTCAGAGGATAGCCGTGGTCGTATGCAACCTACCCTAACAATACATTCTAACAGTAGTAAACGATCATAAGCTTTGGGGCAAAGTGTAAACGATCACGGGTATCCTCATGGCCAAATATATACCTACATGAATATGAGAGAGCAGAAGAACGACAGATTAGAGAAGGCACACGTAGACAAGACATTAAACGTTACAAGGACATCATCATCTGCCTAGTCTTTTCCTAACTATGTTGGGGTCGGCTGCCAGTCTTACCGGATACAGCTGAATACCAGTATTTTACATGGAGCGAGTGCCTATCTGACCTGCACACAACCCAGTTACTGGGTAACACGATACCCCTTGGTAAGGCTGGTTGTTAGACTGTCGAGCTTCTGACGACCCGTAACGACTGACAAATATCTACAAATGACAGCCGGGACCAACGGTATGTAAAGATGGTCACCCATCCACGGACCAACCGTGGCAAGCGTAGCTTAACTTCATCATCGACCCGTGCGGCTGTTATTACTTAGCCACAACCCTCTCCAAACGTTACAAGGTACAGCCTATTTTGAATATTACTTTATATTATGTTATCACACTACACACACATTCTTCACTCATCATTGTGGTAACGTAGGTACTTATTCTAAATAGTTTGTTTTCCCTGTAAATTGTATTTAATTTTATTCGTTTCATCTTACAACCATTTCATTTCATCAATACTACAGATATTGTGCTTAAAACAATGAATTGTGATTTTAATAAATAAGTGTGGAAGACGCTGACGACTGTGACACAATACTAGTATGGTCGTCAACGTAATCTCTTATAAATATGTATTCATTGCCATGATTTTGTACATAGACTAAGAGAAATTTGTAATTTTAGGAGTGATAAATAAATAATAATTATTATTAATATTGTGAAGCACAGTCCCAGATATCAATCGGTTATATTAATGAATAAGTTGTCTCTAGATTTAAAAAGCGTCATCCTCTCAAGCTCTTTTAAAAATCAACTTATAAGTTTCCCGTTGAATAAGTGTCTTTATGCTGACAAAATTCCTATAAATGTTAAACAAGGTGTCGTTTTGCATCCTGGTCAAATTTCAGGAGGCTGCTATGAAAGACATACATAATCAAATAAAATTACGATACGTGCTCAATAATTAATACATACTTGTTTTTTTAGTTATTTCAGATTGACAGTATTTTAGAATACACCACATTGTTGTTACCGTGCGGTATCACACGGGCCGCGTTTTAACATGCGCGTGATTTCCGAAAATTAGAATTAAAAAAAAAGATCTACTTATTTTATTATTGATTCGTGTCGAGAATCATTAGCATAGTTACCTTCTTGAATTTGACGAGGATGCAAAACGATACTTCGTTTAAATGCATCGTTGTAATATTTCCATATGTAATTCAATTTTCGTTTTTATACCATATCATTTCAGACACAATTGATTGTTAATGAATAAATCACTTATGACTTGTGTATGGATATGTATTAAATACATTCACATTTATTTCGTGTAAGTTATGTATTTAATAGACGATAAATATTGAATAGTTTGTACATAACAATTTTAGATGAGAATATCTTCTTGTTTTATACTTTTTTGAGCGTGATTTTTCAGTAGCCGGGTTTTAGTTTTTTCTAAATTGTCATGGAAAAGAGACACAAACTCAAGGAGGCATTTATTTCTATCAAACCATTTACAGACACTTTTGAATTGTCAAGGACTCGGTCAGTTGGTCAGAAAGTTGCAGCTAGTTGCCCTTTCCAAAACGTTGATCTCTATGGAGAAGGACGGTCGAGAAACTCCAAGGACACTCTTTTAAATCAACATAATCAGCCTATAATGTTCCCACTGCTGGGACACAGGCCTCCTCTCTGTGAGAGGGAGTGGGCCGTAATACACCACGTGGGCCCAGTGCGGGTTGGTAGATGTCACTTCTTCGAATTTTTAGTTCTAGGTCATGCCAGTTTCCTCACCATGTTTTCCTCCGCATTTACTTTGTGTAAATTATTACAAAACATAATATAACATCACGCCTTGTTTCCCCGTAGGGTTGGGCAGAGGTGTACCTGTAGTACACCCACATTTCGCCAGTTATGTTTTGAAGTCCCAAGTAATAGGGGGCGAGCCTATTGCCATCAACCGGGCACAAATCCAGATTCCGGGCTGCTACTGAGAAATTCCAAATAGAAAAACCCAATAACATTTTGCTCGACCCGGGATTCGAACCCAGGACCTCATGCTCAGCAGTAGCGCTTGCGACCACTAGATCAACGAAGCAGTGTAAATTATTAGTAAAAATCAAAATCAAAATATTTTATTTCACATAAACCTACATGGGCACTTCTGAAATGTCAGAAGTTAGGTGCACGGTTCCAATTGCTCGTTTCCTATGAAGAAGAGCCGGCCAGAAACTCCACGGTTACTCTTTTAAAAATAATTGGCTTTTACGATGTTTTCAAATTACTGTGTTAATAGTTACCTATGGGAGGATAGTTTAGGCCTGTCAAGACGTACCAGGTACTTAACCAAAAATAAATGGTCTAAAAATCTAATCTATCAAGCTTAAAACGTTCTCACATTCAGAAAATATAAAATAATCCATGTAAAATATTAATAAAATAATAAAAACTGACTTCATTCACTCTTCCTTCTTCGTTCAGTCTATCTCTCTGTGGAATGCGCTCCCCCAGGAAATCAGGATGGCAACCAACCGATTATCCTTTAAAGTCAAAGTTCGCGAGCATATTCGTAAGAAGCTGGCAGTATCATCACAATGGTAATGTTTTCCCATTGTTTGTCTCATCTGTTTTAGTATATTCGTGTATTTATGTGTATTTATTAGGTCTTATATTTATGTATAATTAGGTATATATTTAAAGTTTTTAACAGGTATATGTATGTATGTTAGGAATCTAGGTCCCAACATCGTCTTAGATAATGGGGTGCTTGAAACTGTAGACTCGGCAGTTTTTCTTGGTATAACAGTAGATGCCAAACTTCAGTGGGGCCCTCATATATCAAGCCTAGCGGGCAGGCTCAGTTCGGCCGCCTACGCCGTCAGAAAAGTAAGACAATACACTGACGTTGATACAGCTCGATTAGTTTATTTTAGTTATTTTCATAGCGTTATGTCCTACGGTATTCTGCTGTGGGGCAAAGCCGCTGACATTCAAAATATATTCGTTCTTCAAAAACGAGCTGTTCGAGCTATTTAACAGCTTGGTGCCAGAGTTTCTCTGAGAGATTTTTTTAAAGATGTTGGTATTCTCACGGTGGCATCACAATTCATCTTCGCCAACATCTTATATATTAGGCAAAATATACACTTATACACTAAAAATAGTGATATTCACAATATTAACACCAGAAATAAGGACAAATTACGAGCTCCATTTCACCGGCTTCATAAGGTACATAACTCATTTGTTGGGCTTGGTATAACTTTTTATAACATGCTGCCCTCTTCTTTGCTAGATTTGCCTTTTAATGCGTTTAAAACTAAAGTAAAATCCACCCTTTGTTCAAAGGCATACTATTGTATCAATGACTACTTAAACGATAAGAATAGTTGGTCGCTGTGATTAACTCAAGACAATGTTTATGTTCTTTCTCCAGAATTAGCTTTCCTACTGACAGGTTATATGAGTTCATATAATTGATTATTTTTTTATTTTGACTGTATAAGTCAATGTAATTTAATTAGTTAAATTTTAATTTATTAGTTACATAATCTACTCATTACAATGTGTGTTTTATGAGTTGTATTGCAATAAGTGGTTAGCTAGCGTCCTCGACTATTGACTATACTATTCTTGCCTGAGCAACCGGCAGCAAGCTCGTCATGCTCCCTTAGATGTCACTGCCTGCGGTAGCGTCGGGGATCGGGTTGCCTCCTTCCCTCCAATATGGCGAGGGGGGTGATGGCTGATCTTTGCGTTATGCTCGTGAACGGGTGCTGCTTGTGGTGACTGGTCGTCTTGCTGATCATGGTTTTAATTGTTATTAGTAATTGTTTACTTATTTTACATCGATGGGGCTAGTTTATCATTTCTCACTTCGAGCTACAGCAATTGCCTTATGTAAGCGGGCACGCCCTTTATGCCTGGAGGCTTTTATTTAGGTATTAAGTTCTATTTACGTTTTTTTTATGTTGAAATTTTTATCTGCTTGAGTACAGTTTGTTCATTGTTTTGTTGGTATACTGGCGCGTGCTAGCTAACGTATGGCAAGTGTGTAATTTAATCCAATGTTTTGTGTTTCGTAATGTTAATTACTATGCATACGATTTGTATAAAATCAAGTTTATATAACTAAACAGACAGACGTGCTGCTGGGGAGTTTGTTCCACCACTTCTTCTTCCCAGCTAAAGCACTAGGAAGTGGTGACGGGCGGGCATTTTTGGGGGACTGTCTTATGTAACTTTGACGTTCGAAAAGTGCTGATTTTCAGCCTAGTTTGAATAAATGACTTTTGATTTTGATTTTGATTTTGTATATCCTTATAATTAAATAAATATTTATTCCATAGTTTTCGCTATTGCACCTACCACTGTTTGTCACTACATCACCCAAAGGTTGACTGGTAGAAAATGCCTACGGCATTAAGTCCGCCTCTGTACATTTGTGTGCTTAAAGTATTAAATAAATAAATAAAAACCTGTTTAAACCAAGTGACAAATTTTCCATTACAACTGTAACAAGTCTTAATTAGTTTCCTGTCCACAAAAGCCACTCATAAATAGTTTGATATCAAAATTTTAGGTATATAATGTCAAATAATGAAAATATTATGTCAAGGAAGTTTGTATAAAAAAAAGAAAAGAAAATGAACATCGTAATTTGGGAGCAGTTAATAAACATTTAAATAGTTATTCCGTTTATGAGGTACCAGGGAAGCCACATGTGCAGAAGGAATTATTGCCAAACTTCCTTGTCTTCAACGTAGTCTTTAATCTTACAATATGCATTTTTGATAAGGACCCGTGTGATGTCTGTTTTGAATTTTAGTAAAGTGTAAAGCAACTGTCTGGGTAGAACCTACGCCGCCGCACAGTGGAACGAATGTATGGGAGCGGTTGGACGTAGACATGTCCGAAAAATAAGAGTAAAATTATGACAAACTAATGATGCCATCTTATTCGATTACTTAATGCCTTCATAAATTGTGGTGATGAATTTCTTCATAACTCCCATATTTCGGGAGTAATTTGAGAAAATGTGAAATTTTACTATGAAAATGAGTGTATCGAGCTCTCTCCCTCCTGATTCCGGGCTTGTTTCAAGTAGCGGTCTCTAATATCGTAATGCTATTACTAAGAGCTATATTTAATACTAAGACACATAGTGCGCCAAATGTGCACTTTCTGGGATAAAAGGAAATGAAAATTTAAAAAAAAAAACGTTTTTTCCCCATTTGTATTTACTTTAAACCGCAGACAGACTTATTAAGAGGTCTATAAATATATTATATATATACAGAAATATATATTAACAAAAATATTCACAAGAACTGATGAGAGTATGACTTTTAAGTAAGTTGATAATAAATTACCTAGTTTCATTAAAAGTACAATAAATAATTAAGATGTAAGCTCTAATTTACTAAGTTACACATTTTAAAACAATAACATCATTTAATTATCTTCGTCATCATCATCATCATCAATTAATTCAAATTCAGAATCGATGTCCGCTAAATCATTTATGTTAACAAATTCGATATCACTTTTCTCAGAATCCGTAAGCTCATAAAATTCCTTAAAAGAAGATTTTTTTACAAACTTATTTCCTTTTGGACGGATACTTGTAACAAGTGGATCAGAAGACAGTAAAAGATTGTGCATAATATCTTCATTGCATGAGATACTGCTATGCTTTCGAGAATGCCCCTCTCTATATTTTCTAAAATCTTTATTTCTAGCCTCAGATGCCTCTTCGGATAGAAAACCAATGGGCACAATTGACATGTTCTGAACTATGTCTGGCCCATGCATTAAAATTTTATGAAGTGAAGAAGGCATATAATACCATGGGTATAACTCCACGTAAAGCTTAGCAGTATCAAAGCAGAACTCTCGGAATTTAGTTACGTTGATCTTCTCTCCTGATGAAATACACTGCAAGATCACACAGATTTTTCTTAAAAGCATAGCATCTATTCCGGTCAGTTCAGCAGATTTAGTGTAGTTTTCAAAAAATCTCCTTGCCGAGTTGCCATTGTTGGTGGATCCACTGCCTTGTTTCACAACATCGAGAAGTAAGCCCGTTTCTCTTCTTACAGCCTCTTGAACTCTTTTCTTCCTGTCATCAACTTGCCTTTTTGCTATATCACCCCTTACTTGCCATGATTTTATGTCTAATTTGTAGGAAATGTGTAATAAGCATTCCATTGAGCGAATCCAAGCGTGAAGGGTGCTTAAGCTATATTTATACATGTCCTCGTTTGCGTGTTTATCTTTGATTAACTCTAAATTATTCATTTCTTTAGGACAAGCCTTGCATATGTCACACACTGAAGCTGCTGTATTGGATATAATGGAATGAATTTTACCATCAATCATTGTCAACAGCAGTTGGTGTTTGACACTAATTCCATCAGTGATGGTGGATGGAGTTAAGGCTTCAATCTCTGCTTCGATTTCAGCCATCTCTCTCTGCACATTTTCTTTGGTTTCCTTTATAAACTTAAACAATATTGGCCGGCAAAATGAAGTGGAAGATGGTCGCTCGTTTTCCCAAATTGTTACACCTTTTGAGACGAGCCGCAGTGGTACAAGACTAATCATAAAATTACTAGCAAGATCGATTTGCTCATCTTCACTCGTCCTTTGATGATAAATGCTTTGGCTAGATGATCCGTCAAAACCCCATTTGCTGGTCAATACGAGCTGTTGATTGGGATCAACAGGGGTTTCTAACGACCTAATAAGTCTTCTTGAGGTTAAATCCATCAAGGCTTGTAATTTGATTTTTGCAGAGCTCTCTGTAACTGTGAGATCTTCTTTGGCCGGATAGCACTTAATTTTTTCTTTAACCAACATGTAATTACTCGGGTATTGAAGAGCTCCTTCTTGAGTGTTGAAATCCCGAAGAGTGTTATAGCGCCATTTCGATAAGTTCATCGATACATAAAGAGATAAAGAGCCAATGCCTTCAAAGGGGATATTTCCCGTACCTGAATTGATTTACCTTCAATGAAGGCTTTGATTTTTGAGGCCTCTTCTGGATTCTCCGTCAAGTATTTCATAACATAAGCTGTATCGCTTTGTCCTGCCTTTTGAAGCGCCCTTTCGGCCGAAAACATAATTTCAGCGCTGCTACTGCTGCATGAAAGACTATCTTCAGTGCGTCTTCTTTTTTGCCGGTTACTAAGGTCCTCAAAAGATTTACGAGGACTAGGATGTGTACAAGTTGAAGCATCAGATTTAGCAGGAGAAATTATGGGCTCGATGACGTCACTTATATTTTCTGTAGAAGGTTCCATATTTTCATTCTGTAATTCCGGCCATTGAATTGCAGCCTGTAGCCAAATCTCATGTTTCTTCCGAAACTTATCTGTGCTTCTTCCAGACTGTGTCCATTTTGCATAAATGCGGTAGCAAAATCGACGACACCAGTCTTTTAAACTTGTTTCAGCACTTTCACATAACTGAACACAACTGTTATCTTTTAAAACACTGAACAAATAGTTAAAGTCGCGTAAATCTTTATGTGCGCGTGCGCATAAAGCAACGTGAATATCAAGATTTGTATTAAAATTTGGAAAATACATTGCGAGATTAGCTTGGATACAACGAGGTGTAAATCAACACTGATTTTAAAGTTACTAATAGTGACCTATTTATATAAAATCCAGGTATCCCAGGTATCCTTTGTTAAATATTGCAAGGTAATTAGTTATTGTGATAATTAGTAAATGATGCATGCTAAATTAGTGTATTAAGAGCCATTTAGTAATTAAATAATAGCAATGTTCTTATCAGTAATCATTAGTGCATCAGTTTTATATGTAAACCTTAAGTCCCTAATTATATATCCTAATTAGCTTATATCTTCTCTAATTGGCTGCTCAGAAATGTTATTGTAATAAGGTAAACCTTTAGAAAAACGGTTTTAATCAACAAAATAAACAAAAAATAAAAAAATTGTGTTATAAAATAAACATCACTCTTTATCCCAGAAAGTGCACATTTGGCGCACTATGTGTCTTAGTATTAAATATAGCTCTTAGTATTAGCATTATGATATTAGAGACCGCTACTTGAAACAAGCCCGGAATCAGGAGGGAGAGAGCTCGATACACTCATTTTCATAGTAAAATTTCACATTTTCTCAAATTACTCCCGAAATATGGGAGTTATGAAGAAATTCATCACCACAAGTTATGAAGGCATTAAGTAATCGAATAAGATGGCATCATTAGTTTGGCATAATTTTACTCTTTTTTTTCGGACATTACTACGTCCAACCGCTCCCATACATTCGTTCCACTGTGCGCCGCTCTCTGCTCTTTTAAATCAAGAAAACACATTTTGTCAACTCATACTTCAAGTAACAATTTTACCAGCGGTTGTTGACCCCCAAAAGAATTCATCAATCTTTTTTATTTTAATTTTATCGTGTTTAGATATCTACGTATACTCATCACGTCTGCAAAGTTTTGTTAGCTAATTAAATTTGACCCTGTATATGTATTGTGAGAACATAGGGGCTTGTGGCTAAGTAATAACAGCCGCACGGGTCGACCGATCAGGTTAAGCTACGCTTGCCGCGGTTGGTCCGTGGTTGGGTGACCATCTTTACATACCAAGACCCCTCCGTGCCTCGGAAAGCACGTTAAGCCGTTGGTCCCGGCTGTCATTTGTAGATCTTTGACAGTCGTTACGAGTCGTCAGAAGCCCGAAAGTCTGACAACCAGTCTTACCAAGGGCTATCGTGTTGCCCAGTAACTGGGTTGTGGAGGTCAGATGGTAGTCGCTCCATGTAAAATACTGGTATTCAGCTGCATCCGGTTAGCCTGGAAGCCGACCCCAATATAGTTGGGAAAAGGCTAGGCAGATGATGATGATGTATCCTGAGAACAATGAGATGAGGAGTACTGGTCCAATCATTTCATCGTAGGTCGCAAAAAATTGCACTGTACTGATTTTTAGGGTTCTGCAACCGACGGGTGCCCAACGGAACCTTATTACTAAGCCTCCGCTGCCCGTCCGTCCGTCTGTCTGTCAGCGGACTGTATCTCATGAACCGTAATAGCTAAATAGTTGAAATGTTCACTTATTGTCTATTTCTATTGCCGCTCTATCAACAAATAATAAAAATTAAATAAACATACATAACATCGTGCCTCGTTTCCCCAAAGGGTTGGGCAGAGGTGTACCTGTAGTCCCATGGGACTTAAACATATCTGGCGAAATGTGGATATTACATGTAATAGGGGGGGAGCCTATTAGGAGTATATTAGGAGTGCAGCAAAAGATATTTTGGGAGAGACAAAAAGAGACAAAAGGAAAGGTACGATAGATAGGGATACATGGTGGTAGTCGACAGGAATACAGAAGGTGTTGCAGGATAAGAAGAGAAAGTTCAAGGGATGGCAGAGTGTTGAAGATGAGAATGTTAGTTTGAAAGCAGAAAAAAGGAGTGAGTATGATGCTCTAAAGAAAAAATCCAAGAAAACTTTGGCCATAGCGAGAGCAAAAGCCCAAGACAAGCTTTATGACACACTGGATAGTCCAGCAGGCCAAAAAAAGTTATACCGACTTGCTAGAGCTAGAGACAGAAAGACGAGGGATGTTAATTTGTCAGATAAAATGTATAAGGAATGAAACTGGAATAGTTCTTACGGATGATGAGAAAATTAAGGATAGGTGGAAGGGCTATTTTGAAAGACTGATGAATGAGGAGTATGACTGGAGTGGTGTGATTGAGAATAAACCAGTAAATGAGGGGATAGTGAGAATGATTAGTATGGATGAAGTGAGAATAGCAGTAAATGGGATGAAGAATGGTAAAGCAATAGGGCCGGATGGAATACTAGTTGAAGTATGGAAGTTATTACGGGTAAGTGGATGGACGTGTGAACGCTAACTATTCTTCAATAAGTTGTTGCTGGAAGAAGCCATACCTGACGAGTGGTGTACAGTTCGCTGGTGCCCATCTTTCAAAATAAAGGTGATGTGCTGGAGTGCAACAACTATAGAGGAATAAAGCTAATGTCACATAGTATGAAATTTTGGGAGAAAGTTATTGGAAGACGACCGAGAGAAGAGAGTGAAATTTTTCAAAATCAATTCGATGCTGTCTTTGCTATCCGCCAGCTATGCGAGAAATATAGAGGTGCGCATAAAAACTAGCACATGTTATTTTTTGACCTCGAAAAGGCATACGACCGAGTGACTCGTGAAGTTTTGTGGTGGGCCCTTAAGGATAAATGTGTGCCTGGGAAGTATGTGCAGTTGATTCGAGCGATGTACAGCCGATGTAGTACCCAAGTCCGGTCTACAGTGGGCACTACTGGCAGCTTCAATGTGGCTTTTGGCTTGCACCAAGGGTCGGCACTCAGCCCTTACCTCTTCATGTTGATAATGGACGCTCTTACGTCGGATATGCAGGAAGAGGCACCCTGGTGTATGCTGTTTGTCAATGACATTGTGCTAGTTGCCGAGAGTGGCTTAGAGGTCCAGAGCAGATTGGAGTTGTGGTGGGAAAGATTGGAGACCGTTGGCCTGAGATTAAATCGAGCCAAAAAAGAGTACTTGTTTTGTGATTTTGGCGGTCTCTCCAGTCCTGTGCCCATATACCACGCCGGGACGCCTTTACCGATCTGCTCCAACTTTCGGTACCTCGGGTCGCTTGTCCAAGGGGATGGGGAAATATACCGAGATGTAACGCACCGGATCAACTCGGGATGGATGAAATGGCGACAGGTACATCTTGCGACCCACGGGTGTCCCTCAAGTAAAAAATTACAAGTCTGTTATAAGGCCTGTACTGATACTGTATAGATTGGAGTGCTGGGCCGTGAAGAAGACGGACGAAAAAAGAGTGCATGCAGCGGACATGAGAATGTTGAGATGAATGTGTGGAGTAACGATAATGGATAAACTAAGAAATGAATATATAAGGGGCAGCTTGAAAGTGGCGCCAGTTACAGAAAAGTTGAAAGGAAATCGTTTGGCTTGGTATGGGCATGTGATGAGGAGGGATGAAACGCATGTGACTAAAAGAGTGATGAATATGAATTTTGATGGGTGGAAAGGGAGAGGAAAAGATGGATGGATTGTGTGAGGAATGATATGAAAGAGAAGGGAGTGAATGATAGCATGACGGCTGACAGGGGAGGATGGAAGAAGATAACGTGTGGCACCGACCCCAAATAACATGGGACAAGGGCAGGAAAACGATGATGAGGGGGCGAGCCTATTGCCATCAACCGGGTACAAACCCAGACTCCGGGCTGCTACTGAGAAATTCCAGATAGAAAAACCCAATAACACTCTGCTCGACCTGGGAATCGAACCCGTTCAGCAGTAGCGCCTGCGATCACAAGACCAACGAGGCAGTCCGTCAGTCGAGGAAGTTAAATAAAGTTAACAATTATACAAAAAACGTGCTTTTATCGTTTTTTTGCTCGATATTAAGACGGTACGGAATCCTTTGGCTGGTTTTTTGCGATGTTATTAGTATAGACGTGTTCAGCTACAGAAACAGGTATGTTTGTACTTCCCCAGAAGAAACTATTCACAGCATTTAAATAACAGCATACCATTTTAGTTTAATAATTTTATTTAGTAGATAGTAAAGTAATATTATTTTAATAGTGGCATTTGTGAGGGAAGTACGGGCTCATTTGCATAGGTCAACCATCGAGAAGATCCCTAAACTATGATGGCGGGTCAAAGAGTTCTATAATAATATGCAGATGCGACATTTTTATTAAACTGAATAATCAGTCTATAATATCCCCACTGCTGGGACACAGGCCTCCTCTCTGTGAGAGTGGGTCGTAATCCACCAATCGGGCCCAGTGCGGGTTGGTAAATGTCACAAGTCTTTGAATTTTTGGTTCTAGGATATACCAGTTTCCTCGTGATGTTTTCCTTCACCATTTTGAGAGCAGTGGTGATGAAATAATTTACACAAAGTAAAGCGCCTGTCTTGGTTCGAACCTACGACCTACAACTCGTTAGTCGCGGCCGTTACCACTGGACCACCACTAACATCAGTTACAATAAAGTATAAGAACTTACGACTTGACAATGAAAGATTTCTTTATTATATGTAAGTTTTATATTAATATGGTATCCAGTGAAACCTTCCAGAATAAATTCTCTAAATAATGTGTGCTGCTCGAGAGTTTGTTGCGCCACTTCTTCTTCCTAGCTAAAGCACTAGGAAGTGGTGAAGGGTGGGCGTTTTGATGGACTGTCTAATGTAATATTGACGTTCAAAAAGTGCTGATTCTCAGCCTAGTTTGAATAAATGACTTTTGATTTTGATGGTAAAAACCGCATCAAAATCAGTTGTGTACCTAGTTTAGAAGAACAACGCGAACACTCTGACGGATAGGCAAAGCGACTTTAATTTATAATACACTCACGTACTATTTTTTGACGACGGCTTCGACCGCGCGCATGTAGAAAAATATCCCACGGGAACATACTAACGGGATAAAAAGTGTGCTATGTCCTATTCCAGGTTATAGTCTGTGTGCGAATTTCATTGAAGTCCGTTCAATCGTTTTAACGTGAAAACATACCAAACAAACTCACTTTCGCATTCATTTATAATGTTAGTTAGGATATTAGATGTTTCTTTTCTGCTTACCCTGGGCTAATGTAGTGAAGCATAGTATTTGAATACCATATTGATCAAGTGGAGGCAAGCCCACATGTCGAATGTAAGGTCTTGCGATCATTTCCGCCCTATTCTGCAAAAATATCATCGTGAATACTTCTGTGAAGGTGACATAACGCAGGTACATCTAGGAGCGTGTCGTTTTGAAAAACAATTTTGTCATTCTGAGAGCAGTGGTAGCCCAGTGACCCCGTCTTACGAGTTGTAGTAGTCGGAGGAGGCCTGTGGGAACATCATAGGCTGATTAAGACTGTGTCACTTCACAAACAGCAGGTCTATTTTGTAAACATCTCACCGTGAAAACTAAGGTGAAGTGAGCTTGAAGTGAGCTGTCAATTTGATGCTAAGGATTGAGACCATGCCTCGGGTCGGGATAGTTTGAAAGGGATACCGTGGCCCTGTCAACACACAGGCAATGGAAGGAGCACGGGTGGGTTTTAGTCAGTAAGAGTCTGACACATGCTCCCGCTCCGCCCAGAGCGGGAGAAGTTATTTGATAATTTCTCAACCAAAAAAAATAATAATATAAAGGTTGAGAAAGTATGAGGGTTGAGACCATTGACGGGTCACTCCTACCTCACTTCACCCAAGTTTTCGAGTAAAGTTGTCAAGACTTCGAAATTGTGTGCTGACCGGTTCGGGCAAAGCACAGAGTATAATTAATTATTGTTATTCTAAAATGGCTGTTTAAAATAATAAGATTTCCTAAAGATATTATTAAGCTGGTTCCTTTTTGTACGCTTTGACATTCAATAAATCAATCTGCCAAGTCTGTTCCCAACTACTTTTAAATGTTGGGGTCGGCTTCCAGTCTCGTCGGATACAGCTGAATACCAGTATTTTACATGGAGCGACTGCCTATCTGACCTCCACCACCCAGTAACTGGGAAGTACGATACCCCTTGATAAGACTGGTTGTCAGACTTTTTGGCCTTCTGACGACCCCTAACGACTGTCAATTATCCACGAATGCCAGCGCCGCACCAACGGTTTAACGTGCTTTTCGAGGCACTGAGGAGTCTCGGTATGTAAACATGGTCACCCGTCCACGGACCAACCCCGGCAAGCGTAGCTTAACCTGATGGATCAACCCGTGCGGCTGTTATTACTTAGCCACGAGCTCCTTCATTAGAAATTAAGTGTTTAAACTTATAATAATTCGCATTAAGGCTCCTACGTACTGGCGCGACTTGTCGCGCAACACAAAGACACCGCGTGTAACACTACAAGCGGTGCCTTTGTGTCGCGTCGCGTGTCGCGCTTGTTCGTAAGAGTCTTTAAGACGCTGACAACACCTAAACCGCGGTCACTGTCAAATTCCATAGAAAAGAAAGAGAAGCGCGATGACACAACGCTTGTAATTTATTGCAAAATATGAAGTAATTATCTATTTACTCAAAACTGAGTTGAGTAATCGAAAATAAAAAACAACCAAGTTCTGCATTCAAATAAGACGTTCTTGGTATTAGTTAAATACGTAACGTATGTTGATATTTGATACAGATATTTTGGATTAGAACTCAAAGTAAGAGGTTAGTTTAACGTTAGTTTGTATCGAGATTTTGTTTTCAAAACGTGTTTTGGTAACAACCAAGTTCTGGGAAATATGTTCAAAATTAATATATATTTTTTCCGTTACCACAAACTATACAGATTTGACAATTTTTTTTCTTAAGCGAAGCCTATTTTGGTCAATTGGGTCTTGTCAGCGCCTTAAGCTCGCCCCTTATTACAGTGGACTTAAACATAACTGGCGAAATGTGGGTGTACTACGGGTACACCTCTGCCTAACCTTTCGGGGAAAGAAGGCGTAATGTTATGTTATATTATATACGCAATACTATCATAATTCCAATATTTATATACCTATTTGAAAATGTCAATGAACAGAAAAAAACCGGCGGCATTTTTATAAGAATTTATGACATTGATAGGTGACTTTGCTTTAGTTTTGTAGGTGACATTGAGTTACTTTGAAAATATTGAACATAATATGTACATTATTTAAATGTCATGTAGGTAGCATTAAGACGCTGAAACACCCAAACCGCGGTCACTGTCAGATTGCATAGAAAAGAAAGAGAAGCGCGATGACACAACGCTTGTAATGTATTGCAAAATATGAAGCAATTATCTATTTACTCAAACTTGAGTTGAGTAATCGAAAATTAAAATCAAACAAGTTTGCATTCAAATAAGACGTTCTTGTTATTAATTAAATACGTAACGTATGTTGATATTTAATACAGATATTTTGGATTAGAACTCAAGGTAAGAGGTTAGTTTAACGTTAGTTTGTATCGAGATTTTTTTTTAAAACGTATTTTGGTAACAATCAATTTCTGGGAAATATGATCAAAATTAACATATATTTTTTTCGCTACTACAAACTATACAGATTTGACAATTTTTTTGCTTCAGAGAAGCCTATTTTGCTCAATTGGGTCTTGTCGGTGCCTTAAGCATATTGGATAAAAAGAACAAAGAATCTTCCCTCAAATCATTTTGTGAATTGTATTGTATTACATTTTTGTGTTATCCACTAACTGGGTTGTGGAAGTCAGATGGGCAGTCGCTCCATGTAAAATGCTGGCATCCGGTTTGACTGGAAGCTGACCCCAATATAGATGGTAATGAGACCTATATTATGATTGACCGCCTCGTTGGATGCAAGCGCTACTGCTGAGCATGAGGTCCTGGGTTCGATTCACGGGTCGAGCAAAGTGTTATTGGGTTTTTCCATCTGAAATTTCTCAGTTGCAGCCCGGAGTCTGAATTTAGGCCCGATTGATAGCAATATGCTCGCCCAGTTTTGCATGGGACTTAAAGATAACTGGCGATTTTTTTGCCTGGGAAATCAGTAATCTCTTAAATGTCACGTGATACACCATTGGTGCATAAGAACTTAGGTATCTGGAGTCTGGCGTTCAACGGGTATAACGGATAACTTCTCCCGCTCTGGGCGGAGCGGGAGGGTGTGTCAGACTCTTACTGACTAAAACCCACCCGTATTCCTTCTGTTGCGTGTGTTGCTAGGGGCCTCGGTAACCCTTTAGAACCTTCCCGCGACCCCGCCAGGCATCAGCCCTAGTGGACCCATGAAGTTATTTACCCAAAGTAAAGCGTCTGCCTGGGTTCGAACCCACGACCTACAACTCGTAAGTCGGGGCTGTCACCACTGGGCTACTACTGCTCTTAAAGGCATACTTCTGCCTAATCCTTCGGAGAAAACATGCGACAGGCAACAGTGTTATGTCATATGATTGATGTCATCACTACAATCATTTGACCTGTCTACAAATTATTCTTTGACAAAATTCCGAAACGAATATTCCAGTAGGAAATGACTAATTTATTCCAAATCCCGACCGCTATTGTTATGTTGCCAGTGCCAATCTCCGGCCAATGCCGCTATTAGGCTGCGAGATTGGGCAAAATATACTAGTGTTTACTCTTGCTTGGTATTAATTACTAGCTGCGCCCCGCGGTTTCACCCACATAAATCTCAATCCCGTGGGATTATCGGGATCAAAATCAAATCAAATCATGTATTTGTAAATATTGATTTATACATCAAAAAAACAACAAATAGGTATATCTAATTAATTAATAAAAATAAATAAAACTATACACAAACTAAATTAGGGCGTCGAAAAATTCATCCACATCGCTGTCGACTGGTAATGTACCCAAGAGACTGGCGGCATTGCCACGTATGTATGGCAATGCTTAGCCTCTGGCCAAGGTAAAAGCCAGCACTTGGGGGGAAGTGTCAACCAGCCGTCTGGAGATTTCTTTAAAAAGGCCATGAGCACTCGGACCCTACGGCCCGAGGGTTTCAACCCCAAACGGCTCGAAAATATAATGACCCACTAGGTTATTATACTTACGCCGCTTGAGGTTCTCTGCAACCACAGCAGCAGCGCCATCACAGCACGCCGTGCCAGGAAGATGGGATGGCGCAAGAGTATCGACACACGTTGCATCTCACACTAAAGGCCTACCCACTTTCCATGGAAATAAAGACATGCCGTCTGGTTGCCATCGTCGCGGGCCAGGCCATTGTATTTCTTTGCAAACATAGGTATAGTAGGTACATAGGTGTTTTATAATAAAGTTCTCAATATTTTACCGTCATATATGCAAAGGTTTACAATTCCTAATAAAAAATAAGTAGCAAATAACTTATTGCCGCAATTGTGGCGTGCCCAAACACCTAACAGCCTGAGATCGGACGACAATGTATATTTTTCGTACTGAAATAAATGTAAATACAAATAAATCAAATAGGAAAAACTCCCAATTAGTAAAAATTTGTATATAAATAGTGTAGGTGGCAAATGATAATACTTTTACGATTATTCCCTTCAATCACGAAATGATCCAATCAGTTATTGTTGGTATATATTATTTCAAAATCTACAAGAACCCTCAAAACAAATAAAATATGTAACATGTAAACTCACTCGGATAGTTTTATTTATTTATTTAAAGATTACCAATGAGATACATTATGTTTTATAATAATAAATGGTGACGTGTGCTACATTGACTTAAACGCGGTTTTGCTGGATAAGCTCGACATACTAATGGTATCCGGTTCATATTCAATCTAAGGAAATATGACCATGTTTCAAGCTCTGGTCTGAGCTCAAATGGATGTCCATTCGCCAAAAAAGAAGCTTGCGCGCTTTGACCACTCTTTTCTCCTTTCTCAACTCTCCCACTCCTCCTTCTTATCTTATGTCGCACTTCCAACATATATGTTCTTCGCACGAATTCTGCGTTCTTCCAACAATCTTCTTCTACTCTGTCCTTCTCGTACTTCTGACGTTGTACATTCTTCTTTTCATATTCAGTCCATTCTTCTTTGGAATGCGCTTCCTCTTGATATCAGGACGGCCACCAGTCGGTATGCGGAAATTGCAGAGTTATTTTCAAAACAAATAGCGTAGTCATCTCAATTAGGTATCTCTTTTCCTTGAATTTGTATGTACGAGTATATAATATATGTATAATGTAGGTATATATTGTAGTAAATATGTATGTATTTGTATTATAATTTTGTAACCTATTTATGTACGAGATTTCTGTACCTATTCTATTTATAATCTATTATGTTATCTTTTAATTTTTTAATTATTTTTATTTCCTCTCAGAGCACCTGCCATCTTATCTCTTCACCACCCTTGGTTGACTGGTAGAGAATGCCTAAGGCATTAAATCCGCTTTTGCACTTAATTGTGTGCGAGAAGTTTAAATAAATAAATAAATATAAATAAATAATAAAAACTTGCATAATATATATTATCCTGTAGTGCACAGCCAATTACAGATAACCACAGCTCACACATTAACGAGTACACATGCTCTGAATACATAATAAATTAAAATTAAGAATACATTTAAAAAAACATATAGGTACATGCTATTAAAAAGATTTACATGCTATTATTTAAGTTTATATTGACAATAATACAATACAGTAACCAAGCAATAACTTGATTTTCGATATTATGACTGAATTAATTAATAAAAAAAAAAAAATAGGAATAAAAGAGAATGATTTAAAATAGAATTATAAATTAAATTTAAAACAGACGCTTTTTAAAATAGACGTAAGAAAGTACGTTCCAAAGCATTCATCTCAATAAATTTTGACACAGCTGTCAAAATATTGCCATTGTATTTTTTTGTTTAATAAAAATTTGCCTTAAGGTTTTTAATGTCATAAATAATAATAAAATAAAACAAAAAACGATACTTTAGGAATTATTGATGTTCAAAATAGAGTATTTGCAGTTACTAGGTTTAGACTCGAACAGTGTCGAACAAAACTTCAAAACGCACGCGTGATTTCATTACATGCCACAGACAATTTTTCCTGGAGCATACGGAATATGACATTTCGATTCCTTACCGTTACATACGTTTCTACAAGATGAGATATTGACGTGGTTTGCACGTGGTAAGATACAAGCGGGGAATAATAATTAGCACACCGAATTGTGGCCCAGTTCTTCCCAAGTGTTAATAACTTATTAGCAGTGGGCTTACCATACAGTCTTAGCAGGTCAATATTATACGAAAAATTTGTCATGCAATTTTGTACCAAGTGCACATCAACAGATAACTATCATCTTGACCTGCCCTGCTAATAATTTTGACAGGTCCTAAGGAGACGAAAGATAATCTAACTCATTAACACAAGTCGATGCGATACAAGCAAGAAAACAATACCCCTTTTATTCCTGTGCTGGGGTCAAAAAGTGCGGAATTTGCCCCCTTCATCGCTCCTTTGCTTCCTAAGTTAGTGTGTGGGTGTGAGATGTGTGTGTGTTGTGTGTGTAATATTATTATTTAGTCGTCGACGGTACCACGGGGAACTCGTTTCAAGACGGCTTTAGGCCGTGACCTCTGGGGACGGTATTGAGGCATAGTTTGGGTGTCGATATCGATAGTTTTGTATTTATTTAGTTCGGTTAGAGTGTTTATTGCTTATTGTATTGGGGAATTAAGATTTTTATATTTATAATATAATTATTTACTTATAATTTAAATTAACAGTTGGTAAATTAATAATTTCTCATCAATATCCCAAACAAAGGTCGGGTTATACAAAATAGGCTGAGTTAATCAGCAACTTTACGTAAATACAATACTAGAAACGATGATGTTAAATTCAGAATCATCATAACATCTACCTGACTTCGATTATAGCTTCAAAGACTGATTCGTTCAGCTCAACTAGAAATATCTTATAATTATTTCATTTTAATAACAATTTTTAGACGCCTAAAGGTGGTCAATTTACTTGGAGACGCGTAGTCCAAACTGAAAAACCATTAAATATCTGTCTCAAAATCAATTCAATAAGCGTATTGTTTATGTTTGTGACTTAATTCATTACACCTACTAATTTAAAGAAGAATAATAGAAAGAAATAAAAAAATAACAAATACGTAGAAAAATATAAAAAATACTTAACAAAGACAAAAAGATTGTCCTATCGACAAATCCAATTTGCAAAAAGACTCCATCACTAAAACACGCGTCACTTTCGTGTTTCATCTTTTACACCTTCCATGATGCAATCTTCTGTCTTCTTCACCTTCGGACCTCCTGCTCGCACACTCCTTGTTCCTTCGAAGACTATCGGCATAAGTTTATCGCAGCTTTACATTTTTTTTTGTACTGGGATTTTTTATGTCACTAAAGTGTGGTATTGGTGAATGCTTTTTGATGTCCTAGGTTCGATTGAAGTTGTCAGGTTTTTATTGGTCAAATATGTTACCATTTTTGGTGTTTACAGTAAGTTATAAGATGCTACAAGTTTTTTTTTTTGGTGGGTATTTTGACGTTGTAGTTTCAAGAACGTCACCCAGGATTTGTAATATCTTGATTTAAAAGAGTGTCCTTGGAGTTTATTGCCCGTTCTTCTCCATAGACATCTACGTTTTGGAATGGACAACTAACTTCAACTTTCTGACTAACTGACCGACTCTTTGAGAATTCAAAAGTGTCTGTCATTGTTTAAATTGAAATAAATGGCTTGAGTTTGCGTTGCAGTGATTCTTGGTCTACTGTTAGACATAAGGCCACCCTAAGTCAGTATGTCCATTGTGCAGAGGGACGTCCTTTAGCTAAAATGATGATCAATGGATAGGTGTAAATTTTAGTTTCATCGGCTCCAACCTCCTACACGGTCGTGCCCCCAGCCCCCACCAAGACGAGCTTAGCAAAGCGCAAGGGAGCTTTTGTGGCTTGGCCGTTTCATTACTACAAGAACTATTGTATAATAGAAAGTAATGAACAGTGAATAAATCTCCCACCTTATGCCCATGTGAATGTAGCGAAATGATCAAGCCACATATTTTGACTAAGGTGTAGAGCAGGGATTCCCAAACTATTTTGGGCCATAGACCCCTTTTCCCCATAGCCAATATTTTTCATATTGTACGTACTTGTGCACGCTTATCGACTTGTTCCGTCTTATTACAAAACAAGGATTATCTTCAGACCCAGGTTTAAATTATTGAGCCATTTTTGAATTTCGAACTTTATTCCGACTACGTTAAAGTTCTTAATGAAAAACTGTCAACTTAGTACCGGACTAAATAGTCAGTTTTGTATAAAGAACTGCATTTCAATCATAGTAAAGTTCTTATTACGAAAACTGGTTCGATGGTTTAAACCATGTCAAAAGAAATCTTTGTTTTGTAATAACACCGGTTGAGTTTTTTAAAAGTCCAGCAATGATACTTCCTACTAAAATATTCGTCATTCTTATAACAAGTTGGTACACGTAACACAATGTATACAGTATCTTGAAAGTTTCAAATAAGAATTTGTGTTCCCTGGTGTAGAGTTTGTGCAGTTAAGGCTTGTAGAGTTAGGGCGTGTAGAGTTAGAAGATTGGCTCTACATGAGATGTAATAACTTTTTGACAGTCCGAGCCATGTGGTATCGTCTTGGCAACATTTTACATGAAAATGTTTTTGTTAGGATTCAATTTTGTCGCCAGTAGCCCAAAATACATCTACCAATTACAATAGCATCGAGGCAATTCAGCTTTAAGACCACACAACAAAACCCGGAGTTAGTGTAGTGTAAAAAGTGTATAAATAATAATGACATGACACTCATAATAAGTTAATAACACATGGACAAAGTGCCTATGTTCTGCTCCAGGTCATGGTCTACCCATGTGCCAAATTTCATCCAAATAGGTTCAGCCCTTTTTGGCGTGAAAGCGTAACGAAAAAACAAACTCACTTTCGCATTTATAATATTAATTAGGATATCAGACTCAAAGAAATTGGAACGGGCTTTTGTAAAGTACAAACAACCATAACCACTGGGCCAGATTGTAGTTAATATTGTTTAATATGAACCTGGTTATAAAACAATGGATAAAAATAATAACAATACCTACTCCGCGGCAAAAGCAACAGGCATATTTGCAAAAATCAACTCGAAAATCTCAAATGACAAGATTCCGAACAAATATAAATGTAAAATATTGTAATATACATAACATACAAGAATTTTAATATTTAAATGAGGGGAAACTCAGTAGTCAGTCACACATTTAACTTTTAAAACTCTCGACAATTTAAATAATTTGAGATGACAGGTGTTAAAGTCAGATTTAAAAGGTTCTCGACCCGGTTTTGACAGGTTAACTGTTAACCCTTCCATCGTGGTTAATTTGGGTATAATTTACCGTAACTTATCTTTGTACGGAAATAATAATATATTCCTTTATTTTGTCCTAATGCAGTGCCTATTTATTACCTTCTCGAGCTTTGCTCCATCCTATTTCCTAAATCAATCTGCCTAGCCTAGCTAGTCTAATCGAAAGCAGCTGAATACCAGTATTTTACATAGAGCGACTGTCTATCTGACCTCCACAACCCAGTAACTGGGTATTACGATACCCCTTGGTAAGACTGGTTGTAAGACTTACGGACTGACGACCCGTAACGATTGTCAAAAATTCATGAATGACAGCCGGGACCAACGGCTTAACGTGCTTCCCGAGGCACGGAGGAGTCTCGGTGTGTAAAGATGGTCACCTATCCACGGATCAACCGCGGCAAGCTTAGCTTAACCTGATGGATCGACCCGTGCGGATGTTATTACTTAGCCACGAGTTCCTCAGTAGTCTCAGAACTCTGAATGTTACATATGGATTGAAAAGTTGCAAAATATTAGTCAGCAAGGAGCTTGTCTGACTGTCCAGTGTGCGCCTCACACATATACATATTTATTTATTACAAACATCACGCCTTTAATCCTACAAGAGGTGTAAGTACAGTAACATAGCTGGCGAAATGTGGGTGTGCTTTAAGTAAAGCACACCCACATTTCGCCAGCTATGTTTAAATCCCATATATTAGGGGGCGAGCCTTTTGCCATAACTCGGACACAGAATACAGGCTCCGGGCTGGTGGTGAGAAATTATTGATAGAAAAACCAAATAACACTTTGCCCGACCTGCAGGCTTAGCATGACAATCTCTATTTTTTCGAAGAATAGACACGGTTCTTTCCATACAAAGTAACAATTCGTTTCTCCTTTTTTGACATCCCACCGTAGAAATCTTTCTACATAAAAAAAGGCGTAGACAAAGATCGTTAGAAACGAAAGACAAGATGACAGATAGAAGGATTTGTGATGAGATGTCAAAAACTGAGAAACGAAATGTCACTTTGTATAGAAAGAGCCGTGTCTATTCTTCGAAGCAATAGAGAGTGTCATGCTAAGCCTGCTGGGAATAGAAGCCATGACCTGATGCTCAGCAGTACCGCTTGCGAACACTAGGCCATGATGCATGATGAAAAGGTGCCATAGTGGGTTGGTATGAACAGTGCAACGAGTAGGGATCGAACTCACGACCTCTTCTCGGTATTTCTTACCTTAACCGCTGGGCTATGTAATACTTAACCATCCTTTTGTGCAAAAACTGCACATAATAACCGTTTTGCACAAAACTGCGCAACCAGTTATATCGACCTCTGTGCCAGTTATAAATTAACACCATACAATACGCTGACATTAAGGATTTTGCACAGTTATTAAGTGAGGTAAGTGCACCGGTTTTCGTTGAAGTTTATTTTATTTAAGAATTTAATAGTTGTCTTGATACCTATACCGAAGAAGTTTTTTTTTTCATTCATTTTATTTCCTTGTATGCCAGTTGCAAATATTGAAATATCCTCATTAAGTTTTAAAATATCAAATGTTCAAAATCTCACTTTAACTGCTGAACATATAAGCCTCACCCAAGCACCGCCACTTCGACCGATTCTGTGCTTCCCGCATCCAGCGGATTCCTGCGGCCTTCACAAGGTTCAACTTGTAGGAGGCCTTCCAACGCCTCTTCCACTTCCTCTTTTATTCAGTAAAAAAAAATATTTCTACTTATGTTGTTTGAGAATTAGTTTTACAAACATAACAACTATTGTTTAAAGGTCAATAGGTAAAAGAATTTAAACGAATGTTTAACAATAACCTAATGATCAGTTATCCGTACAGAATCGTGACCGATGGAAGGAATGGAGGACGGAGTGGGACAATACGGACTAATAATAATAAGTTCTCTGTATCTATAAAAAGTCACTTTGACTTTTAAGACGAAAATCTTTTAAACTTTTAATAAAAGTGACGGCAACAGGTGCATCTACCACACAAGCCGGTATGCTACAAGTATGAAATGATTATTAACGCACGTCCAACGAGGCGCAAATATGAAAAGTTCACTTTAATATCACACATACAGCTTTAAAAAGGTAAACTTGGTGACTAGTCGAATGTATAAGAGAATTTCCAAGATAATATTTCTAGTTAAGGCTCAGATATATGATTTTAGTAACTTTTAAATCTGTAGCGCTTGCAACCAACGAGGCAACGAGGCTGAGCATGAGGTCTGGGTTCGATTCCCGGTTCGGGTAGTGTTTTTTGGGTTTACCTATCTGGAATTTCTTAGTAGCAGCCCGGAGTCTAGATTTGTGGCCGGTTGATGGCAATAGGCTCGCCCCCTATTACATGGGACTTAAACATAACTGACGAAATGTGTTTTTTTTTTTCAAGATTTTAATATACCATTTTAATGGCGTAATTAATATCTATAGGTACCTATGCTTAATTACAGCTTTCTAGTACTAAGCGTCTCTGAGCTACAGTGGGGTCAGACAGACAGACTGACGGACATGGCGAAACCATAAGGGATCCTAGTTTACTACGGAACCCTATAAAGCCATGTGGGTGAACCCGCGGCCAGTAGCTAATAAATCATACACACCAGATTCAGTTTATAACTTAAACCGCTCAGAAAAATCACATCAAGATTAAAAATGCCAACGAGAAACGACTTTGCAACATAATCTTATATTGGCTTGGATCAATAGATACCTGCAGGCTTAGCATGACGCTTTCTATTTCTACGAAGAATAGACTCAGCTCTTTCTATACAAAGTGAAATTTCATTTCTCAATTTTTGACATCGCACCGTAGAAATCCTTATACAATATGTCATTTTGTCTTTCGTACTATACAATCTTTGCCTGGGTCCTTTTTTATGTAGAAGGATTTCTACGGTGCGATGTCAAAAATGGAGAAACGAAATGTCACTTTGTATAGAAAAGAGCTGTTTCTATTCTTCATAGAAATAGAAAGCGTCATAATAAGCTTGCTGCATGATCCATGTATGTACCTAGGTATGTATTTAACACCATCAGTCAGACCAACCAACGTCTTCTCATGCAGAGAAGGAACGAGCATTGACATTCACTGATTGTTGACAATTCCAGACAGGTAACTCCCCGTTACCTAATGATGCTGTCTTACAGAGGATATGACGATTTCGTAATATTTTTTTCGCTATCCCATAGGGGATGGCAAACGCTTTAACGGCTCACCTGCAGGCTTAGCATGACGTTTTCTATTTCTTCGAAGAATAGACATGGCTCTTTCTATACAAAGTGACATTTCGTTTCTCCATTTTCGACATCTCATCGTAGAAATTCTTCTGCAATATTGCTGTATTCTTCTTCTTCTCATTTTGTCTTTCGTTTCTAACGATCTTTGTCTAGGTCCTTTTTATGTAGACTATTTCAGAAGAAATTTTCTGTACCAAACTGTCAAAATCACTCTACTGACAGTTGTCTAAGCTAATGTATTTTTCTATTCGACGGCCACATGGTATATACGGGTATCTGCAAAATTATGATTTTACAGGACAGCGTTTTGAACGCAAAACTATGGTAATTAATAGAAGAACAAGGCTATCTTCTCCTAAAATAGGAGAAGGTAGCATAGATAGATAGAAATGGTGAAGGCCAATATTAGGTACTCTTATATATTTTTGTTCCAAAATACGGTACTTCGACACTTTGAAATAAAATTTGTAGTTGTCTTTATATACGTGACCTAATATCAGTAAAAATTGGAATCAAACAAAAACACATCGTATGACAAAACAAAGAATTCTGAGTCGAATTATGTAAAAGAGTGAATTTCTTAAAAAGTGTCTACTTTGCTGTCGTCGTACTTTCTACACGGAACGTCATTTTTGTCTATTCTTCCGTAGACAAACCAGTGCTCGTGCTAAGCCTAAGTGATCACCGCCTATTATGCAAAATTTAAATCGTTAGATTCGCCGTACCGCGTCAAAATATAGTCGCGTTTCTGTTTCGTTTTGATATCTCTGACATTCACAATGACGCAGTGACTTGGCTTGATTGGCTTGACTTTTAAATCTGTTATTACGCCTTCATATAATGCATGCAGTTATGCAAAACATGTATGTTAAACTGGAACGGATACACATCAATTCTATAAGTGAATATTTAAGTATTAACTATAGTAAAATACTTTATGGAATAAATTCATTCATTTTTAAATTAATTCATTCAAAATACTTTATGAAATAAATTCATTCATTTTTAAATTAATCCATTCAAAATACTTTATGAAATCAATTCATTCATTTAGTAGAGAGTACAACTTTGTGCCCTTTGGCGTCGTACCCTTGGTCCGTGGGGTCCGAGTGCGCATAAGTTATTTGCGGAAATCGCGAAACGTCTAATTGATGTAACTGGTGACCGAAAAGCTGGCGGCTTTCTCGTGCAACGCATCAGCATTGCAATTCAGCGAGGAAATGCCGCCAGCATCCTCGGTAAAATGCCCTGAGGGCCATTTTTAAGCTTAACTTAGTTTTAATTTAATTTAGTTAATGTTAATAATCATCTTGTAATTTGGTTATGTAAATAAATATATATTCATTCATTCAATTCATAAATTCAGTCTTGCCTCCTAAGCATAAAAAACGATATTACTTTCGAACTACTGAAGGTATTTTCATGTTATTTTTTTTGTATGAACAGACTATTTTGTTATACACGAGGTGTCGTTTTGTATCCTCGTCAAATTTCAGGAGGCTGCTATGAAAGAATACCTGCTCAATAATTAATACATACTTGTTTTTTTTTGTTTTCTAAGTTTGATAGTATTTTAGAATACACCACATTCACAGAACAGAATCACCCGTTCCGTATGCGGTAGTGTGTGTGTAAAAGGGCAGTTACAGTGTGGTATCACACAGGCCGCGTTTTAACATGCGTGTCCCACACATGCCGATTTCCGAAAATTAAAAAGAAAAAAAGAAAGACCTACTTATTTTATTATAGATTCGTGTCGAGAATCATTAGCATAGTTACCTCCTTAAATTCTATGTGTGATTTTCCCCGCGTGGTGGATTACAGCCCACTCCCTCTCACTGAGAAGAAGCCTGTGTCCCAGCAGTGGGAACATTATACGATTATGTATGTGTATGTAGTCAAAATTCCTTGACAAACACGAAAAAATCACAATCTTGACAAGCAATTTTGACCGTCTTTTTTTTTTTTTTTTGAGGGTGGGAAATCATCAAATAACTTCTCCCGCTCTGGGCGGAGCGGGAGGGTGTGTCAGATTCTTACTGACTAAAACCCACCCGTATTCCTTCCTGTTGCCTGTGTTGCCAGGGGCCTCGGTGACCCATAAGTACCTTCCCGCGACCCCGGCAGGCATCGGCCCTAGTGGACCCCTACTTTTGTGCTGACGACATCTCTTTGAGGCGCGCGTGGAATAAGACGCGCCGTCGACCCGGGCCTGGTCCTTACCGGACGGTGAGCTACCCATTGCTCACCGTCCGCAAGCCCGCGCCTACGGTGGCTGGAAATCCGCCCGAGATTCCCGACGCCCAGGGCATCTCCTGCGGCGGCTAGGGGCGAGAGGGCGCGAAACGTGCCTTTTCCTCAACCGTCCCGCCTCCTCCTTCGCGAGCATTACTGCTTCGCTGAAGGAGGTGACGGCTGCCCATGCCCTCTCGCTCCGTACCATGGCCTGAACCAGGGCCGGCCGTGCTCCACCGTGTCCTCCGGGCGATCCACACAGTGGTGACACCCGGACGTTTCCTCCCGCCTTATCCGACACAGGAACCTCCCGAAGCTGCCGTGTCCGGTGAGGACCTGCGTCAGGCGGAAGGTGAGGACACCGTGGCGCCTCTCAAGCCACTCCTCAAAGAGGGGACTTATCGCCGCAATCGTGGCGTGCCCAGCACTGGGTTGCGACAACCGTACTTTCCATGACGCCATGAGATCCCGCCGGAGCTCCGTCCGCTCCGTCCGCCTCCTCACGCCACTCCCATACGTGCGCGAGGACTTTTGCCTCCAGATCCCATGGCGGCAATCCGGCAAGGAGGCTCGCTGCCTCACAGGAGACCGTGCGGTATCCTCGGACCATCCGGATGGCCATGACCCTTTGGGCCGCGCTCAATCGGCGGGCTGGCCGCAGCGCCAGAGAGCGCGCCCATACAGGAGCCCCGTAGAGGGCCATGGACCGCACGACCCCCGCGTAGAGCCTCCGGCAGGAGGCGTTTGGACCCCCTAGATTGGGCAGGAGCCGCTTCAATGCAGCGCCCGCCCGCTCCAGTTTGGGAGCCAAACGTCGGAAATGCTCCACGAAGTTCCACCGGCTGTCGAGGACGAGTCCCAGGTACTTCATCGTCGACTCGACGCCGATAGAAACCCCTCCTACCGTTATTTGGGACCCCAACGGTGGCGCGTTCCGAGGACCATGAAAACATATGGCCTCGGACTTGTGCAGGGCCACCTCGAGTCCCAATTGCCGGATCCTTTCGACGATTGTCGCAACCCCGCGTGCCGCTAATTCGGCCGCCGCCTGGTGCGACCTCCCCTGCGCCAGGACCAACGTGTCGTCGGCGTAGCACACTACGCTGACGCCGCTAGGGAGGTCGGCGCACAGCACCCAGTCGT